>CM060990.1:127044410-128273448 GCA_030765065.1 Deroplatys truncata | reverse complement strand
ATCTTTATTTTCCTGCGTAGTTTATACTATCAGTTGGGAATAAACTTCATATACCTAAAAATAAAGACTGTCAATATTAAAAACTCGAAAAAATGGGATCCTTCCTTTACTTTTACTTAAATCTTCAAATCCATTGACGATACTTGGCCAGCGGTGGCAGGATTAAAAAGGTTATCAACCTCTTGGGAGAGGGGAAAAATGTTTTTATACACGCTCTCTAAAACAGCTGCTTCTCATATTGTTAACACGCCGAAAAATAGTGCTTTTTCGGCCTAGGCCGCTGAAGTCGCCATGGAAACCTTTAGTGACGTAATGAACAAAATCCAGATGGCAGTGACCAGTCATAGCAACTTTAACACTGTTTTAAACAAAATAGTTGATCATAAAACAAGAAATATAAACCAGCAAAGTAGCTTTAAACATTGAGTATTTGAACAATAGTGAGGAAGCTTTCAGTGTCTGATTTTTCCTGTAAATAATTCAGTATCACATGCACGTTCACTGCTTACCTTGCACCGGTCTTTAAATGCAATATATTCCTTCTCATATTGTTGCCGAAATTTTGCTGGCAGCAGCTCCGACTCCGTGTTTCTGGCTCGGTTTGAAATTTCCCTGGGATTTTCACTAACATTTTCAGTCATAAGCTTGTTGTTTAGAAACGAGCGCTCAAAGTAAGCACTGTTATCTACCGCATCTCGTATTGTTACGGTCAACGCTTTCTAGGAGGCGTTGGTACGGTTCATAGCTTGGGAATCAGACGACTGTGAGAGTATGTCAATAAATGACTGACTACGCCTTCTATATTTATACAGTACTTATGTTACATTTGTTTTATTTAATATAATTTAGAGAGATTTTAATAAAAACTATTGCATTCACCATGTAGGCAAAAGCTTTAGCAGAGTCATCCATACAAAATATCGAATTATTCCGCTAAATCCTTATTTTGCAAACTTGACACATACTCGTATTTTCGCATTTTCTTCCATGCGACTGCACAACTTTTGTTGCACTTAAATAAACTTTCCATAAACATCGTTTTATTTAGCTTTTTACGTTTTGATTTGAAAAATAGTCCATGAATTCCAACACATTTCGCATTTATATCCCAGTTTAATATAATATTAGTATTTTGAGTCAATTTCATAGTTTATTGCATTTTCAAAACACATTTAACAGTGGTTTACAGGTCGTGAAACATGAAAATACAAAGAACATGCATTACATGTCAGTCATAAGAGCCATGCGGGTACCGACATCTGTTGAGAAAACAACGCTGCTGTTCCATAGATCCTGTAGAAAGGTTCAATCTACAAATACTATTTCCTGTTACTTGAGTGTCATGGTTGCTAGAAAACACAAAGTATAAAGAAGTTTGTTGTATTTTTTACTTTCTCCACTGCATACTTGCAGTAAGTAGAGGAAGTATTATATTCCATCAACAAATTCGACGTTGGGATTTCACTGGAAATATGTTTTGAGGGCCCTCTGAATCCAAAGCATTATTAGAAAAGGGTTCTCTGTGTGTGTATGTGTGTTTATGTCTATATCTATGAACAGCATAACTCAAAAAGGAAAAGTCGGTTGAATACCAAAATTGGTATTTAACTTGGTGGTGTGCGTGTATGTTTGTGTTAACTTCTTACTGAACAGAGTGCTAGGATACTCGGTATGAAAAATACACCAGGTCTCAAAACAATTGGCCTCATAATTACGAGTATTATGATTGTCTCTCCAAAGGCAATGACTAGAATGCAACAGAGCAAAAAATTAGATAGGCGTGTTCCAGTTGAGTTAAAAGTAGAGGATTTTACTTTCTCTACTACTTAAAGTAAGTAGAAGTACTGTATTCCACCCAAAAATTCGATGTCGAGATTTCAGTGGAAATATATGTTTTGAGGCCCCTGAACCCAAAAAATCTTTTAGAAAAAGTTCCTGTGTATGTGCGTGACTGTGAAAGCATAACTCAAAAACTAAAAGTCGGTTAAATACCAAACTTGGAATTTAAGTTCAGCATCTTTCAAAAGATGTGACAAGAAGATTTTCAAGAAAAATCCTCATAAAACTACCCTTTGCATAGAACATATTTCGAAATCTTCGATTTTATCCAAAATGGCTCTAACGATTTTGATTAAAATACCATATATTAAAGATATTTGTATGAAAAATAAAATGTATATCTTAAATTTTCTGGGAATAGCCTGTGAAGTACTCTTCATTGAGAGGGAATTTGATATAACCTAATATAACTGGTACAGGTAAGTGATAGACTAAAATGTAGATCTCCTTAAAACAAGTTTATTTCAAATAACGTTTTTGTGGCATAAGCATTTCCGAGATGTTCGTTATTAATGGTTCGAATTGTCCGATATTTTGTCATTCTGTTACAGTTCAATCGATTTTCAGTTATTTCTTGCAAATGCATGGAAAGAGTATGTACTTTTAAGGCCAGCCTATAGATTCCAGTTCTGAAACATTTGACTATCACTGTTCCCTGTGTATCTATAACGAAATGTGTAATGTATTTATTTTTGCAAATGTTTATCGCGATTAAAATAAAGTAGATAGAAAAATAAACGTTTATGAAAAAGGTTTATACACCCACTAATATACGATAGTGATTAGAAAAAGTCATGTAAATGTAACATCAGATTTTTATATTCATTATGCCAAACTCCGAACGGTGAAGTTCCGGCACTCCGTGGAATTCTTTCCAGCTCTGGAGTCCCAGGTAGAACATAAATTATTACACTGACCCTTCTGCCAAACTGTGGGGCAGCTTCCCATATTTTTCACTCTGCCACCTGTCTTGGAGATTTATACAAAGGGTTCGGTTTACGGTTCTTTAATAATTGGCACAGGTTGTGTAACAGGGTGCGGAAGTAGCTTCATCATTCTGGGCACCTCATCTGCACTTGCATAGGTCTGGATGAACGTAAACATTTCTATTCGCTTTTAAGAAATGCTTTTGGGTGCATAGGATTACACCAATTTCCCAAAATTCTGGCTCGTTTCAACCTAAAGGCAGACAGGCCAGCTTAGGACATCCAAGGTTTGGTCAAAAATATTCTCATAAAACTTATAAGCTCTAAAATTTATCAGAAGTGAAATAAAATCACAAGAATACCTTGAGTTAATTGTTCTTCCACACTAATATGTGTGTAGGACAAGGTTGGGGAGGTGGAATCAGAGGACTAAAACATTCAATGCCATAACGAGTAGGAATCACGAATCTCCTGGTTTCGTCCGGTTACTGTAACCACTGAGCTACCATGTCAATATGCCGGTAGGACATTAAATTCTCCAGCTGACTCACATTTCTCGGTAATCCACAAGGAGATCTCAAACTGTTTTGAGATGACATACCCCAATGGCGACTTACAATGCCGTAAGTACCTTTAAATCCCGCGCTTCATTAGTTTAGCCTCTATCAGGTCAATTAATGAATTAATTGTTCTTCCACACGGACATGTGTGTAGGACTAGGTTGTGAAGATAGAATCACAGGACTGAAAAATTCAATATCATAGCCAGGATTTGAACCACGGATGACCTTGTTCAGTCATGCCAATGCACTAATTGCTAAAACTAGTAAGGTTACTTCTTTTTCCGCCTATTTTATCCTCGTCTCTTTTATTCCTCTTTTTCTGTTTTTTTTAGGTTTAGCAGCATGCTCGTCTGACCGACACGGGTAGCCGGTATCGTTAAGGCACGGTCTCGTGAACGGGAGGTCTGTGGTTCAAATCCCGCCAGGGCTGTCCTTCCTAAATGAGTTTTTTTCTAGGTTTTTCTCAGTCCTCGTAACTGGCAAATGCAGTGGAGGTATCCTAAACTTAGGCCTAGAACTGTCCTTCCTGTATTTCATTCCCAATTATTTAATTTCATGCATTACCAGTGCCCACTGCCTATGGTGAATTGAATTGAGTTTTATTTATGGCCGCTCTTTAACTGCTGTGGTCCTTAGCGTCTCATTCTATACTGAGCGTGAAAGACCGGTAATGTTGCTCAGAGGCCTCTTAATCAGGCTCGAGGTTCTTTTATGTGCCGTAAATCTACGACACGGGACCACCGGCTTTACTTCGCTTCCAAAGGAAGCTATGCTAAGGATTTTTACGCCCGAAAAAAACCCATCGCCCTCCGCCACTGCCTATGGTGCCGTATGAACTAAGACCGGGTGTTAAGCACTATTAAATAGTCTGATGTTACATTCATATGACCTTCTCTACGTACTTCGCTTATTTTTATATAGCTTCTACATATTATTCTTACGGAAACCTATTTTTCTGTCTACTTAATGTTAATCGAGATAAACCGCTGCATAAATAGTTTCATTACATTTTTCGTTGAAGGCACAAGGGGAAATCGAATAAATAGTCAGATGTTTAAGAACCGGGTCGCTATCTTGCCGCCATATTGTACAACTGGTATACTTTATGAGATAGACAAAAGTACCTACCTGCTGCACAAAAAATGTAGGTCACTTTAAAACACATAATATATTTCAAATTACTTCTTTTTTTTTGGTGGCATAAGCCAGTGTCGAGGTATGTTATTAATGGTTCGAATTGTTCAACACTTTGCATTTCTTTTAAAGTCTTGTCGATATTCAATTGTTCCTCGCGATTGCATGGAAAGAGTATGGGATTTTAAAATCAGCATGTAGCGTTCCAATTCTTAAACATATGACTAAATAAAATAAACCTAGTTTTATATATGGGCACCCTGTGACATCTATGGTCCTTAGCGTTCCATCTATGTTATGCGTGAAAGATCAGAAATTTTGCTCAGAGGCCTCTTTATCAGGATTGAGGTTCTTCTACGTGCCGTAAACCTACGATACGGGACCACCGGCTTTACTTCCCTTCCGAAGGAAGCCATGATAAGAAAAAACATTTGACTGTCGCTATGGTTTACTATTCTTTTAATATTTGGGTCTTTATAAACATTAAATTCATATACACATTTACACTCTCGCTCACACTTCCAAACTCTAGGGAGGACGGGGATTAATCCTGGATGAAGAAAAATGTCCATCCTTCAACCGGAAACTGAACCCGGGATCTCTGGATTTGATAACCACCAGATCACAGAGTAAGTCAATATTCCCTTTGTATCTATAACGAAATGTGTAATGTAGCCATTTCTGCAAAGGTTTATTTCGATTCAAACTAGTTAGATAGAAAAATAAACTTTTGTTTGTATACCCACTAATACAAGAGAAAGTCATGTTAATGTGACACATCAGATTGTTTTTACCTGGACTGCACGCCACATTTCCAATTCGAATTTCTTAGATGACGGAGGGCATGGAAATAGACAGTGGACCGAGTGTTAAGATTATATACAATATGTAAAGTGCGAAAAAGGCAAATATAGCTTATTGCCTCTTAACAAGGACACTAACAAAACAGTCAGAAGCCAGGAAGTGAACGTCAGGAAATTGCAATGCAATCAATGGCCTGATAAGTTATTTTATTGTCACTTTAATTCAACAACACATTAAAGACACGTGGTAGCTTGTAAACAATCAAAATGAGGGATATTTTAGTCAGTTGAAGTCAAATTGAAGCATTTTTAACAAAAATTCACCATGTTTTTTAATTATTATTTTTTTAAACTCCTCTATACACTTTCTTATTACAAAAGATCTATATGTGTGTTTTAAAATACTATTTAGCGTAGTATTGTATCTGTTGCTATAAGTAACGAATTTTCAGAAATAACACCCTCCTCGATATGTTTAAATACGCATAGTTCCTGTCCCTTTTAGTTTCTCTACCACGCCCATAGTAGGTAGAGAAGGTGTTGCATTCCAACCACAAATTCGATATCGAGATTTCACCAGAAATACATGTTTTGGGGACCCTTGAATAAAAAAAAAGCATTTTATAAGAAGGTCTGTGTGTGTGTGTCTGTGTGTGTGTGTGTGTGTGCGCCTGTAAACGGCACAACTCAAAAGCGAAAAGTCGGATAAATACCAAACTTGGTATTTAGGTACAGTACCTTCCAAAGATACGACAAGAAGATTTTCAAGAAAATTCCTTCACCTCAAACTACCCTTTACATGGAACATTTTTCGTAACTTTTGATTTTCTAAAAAAAAAAATGGTTCTAACGTTTTTGATTAAAATGTCACATAGATCTCTTTAAAAAGCACAATTTATTTCAAATAAGTTTTTGTGGCAAAGGTCATTTTGGAGATATGCATTATTAAAAGCTCGAATCGTTCATTTCTTTGTCATTCTCTTGAAGCCCTGTTAAGATTCAGTTGTTTCTCGCGATTGCATGGAAGCGTATGGAATTTTAAGGCTAGCATATAGCGTCTAGTTATTAAACATTTGACTATTGCCGTTCTCTTTATATCAATAAAGAAATGCGTAATGTAGCTATTTCTGCAAATGATTATCTGGATTAAAGTGTAGTAGATAGAAAAATAAGCTTTAGTAACAATAGTTTGTATACCCGCTAATAAACAGTATAGGGTAGAGAAAGTGAATCCACTCTTCTTACTCCACAGTTTTACAACAGTTTGCCAAATATCACGAGGGTATTATTTCTGGTTCGTTTGGACTTAAATTATGTAACTAGTCGTGTGACACAGTGAACTTGACTCGGGGCTGGTGGACATCCGGAACGCCGCGCAGTCGAGTCGAGCTGGGACCCGCAATGAATGGGAGGGACTATACACAAAGAGTTCAAGTTCGTTTCAAGGAACAGTGCTATTAGGAAACAATCTATAAGACTTAAATCGCATCTACCTTGTTTCATTTAGGCGGGAACCTCTTTTCCTTTACTTTGAAATTAGTACAGTTTCAATACAGCTTCAGATATTGATAATGGTACGATACAATGTAGCTTTAAAGTGCCGGTTATTGGTTTTCTATTTTCATATCTTGCCTCCAAAACACCACTCTCTTGTTTGTGCTGATTAACAGTAAAAATAAATTAAATGTAATGTTTGTAATATGATCCTGCGCTCAAGTAAATACACTGCCGTTTGTGAAAATTGCAACACCAAGCAAAGAATTTCCAGAATAACTCCAAACTTGGTGGAAGTGTAGAAGAGTGTGCAAGCAATAAGTGATTAGGTTTGCAGAGAGATAGGGTACACGCAGGCCGAGCAGAGCCCTCTCGTGTCGGTCCGACAAGGTCAGTGTAGTCAGTGCAAAGCTATCAAACAAGGTGGAAACAATAAAGTAGGTGCCTTGTCGACGTCAAAGGGAGCCATATCGGCATGTAAGTGAGTTCGAACGGGGCAGAATGATCGGTCTCCGGGAAGCGGGTTTGTCATACCGTGACATTTCGGCTCGTACAGGGTATGCTGCTACGACAGTGATGCGTTGTGAAAGCAGTGGATAGATGAAGGTCGTACGCAGCGACGAGCGGGTACTGGACCACGAACATGACCACAGCACTGGATGACCGCCATCTTGTCCGCATGGCCATAAGGCGACGTGCAGCTTCGTCCACAGTGTTGGCTCGATGCTGGAGCACTGCAACAGGTGTGAACGTGTCTGCATCAACGGTTCGTCGCCGTCTGCTGCAGGTTGGACTGGTTGCATGCATGCTATTACGTCGACTTCCATTGTCCAGAAACCACAAGCTCCTCCGACTGTAATGTGCACGTGAACACCGTCACTGGGGTACTGAGTGGCAAAATGTAGTTCTTTTCGGACGAGTCCGCTTCAACGTGTCCTACAGTGATGGCCGCATACGTGTCCGGCGGTACCGTGGTGAGCGCAACCTGGAGGGCTGCATTGTTGAGCGGCATAGCAGACAAACACCAGGTGTGATGGTTTGGGGCGCCATTGGTTGCAACAACCGATCTCGCCTCCTACGAATTGAAGGCACCTTGAACAGCAATCGGTACGTAACGGTGGTTGTAGAGCCTGAGGTACTCCCCCTGTTTCAGGCATCTCCACAGGCAACATTTCAACAGGACAATGCCCGGCCACATATTGTGAGGAATGTACAAGCCTTCTTCGAAGAGCGACGGGTAACATTGCTTCCCTGGCCTGCACAGTCGCCTGACATGTCGCCCATCGAACATATCTGGGATATGGTTGGTCAGCACCTGGTGCGTGACGGTCCTCCAGTAATCAGTGTTACGGATTTGTGTGCTCGAATACAAACTGCGTGGAGGGTAATCCCTCAGGAACTTATTCAGAACCTTTTTGATTCAATGCCACAACGTATAGCAGCTCTAATTGTAGCGCATGGAGGCCATACCAAATACTGAATATTAGGGCTCAAAGGTCATGTATAGTTTTGAAAAGTTTATCATTTGTTACTTGTCGTGTACTTAACCAGTGGTATTAAATTCATTGAATTCATGCGTTTCCTTCTTGGTGTTGCAATTTTCACAAACGGCAGAGTAATTTGAGGTGTTGTGAAGGGATCTTGTCCCGGCTAGAGACTGGTTTTCGTTGCTGGACGTTTAGTAATTCCTCCAATACCATCACAAGGCCCCTTGCCGTGTGAAATGGCGAAACAACGTCATTCGACACTAACTGCAAAATCTTCTTCATGAAAACACGAGTTTACAAAATTTCTTCGCTTGTTGTACTGAGAGCTAGCGCCATCGGAAAGATAAATTATTTTTTTCCAGATCTCTTTATTTCCTTTCTCAGGTTGTTTTAACAGCATTTGTATTGTGTTTTAAACTTTATGACATGGCAATATAATTTTTATGTTTTAAGCTATTGTTTTCCTTAAAGTAAATTAAAATGGATGGATTGTTGCCTGATTATTGTTCCAATGTACACGTTGAATGAAATCTAGCATGACAAAGGCATAGTTTTCCGAAAAATCACAAATTACAGTACCTTCTTCAAGTTCAAAATTTTCTTTCCGTTCAAACAACAACGCAAAAACAAAATGAGTTTTTGTTTATGGACGCTCTTTAACTGCTGCGGCCCTTAGCGTCCCATTCTATATTGGGCGTGAAAGACCGGTAATATTGCTCAGAGGCCTCTTTATCAGGCTTGAGGTTCTTTTACGTGCCGTAAATCTACGACATGGGACCACCGGCTTTACTTCCCTTCTGAAGGGTTTTTTACTCCCGAAAAAATCCATTGCCCTCCGCCGGGTTTGAACCCTCGACCTCGCAAATTAGAGGCCACAGAGGACGACAGACAAAAACGCAAACTGTTGTTGAGCTATAAAGGTACCTATGAGTTAAAAGATCTGACAATTTGCTGCCAATTTTTCCGGAAAGTCTTCAACCGGTGATTGTATTATTTCTAAATTTGTGCGATCTACGATTGCCCACTGTTTATAACCACCTACTTTATACTTTTTTCTTCGAGAATATCCCGAATATTATTGACAAAGCTTGCAGTCCCTGGAAAGTTAACACATTTCCTTAAATAGCAATCTGTTGATGGGGGTTATAAATTATTTGAGAGAGACCGTCCTTATAATTACAAACAATACCTGAATCTGCAGTAAGCTGGGAAATGTTCATTCCATCAAACACCAGTTTCATATTCTCATAATGAGCACAAATACAAACAGAATGCGTACTTTGGGTACCTGGAAGTGTGCACTGTTTAGGTCTCAGACAAGCAAATTTTGAGAAATCTATTTTGATAATAGGATATTTATCTTTAAAACTGAGGAAGGTTTCTTTTAGATCCACAAAATCAATCTCTTCTGTTTTTGAGTTTTTTGTCCTCCTCGTTTAACGGAAACAGAATTCTTTTTTCCTGCCATAACCTGATTAAATCGCCAGAAATTTAAAACTCTTAATACTTTTTCCACCACGAATATTCTATCGGTTTACCAGATTTTTTTTCAGGAGTCGACAAAATGCCCCTCCCTGAAGCTAATAATTTTGCTACCTTTATCATGTGGTTCGAAACATTATTGCCAAAATGTTCCTTAATGTGCTAGTAAGACCAGCTTTCGAAAATAGTCAACATCTGAATTTTTAAGTTCTTATCATCTGTACTATGAAATCTATAAGCTTCTCAGTTATTTCTGAATCCTGTTATCCTTCTTTCAGTATGAAATGCCTTCTCCATAAGTTTTGCTGTTATTTTTTGTAATTTCTGGGTTGGAGTATTCTTTGAGACAGTTTTTTTTCTTTATGTTTGATTCGCCTCGGATTGATACTAAACTAGTATTAAAAACTGAGTCATCTACACTTTCCTTGGTCTCATTAGTATCACTATTCTGATCTGAAATTGAGTTATCAATTTCTGAGCTATTTGCATTTACTTGACCTGCGGGATATCATAGGTACTGATTAACAAACGTCACTCATGTTTTCAATCGTATCTGGAATTTGAAAAATTCTTATACGGCATGAGTCACAAACTCTTAGCTTTGTGGACAGTTCTAAATCCTCCAGTTTCAGTTTTAAAAGCATTTTGCGAGTCACTGGTCGCAAATTCGTTTTTCTGTTGAACATATGTTTAATAATTTTGAACAGCTTAAAACAACAGTCAGACCGTTTTGTAGCTGTAGTCACTACTCATTAAATATTTAACGAATATTCACAACTAAATTTAACAGATTAAATTCACAAACGGCACAGGCTTTGGTATCTCTAGACAAGCTGAATATTCTGGATTGGTCCTCTGTAGAAGGAAATGCCTAAACTTGTTTTTTGTGATAAGGCTTTGTTTGTATTTTAAATCCTGAGGTGATTTAACCTTGATAACTCATAACAGCTGCCGAGTCGCCGCGCCCTCCACTCTGCTCTCACGCTCCAGACAGAAGTCGCTTTGATATCTTGTCATGAAATTAAGAGTTCCGGCTGAGAAAAATTTTCTTATAAATATATTTGAAGGAATGCCTTCCTGAAACTTTGTGAAGTATACACTAGATACTAAACCAAGAATATGTATATATTTAAATGCTATTTTTAGGTTGTCGATGTATATCACAAAATCGAACTTAAAAGTGCAATTTTATGCGATAAATAAATAATCTGTTGAATCATATTCAATCTCTTACATGTCGAAAATAGATTCCATAAGCTTTAAAATGGGTCCAATATGGAGTTTATACGATAATTTGAACGGGAGATAAAAACCATTATGTATGGGGGCGCATTCACTTTTTCGAAAATTTTTACTTTGGCTGGTATTAAAAAAATTGAATTTTGTGACAAAACAAACTGCATGCTTTCTTTTTCAAAGCCTCAAATGCACACAAAAATATTCGAAGAGAATTGATGACTTGATGTTTCATGGGTGTTCGACTTGACATGTAACGAATCATTTTAGGTTTATCTTAAAAACAAGGGAATAATTGTGGAGTTGTCTATTCCCAAAATGTTTTCTCCATTTCGTTCCCATACTGATATTTATGTACAGTTCTGAGCTCAATTAGGGTGGTCCATTCTGAGCTGAGTTCCTTTGACTCAATCAAGACTATTATATATCAGGTTGCACACATCGCCTGCTTCTGTGGTATAGGTTGTTACAAGGAGTTTGAAGAAAAACATAATGCTTATTTTAGGCATCGCAGAAAATTACGATTGGTCCAAACGGGTCACCTGTTTTGGTCCAAACGAATTGTTGATTGGTTTTAAATATTAAGAATCTGATTCAAACTTGTTGCGGTGATGCTTTTTAGAGTAACTTGTTGTATTTAGCATTCATGCCATAAAGAGTACTTTTAATACTGTAATAATTCGTTCTATGAATAATTCCTGCCGGGTTAGATCCATAGGTATCTAAAGAGAGGCACTAGATTTTTTAAACATTCCATAGCACGAAGAAAAACACAGCAATGTCGACATTTCAAATCCATAATTATGGTATTTTACAAAATAGCTGCTATAATGCCAGTGAAATACATAAATGCTAAGAAAACTATAAACAGTTGTTAAATTGCTTTTATTTGTTTTACTATAAAACTACATTGACAGCTTTAAATCTCATAATATATTTTGGAGCGACGTCTTCTTTCGTGGTCCTCTTTTGCGGTTCTGTTTGGTTTCTTCCCTCGTGGCGACATTAATTGTCTTCTAGGAAGTACTGTCTTGTCTTTTGAGTGATCTGTGCTAATGATTTGGCTCATATTTTGGTTTATATTTTGGAACCGGATACAATTTTGAAACTCGCTATTTACACAATTAAATGCCAGGTTTATAGGCACTATATATGATATGCCATTACATTCTTCGTTTGTATTTTCAAATTAGTTATCAGCAGTTATGAACAATATAAGCTTGCGCTCTCAAATTGTCGTCCTCCGTGGTGTAGTGGTTACCATCCTAGCCTCTAGTTCCCAATGTCGCGGAGGAGGATGGATTTTTTCGGGCGTAAAAATCCTTAGCATGGCTTCCTTCGGAAGGGAAGTAAAGCCGGTGATCTGTGTCGTGGATTTACGGCACATAAAAGAACCTCAAGCCTGATAAAGAGGCCTATGAGCAAAATTACCGGTCTTTCACGCCCAATAAGGACCACAGCAGTTAAAGAGCGTCCTTAAGTAATAGTAATAATAAAAAAGCTCTCAAATTGGGCGGAACGCATTCCGTTCACAGCGAATAAAGTCGCAACGGCCACGTTTATCGACGTGCTTAAGACGTGCACATATGATCGGGACGTCTGTCCGTGCAACCAGGCAGCCTTCTAGTGTCTACAGGGAATAACTTTCGTTGGAGCAAGCATTCGCATCATCCCTCCGGAAGTGCCTTATACCACGAAACCTAGAAGCACACATGAAACACAAGAAGAAAGCGGAATATGAGGGAAAGAAAATCGTGGTAGATGAGAAACTACCCCAGAATTCGCCCACCGAATAGGGAAAATCACGAAAAACCCAAGGTCATTGGACGTCGCAGGAATCAAACCCAGGATCTTCCGAATGCCAGTCTCGCACGCTGCCAACTCGCTCGGTGACTCTTACCCATAATCCAGCGCCTGCCAAAGCACATCTCAGTAGGGTTGCCAGACGTATGGTATTTTAAGGAAGTGCTCGCTTTTGGTGGGTGAGCATGTCTTCCCGCCATGTGTTTGTCTAACATCGTTACCATTTTTCATCAAGTTTCGTGTTTCTTCAATATTACCAGTGTTCTATCCGTTTTTATATCTAGCTAATGACTAAAGACTGTAATTTTTTAAAGCAGAAATGTATTCGTCAATAATGTTCATATACTTATTGCACAGTATATAAAACACAATATTGTGAATAAATGTTCACTCTGCAATAGAGTTTTCATTTTGAAGCGTTGCAGCCTAAGGGACTTGCATATCTTTCACGAATATTTTGTACCACCATTCGTATTCTAGCTCTTGAAGAATCCCTTAGCACTATACCACGTCGCCATGGACGTCCTCTTAAACGATGGCTATTATTAAACACAGAACATATAAACAAAATAAAGCATGTAATTCAATATAACACAACGAACAGAACTAAACAATACCGCATTTACGCGAATCCAGTGCGTCACTGAATCTAATGCCTACTCCAAATTTAAAACTTAAAATAATAAAAAAGAGTGGGTTGGCGAATGCAATGCGCATCATTGATAGGATGAATTTAATTGGTACAACAATGGATTTGTGGATGAAGTTTCAGAACATACCTGTATTTATAGGATTGTATAATTAAAATTATGATTGATCTTTATTTATGGACGCTCTTTAACTGCTGTGGTCCTTAGCGTCCCATTCTATATTGGGCGTGAAAGATCGGATATTTTGCTCAGAGCCTCTTTATCAGGCGTGAGGTTCTTTTACGTGCCGTAAGTCTACGACACGGGACACCGGCTTTACTTCCCTTCCAAAGGAAGCCATGCTAAGGATTTTTACGCACGAAAAAAATCATCGTCCTCCGAACCCGCAACCTCGGGAACTAGAAGCTGGCACGGTAACCACTACACCACGGTGGACGACAGTATTAAAGAAATGAACCATGAAGTATCTGTGCAACATAAACATTTGAAATGAGCAGTTACTACTGCCATTCCTACTCGTACAATTACCTTTCTGCTAGTTTTGTTTGCAAATATTGCCAGTTTCTATTGGCATAAGCGAACAATGCTCTCCGCTATATTGAGGCAGTATTTTTAACACTTAAATGATTTCAGTCTAATTATATAATATATAAATTCAATAACAGCCCGCCTTAAAGCAATATGTGTATGTGACAAGATATAAAAGGTGTATATTACAGTCATTGTATATGTTTATATTATTGTATACATGTGTAATAGGATATGTGAATGTATTACGTAATTTAATAATGTAGGAGCTGTGAGAATAATAGGTTAAAAGTTGCTAACAATGAGGTAACAATGAGGTAACCTTGAAGCAATACTGAATTTGAAAGTTTAACAATACTACTTGTAATTCTTGGAAGCAATAATGTAATTTGTGTGACAATTTATAAAATAGCCAATCAACAACCAGAAAAAGCTTTAATTAAATGAAGGTATTCTATTGGACTGGGATTAGCCAATCAGAAACTAAAATGGAGCAAAATTTACAAATTTAGAAGTCAGTTGCTTGTAGACAGTGTTCCTAACCGGATGCGAGATGCGTCCTCGAGAAATTTAATAGTATTCGTGTGAGACGAAAATAGTTTTACGTGTTAAAAAAGGCAAGTATTTAATAAAAAAACAAATCTCATAGCTCTCTCTCTCTCTAGATCAGTGAAGTGTTATTTAAATCGTGTCAAGCATTAATAAAAGGAGTGAAGTAAAATTATAATCTGTGTAAGCCTACATTCTTCAGTCACACCACTCCCTGCTAAGACATTCATGTCTCTAAAAAATATAAATACTGACGCAGCCGAGGCAGACATAAATATATAATACTTAAAGAAACAGTCAAAATTACAGAGTTAATGTTTTTTTTTTAAATTAGGGGCAAAGGCCACCGGAAAGTACATTTGGGGCGAAGGCTACCGGAAACTTTTTACCATACGTGCGGTTGCAGCTACTTCAAGTTCGGCTCACCAACAGTCGAAATATAATACATCTTCTTTAAACTGACTTTCCATACGTAGCAGCAACAAACCTTCTTCAAATTGCCTCCCAAAGCGTGGGGCATATAACAAAACAACAAAACTACTTCAACATTGAGTTCTCTTCCTGCTTTCGTTACTATTTTTCCGTATACAGAATCACTTTACGCTTGAAAGTAGCGTCATAAGATGTTCTTCTGTTTGCCCTCCATTTCCTGATACCTACTAATTCCAACGCCCGTTGCAATGATAGGGCAACGATGAATGCAACGAGTAGTAGCGAAGACCAACCTGTTTTCTTAAGAGCTAAGGCTCAAAGTTCATAGTTCACCCCACCTACTATATTTGAAGAGACTGGCAAGCTAAACCAATCTAGTTTCAGTCCTTGGAAGCACGAGTGGAAATGAGTGGAAAGGGAAACTCCCTTCATTCCTTCTCTCTGTAAGGTTGGGCATCCCTGAAGTAGAGAATGACAACAATCCATTGTGACATAAGATAGGTATGACAAATTTGAATACAGCTACCGGCCAACTACGGAACGATTTTAGACTCGAATGCAATGGGCATAATAATTTGTACCGTCATTTCTTTTAGAGGATAAACTTTTAATGAAACGGTTACCAACACTGTAATCAACTTACCAATAGTAAATAAAACTTTCTTCTGTTTGACTGCAGCAATATAAGTGGCTATGAAATTAAAACAGCAAATTACTGTGAAATCAACGCATATTTTGCAAATATTTTGGCAATTAACGAAATAATTTTAAAATTTAATGCTTTTGCCACACTGTAGAGACCGAGCAGTTTCCATTGGTAAGCTATTCTTAGTCCGAATGTTCAAGATTAATGCATAATTGCATGTAAAATTTCAAATAATATATATGTGTGTGTGTGTGTGTGTGTGTGATGTAGTCATAAGCCTTTTTTACTCATTTTATGAGGCTTTTGTTTCCCCACGTGTTCAATATTATTGTCGTATTTATCCTTTCCATCCCAGTTTATTCTACTTATTACTGTTTTATAATCCCTAATCGGTGTGTTGAATAGTATCTTTTCCATAAACTTTTGTCTTTTGGCGTTTTTCTGGCTGTATAGTCCAACATTGAGCTCAAGCCATTAATTTCGAAACGAAGAAGAACAAAGAAGCAGCAGCACGGTATTTTCCACTTTTGTTCCACGTGAATCACCTAAAACTTGCACCGCAAATATTTTGGAAATGGAAGGTGCTATTGATGTACAATTTTCACAGCATTGATTAGCAATCAGGGGCTCGTACATTTAGCCTATAAACAGATTTTAATAATACTGAGAAAGTGTACTTTTTGAGCAAAAATTCAATTTTTAAATGGAACAATGCCTAGTTACATCAACAGAATAAAGGTAGGGTAAATTAGAATGTCAGTGGTTTTTGTTGCAGGATTCTAGTTCAAGTAGTTTACGAGAAATCGTATTTTGAAAAGTTTCCACCCCGACAATTGCTTGTTCCATTCAACCTGCTTAGTTGCTAGGTACGATGTTGTTATGTTTGCATTGTGTTTTCTGTTCATGATTGCTGTTCATGACTTTCTGTTCAGTTAGTTTTGTGACAGTTCAAGCAGTAAGTCATGAGTGGAAGATGGGGCTTACTAATGCAGAAAAAGCCGACATGCTCATGGTGTATGGAGAGTGTAGGAAGAATGCAGTTCGTTCCTGTACGGTGTATGCGGAAACGTATCTCAATAGACGCCAACCATTTCTGCAATTATTTATCAACCTCTTCAACCAATTACGTGAAAGTGGTACTGTAACACCTAGAAAACGTAACAGAAACAAACAAGTGACCGGTGAAGAGGCAGAAATTAATGTTTTGGCTGCCGTTGTAGTAGATCCACATATTAGTTCCCGCACAATCGCATGTGGAAGTGGCATAAGTCAGGCAAGTGTACTGCGCATTCTCAATCGACGTAGGTTCCATTCCTATCACATCTCTCTCCATCAAGAGCTGCATGGAAACGATTTTGAGAATCGTGTTAACTTTTGTACATGAGCATTAAGACATGATACTCCAGATTCATCATGTATCGTGTTTAGTGATGAGGCAACATTTACTAATCATGGCCAGGTAAACCGCAGAAATATGCACCATTGGTCTGTTGACAATCCCCGTTGGCTTTGTCAGGTGGAACGTCAGCGTCCATGGAGTTTAAACGTGTGGTGTGGGATAGTGAACCATCAGCTCATAGGCCCTTTTTTCATAGAAGGAACCATGAATTCCCAAAAGTATCGCAGCCTCCTAACAAACCATCTGCCACAGATGCTAGAAGACGTTCGTTTGCAGAATAGGAGGATTTAAAAAACTGTATGTTTGCTCAAAAAATTCACTTTCTCAGTATTATTAAAATCTGTTTATAGGCTAAATGTACGAGTCCCTGACTACCAATGAATTCTGTGAAAACTGCACATCAATAGCACTTTCCATTTCCGAAATATTTGCGGTGCAAGTTTGAGGTGATTCACCCTGTATAGATTTGGTTTGGAGGAGATGCGCGATCGTGACGAACGTCAGTTGCATGTTAACAAAAACTAAAAAGTCGTTTCACTTTAAGTTCAACGGAGTGTAAACAAAACCACATGACAAGGGAGCGCCTCATTGACTGTTGGGCGAACTACAACTTTTTCCGCGTAGCATGCCTCTCTTCCACTTCATAAAACAGTTCGGTTTAAGATCGCAACATCTTTGTGGTTATTCTAGTGCAGAGAAGTTTAAAATCCTATTATTGTAACAGTTAAGTTTACTTACTTAGTCGGGTTACCCACCTCTTATGTAGGACTTACAACCGCGCCTAGGGTCAGAGCCTGTCTAGGAGCAGACGCTCACGGAATCAGAGAATGAAGAACCTGGAACGGGGGATCTGCCCGTAGCCAGGTATGAGGGTGAAGAAGATAATGTTATGAAATGAAGGCGAAATGGATTAAAGGAAAGGTGGTGGAGCAATTGGTGGAATAAATGGCGGGGGAAACTGGAGAACCCAGAGAAGACCCGCCCAGACGCCGCTTTGTCCAACAAAAATCCCACATGCGGGTCCCTGGGATCGAATTCAGGCTACCTTGGTGGGAGGTGAGCGTCTAACAACTTGGCCATGACGCCGCCACAGTTCAATTTATGAAGCAAAATGTGTTCGTTCAAATTCACCTGTGACTATCTGAACTGTTATAGAAGAAGGTTTATGAGGCTATGTACAGGCGCTTTAGCTCATTTCCAGGATTTCTGTGAGCCACAAGAAATGTGAAACCATGATTTTTACATTGCGTCGTCCCATTGTTCCCCCTGCTATTACTTTACAAACTATTCGCATATCCTGGAAACGTGCTGATGACGCTGTTAAATATCTTGGCCTACATTTTGATACTGACCTGGAGCTCTCACATTAATTTTTAAATCAAATCTCGCTTACTCCAGACTACGCAAACTGTATTCTATTCTCAAACGCAAGTGTTCTTTGCAAAAACCACGTGGTTCTCTTACTTCGTCCTTTACTCACATATGCTTGTGCAATTTGGGAAAGTGCAGCTGCAAGCAAAATTAATCGTCTGCAGATCTTTCAAAATTAAGTTTTAAGGCTTATATTGAAGCAACTTGGTACGTCAGAAACACCCAGATGCATCATGAACTTGGACCCTGTACCATCTCTGCACACATTCGCTCTTAGGCTCACACATTTTTTCCAGCATCTTCAGTCAGTACTTGGCGCACTATATTTCTCCTAGGGACGAAGATCTGATGTGGTTCCCCGGATCCAGAGTTGTCGCCCGCAGGACTTGCTGCTTTCCTCCGGAAGTGATTCCGAATTAGAAGACTGTCAGTGAATAATATGTACAATATTATCTGTAACTTTGGTGCCTCATGTGGCGGACCTCAGATTAGTTTTTATTGTTCTCGTGTATTTTATCTCCTGGTTCCGAATAGCATTTCTAATGCTGAACGAATCTTCCAAAATAAATACATAAATAAATAATAATAAAAGATAAGCCGCCATAGTACGCCTTGACACGTGGTGCATGTGTTGAGAAAAATATTTCTTTCGAAAGAGTCATGACTTGAGAATCCTCCGCCACTTTAAAGAAATATAAATGCGGAAAATGGAGAGAAGGTAATTATGTTAAATGCTTTAAACACATTATGTGAAAAGTACCTACATTTAATCGACAATGAATGTGGTTAACTGTTGTTTGGCAATAAGTGAACTTTGTTGCTAGTGATGCGGAATTGTTGCTCTAATTTTTTAAGTCGCGTTTGTTTTCTGTTATGTTTTCTAACCTGTTAGCGCTGACCATTTTCAACTCGTTGACTCACAAGATTTAAAGCAAAAATGGTACACTTATATTGGTCATTAAATGAAAATCTTGAGTTAAGAGCAGTTTAATATTGTATCCTTAATCACAGGTGAAATAGTAGATAAGTAGAGCTGCCGCACTATTCAGGTACCACTTATTTGCCTACCCTTGGTATTATGTATTATAAGCAGGGTTAGGATTTTTAGGTGCGCACCTGTTTTCTTAGGGTAAGTTAAAGCTGTGCGGAAAGATATCACAGTGTGATATTTTGTTTCTAGTTGCGAAAAGATGCATTTTTTCTCGCACATTTTCCCCTTTTTTGGGACCTTCATCCCTTTTTGGCACCTTTATCCCATTTTCCCCCAACCATGCCCATAATCCTCTTTTCCCCCCTTTTTTCTTTTAAGTTTCATTCCAATTTATTCTTTAGATTTCAATTAACGTCTCCTCAGCTTGCTGTGTACGTGCGAATAGTAAGCCTAACTCTTTCAGTAAACGCCGTGCACACCCGCAACAATGGAAAATAATTGCGTGTTCGCCGAAAACCTCTTTCTCTCGCTTTACCACTATTAAGTAGCCCGCAATGATGCAATTGACAATGAGTGATTCTATCCCACCAGAATCAGTAGCCTGCTGTTCGTGAATGTGAGTTTGTTACTGTGAGAGACGTCATCTGTTTGCGTGGAGGCGAAGGCTGGGCACGCAGAGATGGCAGTAACCTCACCCGCGCAGTTCCGAGAATTATTAAGACTGGGTTCTGCTCGAAACTACTAGAAATCGCTGAGACTGAAGTTCCAGCATGAATGAGAACATTCTGGTAATTGTCGCGGTGTTATAAGAGAATGTGGACAGCGAATGGGCGCAAGAGTGGGTTGTGTGACAGTCGCATTGTGTTAGCAAGTGAACTAGTGTTAGCTCTATGTTACATTACCAAACGAGTGTACTAGTACTAGCGTTTACCATGCCAAAGGTGTCCAGTGCTCGATTTATTGTTCTGGTTGAGGAATTCAAACAAATTTCATAGACACTGATGGAACTGTTATGCGATGTACTATTTGTGATTCAGGAATTTTGTTAGATGAAAAACACCAGCGATCGCATCAAACAACACATTTCCAGCTCTAAGCATGAAATGAACAAGACTCTTCAAACAAACTAATCACGGCAACCTGTATTACGAAATGCGTTTCAACAGAGTTCTTCAAAAAGCTAAAATATGAAGGAATTAAACATTGATTTGTGTGCAGCTCTTACACAAGCA
The DNA here is from genome assembly GCA_030765065.1 of Deroplatys truncata. Classification (NCBI taxonomy): domain Eukaryota; kingdom Metazoa; phylum Arthropoda; class Insecta; order Mantodea; family Mantidae; genus Deroplatys; species Deroplatys truncata. The sequence goes on along the minus strand of CM060990.1, from coordinate 128,252,944 downwards.
GGAATTCCATTCAATAAGGTGAACCATCCAGCCTTCAAGGAATTTCTTGAAAAATACACAAAGATGTCAATGCCCGATGAGAGTACTTTAAGAAAAAACTACATGGAGCCTGTTTACCAAGAAACCATAGAAAGAATCAAGGAGAATGTGTTTGATTGCGATGTGGGAATCATTGTGGATGAAACCTTAGAGTCAATGGAACGATATGTTTTGAACATTTTAGTTTTTCCCTTAGCAGGGGAGAAAGTTAAGCCCATGTTGTTAAAAATGTATAAGCTGCAGAAAGCCAATGCCAGTACAGTAATGCAATCCATTATGGACTTCTGCCAAAAACTCTGGCCTACTGGTATCAAGTTTGAAAAACTTCTTGTGGTTACGGACCAGGCTCCATACATGGTTTTAGCTGTTAACCAATTGAAACCTTTATTTCCTAACTTGAAGCATGTGACATGCTTGGCTCATGCCCTTCACAGGGTTTGTGAATTCATAAGGAACGAATACGACATTGCAAATCAATTCATCTCTGCACTGAAGAAGATTCTACCGAAAGCTCCGAACTGTGTTGTTTACTACAGGGAAATCACTGGCTGACCCTTCCAAATTTCCCGGTCATTACTCGCTGGGCATCTTGGATTGAGTGTGCTGCTATTTTGTGTGAGAATTTTGACAAAATTAAAGATTTTGTGCTTTCTTTGGATCCATCCGACGCAGGTGCAATTTCCAAGGAACAGCAACTTCTGTTACCGGAGAAAATACATGATTTGCAGATAGAACTATATTGTGTCCATAGTTACAAGTACCTGCATGCAGATATTAAACGATTGGAAGAACAAGGTCTGGAAAATGAAAAACAATGGGATATTTTTACTTCTGTGAGGGAGCAGTTAGATGGCTTTGCCAAAGACAAACTTGAATCTAGTCTTCAGAACAATCCGGACATTGAGAAATTCGCCACATCTGTAGAGTTGCCATTCCGAGTGAATACAAGGTTTGCCCCACTGGTTTCTGTGGATGTTGAAAGAAGCTTTAGCATCTACAAAGACATTCTATCTCCTAATAGAAACAGTCTTACTTTTAAAATGTGGAGATGCTTAATGTTTTGAAGTACAACAGCTTCATGTTTTTTCCTGCTTTGATGAGTGATAATTTGATGTACTTGTTTGTAGTTCAATAAATTAGAATAGAGGAAAGAGAAATCGTTGAATTAGTTAAGGGAATTCACAACTGAAATTAACCCAATATCTCAAAAAATTAAAAAAAAATTATGTTCCCAAAAAATCCTCCATTAATTGTAGTTTTAGAATCCACTTTTATTTTTGACCTAGCGAACGCTTCAGGATCATTACGAGACTTTTTAAATACTCTTGCGCATTTGGTTGCTAGCTGTTTATATTTTTAAAACTTGATTTTAAGGCGTTTCTTATTTTCAGCATTTCTGCATATTCAAAATGTTCCACATGGTGTAGTTTTCATCCATTCATATTGACATTTTTATGCTTATTTCAAAAACCTAAATAAATAAAACTGTCATACAATGTTTCTGTGTAATGAATAGTTTTTGCTCTACAAAGTTTTGAAGATAACAATGTATACTGTAGCGGGGTTTAAAAAAGAAGGTGTAATGATCGGTTCTTGGTGTTGGGTTGGTAATTCGGGAGGATTGATGTTGATGCCGGCTACTCAGGTAGAGGAATATGGGTTCTGGAAACTCTTACCTCAGGCAGTGTGGATGGGAGATGAATGAAGCTCACTGTTCTCCTCTCAGATGACCCGTTTATTGAAGATCCACACTGTTGTCCTCATCCGAATACCCTTTCACACAAGACGTGTTTTCTCCTGTCATCCCCTGCTATTGTTTCCGTGCATTACCCTTTCTTAAGTACTTTGAGAAATTGAAGTATATTACAATGTTACTTTAATGACTTAACCTTTAGTCATGTTCTAGCTACCTTTTACTCACGTTTACTTTAAATTAATTTTCCCATACATAAATAAGGATTCGTAGACATCTGCACTGTGTCCCTCTCGGATATAAAATACTTTGAATTTCTACATCTATCTTACTCTCCCTTACTGCACAACACGGAGTTACCTTCTCTACCCTACGGTTCGACACAAAGTATTCATCTTCTCTCCCCTACGTTCCGACACAAAGTGAAGCATCTTACACACGTCTGAAAGTTGCTCTGTCATAGATCATTTTCTATTTCACGCCTCTTTTCTAGTTTCGATCTATTTTTTTGCTATGTACGTGAGTTTTATTCGTTCTTATTGGTTATCTCTCTGAATTTTTCTTCGTCTTCCATTGGCTCTTAATTTCGTCGCCCGGGCATCGTCCGCGTCTACCATTAACAACTTATGTTCGCTAGACTGATTTTCTGTGAGCTTGACTGAATTCGGTTTCCGGCCCGTTGTCTTCGCATCCTGAGAGCTATACTCGCTTCCTATTGTGACTTATCGCTTACTAATGTCTCACTTCCTGTACGTTCCTAAGTCTTCAACCTTTTTACGGTTTTCGCCAAGTCTCTTCGTTCTCAAATACACGTTTTCTACATTTTATTTCACTTTCTGATTATTTATTAATATCTAATCTTTACTTTAATTCCTTTGTTATGATTTTATGCCTTTCTTTTCTAATTCTTAATGTTCTATTTTATTCTTCCCTCATATTGGTATTTCCCTCCTTCTTATTTTGATTAGATGCTTATTAATATTCTTATTATGGTTTATTATTCATTATTCATATTATTTGGGCGGATCTTATCACTTCAAAACAAAACAAAAACGAAAAAAATGCAAATACAAAACTGCAAAACTTTTTTCTCTCTTAAACTAAGAATGGTAGAAAAAAATATGACAGATTTGTAGTTCCTTTACATAGAAGCAACATAAGATTTTTTTTGTTTTGAAAAATGCATCATGTGTTGCATTTTGCATATACCCATAATTTTATATTTTGAAAATCAATAACTTGAAAACTAATTAAGATTTTGGATTGAAATTCAGAAAACTATATCTAAAGAAGACTGACATGTGGTTAAAATTTTAGCCCAATTGAATGGATAGTTTAGAAAATAGCAATTTCAGTTTTGCATCCCCTTAAATAAATCAGCACCTTTATTGTCCCTTTTTTCACCTTATTTGAGCACATTTTCCCTTCCTTTTTTCATCTGAAATTTGCACCTAAAAATCCTAACCCTGATTATAAGTTAAGGATGTAAGGCAAAATATAGAAATAAGACGTACAGAATATTAATCCCCAAGCTGTGGAATGTGTCGCATTTGCATGCTCTCTGGAGCAATGTTCTCTGTCAGTTACTTAGTTCCCGCCATCCCTCCACGTGGTGCTGCCATGTGCTCGGCGGAGTGATGTACTCGTATACAAGATTACTTCTACTTTGAACTCTAAGAGTGAAACAGGTATAGTTGGCGATACTGCTTATCAGCTTATCTGATATAAATTATTGTGCGCGGTTCTTTATTATACATAGTGAATCACCTAAACTTGCACCGCAAATATTTCGGAAATGGAAAGTGCTATTGATGTACAGTTTTTACAGCATTGATTGGTAGTCAGGGGTTCGTACATTTGGCCTATAAAAAGATTTTAATAATACTGAGAAAGTGCATTTATTGAGCAAATGTACAATTTTTTAAATGGAACAATGCCTAGTTACATCAACAGAATAAAGTTAGGGTAAATTAAAATGTCAGTGGCGTTTGTTGCAAGATTCTAGTGCAAGTGTTTTACGAGAAATCTTATTTTGAAACTTTTACGCACCGACACGTTTACCACTTGTGGCAGCACAAACTAAAGAAAAACAAAAGAGAAATGCAATACTTCTGTGGATTCTTACAAGTAAAGAGAACCTAGCCCTTCAAAATCTGTGTTCAAAGCGATCAACGGCAGCTTCAATACACGCTTCCAATCTGGTATGGAAAGACTGCTGCACACGTTTTAACATTTCTGCGGAAATTTCAGAGCAGGCAGCAGTAATATATCGTTTCATATCATCTGGTGTAGTTGGTATATCCTTGTAGACAGTGTCTTTCAGCCTTCTCCACAGAAAAAAGTCTAAAGCGCTCAGATCCCTTGAACGGGCCGGCCAAGGTACAGGTCCTCTTCGTCGAATCCAATGATTTGGAAACAATCCGTTAAGACAAGCTATAGTACTTAGTGCACTATGGTCTGGACAGTCATTATGTTGGTACCACAGGTTCCTCCTATCTGCAAAGGAACGTCTTCTAGCATCTGTGGCAGATAGTCTATCAGGAGGCTGCTATACCTGTGCGAGTTCATTGTTCCTTCTATGAACAAAGGGCCTATGAGCTGATGGTTCACTATCCCACACCACACGTTTAAACTCCATGGACGCTGACGTTCCACCTGACGAAGCCAACGGGGATTGTCAACAGACCAATAGTGCATGTTTCTGCGGTTTACCTGGCCATGATTAGTAAATGTTGCCTCATCACTAAACAAGATACATGATGAATCTGGAGTATCATGTCTTAATGCCCATGTACAAAAGTTAACACGATTCTCAACATCGCTTCCATGCAGCTCTTGATGAAGAGAGATGTGATAGGGATGGAACCTATGCCGATGGAGAATGCGCAGTACACTTGCCTGACTTATGCCACTTCCACATGCGATGCGTGTACTAATATTCGGATCTATTGCAACGGCAGCCAAAACATTAGTTTCTTCCTCTTCTCCGGTCACTTGTTTGTTTCTGTTACGTTTTCTAGGTGTTACAGTACCACTTTCACGCAATTGGTTGAAGAGGTTGATAAATAATTGCCGAGATGGTTGACGTCTATCGTCGGGGTGGAAACTTTTCAAACTACAATTTCTCGTAAACCACTTGCACTAGAATCCTGCAACAAAGACCAATGAAATTCTAATTTACCCTACCTTTATTCTGTTGATTTAACTAAGCATTGTTTCATTTAAAAAATTATGTTTGCTCAAAAAATACACTTTCTCAGTATTATTAAAATCTGTTTATATGCAAAATGTACGAGCCCCAATCAATGCTGTGAAAACTGCACATCAATAGCACTTTCCATTTCCAAAATATTTGCGGTGCAAGTTTTAGATGATTCACCCTGTATATCGTGATTCTCAGACCAGGTGCAGATTTGACACGAATTTCGCTGTGGTTTGATTTCTGCCTTTATTTCTGTCAGAATCTAAGAATTCAGTGAGCTTAATAAAACCGAGTTGTTGACTTATTGGAATTACAATAAAACGGCAGAGAATTCTGTGTAGATATTGTTTGTAATGATTTGTTAAACATAACTAGAGATAGCAGTAAATATGAAATTTTTCAGTTTCAATTCGGGTATGCAAAAGTATATGTAATTGGCAAATTCTAAGGATTGTGTGAAACTTCTTTCCTAGAAATAATAAACTTTATTTTGGTTGCAATTAAAAACATTTCTAAGCGAGTAGGACGTAGAAAATAAGGTTGAACTGTTACTGGAGTACAGGCAAGGGCGTCGTAGATAAGAAACCACCCCCATCCTTCGAGCATTATTTTGGCGTTTGCAGACAGCACTCTGACCGGTTTTTACCTGTCTGTCTTGAGCTCTCGTTCTGCATTTCTTGTATAAAGGTTTGAGTGTATATAACTTGAAGCCAACTGATTAAGAGTTCCTGCCTGGTAATCACCAGGCTAAGGATATGGGACAACTTAAGAGTGAAGTATACTGTATATCGAGTAGGGTGGAGTGAGGTGGCGCATTGGGGTATTGTTTACCTGTGAGGCCGTGTACAGTTGGCTTCGTGACTAGAGGTACAATGCACTTATATCTCTCATTCCGATGTATGTGACCTACTTCATTTTCCATTTTCACTAGACTGCACTGTTTACAGTAGCAAAAAAGGGCAGCGATTTGGCGTCTTTGTTTACATCAGCAGTACTGTGTTTATGGAACTCTATAGTAAGGTTACACATATACTGATTGCTAACTTGTCCCGGATGCTCAACCTGGAATCGCTTATTTTAGTCTAGAGTACTGTACACGTTATCGATAAGTGTGTGTGTGTGTATTTTTTTGTTTTTTTTTCATTTAAGAATCAGCTACCCTACCTCTCTGGTGTATGCTGCAACTCTGATGTGCATATATGTTGCCAGTTTTGCACAAGAAAATAGTTACTTGTTCTTTCAATCTCCAACATCCCAACCGTGTTTCAACCATCCGGTTTAACCGCACTCTCCCCTCGACCATTTAACTACTTCCGTTTCATCGGTTTTTACTCGGTAACCAAGTTTAGTGTCTATTTACTACCTACTTCTCCTGAAGGGGAGGAAGAAGCCCCTCTTGGCCTCTTCCTGCACACATTTATGGTACACCACAGTGCAACTTTCAACCAGTCATTCACATGGAGGTGGAATTTACTGACACTGATGTGTTAGATTCACATGACTTTCTCTGCCCACTATAGCTTATTCTTATACCTCTTCTACAACATGCTGTAACAAATGGCTTGAATTTTTATCCACTTTATGTTAATCGAGATAAACGTTTGCAGAAATGGTTGCATTGCACATTTCGTTGTAAGTACAAATGTGATACAGCCAAATGTTTAAAAACGGTTTGCTATATGCTAGCCTTGAAATTCCATACTCTTTTCATGACATCGAGAGAAACAACTGAATGGTGAGAGCACTTCAAAAAATAACAGAAATATTGATAAATACAAACCAATAACAGATTTCTCGGAAATGGCTAATGTCAAAAAATGTTATTTGAAATACTTGTGCATTTTAAAGAGAGCTACGTTTTTTATCTATTGACTTTTTGTCTACCCCTCGTGGTTTACTTCTTTCTCTACGTACCCTCCCCGTTGTGAGGGCTTACGACCAAGACTTACAAGTGGATGCCTGGGGTCAGACGCCTGTCGGGGAGCGCAGACTATGGATCAGAGAGAACAGCAAGGATGGGTGATCAGCCCAAAGCCTGGTATGAGATCGAGGAAGGAGAGATGATATGAAAGGAAAGGTGGAGCCATTGGTGGAATGAATGGGGGAGGAAAATGGAGAATCCGGAGAAAACCCACCCAGATGCCGCTTTGTCCATCACAAATCCCACATGCGGTTCCTGGGATTGAACGCTTTGACGAGAGGCGAGCGGTCTAACCACTCGGCCACTGCGCCGCCCTTTATACGAAATTCCTCCCGAATGAAGCGGATTGCACAGGCCATTCCCAGAGGATTCAAAATATTCGTTTTATTAGTCATGTGAATTTCTTAGATATGTGGTATTTTAATTGATTTCGCTAGATTCATTTTTTTAAGAAAATAAAAAAATAAAATAAATTATTGTAAGGGGTAGTTTGGAGTGGGGGAGTTTTCTTGAAAATCTTAGATGCCATGCTTAGTATTTGTCAGACTTCTTCTCTCTCTCTCTCTCTCTCTCTCTCTCACACACACACACACACACACACATACACACACAAGGATCTTTTCTAAAAAATGTTTTGTGTTTATTTAGGTGGCCTCACAACATGTATTTCCACTGAAATTTCCATATCGAATTTTTGGGTGAAATACAAATATTTTTGTAAGCATACTTTCTTCAAGCTGATATAAAAATAAAGATATTGGGTATAAAACACATCAGTCGTACTCCGTGGTGTAGTGGTTATCATGCTAGCCTCGAGGTCACGGGTTCAAGCCCGAGGGAGGGCGATGGATTTTTTTGGGCGTTAAAATCCTTAGTATGGCTTCCTTTGGAAAAGAAGTAAAGCCGGTGTTACCGTGTCGTAGATTTACGGCACATAAAAGAACCTCAGGCCTGATAAAGAGGCCTCTGAGCAAAATTTACGGTCTTTCAGGCCCAATATAGAATGGGACGCTAAGGACCACAGCAGTTATAAAGCGTCCATAAGTAAAACTCAATTTATTCTATCATATTTTTAGAAAAGCGTTGTGTGTGTGTGAGTGTGTGAATAGCATAACTCAAAAGCGAAACGTCGGATAAATACCATAGATTGAGTATAGCTAAAGATGATACACGAAGATTTCAGGAAAATCCCCTCCCCAACTACAAACTATCCCTTCTATGGAATATTTTCGTTGTTTTATATTTTCTAAAAAATGGTCACAGCAATTTTGATTAAAATACCGTATATTTAAGACATTGATATGAAGAATAAAGCTATATCTTGAATTTTCCTGAAATAGCCTGTGAACTCCTATTCATTCCAAAATAATTTTGTATAATGTTGTATAACTTGCAAACGACAAGAGATAAACAAAAACTTACTTTACGAAAAATGTAGACGCCTTTAAAACACATAATTTATTTCAAATAACTTTATTGTAACATCAGCCATTTCCGAGATATACATTGTTATTGGCTTGAACTTTCCAAAACTTGTTTTCAACTGCTGTAGTAGTCAGTGTATTCTCGCGATGTCATGGAAAGAGTATCGAATTTCAAGGCAGCATACAACGACCCGTTTTTAAACATTTTACTATAGCTTCAGTCTCCTGCATCCCCTGTTTGCCTATAACGAAATGTTAATGCAACCATTTCTGCAAACGTTTTTCTCGATTAACATGAAATAGATAGAAAAATAAGGTTTTCTAAGAATAGTTTGTAGAGGCTATAAAAATAAGCTCAGTGGTTAGAGGAAATAATGCGAATATAACACATAAGACTTTTTTAAGTGTTGTCCTAATTCAGTTGTTTCGCTGTCAGAGAAAAAGCATGGAATTTTAACACCAGCATGTATTGTCCCGCTTTTAAATATCTGATTATCGATTCGGTTTGCTCTATCCCTCTTGTACCTACAACGTAATGTGTAATGAAGTTATTTCTGCAAACGTTTATTTCGAGTAACACAAAGTAGATAGGTTCATTTAGGAATAGTTAGTCGGGAGAGAAGGTTTTGTGAATTTAATATACCAGATTTTTATAGCTCGGGTTTAAAAAATGTGTACTTCGAATACCTGCTAATTTCTTTAAACCCCCCTTCAGAAAACTTCTTAACGGTATTTTTTGGGATTTGAAGCACAACTTAAAACTGAGAATTTGTTGACGTTCGATTATTTTATATATTTCAATTCACGTTCATTTTTGTCACGTTTCTTGTATTTTTGATAACATTAGTTTCAAGATTATTGTGAATTTTGAAATCTCCTCAGGTATTATACCGGGTGTTTGTAGAGTTTCTATACATTCTTTTAGAAAAACGGGTATTAAATACCAATCATAAGAGTAAATGAAACCCTTAACACACAATAACACATAATACAGTGTTTTTCCTTCACACTGTGGCCGCCGCACGTTGTCTCGCGTGTCAGCCGCCGCACCTCGGACACCCACCGAAATAATTATAATATCCCGTAACCACTTCACGTTCTTATAGTTAAAATTCCAATTCCAATGTTAATAAGCAAAAACCGTATTATAAGAAACGCTGGAAATTCACGCAATCATCAGAGTCGGGTAAATTTCTGTAATTGGATTTTGCAAAATGTCTATGATAAAGTAACAGACTTACACTTAATATTCTCTCCTAAGAAACGTGGTTCCATTTATATGGCAAAAATAACAGATATTGGAGCACAGACAAACCCGATTTTGCACACGAGATTCCCTTGCAGACACGAAAATTGATATGCAGTGAATGAATACAGAATAAAAGGACCTTTTTGAACAAAGAATAAACGTAGAGGGGTGCAGGAATGAGTTACACCATTTTTTTGAAGAGGTCACCGAATTTGAATGTCAGTTTGGTTTTTCCCAACAAGACTTGCTGCCGCACATGTAGTTGATGAGTCATTATATTTAATTAGGGAAATTTTTGAGGACAGGGTAATTAGCAAAGAATTATGCCCCTCAAGATCAGCTGATTTGGCTATATGTGATTTTTATCTATATGGGGAACTTAAAAAAATAAGGTATGCGCAACAAACCCCATACATTGTAAGAACAAAAAGAAAACATCAGGTGAGAAATTCACTCATTTTCGAATACTGAATTCGAGTGTGAATGAACATTTCTTGAAGATGCTAGAAATATGCGAATAGAGAAGGACAACATTTCCAACATCTCTTTTTATAAGGTATGTGCTTACTATAATTGTAACTATGAGAATGTGAAGTGGTTGCGTGGATATTCCATTTCGGCGAGAGTGTGAGCTGCGACGGCCGGCGCGGGAGTCACTATATATTATCACATTTCTGTATGTCTCGCACAACTCCCAGCGATCCAACTCTGCACGAAACACATTTCCTAGCTTTGCAGATGCAATGTTAAGATTAAAAACAGCACCAAAGAAAATCTTCGGCGGATTTTGTATCGTTTTCTGGGGTCTTTTGAGGCGTGTCCTTCACCTTACCTATTGCATAGCGTGGTGGCTTAATAACACAGTAATAAGGGGGAAAAGAGGGGAGGTTGATGCATTGCTTTTTCTGGTGTTATTGAAACCAAAACATGTTTATTGTCTCAGAAACAGTCATGCTGTATACTAGTGAAATTACTGGTGGACGTATCCTGGGTATGTGGAAGGCTGGTCGCACTGTTACAGCAATTGCAATGGCAGTGCATAAAAGTGTTTTCATAGTAAATAACTGGATAAAAATGTTCCAGGAAGGTGGGGAAGACGGTCTACATACTCGTCAGAAAGTGGTCACTCCTTGTAAAACATCAGCAGATGATGATATCCGTTTACAAAATGCAAATTACTCTTTTGTTATAACTGACTGATAGTGTTTAGAAACTAGAGATAAATGTGTACATGTATATGGTTTACCAAATATGAGATACATATTATGTCAATAAAATTGGATAATATTTTTGCCCATAATCCTGTTGTATTCCTATGATCAGCAATATGTTAGTAAAGGTATATTAACCAATTGTAGTTTGAATTAGAGGGAAAACATGCTGCTTTATTTATTTGTTATTTCGTTATGTTTGCTTCTATGCAGCAATAAGCATTGATACCACTGTGAGAATACAGTTCTGTTTATTTTTTGTTATAAAGTATTGCTATGTATTTAATATATACCATTCAAGCTTTAATTTGAAAATCTTCTCACACTGCACATTCTACATTTCGCTAACCTGGGCACTCATCATGTTTACCGCTTAGCTTTTAACCCTTTCGTGTCCGGCACTATAAGGTATGGTTACGAATCACGATAAGAGGTCTGTATGACAAACTGAATGCACTCACTCTACCTCTTTCTCTTTTAGCCAATACGATTTGTAACATTTGTTGTGGTTATTGGTGTAACTATTTAGCAGAAGGAATGGCGCATCGTTGCACCGTGACCTAAAGCAACCAATGAAATGGCCATGGCTTCGCAAGGCCACGTGGAACGATAAATAATGTGACATAGACGCGAGGTGCAGTGAGATTTTCTTTGGCGCTCTTTGTACCACATCCTTTGATTGAAGTGGTACATCTTGAATGTATACCTGCCACTTTGGGTATTGCCATGCAAAGTTTCGAGGAGTGTGAGATACGGAGAAGGTGGAGATAAAATGTGTTGAGATTCCCTTCCAACCCACCTAAATGGAAATGTGGGGGCGCTCCATCCTGTTACAAAACCACCGTTTTTCAGACACCATCCAACTCCAAACGTGGTCGATGCAACATCTCCTGCATACCATGATGCGAAGTGCCTGTCACTGTGTGTTCTATGCCCCCTAAAGGAGTGGTATTCAACGTTAAACCTGCAATACCATAGAAAAGGTGTTTCTTGCAGCAGTGCGTCGCTGGGAATTACAATGTGGTGGTCAATTGAAACGTGGTTGAAAGACAGCTGTGATGCATTTTGCTTTATTATGTTTTAAGGATTAGCTTATTGGTTTGTATTTAAAATCTGTTTTTCTAGAGACGTATCGAAACCCTAATGTTATGTGTTTTTTGAGAGAGAAAAGGTTTGGGAACACTGCAGACAACATGACGTAAAAGCGAGTTAATATGTCCCGAGGGGCATCGAACCCTAGCCTTCTGAAAATAGACAATATTGCAAGCTGGAAGACGGAAACGCCTTGTTAAAAGCGCGCTTGCAAAGAGTTGTCCAGAAATAGCGATAGAAGGCAAGAAGTCGTCGACACGCTATGAGGCTGTCGACGTCTGAAACCATGTGATGATAGTCACCTTCAGCAAATAATGGTGATCAGCGGAGGATACGCCAACAAAAACTTTTGCCATTTGCTGATATCAATCATCATGATGCGTTTGATACGGAGAAGCTCGACAAGGGGAATGTTAACAATAATTAATATTTCGTTAAAGAAATATTTTGATTATTTGTGAAATACTATGGGAACGTCAATTGGACTGTCTGACGAGAATTAATGGAAGTAATGAATTATAAAGCGTACTATGTTCTTATTCCCGGTCATCTTTCCTAATCCATCATTTCTAAACTAAAATTCCTATAACATACTTTTCCTAAAGCGTTTGGCCTCATCCACTTTTCCTAAAACATTCTTCCTAATATGCTCATTTGTTGTTTGTACCAGTAAGGGAGCAATGGGGCACTCGAGAATTGTTTGTCAAAAATTAGCTGCTAAGTTTGGGAATGTTAGGGTGATTCTGTTGATAGAGGTAGCAGTCGAGGAAATGCGCTGTTTTGATATGTAATTATAGTACCTAATAAGAGTCCACGCACGCACACGCACTGACTTACCCTTAGACTAATCTCGGGTTAAACTAGAAACGATAGGACTCCTTGGTCTCGCTGCGGTTTGCTACGGCTTGGCGGACTCCGCTCGCCTCCTGCTGGTTTTTTGCAAGTGCTCGCAAGGTAGACCTTGCATCCACTATTATTGTACTAAACCCCATGGCACTACGTTCCACGTAGGTTGGCCTGCCAGCCCGACTGCCGACCTCACGCCCACATACGCACGGCAGAGGTGGGCGATCATCCAACCGATACGGGGAGCTGTGGCCAGTATCATGCATCCCCCAGCAGGAATTTTGGCTCTCAGGTCGGGGTCGCTGCTTATCATAGCTCGTCGCTTTCCTCACGATGCTGAGTGACTACCGGTCCTATATTACTATTGTGTTGGGTCATCCAAATATCTTGGAACCGGAGCTGCCTGACGCGCCTCAGCTGATAACAGCAGCGCGCTTGTGCATGCGGAAGGGGAGCGGTTTGCCAGGATAACTGGTTTGTTCAAGGTCTCGAAACGCAGTTTGTTGTTTTTCAGTGAGAGCAACACTGAAGCGAAGTGAAGTGAAAATCATGAAAATAATAATCCTAATTATTCTCTTCCATATCGGTGTTTATTTACGATTCGTATATCGGTACAGAATTCACTGATGTTGTCCGGAGATTATTTGAAGTGAATTTCCCAGGTGTTCTAGCCCTAAATTGTGGGAGGATTCATAAATTTCGTGAAACGGAAGCATTTTTGATAAGTGAAGAAGATGACCTTAAGTGCTCACAGAAGAAACTCTTGATGACATTGATCAACGCTTGGAGAATTCACCTAAGAAATCTCTAAGCCGCCTTTCTCAGCATACGGGGATTTCTTACGTTTTCGCACAAAATGCTACGAAGTTATTTGTGTTAAAACCGTATAAATGCACAATGGTGCAGGAACTTAAACCGGGTGAGCCTGTGTGTAGTATTAGATTCTACGAATGGATTTTGAATAACACTCATGACGGAGGAATTGATCCTAATCCCATTCTCTTTTCAGAGCAAGCATGGTTTCATTTGCGTGTGTATGTAAATTCCCAAAACTGCGGAGATAAGGTAATCTGCTTCGTGAGGAACCTTCTCATGACGAGAAATTAGGGGTATGGTGCGCAGTTTCCGGTAAGAAAATAATATCGGGCTAAGCATTGGGCTTGCCTGGTCGCCGGGAAGTGATAACTTATCGGCCGAGCGGGACTCTACCTCAGCTACGGTGCCGAGATATATGGATGACGTAATAACGAAATGTGTTGACGAAAAGTCCTGTGCGAGTTTTCATCTTGACTAAAATAAATGTAGGCGAAAAACTGTTGACAAAATGTCCATAGTCATACTGTCCGTTGACCCCGCCCCCCAAAAAAAAAAAAGGAAAAAGAAAAGAATGGAAAAAACAGACGAATTAACTATTGGCGTACTGCTGTTGATGAAATATCCTGAAAATAGGAAAACTGCAGTAAAACGACATAAAAACGAGACACATTCTACAAAGGCATCACACCCCAGCTTATGTGGAAACAGACGATATTGCAAGCTGGGGAAGGAAGCACCTTGTTAAAAGCGCACGTGCAAAGAGGAGTCCAGGAAGAGCTAAGGGTGGTAACCAAGGAACCGTCGACGTGCAGCGTGTAATCAGAAAGCAACCGTAAGAGCCCCTGAGGGCCGGCTACCATGCCCTTGCTGAACGCGTGTTTCAAAATAACCGCTCATGTTCATCAGTTTAAGTATTTCCTTTGCTGCGGCACGCACGCGACGTGCCGCCGATTTGATGGAGCACCGTGAAATAGCCGCCGGCCAGGGAACAGCTCCAAATATTGGAATAGACCCATATACCTAAATATGTGACTTCTTGAGTTCTTGCTATTATACACTGTCTTGTGCGCTGAAAAAAATCTGAATGTAACAAGCACACCATGAACCCATGAACCTTTATTTTCCTAGTAATTGTCCAAACTGCTCATATTAAAGGGCATCTTTATAACTAACTAGCTGGCTGTCAGATATTCCAGGTGCAGTTTTTATAGTCCAATGACGAATTAATTTCATTCACCTCTCCCGTTCTTTATGAAATTATTGTACAATGATCTAGAAGCTTCTTTATGGTGAATCTTTCCGTTAACGCTTATAATTGTACTTTGGTACAGATCCGACTATTTCTAATAACGGATAAAAATTCCCTGACAATACGTAAAGATGTGCAACATTGGTGGAAGGTCTGACTTGCTTATCTTCCCCCCGACGGTCTTCAGGTCCTGAAATGCTGCATAGCCTATAAGTATCCTTTGGCTGTGGAACAATCATTGATCGGAACGGTCGAGTAACTTGTTAGATAATTATTACAATAGGTAAAAGTTTAAACCTTTCTTCCCTCTCTTTTGGTCCCGTAACATAAAACGCACACAGTTTTCAGATAACACAGAAATCTTTAACATACACAACGGAATAGAGGTGAAGCTGTTGAAGATGTAGATTCCGCACTCCCAGATCGCCAAGTTAACGTCTTTGGAAAAGCATATAGTCTTAGACCATCGAGAAAAACAATCTTCTCAGTTGTTAATTGCAAAATATCGGTTCACTGATCTAATATTAGCAATTTTGCTCGCTTTATACAAATATTTAGCATGCCCTACAAAGGAAATCAAGCGAAGCTTTCTTACCTCAGGTTTATTAAAATATTTTGGCATTGGTATCGCAAGCATATCGTAGCGTTATAAACAGATTCGATTGTGATTTGTTTTACTCTGTATTAATTGCTAAATCGTGACACCTAAATACACAGGGTGGACCATTTAAGTTGAAACTGTACAATATCTCCAAAACTAAGCGTTTTAGAAGGAAATGTCTTGAATAAAAGTTGCTTGATACTATGGGGGAAAGTAAATGTCATTATTTGTGTTTAATTTGGAGAACGTTGTGGTCATTTTAGGGTAAATTTAGTTTTTTAAATTGGGAACCTACATCTTTTATGTTGTTTTCTCACTCCTCATAAAAAAAAAACTAAACTTTTGTATAAAACACTTTGCAATTATTCTTGCGCCAATGTAAATAACAACGAAAATTCTGAATGGCTGTGTACGAAGAGCGCAATGAATGGTTGGACCATCCATGGATGGTCATTTGAGGGTCTAGTTACTTTTTGTAATTGGGAACCAAACATTTTTTATTTTGTTTCCTTATTCCTCGTCACAACATAAACGGCGTTTCATAAACCATTTTAATGAGAAGACAAGATACAAAATGTATGTTCCTATTAAAAAATTAAATTGGCCCTAAAATTACCACCATAACGTCCTCCAAACAAAGCACGACTAATGGAATATACTTTTCCCCATAATATCAAGCAACTTTTATCAAAAACATTTCTTTCTACAACGCTTAATTTTGGATATATTGTACAGTTTCAACTTAAATGGTCCACCCTGTATATTGCTTGGAATGAAATGTCCGCGGCATTTGTCTTATTTTACATGCATATTGTGTGGAGTAACAACTATCTTCTACTCCATACCATTCTCATGTAAACGTCAAGGTCGTCTTCACTAGCATGTTCTTTTATAACTGCAGTCGTCCTCCGGGTCTAGTGCTAGCCTCTAGTTCCCGAGGACGCGGGTTCAAACCCGGCGGAGGGCGATGGATTATTTCGGACGTAAAAATACTTAGCATGGGTTCCTTCGGAAGGGATGTAAAGCCAGTGGTCCCGTGTTGTAGATTTACGGCACGCAAGAGAACCTCAAATCTGCTAAAGAGGCCTCTGAGCAGAATTACTGGTCTTTCACGCCCAGTATAGAATGGGACACTAAAATCCACAGCAGTTAAAGAGCGTCCATAAATAAAACTCAATTTGACTTTTTATAAATCCAATGTAAGCGCATTCAAGTACAAGGGCTTTGTAAATAGTTTAGTAATTTATGAAATGAAATTAGGTATTTTATAGCCTCATGTCTATCAGAAAAACTTGGGCTTTTCCTTGGTGATAATATAGATTTTAATTAAGCTTGATAAATATTCACCAAAAGTTGTATCGTTATACATTTCAGTGATGAAATGTTTAGGCTGAAACAACATTAAAGAGTTTAAAAACCAGATCAATGATGATATGCTAGTCCTGAGGTTACGTAATATTACCAGGAGTTCATTAGAAAAACAAAATCGCGAATGTACACATAACGTTATATTTCAGGTATGCTCGTAACATTTGTGTGTTAGGTTGTACATAGTAGACGTTTTAATAAACTATCCTAAAAATCGTAAATTTTTAGCACACTCCTCATACAAACTACTCTTAATTTTCATCATGAGCACAACTGTATTGCACATTGCTATGTAATAAAACAATCTGCATTAAAAAATGTTCTGATGTTATATTCCCACGAATTTCTCTACCTACTATCGTTATTTTTATATAGCTTCTGCTAGGGATGGGACCTCGATACTCGGCGGTATCGAAGTATGTCTAATACTTTGAGATAAACCTTCGATACCTTTGCTATACTTTTACATTTTTAAGTTTTGCATTATTGAAAGTTTTTGCGTTTAGCTTTATGCTAGATAAGGAATGAAAGGAGTCAATACTTCATGTTATTTTCTCGCACGTGTACCCAAAGAGTTGCTGGACTATAGTTCTTGATAGACCTTGACTGCTTTTCCTGTGGGGTGAATCCACGCAACATTCCATAGTATCTTGTGTTTAAATGAAAACATGCAAAACAATGCTGACGCACTAAATCACTTTTCTGCAATAGCCTGGCTTGGTGACTCACTCTCAACCATTACTTTTACCTGCTCCGGTGGCCAAAACCTGTGGATCCAACAGAAACAAATCAGAACTTAAGACATGAAATAATACAGAGCATGGAAATATTTGTTCTTTCCCTCCATCTGTTAATTTGTGTTTACGCAAGTCAAACTCGGTCACGAGCGTAGCTTATACACTGCCGTTTGTGAAAACTGCAACACCAAGAAAGAATTTCCCGAATAGCTCCAAACTTGGTGGAAGTGTAGAAGAGTGTGCAAGCAATAAGTGATTAGGTTTGCAGAGAGATGTGGTATACGTTGGCCGAGCAGGGCCTCTAGTGTCGGTCCGACAAGGTCAGTGTTGCTCCCAGTGTAGTCAGTGCAGAGCTATCTAACTAGGTGGAAACAATAAAGTAGGTTTTAATTATTTTTTGTTGTTGTTATTATATAAATTAATTATACTTTTAATAGACTTTAGCCCGGTCTTAGGCAAGGTTTTTTTTAATATAGAGTCAACTGAAAAATTCAACGCCACAGCCGGGATTTGAACACGGTTCTCCCGCTCTCCGTGCGGTTGCTCTAACCATTGAGCTACACCGGCATGTTGTCACAGTAGCTCAATGGTTAGAGCAACCGCACGGAGAGCGGGAGAACCGTGTTCAAATCCCGGCTGTGGCGTTGAATTTTTCAGTTGACTCTATATTAAAAAAAATAAAGTAGGTGCCTTGTCGACGTCAAAGGGAGCCATATCGGCATGTGAGTGAGTTCGAACGGGGCAGAATGATCGGTCTCCGGGAAGCGGGCTTGTCATACCGTGACATTTTGACTCGTACATGGCATGTTGCTACGCCAGTGATGTTTGTGTGGAAACAGTGGATAGATGACGGTCGTACGCAGCTAAGAGCGGGCACTGGACCACGGAACATGACCACAGCACGGGATGACCGTCATCTTGTCTGCATGGCCGTAACGGACCGTACAGCTTCATTCGCAACGTTGGCTCGACGCTGGAGCACTGCAAAAGTGTGAACTTATCTGCATCAACGGTTCGTCGCCGTCTGCTGCAGGTTGGACTGGTTACATGCATGCCATTACGTCGGCTTCCATTGTCCAGAAACCACAAGCTCCTCCGACTGCAATGGGCACGTGAACACCGTCACTGGGGTGCTGAGTGGCAAAATGTAGTCTTTTCGGACGAGTCCCGCTTCAACGTATCCTACAGTGATGGCCGCATACGTATCCGGCGGTACCGTGGTGAGCACAACCTGGAGGGCTGCATTGTTGAGCGGCATAGCGGACAAACACCACGTGGGATGGTTTGGGGCGCCATTGGTTACAACAACCGATCTCGCCTCCTACGAATTGAGGGCACTTTGAACAGCAACCGGTACCTAACGGTGGTTGTACAGGCTGAGGTACCCTCGCCCCCGCTTCAGGCATCTTCACAGGCCACATTTCAACAGGACAATGACCGGCCACATATTGCGAGGAATGTACAAGCCTTCTTTGAAGAGCGACGGGTACCATTGCTTCCCTGGCCTGCACTTTCACCTGACATGTCGCCCATCGAACATGTCTGGGATATGGTTGGTCGGCACCTGGTGCGTCACGGTCCTCCAGTTACCAGTGTCACGGATTCGTGGGCTCGAATACAAACTGCGTAGAGGGAAATCCCTCAGGAACTTATTCAGAACCTTTTTGATTCAATGCCACGGCGTATAGCAGCTCTAATTGCAGCGCATGGAGGCCACACCAAATACTGAATATTAGGGCTCAGAGGTCATGTATAGATTTGAAAAGTTTATCATTTGTTACTTGTCATTTACCTAACCTGTTGCATTAAATTCATTGAATTCATGCGTTTCCTTCTTGGTGTTGCAATTTTCACAAACGGCAGTGTACGTTATTTTCATAACGGATAGAAAATCCTTTAAAAGAATGTTTTCAGCACAAAGTATAATTACATAAAAAGGGAAGCAAAGAAATTATTATTATTATTATTATTATTATTATTATTAGCATTGTCCGACAATAGGGGATATTATAATCTGTGGCATTATGAAGATAAACAAGTGGCTGCCAGTTGGAGGATGTCCAACAGGAACAATTTCGGAATTAACATACAATACAAAATTCGTTACTTGCGTTTAAACACGAAAAACTACTAATGAGATCATAATTCAGTAAACAAGCTATCGCATTAATAATTTTTTACAAAGTGAGTATCGGTGTTCAAAAATCAGTATCGGTATCGAGTATCAAGTACACACTTCGTTAAAGGTACAGGTGGGTAGAGAAAACTCAATCGATACTAAGAAGTTTAAAAGCCAGGTCGCTATAGTAAGCCAGATATTCCACTTTCTTTCCATGACATCGCGAGGAACAGCTGAATAGCGACATAATGTTAAAGGAACAACTAAATAGCGACAGTACTTTAAAAATAATGATAGAGTATTGAAAATTCAAATCAATAACAACGGATACCTCGGAAATGGCTGATTCCACAAGAAGTTATTTGAAATAAATTGTGTGTTTAAAGATATCTTTTTTGCCTATCTCTTATGGTTTACCAGTTACACAAAATTATACAGAGATCCTTCCGAATGAAGAAGGCTTCAAAACCTAATCACAGAAAGTTCAATATATACATAATACGTAAATATATATGATATTTATGTAAAATTCATTTGAGCCATTTTTAGAAAAAATAAAAAGCTTTGAACATTTTTCCTAGTAAAGGGAGTTTTGGGGTAGGGATTTTCCTAAAAATCTTCGTGTCGTATTTTTCGAAGTTACTGAACTTAAATACTAAGTTTGATACTTATCAGAGTTTTCGATTTTTTGTAGACAACCTGGAATTTATTTCTATTCTTTGGAAACTTCCTCTTTTAAATGGTTATATAACACATGATTGTAAAAAAGGTTTATTCATGTCATATTTTGAACAGGAGGAAGACAATGCATCATAAATGCATTGTTTCAACTTTAAACCTCATTTTCGGAAAATTTATTTTTTAGATGTAGAAATTGATTTTCCAAATCTCCTATTGAACCTAACTTGATGACCTTTTCAGGGCTTGTTTTTACTTTCTCTATAACGTATCGTATTGTGTAGGGGAAGTATTGCATTCCACCCAAAAATTCGATACCGAGATTTCACCGGAAATACATGTTTTCAGCCTCCCTGAATCCAAAATAATTTTTTTAGAAAAAGGTCCGTGTTTGTGTCTGTGTGGATGTGTGCCTGTGAACAGCATAACTCAAAAACTAAAAGTTGGATAAATACCAAACTTGGTATTTAGGTTCAGTATCTTTCAAGATGCGACACGAAGATTTTAAAGAAAATCCCTCCAACCCAGACTACCCTTTGCATGGAACATTTTTTGAAAATTTTGATTTTCTCAAAATGGCTCTAACGAGTGTGATTAAAATATCACACATTGAAGGTGGTGTAGCCCCACGTATGGAAAGCCAATTTGAAGAAATTGTTAATCTTTACGTTATTTGCTCCACGTTTAGGTGCCAATTTGAAGGAGTTAGGTGTTGTATTTCCACTATTGGGGAGCCAAACTTGATGAAGTAGCTGCCCCACGTGTGGTACAAATTTTCCGGTAGCCTTCGCCCCAACGTTCACTTTCCGGTGGCCTTCGCCCCAACGTTTAGGAATCAACTTTGTATTTTTATGTTTCTTTAATTATTATATATATATATATATATATATATATATATATATATGTTTGCCTCGGCTGCGTCAGTATTAATTTGTAGAAACATGTATCTCTTAGCAGGGGGTATGCGGCTAAAGAATGTAGGCTTACACAAATTATAATTTTTACTTCACTCCTTTTATTAATCCTTCATACGGTTAAATAATACTTCACTGATATAGAGAGCTGTGAGATTATTTATTAATTACTTGCACTTTTTAAAACGTAAACTTTATAATATTCTCGCCGTAATGAATTTTCGTCTCACACTGAATACGTATTGAACTGCTCGGGAACGCGTCTAGCGTCCGGTTGGGAACGCTGTCTACTAGCGACTAGCGTTTACCGCTTGAATATCCAAATTTCTCTATTTAAAGTCTCTGATTGTTTAATTTAACTCCAATAGAATACTTTTATTTAACTTAAGCTTTTTATAGTTGCTGATTGGCTATTTATAAACTGTTTTAAATATTACACTATTGTTCCAAGAATTACTAGTAGCATTATTAAACTTTATAAATTCATTATTGCCTCAAGGTTACCTCATTCTTACCTCATTGTTAGCAACTTTCGGCTTCTATTCTCACAGCTCCTACATTATTAAATTACGTAATACATTCACATAACATTATTATGGATGTAAACAATAATATAAACATAATACAATGACTGTTACATAAATTTTATATATTATATTATACACATATTGCTTTAAGGCGGGCTGTTATTTTTTATTTTATATAATTAGACTGAAATCATTTAATTGTTAAAAATATTGCCTCAACACTTAAGATATTTTCATTAAAAATAAAGTGTATATCTTGAATTTTCTGGGAATGTTCCAAAAAGTCCTCTTCATTCTGAATAGCTTTTTCATATCTGGTAAACCATAAGAGATAAACATTTTTCTATACAAAAAATGTAGAGCTCGTTAAAACACACAATTTATATCATATAATGTTTTTTGATGGAGTGAATCATTTCTCAGATATTGCTTGTTATTTGTTTGAATTTTACAATACTTATACTTTTTCTCAAATGGGAATTCGTTATTCTTTTTTATGTCATGGACATGCAAAGAGAATGGAACGCTCCATATAGCCACTAGCTCTTAAAATATTTGACTATCGCTTAAAGCCTGCCATATTCCCCTAGCGCGTACAAGAAAATTAGTAATAAGATAGTTTCTGCAAATGTTTATCTCGGTTAACATGAAGTAGATGGCGAATAAGTGTTTGTAAAAATAGTTACAAGAGTAGAGAAAGTCATGAGAGTGTAACACATCAGATTTTTATTAATGATATGTACATTTTGAAACAATGTTATTTATAATCAATGAAGTTTTGGTAGGTTTACAAGTGACAAAGCATTGCAAAATGTTGAAAAATATTTTTAAAAAATCCCATTATGGGAATAAAATTATTACAGCACATAACTAGCAACCCTTAGTAAAGAAATCAAGGAATGTATGAATGTTGTATAAAATCAGTGGCTATGTAGCTTCAATAATTTCAGAGAAAAAGAATTGTACGTAATTTAACATTGAAGAGATAAACGATTCCAGGTTGCCGTTGTTCACACACATTTCTTTCAAGGAACATCTTTTGTGGCATTGACCATTAGAGATATTCTTTGTTATTGGCTTGACTTTTCAAATACTTTATACTCTTCTCAACTGCAAATCGCTGTACTTTTGTTCCTTTCTTTTTGGTGTTCGTGCAAAGGGAACAGAATTTTGAAGCCGTCACTTATTGACTAGCTTTGAAACGTTTTGACTATCGGTTTAGCTTATTGTATTCTTCTTATACCTACAACGAAATGAGTCTGGCTCAGTCAGTAGAGCAACTGTCTGCTGTGCGAGAGGTCCTGGGTTCGATTTCCGGGGAGTTTTTCTCTAGCCAACATTAATTCCTATCCTTCCCAGAGTGTGTATGATCTAATGATTAAAAAACCAAAAGTGCAAGAAACCCAACGACAAGAGTTACACGAGTTAACACCATTGCCAATAGACAATAAGTTCCAAAGGAGAGGCCGCAGATAAGACCAATGTAGCTAAATGGAACTAAGAAAAACAGAAACGAAATGAGTAATGAAGGATTATCTAAGAAGAATAAGCTTTTGTAAGAATAGTTGGGAGAAGAGTGAGTCGAGAAAGTCATGTGAGTGCAACACAACATATTTTGCTTGCTTCCTTCAACTGCCGGTTTAGTTTACCCTTTATAATCCTTTTACACAACGCTTTGGAGACATTCCGAACATAAATACACATGTGCAAATATGACCTTAAGGGATTTTAATAGCAGTTTGAAAACACTAAAGAAATCTATCTATGGATTAGTAGTAAGGGTCACTAAACATGCCGACCTTTCTGAACTAATAACCTGTTTTAAACCTGACCACCCACAGCAGTAAACGTCTTCTTCCTTGGCGGTTAAGTATTATGACAAGGTTTAAAGTAGTCCTGGGGACCTGTGGCTGCCAGACCAACTGCTGACATAAGAAAATTACATGGGATGTGTTTCTCAAATGGTGCACTTCAAAAGACAAATCTAGTAAGGACTGTAACACAATGATGTTAGAGGTTTTCCTGTGGGTCCCCAGAAGAGCATTAGTCCCTCGTATATCACAAAAAGAGGACTCTGCTCTGCACACCTACCACCTAAGGGTAGACGGGTTCCGTTTCCGACTCCAACTGCGAAGACCATTTAGAAGTCTACAGGTGTTTAAATTGCCGTTGTGTCTGAGCGAGGTTAATGCATTCTGTAAACACTAATATCTTCAACGACTTCTGGTTTCAAATATGTTTGTACCTTGTCTCCGTATTATACACTGTGCTGGTAAACGCCTTTGCTTAGTGTTTACATTTATCGAAGTGTTTTAAAAACACATAAAAGTTTCTAAAACCTTTGGTTAGAAGATGGTAGGTACTCCTAATAGAGTTAATGTCTAAATGTTCTGAAGGCAAGCACTTTAAGGCAATTAAAACGGTCAAGTTGGAGAAAAAAATATTTTTTTCGATGGTAGTGTTTTTTTCTTCGTTTCGTGTTTTTTTTTTTTTTTTACTTTAGAGCAAGGGTGTCGAAAACGCCTGCCTTCCGCGAGTCACCAAATATGCAACACGCACTACACCACTCAGCAGCACACGGAAAACAAATGAATAGACGGGTAGAAAAGGAGTTGCGCCTGCGAGCCACAGTGCCTAACGAGTCGCGCTTTCTCCACCACTGCTTTAGAGGAAGTATTGTGTTCCATTCTGAAATTCTATATCGGAATTTCACCTGAAGTACATGTTTTACTGCCCCCTGAAAAAGCATTTTTAGAAAAACGTCCTGTGTGTACCTAAGAGCAGCAATACGTCAAAAACGAAAAGTCGGATAAATAACAAACTTGGTGTTTAAGCTTAGTATCTTCCAAGGATGCGCCATGAAGTTTTAAAAAAATCCTCCCACCTCATACTACTCTTTATATGAACGATTTTTGATATTTTCGGTTTTCTCAAAAGGGGCTACAACGATTTTCATTAAAACACAATATGTTTAAAATATTTGCATGACAAATAACATGTACATATTCAATATTCTAGGAATAGCATTTGTAGTCCTCTTTATTCGGAAGAAATTTTGCATAATCTTGTATAACTGATAAACGAAGGCGCAAGCGAAAAAAAATGTACACCTTAAAACACAGAGAATGGGACGCAAAGAGCCACAGCAGCTAAAGAGAGTTCATAAATAAAACTCAGTTTAATTTGATTTTTTAAGTTTTTAAACTCTTGGCGGAAGTAATTAGAAACTACGGACTTTGCAGTCCTGCTCTGTTTCCACCCTTGGCTTTGCTGGTGTCAGATAATGCACCCATTTTGCCGCTTACCCTTGTTTGCGGATTTGAAAAGGGTAACGGAAGTGGATCACAAGAAATAATTGGGGTTACACCCGGACCAGCAGCTTCGGCAAAAACCTTATATTTTGCTGTCATGTATAATATTCCGGTTCTGCGCTCCAACCCAATCATAAGCTGACAGCATTATTAGCGGTTTTTAACATCCGCGACCACAGTTTAAACTGTCATCATCCTTCAACCAAAAGATATTGCATATATGAGAAAATCTTATGTGTTACATTCACGCAACCTTCTCTAACCTCTATCGCTTATTAGTGGGTATACAGACTATCCTTACTAAAACTTGTTCTTCTATCTACTTCATTTTAATCCAAATAAACCTTTGTAGAAATAGTTACATTACACATTTCGTTAAAGGTACAAAGGGTAAAGCGATAGTCAAATGTTTAAGAACTGAACGCTATATGCTAGCCTTAAAATTCAATACTCCGATACCGTTTTTCTTTATATTGTCATTAAAAGTACTTTTTCATGGAAAAATTGTACAAAACGGTGTTCCATTTAGTTGTACATATATTTAGATTGCCCAATTGATTCCAGTAATGTAGTGAATATGTCCGGTTTTACATTATGTTGGCATTAAACATATTTTGTTCGTGGAGATATTGTGCAAAACATGGTTTTATTTAGTTATGTATTATTTTAACATGGTTATTATAAGTGATGAAGAGTAAGGCTTTTGCTCAAAGTTATATGTAAATAATCTAGAAATGTGCACGTAAAACGGTACGCCATTGCATGTGCGAAAAGGTATACAGATGCATGCACCTCCTCCTTGCTATACATCCTCACCTGTGAAGGCCACTAGAATGTCACCCGAAGTTGCAGGGACGGCATATATGGAAGCGTGTGTACTAAGGGTAGCCTTGGATGTACCTAATGTGAACCTCTCTTACTGCTATAAGTGTACTCCTATCTAAAGTGCGAGTCTCCATCACTCGAATAGGTGAACATAGGTTGTTAGGCCATAGCGAACCGAAATGAAATACTGGATACTGCAGTTTCTATATTTATACCGAGGTTATCCTAAAGTTTGAGTATGTGTGTGAGTGAAAGAGACAGAGAAAGAGAGATGGAGAGAGTTGCTCAATTTAAATAGAGGATCACGTTTAGAACATTTAGAAGCAAAACATTTATATCCTTCCAGGTTAGCCTCGTGTTCAACACTACCTACCCGAGGAATAAATGCAGACGGCAGGCAGAGAAAGCTCGCGCAGAAACAGACTGGTCGTATTACGTCACCATTCCCGGTGCGTAGCAGGCACAGGTCTGCAGTAAGGAAATGCAGCAGTTGAGTCTGTTAGTCACAGTGGACGAACCTGTAAACAAGTCAAAATGCAAACCCGTCACGCGAAGTCATACGCCCACGAAAAAGAGAAGTAATGTTGTGACGGTGATAATTTTATTTTAACATATTTTGATAAATATGATTTTATATGGTTTGAAATATTCAGGAAAAAGTTGTTTTAAGTAACTACAGAAAATCGTCTTTAGATTTCTTGCTAGTCATTTCCCAGATGTAGTGAGCAGAAATTAGGTTACACGCGGTTTAGGGGAAAAGATCACTCCATGTCCGACACGGGGTGAGTTACGCAATTTCTGTTGACTTGTGCTTACGTCAGTTATAAGCTAGGCACTAATCGGCATTTTGTTGGGTATTTAAACATGTGGATTTTTGACGACGCTCTCTCGACCAACCACGTGCCTAGTCGGAACCCTGCGGGTGAGTTCTTTAAATTCATTTAGTGTTAATTTGCAATCTGGATGTAGGCACTAGGCCACGACGATGGACTTCTGGACCTCTTCTGCCGCGCAGGTAAGTACACTAGTTGTCTAACTCTTCCTTTCTTTTTGAAATGTAAATTAGTTAAATTAAAGGTTAGAAAGTTTGGGAAGAGAAGTTACATGTCTAATAATGGCACCCTTTTACCACCCCCTTGTTACCTCAACCTGTAACCCTCGTGAGACCATCCTGTGCTACGTTCCCCCATCCTTTACGTGGCATCTGGTGAAGACGCTGATGGCGTCGTCGTCACCCTTACGTAACAATATTCATTGTTTTGTAGTTTTGTAAAGAATAGAAACGCAAAGGTCTAACTATTAGTTACATACTTATATTCATGTTTTGATGGTCGGACTATACTGCACTCTCGTTCGGGCGTTCTCTCCCCTGTGACCTAGCCATGGTACACTCGCTTGAAAATGCATTCTTTCGTCAGACAGGCAGTACTTGTAGAAGCAGCCATGTTTATCCCCTTACCGGCTGCTCATTGTTATCGTAAGAATGCAGAAGAGGGGTGAACAACACCACACAGTATTAAACGGAAGCTACAACTTTTTTGGTTCATATTATTTACTATTCCCTGTTAATTGAAGATCTCGAACTACGACTGCTTAACATTTTTTTTCTTGAAAACTAAGAGATAATCGCTACATTTAATGTTCTATATAGTAAGGTGTGGTTTGGTTTCCCGCGTAACGCAGGCTAGTTAATGACGTCATGTGCTTACATCAAGTTGGGTTCTAAGAGTGGAGCGATTATACGAGGCGTGTTTTTAAAGTAAGTACCGATAATTTTAAAAAAATAACCAAACATTATTTTCCAAGTACTTTATTATCATTCATTACCTTATACCTTACACTACTTCTCCACATAGTCACCGTCGTTATTCATGCACTTGTCGTAACGGGAAACCACTTTTAGTATGCCTTCGTCAAAGAATGATGCCGCCTGTGATTGAAAGCCGCTGAAATGTTTCCCACCAAGGAATTTCTTCAGTGAAGAAGCAGACGAAGTTTGTTTGGTGCCAAATTCGGACTGAAGGTAGGGTGGTCGAATTGTTCCCAACCAATCAGATCTTGAGTTTGTTTGGCTGTGTGTGGTCAGGCATTGTCATTCTTTATTGCTTCCCTGCAAACCTCACGTTATTGGCGATGAATGTTTGCTGACGAAACGTTTCTCGCGTTCAAAAACGAATCACTGATTTGACTTCACCAGTCGGCGGGTCGTTCGATTGTTTTGAACATTTCGAAACGCTCTAACAACAGGAAAACACAAAGTGACAATCGCTTACAGCTCAGTCTGGCTTCCTAATAGGTGGAGGAGTGATCGCGCATGCTAAAAATCGCGACTGCTGCGCTGTAGCAGCAAAATATTAAAACGGTAGTTTAAAAACACGCCTCGTAGTTAATAATGGGCACCAGATATCGCTAGAGTCGAACACAGTCGGGAGCGACATTATGAAATTCCTGGCGTAATTATTACTTCATAAACCACGTGACTGGATGGCATGAGGAATTCATGAGGGTAATGGAGGATGTTTTTCAGCGCAGTACATCGTGGCTCAGTGGAAAAGCGAATTACTGTGGAGCAAAAGGGCACAGAAACTCGTAGGTTCGAATCTCCACTGGTGCAAACAAAGAAAAAAATAACAGTGGGTAAACAGGGGTCGCGAAGGGATGCTGAGGGTTCATGAGAAGTGTGAGGGAAGCTGGTCCACGGCAGTGTAGAGGAGAGTAGTAGGGTGAAGAAGGTTAGAGGATGGAGAAACTTTATTGGGACTTAGGTTGAAGTTTCCTTTGTTTAATTTCTGAAAACTGTTTCTGGCTTTTTGAGTGGTTTTGGGAAGCTCAAACTTCTGATCTTCCTTTTACAACCAAAAATGATCGTTTATTGGGATCAGATTAGGAAATACAGCCAATAGACGCTTTAAAACACGAAAAGAGGACTATAAAATGAATTTTTAGTTTAGAAATAGAGAGAGGAGGCGTTCTCCATGCCTTGTAAGGAATAACCAAATGTGGTATGCGTGACTGAATGAGTACATACATGCATGCAGTTTCGCATCAATGCTAAAAGGCAACACGTGTTTAGAGCTGCAGCAAATCCACTCTGCTGTGTACAATATAGCACAACTTTTCTAACTTAGAATCCCCAGGTTCAGTTGCATCCAAATCAAAATAAGTTTTCAAGCGCCCCCTCCACACCCTTCCCACCACGAAAAAGCTAACTTTCCGAAGATCGAAACTGCTATGTGCAACTTAGCTACTACTTAGCTTAGACCCACTGCAGTTTACAGTGTGTAGAGCATCTGCTGAAAATGCTTATGCACCACATTAATTCTTATTCTATTTTTGGTCGCTTTTGCTGTTCACTAGTTTTTGAAAGTGGATTTAAACACAAAGTAACTGCCACTTCTATCTTCTTGGACGTCAATCAAAGCATAATGATGTATTATTTCTGGATGGGAAATGGGATGGATGTTTATAGGTTGATTATACACTATAGGTTACGTGAATCCCAATTATAAGTGACTGATGAACCACCTACCGGTATATATGTATTTTTATAATAATGTTATTCTGTGATTTAGGTGTTGATATTGGCAGCCAGTAAAGACAAGCTGTTATTGTCAGTTTGACTAAGATATATACGGATACTAAGAATAGCGATAGCGAAAACAAACAAAATTAAATTATATAAATGTGAAACGCACTTTCCAGAATAGAAGAGGCAATCTTACGATTATTTTTAATCACAAATTGGCCGTTGTAAACAATTTCGGTAATATTTTCATTGTATAATTTCTTATAAAAATAAACTGAGTTTTATTTATGGACGCTCTTTAACTGCGATTATCCTTGGCGCCCCATTCTATATTGGGCATGAAAGACCGGAAATTTTGCTCAGAGGCCTCTTTATGAGGCTTGAGGTTCTTTTACGTGCCGTAAATCTGCGACACGGGACCACCGGCTTTACTTCCCTTCCGAAGGAAGCCATGCTAAGGATTTTTACGCCCGAAAAAATCCATCCCCCTCCGCCGGGTTTGAACCCGCGACCTTGGGAACTAGAGCCTAGCATGGTACTCCTAGACTACGGAGGGCGACATAATTTCTTATAATGTCTATATTTGGAGGAGTGTTTAGCAATATCTAGAAATATTAACTCTGTAGAAAGGGGCCTTGGGAATTACATCTGGTTCATTGGTTGATGTCCATTGTCGTCCTACATTTAGAGATTTAAATTCCTGACTATAATTAATAGATATATGTATATATACAGATATTGCTTAGCAATTATTAAGACTAATTTACGTAATCAACACCAACATCATGTGGTGGTGGTGTGGAGTTTAAGGGCCCGTCGACAGCTAGGTCATTTGGGCCCATCCCAACATCATGAATATAATACTAGGAATAATTAGGTATTGTCACATATAGTAATTATGTCTAAATCCAAAAAATTGTGTAATAATATTGTCAACAATAAGTTTTAATGGATTACCGAGAGCTAGGGTAATTAGATTTAATAGTCGTTTTAAAAGTTAACTAATTCTTTCATGACAATACTGACATTTTATTTTGAAGTGTCCTGTTTTATATTTATACTTTATGTTTTAATGCTCAATCGTATCATTTTATTGAATTACTGACTTCTGTTAATAACTGCTTTTGATGCAGTTCTAAAATATCAACACGTATTGAATTGGTTATGTAAGTAAACTGTGCGACATTAATTGTACACATAGGTTAAACCCGAGTAAATAATGTTTTATATTTTAAACGTGCAATGTCACGTGGATTCAAACTTTTAATTAAAGCGACACGAATGAACGTAGCATTCTAACGTCATCATAAGAAAGTCAGTACAAATAAGCATTCATGGAGCACCTTTTAAGCCGAATATTTCACATTTTTAGTTGAGCGTATGTTTTAGAAATACAAGCATGGAATCAGTACATTTGAGGTAAGACTAAATCGTAG
This sequence comes from Deroplatys truncata, assembly GCA_030765065.1. NCBI lineage: Eukaryota > Metazoa > Arthropoda > Insecta > Mantodea > Mantidae > Deroplatys > Deroplatys truncata. The sequence goes on along the minus strand of CM060990.1, from coordinate 128,222,160 downwards.
GGTATACTTATATTCGTATGCAGGTAATACATTCCATGCAAATCGCTAAACGCTGGGAATTCATCACGATTCTTCTAGGAGAAACAGACTCTTGTCCAGCTCAGGCGAAAAGTAATTATTTTCTCTGTGTTTAAGAAAAGGGATACAGTGCACGAAAAAGTTAATTGGTATCGGCTGATGTAAAAAAGGGAACAAAAAAGCTCTTTCGTTAACCTTTATACCTTGCCCTTCTCTGAGCATTCACCCGCACTATCTACTGTCATTTAAATTGTACGTTATGTGTTTCTTCGCTGACAAGAGAAAGTTAACTAAGGGTTGGAAAAAATTAAATGGGCATTTAAAATGCTTTGCCCTTTTATATATCTATAGAAGAAAGATACACAGTGGGAAGTGCAAGGATTTAACAGTGTGCCACTGTCTGAGAAATGGTCTCTAGGGATGGTCAAAAAGTAATGTAACGGTTACAAAAGTAACGGGGAGAGAAATTAACTAATTCCTTAGTAACAATTACAAAACTAACGGCGATAGAAAATTACTAACTAGTCCAAAAATAACTGAGATACTAGCTGCATTCACTGCATATGCTTATACCTACAAGGAGCTATACTATTGGGCAGAACATAGCGATCATACTCAGTAATCTACCATCCCCAATCCTGCTGGCCCACACACTAAGAATAATGTGTAACTTTAACAGAGTTGCCACGTCTTCTTTTGCTCTCAACTGCTCTAACTAACCTCTTTCGCAAATTTTCTCACACTGTTGGTTAAGTAGCGCATTTGTATTTCGTGAATAGATTTAAATTGACACGCATATAATAATAAGAAAGTTGATGATAATGATGTTGATACTGCTGCTACTACTACTACTACTACTACTACTACTACTACTACTACTACTACTACTACTACTACTACTAATACTACTAATACTACTACTACTACTACTACTACTACTACTACTAATAATAATAATAATAATAATAATAATAATAATAATCTACTTCTAACAAAAATGTTCGATTATGTGTAAATAACTTAGAAGCAAGGACGACACTCTGTTTTGGCGTGGACGTATTTTACAGGGTGATCCGTTTGAGATATCAGAAAAGAAAAACGTTAAGAGGTTAATGCACACATCTCTGAGACGTTTCCTGTAATATAAGCGGAAAGGATGAAAGTTAACAATGAGTGATGTTTCGGAATTCATCCGCGTGACATGGCAGCACTATCGTGCATAGGAGACAAAATGGTGGCCATACTACAACAGCATGCTCAGTGTGACGTATGGTATGTGAAATGTGTTATATGAGACGTGTGAGTCCTCAGTTCTCCAAATGATGTCGTTATGCTTATGCTTATTGACTCGGCCACTCAAATGTAATTGGCTTTGTCTATAAACATTCCATCGATTTAACCACTGATCGTCCGCTTCCTGCCTGTCACACATCATGACAGCAAACCTGAGATGAGCTTCGTAATTATGCTGCATCAAAGCATTTCATGTAATTATGCTGTACATTTTTTGATCACTGAAATGTTAATTGGTTTGGTTAGTATAGGCCTTAAATCTAAGCAAGAAACATATAAATGGAAGTGTACAACTTTTCGCTTGTTAAGTTTATGTAGCTCAGTCGGTAGAGCATCTGCCTGCTGTGTGAGGATTCCCGGTTTCGATTCCCGGCTGGGGGTGGGAATTTTCCTCTAGACAAGACTATTCCCTATCCTCCCCAGAGTCAGGAAATATGAATGAATGAATGTGTGTGTGATTAATGTAAAAACTCAAACAAAAACAAGAAATCAAATAACAACTGTATACGAAAAATTCAATTTAGTTTTATTTATAGAGGCTCTTTGACTACTATGGTTCTTAGCGTCTCATTATATATTGGGTGGAAGTTTTGCTCAGAGTCCGCTTTATCATGCATAAGGTTCTTCTACGTGCCATAAATCTACGACACGAGGCCACCTGCTTTACTTCCCTTCCGAAGGAAGCGATGCTAAGGATTTTTACGCTCGAAAAGAACTCATCGCCCTCCGCCAGGTTTGAACTCGCGACCTCGGGACCTAGAGGCTAACATGGTACCCCTAGACCACGGAGGACGACTTTATATACAAGTTAGCACCAATGCCGAAAGGTAATATGTCCCAAAGTCTGCCGAAATGACCATAGCAAATAAAGACGGGGTATAAATGGAACAATAAAAAAATATGACACTTAAGTTCAACGTGAAAGTTAAGGGATTACAAAGTTAAAAATCACAACTTTTAGTTTTCAATAAAATTTGGAGTTTTGCTACCCTAGATTTGATCAAATGTTCTCTGAACATGAAGATGGGCTTTTCTGTTGCCATCGGTGGTTGCCATTTCTGCTGTTTCTTTAAAGTTTGCATGGGGATATTGGAATTATAGATGGAAGTGATAGTACAATCGATAAACATATGTATATGTATGCTTGTATAATATGTGCTGGAAGCCACTTTATCTATTGTAAACAACGGACGGAAAATCGATATGCAATATAGATTACTTCGCTACCTTCAAAGGGTTAAATGTCCTGGTCAGAATTCAACTGAAAACATTATCTGAATTTACTATTTCGCTGTAACTCCGCTGTTGGTCCAAGTTGAAAAGTGAAAGAAGAGAATAAAGCCCTCCATATCATTACAGGGTCCCAGCCATTAAAGTGGGATCTGGAAACGTTTTTCTTCAGTGTTTTCTTTGCTCCTTGATGGGCGTTGTTTGATGGAAATGGACTGCTGTAGCCGGTAAGGCACGTAAGAAAGCAGACAGCACTGCCTCGCACGAAGGCCCTAACGCCTAATTACATAATTGCTCCTGACACCTACGTCAAGTTGCCTGCTCATACAACCTTCTTTTATTGCCAGAATTTTATCCGCCCTCTTCTGTGTTCAGATTAAATCCCTTCTGCTTTCTTTTTGGTTTTCTGCTTACTTCAGATATCGCCGGCTTAATTCTGTAATTTCTGAAGGTGAGATTGTAGGGGCTATGCTATTGATATTCAGTTGGCAGTGTTTGTGACCCATTATCTCAGAAAGTACGTAAGCTATCACCTTGATTTTGCTTCTGCTTAACAGTCACACATTTCTAAACGCACTGTAGCAGAATTATAATGTAGATTCCATAACGAGATAAGTTATAAATTGTTTAAACCATAATTTTTTACTTTCTCTACCACGTACATAGTAGGTAGAGAAGGTATTGGATTCCACTCAAATATTCGATACCCAGATTTCACAGTAAATACAGCTTTTGAGGCCCCTTGAATCCAAAAAAATATAATTTTTAGAAAAAGGTCCGAGTGTGTGTGTGTGTGTGTGTGTGTGTGTGTGTGTCTGTCTGTCTGTGAACAGCATAACTCAAAAACGAAATCTCGGATAGATACTAAACGTAGTGTTTAGGTTCAATACCTTCCAAAGATACGACACAAAGATTTTCAAGAAAATCCTCCCTACCTCAAACGATTCTTTACATTGAACATTTTTCGAAATTTTTTATTTTCTCAAAAGCTGGCTCTAACGGTTTTGATTAAAATACCATATATTAAAGATATTTACGTGAAAAATAAAACGAATATCTTGGATTTTTTGGGAATAGCCTATGAAGTCCTCTTCATTCGGGAGGATCTTATATAATCTTGTGTAGCTGATAAACGTTAAGCAATAGACGAAAACGCACAGTAGAAGAAATGTAGATCTCTTTAAAAAAGAGAGTTATTTCAAATAACCTTTTTTGTGCCATAAGCCATTTCCGAGATATCCGTTATTAATGGTTCGATTTGTTGAATACTTTGTCATTCTTTTAAACATTCAGTTCTTTCTCGCGATTGCGTGGAAAGAATAAGACCAGCATATAGTTCTTAAACATTTGACTGTCACTGTTCCTTTTGTATGTGCAATGTAGCTATTTCTGCTAAGATTTATCTAATCCTTAGCATGGCTTACTTCGTTAGGGAAATAAAGCCGGTGTTCCCGTGTCGTAGATTTACGGCACGTAAAAGAACCTTGAACCCGATAAAGAGGCCTCTGAGCAAACTTACTGGTCTTTCACGCCCAATTTAAAATGGGACTCTAAAGGCCACAGCAGTTAAAGAGCGTCCATAAATAAAACTCAATTTAATTTCATTTAAAGGTTTATCTATTAAATTGAAATAAATATAAATATAATCTCCCGTAAGAATAATTTTTATAGCCACTAATAAACGATAGAAGATAGAGAAAGCCATGTGGATGTAACACCTCTGATATTTTAAATTAAAATTTTCAATTTTATTTTTAATAAAGCCAAATTGAATGAAAAATATATTTATAATTCTGGTGCCACATATATAAAATATCGGCCTGAACAACAGTTGAAAGTTCAATTGCTCTGCTTTATTAGTTTCGGAGATAATGGATAATTTATGCAGAATAATGTAGTTATGAGATATTATACGTTAAATTTTTCTAATAATTGTAGCTTACAAGTAATGCCTTAGAACCTTATACATACATTTTCTTAGCCCCTTCTAATCTCCAAAATAAACGCTTTTAAACCATACGTTCCAGCAGTTTAGAAAATATTTTAGAGATTGTTCTATACGTAGGCGGCGCCGTGGCCGAGTGGTTAGACCGCTCGCCTCTCACCAAGGGACCCGCATGTGGGATTTGTGGTGGACAAAACGGCGTCTGGGCGGGTTTTCTCCTGGCTCTCCGGTTTCCCCCGCCATTCATCATTCCACCGGTGCTCCATCTTTACCTTTCCTGTCATTCATCTCTCGCATCTCATCTATCATCTCCTTCGCTTTCATCCCGGGCGTCTCACCCTGGTTGCCACTCTCTGATCCATAGACACTCAGCTCCCCAACAGGCATCTGACCACAGGCGTTGGCTTGTAAGTCCTGAATGGTGTAAGTCCTTGAAGGGGAGGGTAATCATAGATTTCTTTGCTTTGGGTGTATATGTCTGATACATGTGTTTGTCTTTAAGAGGTTTGGGTATGGGTACTATAATTACATTTTTCCAGTTATGTGGATAGATTATAGTTTTCCAAATATTGTTAATGTGTTGGAAAATTTAATTTTTTCTGATACATTTTGTAGCATAGTATTATGAATGTCATACTATACTAATACATGAACTACTAGTATCGCGAGTAAGAAATCACTAATACAAAGCAAACCATGCTTATGTAGTTTTGTTATTCAGTGACGCAAACAAAACACCACGGTACCAACTTCAAAACTAAACAAACTGCGGCCTTCTGCATCGCATGGTGTCTGAGATATGTCTGTTAATTAACAAAATGTTAAGTGCAATGATAACTTTAAAAATTATTAACTCGTATAAAAATTATCCAATTTGTCTGACGAAAGAAAGGGTTGTTTTGTGGATGTTTGTTGTTGTGTACATAATTAAGCACAGCATTCTAGGGCAAAAACGAAGTAATGCGTAAATTAAATTGTAGCTGAGAGTATGGATGGTCTGGAATAACCGGGAGAAATATTCGCGCTCTTGCACGTTACCTACTTCTGTCGTGGAGGTACCATCAGGTACCATTAACGTAAAATTGTAGTGATAGTATGGAAACTGCGGGAGAAGCTTCGTGCACGCCTTCAAGTGAGCACGATCCGTATGTATTTGACCCATAAGGTGATTGCGTCATACCAGTTGCGCTTGCGCATAAGCGCCTTAAAAGGTGCACAAGCTAAGATGTGCCACCGACCCTGTTGCTACATTTCATCGAGTTTAGAGGAGTCGCGCGGTTGATTTTAAATTACCGCATATACGTTGCGTTTAATAGCATCCAAAGAAAAAATAACCAATAAATTTGCAAGGTGACAAAAGTTAGGGTGTACACGTGCTCTTGTGCTCTTATACAGCAGCCGCCACTGCAGCACAGCATCTGCGATGTATTTATTCAAACTAAGATTATAATCTTTTCAGAGCAAAGTGCATGTATAACACATAGGTTCGTTGCTATTTTCTTCACATTTAACTACAATTACCATACTCTGTGGATCAAGGTGACAGTAGCCCCATTTGACTTCGTGACTAATCATTAATGCGTAACGGTTCCTATATCGGATTTCATTGCCAGAGCATCTGTATCACGCCCTGGTCTTCAATGACAGCAGCCTGTAGAGAACATCTAGGCAACTACTTTGCATTTCTTGTGTTGACAAGCAGAAGATGCATTCGAATCTTCTGAGAATGGTAACATAAATGCATAGGGACAGCTAAGTGATTAACGGCATAGGACTTTCCAGCTTTAAAGCCAGGACGGAAAGAAATAAAGTTGAACTGTTACTGGACTATAGATAGGGACGTCGCAGGTAACAAACTACCCTCCATCCCTCATATAGTCTTTTGCCGTTTGTAGATAGCACTCAAACCTGTTTATAACCTCCTGTCGGTGACCTTTGGTCGCTGCTGTTTTGCGTTCTTTGTAGTGATAATGTTTTGAGTGTAAACTTGAAGCAAATTGCTTAAGAATTCCTATGTCTGTAATTAATGTATATATTTGTCATAGAAGATCTTGTACGCCTTATTTTTTGTCGCCTAGAGGAGCTCTCCTCCAGTTTCTCTGAAGATGGTGACAGAGTAGGTCGTCGAAAGCTTGGACAGTAGCCTAACACTTACCTGGCTGATATCCCGAGAGCTGATTGTTAATAATTTCAGGACGGATTAGAGTGACCTGGTCCGTGATTTCAAGTTACCGATGCAGAGAGCATAATGTCCTGGCACGTGTCCCCTGGGTAAAGACGGTGGGTAAAGAAGTATACCGTAGTAGGCATGATGTTCCGTTTCGCCAACAGACTAAAAAATGCATCAGACGTTGATATAAGCGTATTATTCGTATGCATCTGTTGCCTCTTGCGATGTCGAAAGGAGTTTCTCGCGATCTAGCTTTTATTTAAGTGAGAGACGGAGAACGTTCACTTTCGACAATCTCCGCATGTTCTTTTGATACAACCTGCACGAGCACTGCAGGTAAGCGCCCGTTGTTTACATCTAGACTCATCCTCTCTCCTTAAACGAAAACAGGCTACAGTACAAGGTAAATTAACGTCATTAAAACGTCACTCTGATCTGCCCCTTATTAATAATACTTTACTTTCTTTCCTTGAGTAAACACCAGACAAAAGATGAATTCGTCACAGCTGGTGCTGCACCCATTTTAATCCAATACAACTAATAAGCCTTTGGGACCTTCACGAATTTTCTCCTAGTATGGCAGAACTGTAGCCGGATTTGTAGTCTGCATTGGCTAAGATTCGCAGAAATTCGAAGAATAAAAAGACAGTAGCCGGCGTTATTTTCAAAACTTTTGGCTACAGAAATACCTCGAGCGTTCATTAATGTGTTCAATAGGTGCCAGGCTTGTATAGACGCAGAGAGTCTTCGAAAGCCCCAATTGCCTATCCAACAAGTTGTAAGGTATTCTATATTTTTTGCCAAACTCTATAACTCAAGTGCACAAATTTCTGCCCTGATTGGCCAAGCAGTATAGGTTTGTCTATAAGGAGATGAAAATAAATGTCATTTTTAAAAATTTGGAGACGCTGCATGATTAAAATGAAAGGCTGTGTAGCCTATACTTTTCGCCAGATATTATAGTGTAGTCTAATATTAAAATTATAAAAAAGAGAAAATTTGTGGGTGTGTGTATATAGTGTAATCTCGAAAACCACTCGATCGATTTAGATACTTGTTTCACATTAAAAAGCCCAAGTCTTTCTTATGGACGTGGGCTGTAAAACACTAATTTCATTTTATAAATTTCTAAAAGATTATAAATGATTTACAAAGTCCTTCTGCTTGAATACGAACATATTGTGTTTATGAAGGAGCATTTGCGAAGAAGGCCTCGATTTTTTGTTGAGAATGCCATGTTGTTACTGCACAGAATATGCATGTAAAATAAACATGCCACCGCAGATATTTCACTTTAAGCAATATATATGTAGATGGTCACGATTTAGCAATTAAGACACAGCAAAACAAAAGGGAATTGAATCTGTTTATAACGCTACAATATGCATGTAATACCAATGCCAAAAGATTTTACTAACCCTCATGTAAGAAGGTTTTGCTTTATTTCCTTTTGTACTTATGATTTAATCAACTTAATTAGACTACGTCCTTTCCATGGAGGTTTACTTGGTGGCCTGGGAGTGTGGAATCTACATATTCACCATCTTCACCTCTATTCCTTTGTATAGGTTAAGGGTTTCTCCATTATCTGAAAATGGTGTACCTTTTATGTTATAAAATATCTACGGGACCAAAGAGAAGATACAACATTTTTAAATGTCACCTACTGTATAATTACGTATCTAACACAAGTGTTCCACATCCAAAGGGTATTTATAGGATATGCAACATTTTCAGAAGTTGGAAGATTGTCGGGGGTAAGTTAAGAAAGTCAGACGTTCCGCCGATGTTTCACATCCTTTTGCGTGAATATCAAGGGATTTTTCATCGTGTATTAGGAATAGCCAGGGTTGTGCGAAATTACAATTATAAGGGGTAGTGGGGAGCATTTGCCGTAAAAATCTTAAAAGCTTAAAAACCTAACCGTTTAAAGTCGGGTAGCCAACTAGTTTTTAATATTTCGAACAGATGTCTAAAACAGTGTTTTTGAGATTCGTATGGTAGCCTATTATTTTCTTTGGGCTCTAAACTATAAGTATACCATTTTGTCTCGATAGGCCAAGGAGAATTGATTTGTATGTTAGGGATTGAAAATAAGGTACCGAAATTTTTGAAAGTTTTAAGGCAGCTTATAATTTTTGCCAGATTCTAAAACCCAAATGTTCTAAGTTGTGTTAAATCGTTCCAAAAGTGGTCCTTGATAACGAAGTTCAGCGAAATGGAAGCGAAATTTGGGATGTGAACACGATATGCAAGTCGCACATCCTTCTCAAATGACCCGAGTTTAAAAGACTTTTAAGTTTCTCCATTTGCTTCTATGGGCTGAAAGCAATTAAAATTCTGGTATGTTAACAATAGTGTCAAAAATATCCTCTGATAGTTATCGAAATGGGGTTGTAACAGGGTGACATAAAATGAGCACCTCCCCTAACACCCCCTTCAAATGTTAAATTTTATGGAAATATTTTACAGCCTGTGTTTGTCCGAAGGGAACGCACGCATATAGTTTTAGTACAAATTAACATGGAATTTGTAATTATACAAAGCAGCTAATATAATAATTAATAATAATTATAACAATAATAATAAGGTAAACGCGATACAACAGTCCCCGTGTTTATATTACGGAAGATCACTTTAGATATATGAAGAACACACGGGAAAGACGATCAAAGTCCACTTTTTACAGAAATTAAGTTTGATGGTACCATCTCGTGCTCCTTGAGGGTATTATCATCTCAGGTAGGTGGTATATCTGAAAATCGATCATAGTCTGAACTTGAACGTTTTAAAATATCGTGCTATATGAAAGAACGATCAAAGAAGTGCTTTCACGAAACAGCGATCAGATTCCAGTGCCGTTTCTTAATTAGCTCTTTTCTGGAAGTGTGCAGGTCTAACCGATTTTAACGTTTTTGTCAAATTGTTCATTGTTAAGAGTAACTTTCCTTGGTTGCGTTTATGAGATTTGCTGATTTAAGTAGTACAAATATTTTCAAAGAGTGATAGCACCTTCAGAGAAGAGAAAAAATTTGGATCGAATGGATGATGTTAAGAAACACACAAACAGCCATTTCTGTTTTACTGGTGATTACATTTTCCTGCTTTTTTCACAGTCCAGGTACTTAGACTTACAAAGTCTGACCACACATTTATCACCAATGTATTAGAACTACTACAAGGAGTGTTAGAAAATGATGCAGATGAAGTTTTTGCGTAATATGTATACGATTAGGTTCTAAAAATATAGCACTAAAATACTTTCAAGTATTTATGACAGTTTCAATATTTTGGAAAGCTAAGAACTATGAAAAATGTTAATTGTTTGTATTGCAGCAAAGTATGATGGAACTCAATAGTTTTATATTGTTTACTCCTCTTTGTGTTGAACTAATAATTATTTACTGTCTCAGTATACACATTTTGAAATTTTGGTCAAGACTGTGATCATTCTTCAATAAAATTCCATGCATTATTTGACTTATAGCAAAAATTTAATAACAAGCTGTTTTAAAACATGATTTTGATTGTTTTTCCCGCGTGGTCCTCATATGAGTTGTGAAGACTAATAAATTATGAAAACAGAAAATAAAAACGCGGAAGAAATGGAAATAAAGTGGACATAATAGGCAAGAAAGGACGTCAGTAAAAATAAATGAAGGACAAGCGAATATATGAATGAATTGGGGAAAACTGCGCAGTAGACATGGAATATAATGAATGTAATATCATTACGTAGCATGACGAGTCCACAGTAGCAACGGCGATGACGCATGTTCTGCTTTTGTTTTGTTCGTTCATCTCAGACAGGAGCAGGGTGTGGTGTGGGAGCGGATGTTGATTCTTCATTCATTCATTCATTTGACGGTTTATTCAAGGATCAGCTCCTTGTGGCGTCATCACAAGATATGACTGTCTCCAGAGAAACAATATCTATTATCACCGTTATCCGTTCAAATGGAAACGGATGGGAAACTGTTACCACATAGTACTACTAGTCGTGGAAGTTTCTCAGATCTTGATCGGAATATCATTGCCGCAGATTTACGGAAAAAAATGTTTTTTATGCAACGACAGACACCTCACCTAGCGGTTCACCCTGAAAATATTCACCAAATGTCTAAGTAGTTCACCCCCATCTGTAAAAATAGTGCCAAAAATCTTTTTGCAGGAAACAAGACAATGGTCCAGCGACGGCGCTTCTATTCTACTGAGCCACTTTCACTGATTTGTTGTCAAAGAAATTGAGGCAGTATTTTTAACACTTAAATGATTTCAGTCAAATTATATAATAAAAAATAATATAATAACAGCCCGCCTTAAAGCAATATGTGTATGTAACAATATATAAAAGGTGTGTATTACAGTCATTGTAGATGTTTATATTATTGTATACATGTTCAATAATGTAATGTGAATGTATTACGTAATTTAATAATGTAGAGCTGTGAGAATAATAGGTTAAAAGTTGCTAACAATGAGTTTGAAAGTTTAACAATGCTACTAGTCATTCTTGGAAGCAATAATGTAATTTTTGTGACAGTTTATAAAATAGCCAATCAACAACCAGAAAAAGCTTTAGTTAAACAAAAGTATTCTATTGGATTAGGAATAGTCAATCAGAGACTTGAAATACAGGAATTTACAAATTTAGGCGGTAGAAATCAAGTCAGTTGCTTGTAGACAGCGCTCATAACTGGACGCGTTGGTTGTAGACAGTGTTCCTAATCGGACGCGAGATGCGTTCTCGAGAAATTTAATACGTATTCGTCTGAGACGAAAATAGTTTACGTGTTAAAAATTGCAATTAAATAGCAAAAGAACGTCACAGCTTTCTATATCAGTGAAGTGTTATTAAAATCGTGTCAAGAATTAATAAAAAAGAGTGAATTAAAAATTATAATCTGTGTAAGCCTACATTATTCAGCCGCATCACGCCCGGTTAAGAAAGTCATGTCTCTAAAAATAATACTGACGCAGCCGAGGCAAACATAAATATATAATATTTAAAGAAACAGTCAAAATTACAAAGTTAATATTTTTAAACATTTTTTGGGGGGGCAAAGGCCACCGGAAAGTACATTTGGGGCGAAGACTACCGGAATGCGGGTACTATACGTGCGGTTGTAACGAACTTCAAGTTCGGCTCCCAAAAGTTGAAATATAATACAACTCTCTCAATACAACCTACTTCAAATTGACGCCCAAAACGTGGGGCAAATAACGTAAAGATACTATCTACTTCAAAATCTACCCGGTGGAGGCCGCATACTGACATACAGTTACTCAAGAAAGTATTCGTCTTCACTTTAAAAAATTATAGCAGCCAAATTAATGGAGGAAAATATAACTTTTTTGTACATAAAGGTCAAATGGTAATATAGTTTACGTGTTTTGGTAGTTTTTTCAGATCGTTCATTTTATCAATTATATAAAAGTTTTAAAAATATGCCAAAATTGCAACTTTTTTGTACGTAATGTTTACAAAATTATCTTTCATGCATTGGGTAGAGCATTAATTGTGCATACATCCACATACTTTCACCGACATGTGACTTAAACTGGTGGAAAAATAGATTCGTGATGTAAAATGTGCGGTGAAAATGAGGATTTAGGCATAAACGTTGAAAATTCCCAAATTTGACGATTTATTCCCCCATCAAATAAAATTCTATTTTCATTGCAAAATAAAGTAATACACGCCAAAAAAATTGCTCTACTCAGCACATGTAAGATAATTGCGAAAACACCACTTACAAAAGAGTTGCAATTTGGGCATATTTTTCAAAATTTATAAAACTGATAAAATAAACGATCTGAAAAACCGCCAAATTATGTAAACGTATTTCCAATTCATTTTTTTGTAAAAAATAGATTTTTCCCTCCATTAATTTGGCTGCTAGAATTTTTTAAGGTGCAGACAAAAATTAAAAATTAAATTTAGTTTTATTTATGGACGCTCTTTAACTGCTGTGGTCCTTAGCGTACCATTCTATATTGGGCGTGAAAGACTGGTAATTTTGCTCAGAGGCCTCTTTATCAGGCTTGCGGTTCTTTTACGTGCCGTAAATCTACGACACGGGACCACCGGCTTTACTTCCCTTCTGAGGGAAGCCGTGCTAAGGATTTTTACACCTGAAAAAAATTCATCGCCATCCGGCGGGTTTGAAACCGCGACCTCAAGAACTAGAGGCTAGCATGGTAACCACTACACCACGGAGGACGTACATGCATAAAGTCAGTCCACTGCGCCCCTCAGGAAACAAAGGCGGTTGTAGGCTGACAGCATTAGATACGAAATGTTGCCACTCCTTGGTAAAACACTGCTACTACACTGGACGAAGAGGGGCTTGAAGGCGAACACAGCAAATACAGTATTACATTTAAAAAAATTAATTAAAAGTTAAGTAGAGTAAGGCTGCCATCAGTGGACCATCTCCATGGATGGGCCATATTTATGTTTTTGTTTGCTCGATTTCTGCTGCCATCTAGCTATGCTGAACCAACTTACCGGTTGACAAACGTGCTACCATCTTAGTTTGAAAGTTGTAGGTTACAGTGAAGACCTGATGTAACTGCAAGAAGAAAATTGTATTATTTGATTTAGAGTCGGGTTGAAATTGGATTCTGTTTGATTTTAACATCGATTCTTCCAGCTCTACTTGGCATATAGCATTGGTAAGCGAATCTTATCTTACTTCTCATGGATATATTTAGATTTTTAATTGTTACCTAATATCTTGTCTAATGGCGTGCAAAGCAGAAATTACGGTGTTGCCACCATTAAACCACTGCTAGCTCCCATGAATGGGCCACTGGTACATTCATGTAAACGCCGTAAATTTACTTAAGGATAATTTGTACAAATAGTATTATGGTCATCGCAGCCTTAGGATCCCCAAGCGGCGGCCTTTGTGCAGTAGCCAAACACTTGTTCCCTACCCTCCCTAACCGCAAGCACCATAAAATCTTAGTGACATCCATGTGCATATGCGCGTTGTTGCCAAAATTAAAAATAGTATTTAAAAGCAAAACTTTGCAGGTGATTTCCACATGTACAGAATACAATCATGCAGTTTGTCTGCTTGCTTTACACACAAAATAACTTTGTAAATAACTATGAATCGCATAGTAATTACATTTAAGTTGCAAACGCTTTAAAATGTAACTGAACTAATGAATGATCTGAACTAATATACTGCGCTACAAGAATGGAAATGCATGTTAACATATCCGAGAGAAACATAGAAACATGTCCCGAATAAACTATACATTGTTGGACTATCATTAAATAGTTAAAATACATAAATATTAATTTATTTTGAAAGGAACTCTTACTCCCAAATCAAAGCATCATTTTTGATTATGCTGTGCGCGGAGCTATGGTAAAAAGTCTTTTATCACTTGTATCACAACAATGTTTTATTAATATAAAGCTAATACAAGAAGTTGTGTATTGTTTAAGGTGTAAGATTTATAAGCATGACATCTTCTGTTTACTTAAATGAATAGCTTTATTATAAAATGCAGGATAAGTAAAAATACGAAGGCAAAAGAAAGAAAATTAAAAAAAATCTTATGTATATATTCACAAGATTATCTCTACTCACTCTTCTACAAACTACTTTCACAAAAGCTTATTCTTCTATCTACTTCTTAAATGATAAGATAAAATTTCATTGCACATATCGTTGTAAATATAAGGATACATAGGCTAAAGCGATAGTCAGATTTTTAAAATACAGATGACTATATGATGACTTTGAAATTCCATGCTCTTAGCATGACCACGAGGAAAATACAAACAGAGACTTCCAACTTGTATTTCAAAATTCAAACCAACAACAAAAAATTTCTCGGAAATGGTTAACACAATTTGACCTAAAATGTGTCCTTTACCGAGATTGCATTTTACGCAAAGTAAGATTTTGTCTCTCTCTTAGAATTTACCAGTAATACAACAAGTTCAGAACGAGGAAAAATTTACAAGTTATTCCCAGAATATAAAATTCATGATACAAATTTTATTTTTCCTGCAAATATCTTAAACTTGCGGTATTTTACTAAAAATCGTTAAGCTGTTTTTGAGAAATTCAAAACAATAACAAACATTTTTCCACATAAAGGGTTCTTTTCTACATGTTCTTGAACATTACACATAAAAATCTGGCTTTGCTTATTCAGTTTTTGTAGCCCTTTTCTTCGTGGTCTTGGCATTACTGATATTCGGCAGAGGGTCACTTGCTGGTGCGGCCGGAGGGGCAGCAACTTGGTTCGTTTCCCAAGGTCTCCACATCTTAATTAAACTATTAAACGCTAATAACTATTAAACACTGCTAAACTTACAAAACTGCACTAAGTAAAACACTATATAACTTCTCTGAAGAAGTAATATAGAAGCTTAGCTGAACATGGAAGAAAAGCATGAGCGAACAGTCACGGCTGCTAAAACCGAAGAAACAGCAGAAATGACATTGCAACAACGCTTTGCTTTGGTGGAGCTCGAGAAAGGACCACGTGTTGTATTTAAGGGATGGGAAGACCCTAATAATCGTTTACTGATGGGTTTATGGTCAGGCTTCAAAGCTTTCCGTTCGCTTTGTAGCCGGTTGGGGAAAGGATGCCCGCGACTAGTTTACAATTTATTTATTTTCTGGAAAGAAATGCGTGCAAGCGGCTATTCCATTTTCTCTGATAGGTACATAAATATTATTGATTTAAGTAAAAATATTGCATAATGTAAAAAATAACTGCAATTAAATATTTAACAAATTATGTTAAAATGTTCTAGCACGTTAAAATTATCCTAGCAAGTTGATTTAAAACAGTGGTTAAATTATATTTAGTACTACAATATTGCTAACACACCCTTTTTAATCATATTGGAACGAAAATAAAATCTATTTTGCAATTAGCAGTGTCATGTTTAAGTTCAAATAGTTTTAAGTTTTACCAACTGGAAGCCCAGTTCAAGGCTTTGAAACTCATTTTATAAGTAACTGTTGTTTTCTGATTGTTTAAAGTTTATTATATTTAAACTATTCTTTTCCAGTTTTCAAAATGCCGAAAGATGTTAAATATGGAAAATGAAGGAATAAAATATGCAGCGAGCACTTGATTCTGTGAGAAATGATCTCGGCTTGAATGCTGCTGCAAAGCAACTCTCAAACGCCAATTTGGTTTGCTGTGGAGGATAAACGGTAATCGGCAGCGTTGGTGACTTATCTTATGAAGTGGAGCATGAGATATGTCAAAATGTGATGCAAATAGAAGAGTGCATGTTGGTATCACGCCTAAGGACTTACTAATGATAGTAGTAGTTGCCGAAAGAAACAATATACCGCACAGGTTCAACTATGAGAAAATAATGGCCGGCAAGAAGTGATACTACAATTTTATAAAGAGGCATAAAGAACTCTCGTTGAGACAATCAGAGGTCACATCCATGGCTCGTGCCCTCGTGCCACTGGTTTCATCAAAGATAGAGTTGCGGAGTATTTTGACATTCTCAGGAAGATAGTCGATGAGAACAATTTGGAAGCATCTGCAGTTTTTAATGTCTATGAAACTAGGCTTTCCACCGCACAGAAAAAGACAAGCAAAGTAATTGCTAAGAAGGGGAAACAAGTTGGATCCTTCTTGAGCGGAGAGCGTGGTGTTACAACTGCTGTTTGCTGCAATACGTACCGCCGATGCTGATCTTCAAGCGAGCTCACGGTAAAGATGAGCTGAAAGATGGAGCACCTCCTGGGACAGTCTTCGCTTTCAATCCGGACAAACAAATATTTATTTATGAAATATATGGAAAATTTTATTACTACTGTAAAACCTTCGAATGTGCATAAGGTTTTTCTTCTCCTTGATGGTCATACAACCCACACAAAAAATCCGGAAGCATTGCATCTAGCTCGGGAGAATGGAGTGATGTTGCTTTCTCTTCCCGGGCACACCACACATAGACTGCAGTCTTTAGATGTGTCTTTCTACAAACCTTTAAGTAGTTACTACATAGATGAAATGGCAAAATGACTAAGGGTCCATCCAGGACGTGTAGTGACCAAGTTCTAAGTTTCAAGTTTCAGCAATTTTTGAAAAAGCACATGGTAGAGCAGCAACTATAGAGACGGCAATTAATGGATTTGCCCGCTCTTAAGTCTGGCCGGTGGATAGAGATGTCTTCAAGGATCATCACTTTTCTGCCTGTAATGCAGTTCACTCCGATCCATCCAATGAAGAGTTACCAATAGTGGTTGAGACACCAACACCACCACCGCCACCAACAGAACATCATCCTTAGAAACCTGAGCAAGACCACAAAACAAACGCAAAGGACATCGGAAAAAATACTGCTGGACCCAGTCGTTTCGCTGTTCCTTTAACATAAATTTCTCCTATTCCCAAAAGCTGCTACGTCACTAAAGGTCAGGTCAAGAAAAGGCACACAAAAGGCTTTAATTCTGACAAGTTCTCCATACAAGTATCAATTAATTAGCACAGAACCTCCTGCTAACCTAAAGAGAAAGCTGCCTAAAGAGAATGTGGGTCAAACGAAACAAGTGAAAAGCACAAACACAAGTGAGTGGTTTCGTGAACTTATAAAAATCGATCACTGGAAGACATGATTCAATGCATGTCATGTTGGAAGTGGGTGCATAAAAATTACACTGGAGTTAGGAAGAATACTAAAAGATACTTTTGTTTTAATTGCACATAGATTGTATCCCTGTGTTATGGAAAAGAGTTTGCCCTGCCTCATAGTTTGTCCAAAATTATACGCAATGGCAACTATTTTATAAAGTAAATTTCACTTAATTTCAAAATAATTTCAGTTTAGAACTGTACTGCACTTCAATATTGGTCTAATTTAGTTCTTTTTATGTTCAAAATCAACATTTTTCTTTCGTATTAAAATTAATTTCCAGTTAATCATACTTGTAATTTCTTAATTATACTGTGTAGCCATGTTCAATCCCACCCAGCCTTTGTATACTCGTACAAGACGTGTTTAATCATGAACTTTCGGATATACATCAAATGGTCCATTCATGGAATTTAACTGGTCTATTGATGGAAACGGACATCCATGAATGGACCATATCGGAAAATAATTAAGCATTTTTTGCTGATGGTTTTAAAGGTATTTCAAGAATAACCGTTATACACTGCAATGTAGGCTACCTGAAGAATTCTGACAACGTTTCACAACATTTAATTCATTGGATTTCTTTAAATTTGAGAAAAAAGTTTACTAGTCTATTGATGGCAACCTTGTCCTAGATAGTGTGCCAACAATGATAAAACATATATCTAATTAGAGAGGAAATTGCAATTTATGACTACACAAAGAGCTAGAAATGTAATATTTTGGCAATTTTCGCCATTTATCTCCCCTTAAGTAATTTTGTTACTAGTCTAACACTACGAGATATATGAAGGATCGGATAAGTGGTTGGTAAATCTGGACTAATGCGACGAACAGAGTGTGAACGAAGTGAATATTGCTGAACAAATACCTACAGCTTGAATATACGTACCACTTTCATATGCAGATTAAATGTTATTTCAGCAATTAGTGCCATTAATAACTGATTCGTGCCAAAACTATGCAATGGGCGAAAGGATAGGTTCAGATACAGCATTCCTTGATATTCTATAGTTGATAGACAGTGTAACCAACTTTGGAGTTAGTGCACTAGGACAAATACGGGCAACTAATGGGGTAATATGGACATGGGATGCCGAGCAGTCCTGGTGTACACTTAAATCGGTATTCACTATTTTTAATGGTATCTGCAATCAGCAGCAAACATCCAAGTTGTCTGCCATACCATGATGGTCCTTACAGCGCTACCTAAAGAACGAGTTTTCTATGAAGAAGTTTCCCTCCAATACATCATCTTGAGTCAAGGACGCGCGATTAGTCTCAAGGAACAGAAAAGCTCTCTATTGCTTTATACTATTTAGAAAATCTGGTGTAGAGCAACATTTTAAGAAATATAAGAATTGAGGTAGTTGAGACTGACTCTAATCATTCTTATAGGTTCATCCAATGATATCCATATGCTCGGAGGAGAGTGGTTCACTGAGCTGATTGCTAGGGATGAACAGGAGCAGTGCTGTTTCTGTAAGCATTAACAGTCTTTATACTTCTAATGCTCTATGAATATATTGTGCCGGAATGATTAATTACTCATATACGTATTCCAATATGTGAAGTTTATTTTAAATCAAGTCTATATTAGCCTTATCATATAGATAACTACACGGCTCTGTAATGAAGTGCTTATGGACGCTAGATAAGAAAATCTAAGTAGGTCTTAAATTCATAAGGAGATGTCTGATAACATGCTTTAAACGTTTGAACTGAAATAATTATTTCTATTTGAGTTATATAGCAAAATGTTTTAAGGTGTCCTTATTTACCTGACTTACTCTAATTATTTTTATTTTCGTCTTTAAGCATAAGATAAAATTGGCCGTACCAAACTCACAACACAAGCTTGCAAGGCATGTAGTCGATATCTCTGTCGCCTGTGGTATTATGTAACAAACGTGTCGTGCTATCTTAAGGTGTAGCGTAAAATGTACTATGTAGTGGATTTTATTTAAGGAGTTCCTACGATAACAAAAGTGGTTTGTAGTAATCCTACGTATACCTGACTAAATAATTACATTCTATCTCCGTTACTTTTGCAACCGTTATAATAATAAAACCGCTACAAACTACTGTAACGTTACTTTTGGGCCATCTCTTCTCTGTGATTCGTTGACTTGGCTGCAGACAGTTAAAAAGTTCTTTAGTGTTCTGCATAACCTACCAGTTTTACAGCCAAGTTAACATTTTTCTGAATGGAACGATCTTATAATATTTTTTGTGTTCTGAAAGATTCTAGTTTGCTGTAAACTTTACTTTGTAGGAAAATCCGTGGTGTTAGCATCAAAACCAAATACAGTATAATAACCTGAGTTATACGTTTTCAAAGGGAGACAGCTAGAATACCGTATGTCAGAAAACGTAAAAGTGAATTTTATTAGATTATTACTTAAATTAAATATGTTTTATTTGATATCAGAAGGCAATAAATGAAACAAACACACAAATAATAAACATAATACGTTATTTATAGTACCTACTTGCATGCATTACAGTATTATTATCCATAATTCGAACTAAAACATAAATACATAAGAAAAGAAAGAAAGAAAAAGATTCCGAGTACTGGTGCTTTACACTGGTTTAAAAAATATTGTCAATTTTTCTTTGCTGCTTTAATTTTTTCCCCACACACTCGATTAATCACAGAATATCTGTCATCATTTAGGTTTTTCGATGATAGAAATCTTGGCGTAATTTCTAGAGTTTGAATTGCCTTATGTAAGGTCACCAACTTTAACCTTGGTAGCGAACTGGCGATCGATTATCCACGGTGCTTGTTTACCTTAAAAAATCTCAATAACTTACAGCTCCTACTTAACTGCTGCATAAATTAAATTGTAAGTAAATAATAACAAATAAAAAGCAAGTAAAGACTCATGTGAGATTTAAACTAGGAGCACTCAATGTGTAGGTCTACTTCATCACCATCCTTATCAGTATTATAAGATACAACCTGGGGAAGAATGACCTTGTCCGACCATATTGTTTTCTTTTAGTTCCCTTGTTTTACCCAGTTTATACTGTTTTCGTTACCGCTTATCACCACAATTACACAACACATACACCCATGCCCATGGCGGGACTCGAACCCGCGACCCTCAGCTTGGCGGAGCGCCGGAGCTATACGCTCCAGCGACCACGGGTACGAGGGCCGGGTTATTGTTAATACATGCACAGCAATAATACATTCCGAAAATATTGATGTCTCGCCCAACATGCCTACTGCTTGTGTTACGATAGAAAAAATGCAGTATACTGAAACCATATATAAAAATCTTCACTTAGCATAAGCATAACATATAAATTAATATATTTCGTACATGGGGACCAGAGAAATGTGAGGTATTAATGAGAAAACGTATAGCCGAAGAACGTATAATTGAGCTAAATGTTAATGAAAAGGTTCGGTGCCTAAAAGTTTACGAATTTATCCGAAAAGGGTAGATGTAAATTACGTATAAGTGTGGCTCAACTGTAGTTGTTGATCTGTCTTCTGCAATGTCAATGTAGTCTGCTACCCTCAGCACCTAAAAAACTTACAACGTTGCCTTTGTAATGCGGAAATCGCTCTTATTCATTGTGCACTCTGTAGACTCATGGTGTCAAGGTCTTAATCATTATCACTTCGTAGAATGGGACAAGCTCCAGAATCTAGCAGGCAGCTAGCGGGAACCAATTACTATCCATTTTTAACCAAATAGTAGATAGCAGGATCTTCTAACAGAGAGATTGTCTTGTAGCTTGCCACTGTGGTATCACTCGTTCTATAGCCACCAGTAGGAAACCTTACCATGACTGTCTTAAGCGTCACTTACAGGATAGACTAAAAGCATCCTAATATTTTTCGCTAAAGGGAAAGTTCATATGGCGCACGTAGTCAAGGAAACCTTAACTGTGTCGCTTATTATTGAATTTTTTGAAAAAGTGTTAAGCAGTAATAGCTGAAGCCGTTTGCTGCGATAACTTTCACGCCGCTCCCTGATTCAATTTTCTTATAGCATTTAATGGTACCTGTTCTATAGAGGAGTTTTATGTCATCTCGCAGCTCGTCTGCGTTGTTTCGTGTGCCAGCTTCTCTGGTGGTATACCTTTGAGTTGTTTATCTCAGGGTAAGCGTGAGTGTATTTTGGATAACACCAGTTAAGTTATTTGATAAATTTTAATATTAACTAAAATGTTCGGCTTGAGAAGAGTCGCCGACTGTTGAATTTACCTACTAATTAGTTATATAACCATAATTAATTTGCCGTAAGTCGCAGAAATGTTGCTCGGAAAGATCTCTCTCAATAGCCGCTAAATCTTTCTAACGCCAGCGCGTTCATTTGCGCTACACAACTTAGAAATTACACACGAGAGTCAAGACTCTCAGATTCTGGAGCACGAATGTGTCTCTAGTTTAGAATGCACGCCCTTTTCTTAACTTAAGCTCCCCTACCAACATCCCTACTTATTCGGTCCAATATTAGTATGTTTCTCCTACCTTGTTATTATACTGTACCTACCTAAACTCTAAGAAGTTCCTTTTTCTAATTTACAGAATACCGGTCTACCTGACTTTTCAAACATACTGAACTTAAGTCTAACTGCATTCCAGGAACTTTTATGCTAAAGCGTTCGTTACTCGGCTATTACTAATGACTTTCGTTAACATAACCAGGCAATGACTTTTTTCTCCGGACAAATCTTTCGACTCAGGCTTATTACATTCTACATTCATTTAATCTACGGAAATTATTTATTGCAATTCTTTCTTTATCTTACTATCATTTCTTTATTTAATTGTTTATATCTTCCCGTCAATAATTACAGTATCATAGCTTATAAGCATGACATTTCTGACAAGTTTTGATGTATACTCAGTTTCAGTATAAGGAAATAGAAAGTAAGCATATTATAGCATTATTATTCATGTATTTAAGTGGTTAAACTCTTATAGTTCCATATGGGTATTTTTGTTGTTTGTTTTTACCGATAATAGTATAGTTCCAATGGTAATAAAAGCACAAGGAAAAGGTAGAAGTTATACACTCTCAAACGCTGAATTTGTAATCTAATTATTGCTAAGGACTCGGAAAAACTTTTATTAATTTTTTCGAAACATCACATGACAGAGATGGGGAAGGGAGAGAGAGAGAAACAACTTCTCCGCAGGTAACGTAATAAGGCGAACGGAACTGTGGGTTGTATCAACAAATACATTCCAGTAATATACGTTAAATAACACATCTTGGTTTTACTCAGCATTAACAACTGTTAGGGTCATATCAAAGTTGTTGGTGTGCCGGAATTTGTATCCACAGTGCTCGTAACTCTACTGATTTGAGGCTGCACGTTTAAGCACACTTAAGTGTCATTGTCTAGGGACGGTATAGAAACCGCAAACTTTGGCACTAGAAGCCCGCGCTCAACCAAGTACAGTTAATTCAGAAAGTAATATCTCTACCTACCTTAAAACAATTCCAAAGGCTACATAAGCGGAGAAGGAATAGTTATGGTTTATATGCAGAAAGAACAAACGGTATTTCGAGTGTTCTCGCGGTTTTCTACTGTTTTTTCTTTATATTAGTTTTTAATCTTTTGAAAATTGCACACTTTTCAGCGTTTTCCTTTGTGGTAGTTACAAAATTACTCTAAATGCATTTAGCAAAGCACATTTTTTGGTACAATTCTTGAATTTGGGATGAAAATGGGTTTTAATGTGACAGGAAAAATGAAGTCACTCAGGAATTCTCAACCTTTTACTGAGCTTTCTTATTCACAGCTCAGTTTTTAAAACTTCACAAATTTATTTATCCGTGAGTTTAAATCATGCGTTGATAACGTTGCAGGATTACACAATAAAATCTTGTTTCATTCATATGACTTTCTCTACCTACTGTAGTTAATTGCTATGAAGCTTCTACACACGATTCATAGGAAAAGCTTAATTTTCTATCCACTGCGTGTTAATCGAGTTAACGCTTTGCAGAAATAGTTTCATTAGACATTTCGTTGTAGGTACGCGGGAATAGAGCAGATGCAAACGACAGTCAGGTGTTTAAAAGCAGGACGCCATATGCTGACATTAAAATTCCATACTCTTTCCATGACAACGCGAGAAACAACTGAATGGTGACATTCACTTAAAAAATGAAGTATTGGATAATTCAAACTAACAAGAGATATCTCCTAAATGGCTGATGCCAAAAATAGGTTTTTGGAAATAAGTTGTGTTTTCTAAAGTTATCTACATTTTTTGTCTAGTAGTTTCGTCTGCCTTATGGTTTTCCCGTGATACAAAATTATGTAACATTTTTCCGAATGGAGAGGACTTCAGAGGCTACTCCTAGAAAATTCAAGATGTACATTCTATCATGTAAATATCTTAAACATATGGCATTTTAATAAACTCCGTTAGGTTCATTTTTGAGAAAATAAAAAATATAGAAACATTTCCATGTAAAGTGTAGTTTACGGTGGGGATTTCTTGAAAAATCTTCTGTCTCACGTTTGAAAGATACTGGACCCAAATACCAAGTTTAGTGTTTATCGAACATTTTGTTTTAAGGTTATGTTGATCTCGCTATCTCTGTCTCCCTCTCACTCGCGCACACAGACACACACACACACACACACACTTGCACACAGACACATACACTGATACACACACACACACACAGAAACACACTCACACACACTCACACTCACATACACACTCTCACACACACTCTCACACATTGACACACACTCACACACACTCACACTCATTCATTCACACACACACACACCGTCGCACACAGACACATACAGAAACACACACTCACACACACACACACTCAAACAGACACACCCACTCACTCGCATACAATCACACTCAACTCACACACACTCACACACAGACACACTCACTCAATCCTACATACACACTCTCACACACACTCACACTTGCACACAGACGCTCACTCACACACATACACATTCACTTACTCCCACATACACACACACACTTTCACACACACTCACACACAGCTCTGTCACACAGACACACACACTCTCATACACACTCACACACACACACACACACTCTCGCTCACACTCACTCACTCATTCACACACACACACACACACACACACACACACACCTTCGCACACAGACACACAGAAAGACACACTCACACACAGACAGACACACCTCACACACACACACTCACTCACTCATTCACACACACACACCGTCGCACACAGACACACACAGAAACACTCTTACACACAAACTCACACAGTAACACCTACTCACTCGCATACAATCACACTCAACTCACACACACCTACACAGTCACTCACACACTCATAAACACTCACACTCACTAACACTCACACACTCATACACACATATAAGGACCTATTTTTTAAAATTCTTTTTTTTTGACCAGGGGCCCCAAAACATGTGTTCCTGTGCAATCTAACATCGAACTTTTGGGTGGAGTACATTACTTCCTCTTACCTAGAATGTGGTAAAGGAAGTAAAATTACTATACTAAATGTATATAAATTCATTCATTATCTGTTTACCCTCCTCTTATGTAGTACTTACACCCCCAGGACTTACAAGCGGATGCCTGGGGTCAGAGGCCCGTCGAGGAGCAGACACTCATGGATCAGACAGAGCATCCAGGATGGGTGATCAGCCCGATGCCTGGTATGGGATGAAGGAAATAGATGAAACGAAATGTTGGTGAAATGGATAAAAGGAAAGGTGATGATGGAGCAGTTGGTGGAATGAACGGCGGGGGAAACCGAAGAACCCGGAGAAAACCCGCCCAGACGCCGCTTCGTCCACCGCAAATCCCACATGCAGGTCCCTGGGATTGAACAGTTTGAAGGCAGTGCACCCTACTTCGATAGCAGGTAGACCATAATTAAGGAGTATTAGAAGAAAAGAGGGAAAACTGTATACTTAGCTATTATACATTTATGTAAATGCATACTTGGTATTATAAAAAATGATACTTAAATGTATCAATAAAAATGTATTGATGTATTCTATCAATAACTAGTGTGCAATAAAGCTATTGCTTGTTCAGAGTCCTTTGAGACAGTGAAAGGGGGAGATAAGCACATCGCGCGGCGGTGCGGCAGCTATCACAAAGAACCGCCACACATAGCCGACTTGGGCACGAGCCCCCCCTTCCAGTCTCAAAAGACTTTGAACAAACAATATCCCATGATTTAATTAAGGCGTTAATGTACAGAAATCTAAGATACATTGTCTTATTTTATATCGAAAGTTGCAATTTTTTAAAATCAACATCCGCTCTTATTAGCATATGACACACAACCTCTAAAAAGTCTGATCCATAGTTTGGAGCTGAGGAGGTTGAAATTCCACTTTCACTGTTCCTCTCTAATGATGTCGCAAGTTCGTTGTGTTTCATTGAATTACAGGTTGTTTAACATGATGTTTTAAACGTCTTTTGAGCTCTAATATTACATCTGATGATTTCGCAATTTGTGCGGGTGTTCCGTGCCAAATTTCGCTACCAACGATGCTTATTATGACGATGTTTTTGTTATATGAGCTCTTCTTTATATTAGGTATATTGTCGCAGTACTCCACAGGTCTTATATATGCATCGAATAAATGGAACAGTCACAACGAAACCGTCTGTTGGGTTATGGAGGAGTGTATTCGTCATAGCACCTGGCGTCACTTATACTCCGTGCGGTAACACGATTGCTGTGTTTACTTACTAAAATCCCGCTGCCTGGCAATAACATAAAAGTCTTGGGTGGTCAATGAATCAAATGAAAATTCAGGACCAAATGGATAGTAGAATGCTCTTCATGGTAAAGCTCAGCAAAGAGAAGTAATGAAATGGTCGTAACCGCAAGTGCGACATGAAACGCCAACGCCAACGAGCTACTGGCAGGCTAAGTTTTAGCCCGAGTGAAATTTTGCTGTGTGCCCACCCTCATCAGGGTTTAACCACAGGATGAATATTTCAGTAGGAAATGATGTTTAAGGATGACGGTTTGTTTTGAGGTTGTAAGAAAGAAGAGAGGAAGCATGTAGCTCCTCGAACTGCCTGTTAGGATGGAGCGGCCCTTCTGCACCCTGATGTGTGTGTGTGTTTATCAATTTCTTTAGTTAGGATTGAATTTTGAGACCAATCAACTCTTGGGTAGGATTACTATAGAGTTCAGCTTTAGCTTTCGAAACCGAATATACGATACTGCGATGAGCTTCTTTGAAATTCACGTGTGCGATCGGAAACGCACGAGCAAAACTTCCCATCTGTTGGAATATTAGCATATTCCGTTGCATTCTCTGAAAATTGGTGAATAAAATGACTTGTAAATATCTCTATTACGTGTCAGATTGTATCGGAAATGATTACAGACTGTTGGAACTTCTGACAGAGCAATATTGGTCCGAATTAGGCCGGCAGCAGTTCGCACCTTAGTCTGACAGGTGAGGGGCCGACCACCCAACGGAAACAAAGGCTGCAGCGCTAACAAGGTGCCTCAGGACTTGCTAACAGCGACGTTTCGCCTTGAAACGCACACGATTTGTTTCTTATTCGGCAGCACAAATATATCTACAGTGCTACCTTGACCGATGTACTTTACAGTGAACTTTTTGAGAGACACTTCCTCGCATAAATTGAGCAAAATGGACCGAAATGTTTCTTTGATTCTGCCTTTGGCTAAGAATTACACTGATTGGTTTATCATTCTTGTGCGGACCATGTGCATTTGATCTCTCAGCAAAGGTTGATCAATCGCTGTAGCATGAAATAGATCCTGAATTGGTAATCAAATGGAAACTAATTAAAATATCTTGCACTTAAAGCAGCGCTGGCCAAGAGTGCCTGAAATTAGAGAAAGTAGGGAAAGACTTTACGAAGAGACATCACAACCCGCTTACACTCTTTATTTCGTTTCGGTAGTAACATTGCATGTGTTGTAATCTGGCATTGGAATTCACACAAGTTAATATAGTTTATAATTTCGAGGGATCTTGACACCAATTTCAAACTTAAGGTCATGTTTTACTTTAGTCTTTCTATATATGTTTTGAAAACCAAACACAATTGTTGAATAAATTCACTGAAACAAGTTATTTTTTATTTTGCTTGCGTTCAGACACTGCTTGTAGAGTTACGACTTACATTTTGGATTTACCTGATTGTAAATCACGTTTTCCTGTGTATAACATCAATTTATCCAACTTTATACTTAAGTCAATTTTGGGGTAATTTTTATGATTATTTATTGTAACTTCACCATGCTCCGCGGTAAAGTGTGAGGTTCCGGGTTTGATTCTCTTTGTGCTGGCCTCTGACCTTGGGGTTTTCGTGGTTTTGCCTGGTTGGTAGGTGATTGCTGGGGTGGATTATATAATGGCGCGTGTTTTCCTGTCCTCCACATTCTTTTCATTTCATTATGATTCAATGTCGAAGGATCAGGCAAGTGGACGGCGGGCGAGGCGTATGGTGATGGGGTTTGCTTTGTTGAACTGTCTGCCCTGGCTTTCGGTGTTGGAGGTTACCCAGAGAGACCTCTCCATTGGGATAGGTGGGCCTATGGGGGATATCTGGACGCGTCAGGGACCTCGCCTGTTTCCTAGCTTGCCGCCCAGGATTGATCCACGGTTGGATTTATGTTTTCTCTTCATCCCTTCCTCCTGGAGGTTTCCAGAAGCACAATAGGCAGCTGTGCGCTTGAATGCCAAAATCCTCCTCTGCTTCCTGACAGGCATAGGAATTTCCAAGTATTAAAGCCAAGACGAAAGGAAATTAGGTTGAACTGTTACTGGGCTTTACGCAGTGACGTCGCAGATAACAAACCCTCCATCCCTCGTACAGTCTGTTGACGTTTACAGTAGAGGTGTGAACGAGCTCGGGCCAGTTTCGAGCTTTATTTGTGAACTGTTTGTCGGGTTCAGGCTCGAAATTAAAAACGAAGAAAGATTAATTTATCACATTGAACACAGCATTTCATTGGGCATGTAAATATCTTGAACGTGTGATATTTTAATCAAAATATACAACTTTTGCGAAAATAAAAAATAACGAAAACTGTTCCATATAAAGGGGAAATAAAGAAAAAAAATTACTACATTTTTTTCAACCGCGATTTTGAGATGCCCAAAGTATAGGGTCTTTCAACAAGAGTGTCCTATCTTTAAACTTAAATAAAACATGTTCTATAATTGATAGAGATTTCTTTTTTTTTATTTTGGAACATAATTAATGTCATTACGCGTGGAAGAGAACATCAGTTAAGTGACCGCCGCGACTTCGTTGGGTTGCGCGTATACGGTTGACCCAATTTTCAATGACAGAAGAACGTAAATTAGGTCCAACTTCACGAACAACACGCGTGATGTTATTCATAAGATCATTTACTGTTTCTGGCTTGTTGACATAAACTCGAGATTTAACATAACCCCACAAGAAGTAATCCAACGGCGTTAAATCACATGACCTCGGGGGCCAGTTAACATCACCACCACGGGAAATGATGAAACCTCTGAACTTCTCCTTCATAAGATCGATTGTTTCGAGAGTAGTATGACATGTGGCACCATCTTGCTGGAACCAGATCCATACCATCCAATTGAGGCCAAATCTTTCTCCATTGACAGTTAGAGCTTCTCTATCTTCATCTTGGAAAAAATATGGATCAATGATTCCACACCACACAGTAACCTTTTGGGGATGAAGTGGTCGTTCTTGAATCTGCATTGGATTGTGATTGCTCCAATAGTTTGTTAACACAACCATCCATCCAAAAGTGGGCTTCGTCGCTGAAAATGATTTTTCGACAAAAATCCGGGTCAGCTTCCAATTGCTCCATAGCCCAGTCAGCGAATACACGGCGCAGCCTATGGTCGTTCGGCTTTAGTTCTTGAGTTAACACCATTTTGTAAGCGTGAAACTTCAAGTCCAGATGCAGAATTCGCCAAGTTGTGGTCGGCGAAAGCCCCAATTCTTGCGCTCGACGAGCAATCGATTTGTTTCCGTTCTCTCGTATACTCTCACGAACGGCGCCTATGTTTTCGTTGAAGCGCTTACGTCGATTACGTAAGGCGTTCTTTGATCGCTGACAGAACCACTTCTTTTAAATTTATCGATCAAACGCTGAATCGTTCTCTCGCACGGACGATTATGCACACCGTAAACTTCACGCAATACACGGAAGGTTTGGCGAACAGATGATCCATTTTGATAATAAATTTTACCAAAATTTCTACGCGTTGCTGAATGATGCAACGTCCGAACACCAGTCTCTTAATAATAATAATAATAATAATAATAATAATAATAATAATAATAATAATAATAATAATAATCGTCAATACTCAATAACTGCAAAATTATTTTATTTAAAAAAATAGACAATCAGGCCCGGGCAGGGTGGTACAATATATTTTCGGGCTCAGCTCGCTTCAGGCCGGGCTGGGTCGGGCCTAAGAGTTTCGGCCCGAGCAGACCTATTTTGCAGACAGCACTCAGCCACTCACCAGACTGTGTTTTACCTATCTCAGTGACCTTTGACCGCTGTTGTTTACGTTCTTTTTATTCAAATGGCTCGGGTGTGGATAGCTTGAAGTCAACTGCATAAGAATTCCTATGTCTGCTGATAACCATTAACTCGCCATAAGCTTTCCAGTTGCTATCAAAGTGAAGCCCTTCTATGTTTGGATCGTTTTGTTAGTCCTTAACTTCTTCCCACCTTGTCCCAAACCTCAAACCCCACCAAGGGGTTTCAATTGTGAACAGAAATCGTCATATTTCGGCTCTTATATCCACAACAATAGTTTGCCCAGCTACTCCATTTACTGCAATTTCAGAGCCGGCGGAATGGAAAGCCTATACCTCAGGCTGCTACCTATATACCTAAATTCTTCCTATTTACGTGCAGAATGTCTGCCACATTCTTTTGTTTGTTTTCTAAAGGTCAGTAACTTCTATGTGCCTTTATCTTTGTTTTCGCATTTTATCCTAGTATTTATAATCAATAATATTATGCCCAAAGGCGCCTCTCAACAATTCTGCTGCAGACTGCTTTACAGCTTCATATATTGTTTTGAACTTCTCAAAATGTAAGAGGTTCTTGGGTTTGAAGAAATGAGGAATTACAGCACAACCATTCGAAAAGCTCCAAATGATTAGCTGTAAACGACTGTAAATATTAAAGTGTATATCAGATTCAAATAAATGATAGGTCTTTGAAAGAAGAAACCTTGTAACAAATAGTGTAAAAACCCAAACCAAAAATGAAATGTGCCAAAAACGTAAGTTTAGACTAACGCCATGTATATACTTTAAGAACCGTGCGAGATGGCTCCACGGTAACGTGAAAAACCCGCATTCGGACAGTTCCGGGTTCGATTTCCAGTGCCGCGCACTCTGACCTGGGTTTATCCTGGTTTCCCTGGTTGACAAAGGCGAATGCTGGAGTGGTTATTCTATCACGGATTTCCTTTCCCACCTTAAATGGGAGTTTCGACTCCTTCAGCTGCCGTGGTCCGGGCGCTGCGGACCCTTAGCACTCTTGGTACTTTGGGCCGAACATTCGAGCCTCTCCCAAAAGGGAGTTGTTCAGATTGGGTTGGACACGGCGGGGCATGATTCTTGAAACCTATGGGAGATTGGGTACGCCTGGCTGGGACCTTCCACCCAGGCGGGGTTATAAGACGCCCCGATGTTCTCCGGTGCCAAATATGAGAGCTGATAGACATGTGGCTAGACACTGTCGCTCCCACCGAGGTGGTTCTGTAGTCTTCCCCGTATGGGGTTGGCGCGCGTTAGTGGTGTATCCATTTCTGTCCCTATGGAGCAGAGCGCGTGTAAGTGATGTGGTTTTACCCACAGGCGTTTATAACCTAGGTACCGTCCTAATGGAAAAGCCCACGGATAACCCCCTGGGTCCTGAAGCGATGGTCGCCTAGTGGTCGTTTCTTCCCCCCTCCCATTTCCTCTCATTTCATTTCCCTTTCGTGTTTCAGATTGAATCCCGGGCTGTAGTTCGGTCGGTGTCGGGCAGATGGCGCAGATGCTTGCGATTTGGAACTACTTTTTGGCTCTGCTAGAGGAAAGCCTGCTGAACTTCCACTGCTGGGTCGTGTTTCCCCGCTCCCACTAGAGGGACGTCTCCGAGCGAACTTCCCGTGGCCGGGTGGTCAGGCCTGAAACTGTTAGGGAACTCTGTGCGTGTCTGTCGAATTGCACCGGCTGACTCTGCAGCCCATACGTCTCCTGTGCTTCCCTCACCTCATCCCGGGGTTACACGTGCAAAATATCCATTGGGGGTCGAGGTGCTAGGTGTCCCCTCCGTTAACTAGTCATATCCTCTATGCATTTAGAAGCCAACATTTACGACTTGTTTATTTACAGATTTCAAACTTGAATACAAATATAACTAAACGCTCATGCAATGCACTGAGATTAAACATTCAGGACTGATGTTTACAGCGTTTATTGTAGTTTCCAATCCATAAGTTTCTTAACTGAAGGATAAACGTAACACACTTTGCTTTAAACAGAAGGGTACAAGCAGTTTAATCTGAAAATAATGTTTCCCAGTCAGTCATCCTGACGTATTGAACAGACTTTGTAGTTCTTACTTCAGGTTAAGAAAGCATTTCCTGAATCAAACGTTTACGTAAAGTGAGGTAGGATAAGCGTAATATTAGCGGTGACTGTGAAAGTGTAAACCGAAGTAACGGAGCGAGATGGATCCGTGGAAAATCCTGGGTTCGATTCTCTTCGACTGAGCATTTTGACCTTGTGTTTTTCGTGAATTCCTGGTCGTTAGGCGAATGCTGGGGATGTTTCTCTTCTACTAAGATTTCCTTTCTATCATTCCCCTTTCGTTGTGTTTCCTTATTCTGTTTCAGGTGTAACTTCTGGTTTTCGTGGCGTAGAACAGTGGTGGACAGATGGCGCGGATGCTTGCTCAAAGGAAAGTGTGGACGCTAGAGGGCTACTTGATTGAAGGGGTCGTTCAATGTCCTCTCTGGGCAGCTCTAGTAGTGGGACAAGTCTTCGAGCTAGGAACTGTTAGGACTTCCGCGCGTATCTGTGGAGTGTCTGACTGCAACCCGTAGCCTCCTTTAGTTCCTTCACTTCTTCCCTTCCTCTGGAGGTTTGTTAGCCGCAATAGATCTTCCGTAAGTCGCAGTGCGCGAGATGTCCGCCTCCGTTATATACGCTATAACAGTTACTGATCTAAACAGCCCAGTAGTTGACAGATCATACAATAAAACAGCGAGCGTGTGAACCTGACGTCACTCTGAGCAGCAGGGCACGCTAGAGGCACGAAGAAATAACCATCGATCTAATTATACAGTTCCAAAATAACGGTCCTCCAAATTTGCAATAACGCGATCATTTAAGTAATCTTATAGGCGGTTCCAAAAGCAATCTTCTGATCGTATACAGTATGTTGTTACAAGTATGTACAGTCCGGTGCAAAAACAAACAAAAAAGAAACGTGCCGATGCCTTTGGTTTTCTATAGTGCTTTCGTTATTTAATGTTGGCAGAATCCTCATATCCGTTGTGTTCCACACCTACCTGGAAGTGTTAATCTCTTATTGGTTTGAACAAAGTAAGCGGCGAAAAGGGTGGGAAACGCAAGTATTTTAGCTGAATGTCTGCGAGGTATTCGCCCAATTTGTCCTCCTAGATTAGTTTGATGCCAAAGGTCTGGCACTGAAAGCCTAACCAATGAACAGTGGTCGATTTCCGGCTCAGGAGTGAAGGAAACCGGGGGAGGGGGAAAGGGTAAGACAACCATTATGTGATAGATAATTATTTTTATCTGTAGAGCTTACAAGCCGTAAAATAAGTCATAAAATTACAACTTTAAGTTAAGCACAAACTTAAGTGCATGCAAATCATAAGGACACACTTTAATTACAAGTAATTAATAAGGTGAAGTGGTGGGATTAAATTCGTTTTTAAACAATTTCCTCATTATATATGTCATTGAAAACGAACAAAGTATATGAACAACAAAGTGAAAATTGTTGCCCTTAATGAGCAAGGTTATAGCACAGCGAGGGCTGTTGAGCTATGGAGTACTCGAAGAACGGCGTCAAACTGGTGGAAGAAATACCACGAATGTGGTTACTGGTCACGCAAACCAGGTGACGTATTTAATTATAAATGCATAATGCAGCCCGCATGATACCAGGAGTTTCAAAAACATATCACAACGGCATGCAGAGCAAAATCAAAGGACACGTGAAGAAAACAATTTAATAAATAAACTTTTCAAAAGAGAGAAAAAAGTATTTTATTTTGAATAACAGTCGTTTAATAGGTTAAAGCATTATGGGGTTATTATTATTATTATTATTATTATTATTATTATTATTATTATTATTATTATTACCACCTTCTATTAATCATAATTGTTTGCAAAGCAAACAGTCATGTTGGTTATGAATTATAAAATATCACAAACAAGCATGGTAAGGAACTGAGTTATACGAAATGACATGAACCATGTAAAACGAAAAAGTATCACAATAAGGTCGTAAAACAGCATTTTCGCATTACTTGAAAAGAGTTGGCAACCTTCTTTATATTCCTTTTCTTGCAAAACTCTGATAATAAAATTTATTTAAGTTACCACTAATTCCGAATTAACTATGGAAAGGTAAAATCAGAATAAAATGTTCAATCCCATAGTCGGGATTCGAATCACCGATCTTCAGCTTCCCGTACTGCTATTCCGTCTCAGCTACGATGTCGATATGCTAATACGTCATGAAATTCTCTATGTGTCTCCAATTTTCCCGGTAAAGCAAGGCATCCTTAACTTCTCTTGAGACAACATAACCAGATGTCGCCCACATACTTTTTCATTCTGATTCTCCAAGGCAGCAGCAAATTGATCCTTGTTTGAGCAGCTTCTACGACGAACATGTCGATTCAATTCAACCCGAAGGTGTTCTGTTGTATTTAGATCCGGGCTCTGGCATGGCCACTCCAAAAGTTGATTTTGTATCTGGAAAGAACGTTTTTAAATGGCCGGAGGTGTGTTTTGGATCATTGTCCTGCTGAAAAATCCAATTAGGTGGCATATTATTTCTCCCATGTAGAACCATATTATTTTCTAAAATGTCACTATACAGGGAACGATCCATATTGCCTTCTATTTGGACTAGAGGACCAGCCCCACTTCTAGGAAAACATCCCCACACCATCACTCTGCCAACACCGTGCTTAATGGTCGGTACCTGGTACTTTTTGTGGTCCCTTTGGTTTTTTGGCCCGACGTATATACTGCACACCACAAGAAGAAAATAAATTAAATTTACTCTCACCACTGCATAAAACCTTAGACCAATCTGTAGAATTCCAAGTTTGATGTTTCTTTGCAAATTCTAATATCTGGCCTTCCTATTTATTGAATTTATGAGTTGTTTACGTGATGGTTGTTTACCATTTAAATCACATGCTACTAGGAGACGTTTTGCAGTAGAGACATAGGTTCAGTCCACGATGCTGCTCCAGGTCATCCCTAATTTGTCGAGCCGATTTTCTTGGATCAGCAACCGACTGCTTACAAATCATTCTGTCCTCCGTCATTGTTGTTTTTCGAGGACGACCAGACCTTGGCTTATTTGCTACTGTTCCTTCCTGTTTTTGCCGCAAACATTTATTAGTTGTTGTGATGTGCCATAGTCTCTAGCAACACTAGACTCCGATTTTCCCTTCTTCAAAGCATTCAAGACAGTTGTCTCACATCAACTGAGTATTCGTTTTGTTCTGACATGCTTCTAGTTGTCTCTACAAATAAAACAAACATCGTCTGAATGTCTAAGTAGCAATACTTAATAAATACCACAATACCAAATCACATTAAAAATACTTTGAGCTAAAGGAATATATACTTACGTTATTATTGTGTGAACTTGCTTGGTTACTAGATAGGTGACTGCAGCAACAACGTGAAGGTATTCATGGAGTGACACAGTTAAATGCGTTGCTCTGTTGTGACTGCATAAAACGGTACCGGACAACATAAAACCTGAACTACAAAATACTTTTCAGCGCTACCGTAATAAAAGCTGAATGTGAATGTAAAACAGGCTTAATAGAATGTTGCAAACATATTGCTGTATTGTGCTCTTTCATTAATTGCGAAAGAATTTCTTCAACTATTCTCCAACAATGGGAAAATCATGAAGTTCCTGTTACAAGCTATATTCAAAAGATGAAACTGTCCAAGAAATGTTTCAAGATAAAACACTGAAACCAGCGATTTATTCGACAGAAACTGAAAATGAACCTTTTTCTATGCTTTTAGAGAAAACACGAGAGAAGTTGATTGTTCTTTCTCTCGCATACTAAAACAAGAATGCAAAAATGAAAACTTCCATAATTTCAAGTTCGATTGTAGAACAATTGATAAGCGGAGCAATTGAACGAAAGTGAATGTAGTGAGAAAACATTAAAATGCGTTGTCGCACACTTGAATGTCTCTCATAATTAATCCCACTGCATTCTATGTTACATGAACAACTTTCAAAATTATTTTTAAACGAACTGGGTATGGTTTCCTTGAAAGTACATCCTCGAGGCCAAAATACCCACTCCACAGTTTTTTCGTAGAAATGGTAGAGAATAAATTTGAAACTAGCGGAAATATCTGTTGTATGACCTAAAATCTTCGTAATTGAAGCAAAACTGATTGCTAGTTTCATTTTTAATCTGAAAGAGAAGAGGTATAGTTTGCTTGCTTAATGTACGCCTGGAATTAACTAATGGTATCATAGACAGCAAAATATTAAGCACATTTCATTTTACGCCTGCTATGCAAAGGAGTTTTTCTTCATTATTTTGAATCGGTTTGTACCCATCAACTTGTGGCAGGAGTACACATAGGCTCATGTACCTCCTGGATCTCCGTTGTTTTCTAGACGTTCTTGCGGCTGCCAGTCGGGGAGCTGAGGAAAGAATTCCTAACCTATGTATCTAGTTAGAGAATAACTCTGGGATTTTGTGGGTGAAGGCAAAATAATAACTGATTTTCCCATAATCTTGATTTATTGAAGAATACTATGTTTATTCAGGCGCCTAACAATTTTCCCTTATGAGGTACTTTCTAAATCTTATTGCTTAAACCTTCCCACTACCATTTTAAGCTATTCTGTGGGCATAGCTAACTCATCACAAGATCTTCCCACCCACATACGCAGTATCTTCCACCTGGTTGCACAGTTTAATTCATCACTGATTCTAATATCGGTTGCTACGGTAATAGCACGCAAACTAACACCAAGAGAGTATCTCAGAGAGCCCTGTAAACTTGGGGCTTCCCTCCCTATTTATTTGTTTTCCTATACACCAGAATTCACGCCTTTATTTGTTACAACAATTTCCATTGGTTCTTAAGTAGCGTTACACGACATGCTATGATAATAAAATGTGCCAAATTTCTGAAGTCACACGTCCTGCTGACTCATCCGTCAAAACCCAATGTCTCTGTCCTTCTCTTAAGTGCATGCTTCCTTTTCTATTTTACCAACTCCCTCGAGTTCGGAAAATGGACCACTGTTTCTGTCTCTTTTATCTACCCTTTCTTTCTTTTCTGACATTTCGCTTCAACCCTGTGCACATTAGCTCACACCTCTCACACCTGGTCTAATTACAGCTATGTTACAAGTTGGTTTCACATTTTATATTATTCCAATATTAACACTTATTCTTAATCCTACTTCCAATGTTTATACGCTGTTATTTCCTATGCTTATTTGTTATTGGATATGTTCCATTACAAAATAAATTAGAAACTGTCAACTTAACTTGGACACCACAATACGATTTAAACAAGTCTATCATATGCTGTTTGTCCACTCCAGATAACTGCAGATTTGTCAAAACTTCTGCGTCGTAGTTACTTTGTAAAGTACAAAATAGTACGTTCATATTATCACGTAATTTGAACAAGGAAATTCTGTTTGTGTAATTGCATCACTTGTCGTCGAGCAAGAAGAAATTCTGCACTGTTGACATTCTCTTGAATTTTGCATTTCCCATGACTGATCCTTCTCCTCTTGTGCCTCATCGTAACACTGATACTGCATCCTGCAACATGTGTGATTCTGGGGCCATATGTAATCTGTGCTATCAGGCTTTCTCGCAGGTGTTCCATTAAAAAGCCGAATGCTTTGTTAGAGTCCCGTTTTCTAACAATTGTGTCCCTTCTTAAGGCGATAAATCGAATTTTTCGTCTATTTGCATGCTTTTTCATTTGGAAACAAGAAACGTTTCGTTCCAGGAGGACAGTTTTTATAAGTAAAATTGCAACCAACGACTCAACAATAATTATTGTTATTCTTAATCGAAGCACAATCATAACTTCATCCATCTTAACTAAAATATTCGTCCTAGGCATGACTCCCATAAGCAGATAACATAAGTGTTGCCAGAGCGCAACACTTGATATTTGCACGGAACCTATAGCTTCAGTTAACTGGTAGTTTAAATGCACCAAAACGAAAATTCGGATAAAAACCAAACTTGCTGTTTAGGTTTTCGACCTTCAAAGGATGTGACATGCGCATTTTCAAGAAAATTCCTCCACCCCAAATTACCCTTAACATGGAAACTTTTTCAAAATTTTTTATTTTCTCAAAAATGGCTCTAAAGATTTTGATTAAAATACCGTATGTTTAAGATACTTTCATGACAAAAGAAATGTATATCTTGAATTTTCTGGGAATAGCCTCTGAACCCCTCTTTATTCTGGATGACTTTGCATAGCTGTTAAATCGTAAGAGATAGACAAAGTCTTACTGCACAAAAATTGTAGATTTCGTTAAAGAACACATCTTATGTGTAATATTTTTTTTAATTGAGTTAATAATTCTGAAACATCCCTTGTTATTGGTTTAAATTTTCCAATACCTATTCTATTCTCAAATGGGCAGTCGTTATTCATTTTTAATTCTCTACCACATACATAGTAGATAGAAGAGGTATTACATTCAACCCAAAAATTCGAAACCAAGACTTCACCGTAAATACATGTTTGGAGACCCCCTGAATCCAAATAAAGCATTTTTAGAAAAATGTCCGTGCGTGTGTGTATGTTTTTACGTGTTTGTCTTTGAACTGCGTAACTCAAAAACGAAAAGTCGGTTGAATACCAAACTTAAGTCCAGTATGTTTAAAAGATGCGACACAAAGATTTCCAAGGAAATTCCCCACCCCCAGCTAACCTTTACAGTGAACACTTTTCGAAATTTTTTATTTTCTCAAAAATGGCTCTAACGATTTGTATTAAAACACTATACCAGGTGAATCACCTAACACTTGCACCGCAAATATTTCGTAAATGGAAAGTGCTGTTACGGGCAGTTTTCACAGCATTGATTGGCAGTCAGGGGCTCGTACATTTAGCCTATAAACAGATTTTAATAATGCTGAGAAAGTGTATTTTGAGCAAACATACAATTTTTAAATGGAACAATGCCTAGTTACATCAACAGAATAAAGGTAGGGTAAATTAGAATGCCAATGGTCTTTGTTGCAGGATTCTAGTGCAAGTGGTTTACGAGAAATCGTATTTTGAAAAGTTTCCACCCCGACAATTGTTTGTCCCATTCAACCTGCTTAGTTGCTAGGTACGATGTTGTTATGTTTATTTGCATTAGTGTTTTCTGTTCATTGATTGCATTGCGACTTTCTGATCAGTTAGTTTGTGACAGTTCAAGCAGTAAGTCGTGAGTGGAAGATGGGGTTTACTAATGCAGAAAAAGCCGACATGCTCATGGTGTATGGAGAGTGTAGGAAGAATGCAGTTCGTTCCTGTACGGTGTATGCGGAAACGTATCCCAATAGACGTCAACCATCTCGGCAATTATTTAACAACCTCTTCAACCAAGTGGTTGTAAGTGGTACTGTAACACTCAGAAAACGTAACAGAAACAAACAAGTGACTGGAGAAGAGGCAGAAATTAATGTTTTGGCTGCCATTGTAGTAGATCCGCAAATTAGTTCCCGCACAATCGCACGTGGAAGTGGCATAAGTCGGGCAAGTGTACTGCGCATTCTCCATCGACATAGGTTCCATCCCTATCACATCTCTCTTCATCAAGAGCTGCATGGAAGCGATGTTGAGAATCGTGTTAACTTTTGTACATGGGCATTAAGACATGATACTCCAGATTCATCATGTATCTTGTTTAGTGATGAGGCAACATTTACTAATCATGGTCAGGTAAACCGCAGAAACATGCACTATTGGTCTGTTGACAATCCCCGTTGGCTTCGTCAGGTGGAACGTCAGCGTCCATGGAGTTTAAACGTGTGGTGTGGGATAGTGAACCATCAGCTCATAGGCCCTTTGTTCATAGAAGGAACAATGAACTCGCACAGGTATAGCAGCCTCCTGATAGACTATCTGCCACAGATGCTAGAAGACGTTCCTTTGCAGATAGGAGGAACCTGTGGTACCAACATAATGACTGTCCAGACCATAGTTCACTAAGTATTACAGCTTGTCTTAACGGATTG
This sequence comes from Deroplatys truncata, assembly GCA_030765065.1. Lineage (NCBI taxonomy): Eukaryota > Metazoa > Arthropoda > Insecta > Mantodea > Mantidae > Deroplatys > Deroplatys truncata. The sequence goes on along the minus strand of CM060990.1, from coordinate 128,182,322 downwards.
TTTCCAAATCATTGGATTCGACGAAGAGGACCTGTACCTTGGCCGGCCCGTTCAAGGGATCTGAGCGCTTTAGACTTTTTTCTGTGGAGAAGGCTGAAAGACACTGTCTACAAGGATATACCAACTACACCAGATGATATGAAACGATATATTACTGCTGCCTGCTCTGAAATTTCCGCAGAAATGTTAAAACGTGTGCAGCAGTCTTTCCATAGCAGATTGGAAGCGTGTATTGAAGCTGCCGGTGATCGTTTTGAACACAGATTTTGAAGGGCTATGTTCTCTTTACTTGTAAGAATCCACAGAAGTATTGTAATTCCCTTTTTTTCTCATTAGTTTGTGCTACCACAGGTTGTACAAGTGTCGGTGCGTAAAAGTTTCAAAATAAGATTTCTCGTAAACCACTTGCACCAGAATCTTGCAACAAACGCCACCGGCATTCAAATTTACCCTACCATTATTCTGTTGATGTAACTAGGCATTTTTCCATTTAAAAATTGTGTGTTTGCTCAAAAATGCACTTTCTCAGTATTATTAAAATCTGTTTATAGGCTAAATGTACGAGCCTCAGAATACTAATCAATGCTCTGAAAACTGCACATCAATAGCACTTTCCATTTCCGAAATATTTGCGGTGCAAGTTTTCGTTGATTCACCCTGTATACCCATTTAATATATTTACATAAAAATAAAATGTATACCTTGAATTTTCTGATAATAGACTATGAGGGCCTCTTTATTCGGAAGGAATTTTGTATTATCTTTATAACTGGTAAAGGTTAAGCGGTAGAGGCAAACGCACTACATACACAAAAATGCATATGTCTTTAAAACATACAATTTACTTCATACAACGTTCGTGTGATATAAGCCATTTTAAAGGTATCCTTTATTAAGGATTCGAATTGTTCAATAATTTGTCATTCTTTTCAAGTCCTGTTGATTTTCTGTTGTTTCTCGCGATTGCATGAAAAGAGTTTGGAATTTTAAGGCCAGACTATAGCGTCCAGTTTTTTAAACGTTTGACTATCGCTGCTCTCTTTGTATAAAGAATGAATTTTAGTTCACCAACAAACTTCAGGGAGTGATTCCTGATTGGAAATGGAGCACAAAGGTTCATATCACCTAGTGTCCGGAAATGCATAGTTTCCACGGTAGATGGCACTGACGACATTCCCTCATACCTTGCAGTTTGCACTCGTCCTCCGTGGTGTAGTGGTCACCATGGTAGCCTCTAGTTGCCAAGGTCGCGGGTTCAAACCCGGAGGAGGGTGATGGATTTTTTCGGGCCTAAAAATCCTTAGCACGGCTTCCTTCGGAAGGGAAGTAAAGCCGGTGGCCCCGTGTCGTAGGTTTACGGCACGTAAAAGAACCTCAAGCCTGATAAAGCTACCTCTGAGCAAAGCCTGATAAAGCTACCTCTGAGCAAAATTAGCGGATTTTCACGCCCAATATAGAATGGGACGCTAAGGACCACAGCAGTTAAAGAGCATCCATAAATAAAACTCAATTTTAATTCTCTTGCAGTGTGCATTTTGTGTGATGCAGATAGTCTCTCATAACTTGCACTGTGTGTTGCAGATAGTGCGATTTAAGCAACGTAGAGGCACAATAGTCCGGTATTCATTCCAGGAACAAGTCGAGATGATGTTTGTGTATGGTCAAGCAAGTGGAAACGATCCAGAGGCAGCACGGATGTACCGAGCCAGTATCCTGACAGACAGCACCATCCACATCACACAACATTTGGAGCCATGTTTCGGCTTTTGTATGAGCATGGGTCGTTTGAGACAGACGAACGTTCAGGGCGGCCGCGGACTGTGCGTACACCAGATGTGGAGGAATATCTTCTCCACGATATTGATAACAAACCTGGTAGAAGCTCCAGGCAATTGGCCCGCCAACATGGTGTAAACCAAAGAACGGTTATCTGTAGCTTACATGACAAGCGCTATTGTCACTATCACCTCAATGGAAAAGATTCTGTCACTGGTTTGTGCAACAGGCCATCACCATTATGGTATTTCTGTCTTCAGTTCTCTTCACCGATGATGTGACCTTCGCTAGAGATGGCATCAATAATCTGCATAATCGTCATCTGTGGGCTACAGAAGATCCTCACGAAATGGTTGAAGCGTCTCATCAGCAGCGGTTCAGCATCAATGTTTGGGCGGTTATTGGCGACCGCCTAATTGGATCAGTTCTTCTTCCACAACACCTGAACGAAGAAACGTATCTGGATTTCCTGTAAAAGACTCTGCCTCCATTGCTGGAGAATGTGTCTTTGGCAATACGACAGGCAATGGGGCTGCAGCACGATGGAGCGCCAGCCCACTTCCGCATGAATGTTCGCCGATACCTCAACGACATCTTCCCCAGACGTTGGATAGGACGTGAAGGCCCTGTTGCATGGCCTGCTTGATCACCGGACTTAACCCCCTGGGTTTTTATTTGTGGGGGTATCTGAAAAGCATTGTGTACAGTGAGTCTGTTCTTGATGTTCAGACCCTTCAACAGCGTTTCCACGTAGCCTGTGACGATATTCGAACACAGCCCGGAACATTCGAACGAGTGAGACAATCCATTATGCGATGTATGAACACGTGCATTGCATCCCATGGGGGCCACTTTGAACATCTGTTGTGACATGGGTGGGATTCAGGCCATATACTGTGTGCCAGGGATCTTTGTTTGATGTCGTTCTTCAGTGCCATCTACCGTGGAAACTATGCATTTCCGGACACAAAGTGATATGAACTTTTGTACTCCATTTCCAGTCAGGAATCATTCCCCAAGGTTTGTCGGTGAACTTCAACCTCATCCTGTATATAACGAAATATGTAATGTAGGTAGCTATTTCTGCAAAGATTTATCTGGATTAAAATTAAGCAGATAGAAAAATAAACTTTATTAGCCATGCAAAGAGAACGGAATTTCAAAGCCATGACATAGCGACCGGTTCTTAACAGATTTGAGTGTCGCTAAAGTCTACTATATTCCCCATTCCCATTGTACCTACAACGAAATATGTAATAAAACCATATCTACAGATGTTTATCTCAGTTAACATGAAGTAGATAGAAGGATAAGCTTTGGTAAGAATGCTTTGTTCAAGAATGGGCTGAGAAAGCCATGTGAATGTTACGCATCAACATGCTTAAGTACCGTCGGTGTTCAACTGTTTCTCCCGATGTCATGGAAAGAGAAATGAATTTGTAGACCAGCGTATAGCGAGCTGGTTTTTAAACATCTGACTGTCGATTCCGTTTCCTCTATCCACCATGTAGCTTCAGCAAAATGGTATACTGTCGTACAATGAACGTTTAGCTAATGGGGAGGGATGGATTATCTCTTAGCTAAAACTTTAACTCTTGGGAGAGGTACACAATATGTTGAACTCGTGTCGCGCACAATGGAAAACAGCCAACGGTCTTTCACCATCATGCGTCTTTACTCTTCACTTGCTTCAGACCAAGTGAATACTACCTCCTCAAGTAGCTAGGCCCGTACCTGCTTGGAAGAGTACCCCTCCCACTAGCTAAAACATCTCTGAATTAAACTATTTTTGCAAAGCTTTGTTTCGATTAGCGTGCAGTAGATATAAAAATAAGTTTGCATAGAAATAGCTTGTATAAGTTATATAAGAAATGACAGTGGTTAGAGAAAGTCATATGATTGTATCACATCAGATTTCTTTTTATACTTTTTGGAATTTTTGGTTAAATTTCACGGATTCATTATCTTAATAATCGCTGCCGTTATTTTAATTGAGGCATCCTCAGTGGCCAAAAGCTTACCTCACCAGTGTGTTTGCAATGGAAACATGAAAGCTACCCCACTCTTGACTGCCAACAAATATTGAGTTTATTTGTACTGCCTGTAATGAATTACGTTCGTTCGCTGGACTTCACAATCCTGACAAGAAGCTGAAAGCTGAGAGAGAGGGAAGCTTCTGCTAACCTTAAACGTTTAAGAACGTTTATTTCTTCAGTGGGGAGTATACCCTGGGGGCCTGGTCAGAACTCGTGCTCAATGGTTCACCATATCACACTATATCGCATGCTACATCATATGCTGCAAACAGTAGTCCTGCCTGAGGCATGAATCATCCCTTCACTTTTCTAAAAAGGGTATCGCTGCTGTTGCTGCCGCTGATATTACGAGACTTGGGGAGACGTGAAATCTCGAGTGTGTTGAAGTCCAGCTCGACACAGCGCATCGTTCACATAGAACGAGTAATAACAGATTCACCTCAAAGGAGGAATGTTAAAAGTTTTGTTCGAAGTTATCTCGGAAAGTTAGGAGTAGTCAGAAGGAGGAGCCTCCAGTTACTGGGTCGTCCTACCATGCTAGCCTCTAGTTCCCGAGGTCGGGGGTTCAAACCCGGCGGAGGGCATGGATTATTTCGGGCATAAAAGTCCTTAGCATGGCTTCCTTCGGGATGGAAGTAAAGTCGGTGGTCCCGTGTCGTAGATTTATGGCACGTAAAAGAACCTCAAGCCTGATAAAGAGGCCTCTGAGCAAAATTTCCGGTCTTTCACGCCCAATATTGAATGGGACGCTAAGGATCACAGGAGTTAAAGAGCGTCCATAAATAAAACTCAATTTAATTTAATTTTTTTCCAGTTACTGGGGCACCAGACGCATGGGCCACATGGGCCCGGCCAAGGGAGGCAAAGTTTTTTGGGCAACAAAATTGAGAAAATAATGAAATATATACAGGCTGAAAATAAATTTTCACACGCGCTAAAAAAAAAGCAGCGATGATAGCGGGAATTCTTATTAGTGAGAAGAAAATTGTAGGTAGAGGGATGGAGATCTTACGTGCATGCTGCAACTAGCAACACCGCTTTCCTGCTTGCTGTCTGCGCTGTTTTGAGTGGCGTCGCGCCGCACAAAAATTGTTGGGTCCATGGGTGTAATATTACCTAAATTCGGGGCTGGGGGCACAGCACCGCACGTAGGCTAAAGTGGGCTGTTTGTGCTCCCAACGTGACCCCTTGGAGGAAGTGATGAAGTGCAAAACCCGAAGGGCGACCAGATTCAGACGATGATGTGCGCTACCAAGTCTTAACGATTCCAACGACACCAATCCTGACATCAGCCAGCCCTGCCTTAGCCATCCGCAATCTGGAGGTCCCGGGAATAGACGAGGCAGCTCTCGGAAAGAAGAGTGTCCCAGGAGTCTCGCCAAGTGCCGGGGAGAAATTTTTTCATAAGAAAATTTCGCCGTCCTGCCGTAACACACAACCGCCGTCGCCTGGTTCTAATACCCTGAAACCGATAAGGTGAAACAGATGAAAGTAAATCACGGGGACAGAAAATGGACAGGAAATTCGTGGTATAAGGGGAAGCACCTCAGAATTCGCCTACCAGCCCGGGGAAATCACGAAAAAAATAGTCAATGTGGCCGGCCGAACCCGGCACCTCCCGAATGCTAGCCTCACACGCTACCGCGGAGCTATCTCGTTCGCTTATCTCGGAAAAGTCCTCATATGATTTAACCTTTCTTCGATGGCGGAAACCTTAGACCCTTGTCAGCGGTATGGAATATCCCTTTGTAAAAATAACTAATTACGTGAAAAAGATTCGAGATTAAAATGAGGTTTTTTAGGCACGAGGTTTGTTTATTAAATCTGAGCGGCCATGTTCCCACAACCCTCTTGGCTTTCCTGAGCTTTTTATTTTTATTCTTGTTTTATTCAAGATGGTTTTGTTAGGTTGATTATTCTGATGAAACTCTGGCAGCAGACAACATAAATAACCGAGGTGGATCTTCAAAATGAGTTGCTTTTCTCCTTCTCGTAATGTCTCCTTTTATATATATATATATATATATATATATATAACAAACTTACATGAACTACTCTCTGTTGTATGCTGAGCTCTCTCTCTCTCTTTTCTACCTTCCCCTCCTTTACACCGTGTCTTTTTATTTAATCTTTAAATAAACATAATATAAGCAGAATCAGACTGAAAAGTTCAATGCTATAGCCGGGATTGGAGCCACGGATCTTCGGGGAATTTAATATCGTGCTGTCATGTTGCCATGGTAGCTCGGTTGGTTAGAGCAGCGGCATGGTAAGCCGAAGATTAATGGCTCAAATCCGGCTATGTCATCGAATTTTTCATTCTGATTCTACCTTTCCAAACTTAATGTACACAGATCTGTGAAAGAGCAATTAATTAGCAAAGATAATATAGTTAACTAGTTAGTCTCGTTTGTTAAATGTTTAAATGGAATCATTAATTTATTTTATTTCATTTCGTAAAATTGTTAAATAAAATACCCATCTTACTTTATTTGTTCTCTCTAATGCTTCGATAAGCACCGACAATTTTGCATCTGATAGTTATAAGTTGCTGCACTTATTTGGTTTTAAATTAAGTGCACAATAGGCAATTGTTTAAGGTAAAACTCTTATCTTCTATCATTGTTTCATTCAAACTTAAACAAATGTATTTTGGTTTTAGTTATTTTCATTAAAAATTAAATATTTCGCTGAAAGTACCCGAAAAATGCTGTCTCGGGAAATAAGCACCACCACTAAAGTTAATATGCTTCTCGTAATGCAGCACCAAATTTGCAGCAGCATCGGAAAAACAGTGCACATTCTACTCTGCGACGAGCCTGACATGACCTTCCCGTCAAGAGTTATTTCCCTATACAGCTGCAACAGAAATCACTGTAACCAAACAGCTCAGTGTTTCCTACCGTTTTTCTACAAATCTGTGAATGTTAGAACAAAACTGTCTAAAAATATTTTCAATGTGCTCGTCAAAATCTATCCGTGTTTTAAAGGGTGACATCTATATTGCTTCCAGCCTGTATAGCATTCTATTCACTTCAATGGACTACAAAGTAAAAAGCTCTAAAATCTTGCATAGTACCTAGTAACTTTTGTGAGAATGATTAAATTTAACAGTTTATAAGCTTGGTTTTTGTAACCACCTTTACTACTTACAAAAGGTCGATAAGATGCCCACTTCAGGAGTTAAGCAAGTTGTTTCTTATTGTTTGAGGTGTTGTCGCTATTCAGTAGTTTCTCGCGATGTTACAGAAAGAGCATGTCAATTCAAGGATAGCATATAGCGACCAGTTTTTAAACACCTATCACTATCTCCTTGTATCTATAACGAAATTGTGTGATGAAACTATTTAGGCAAACCTTTATCTCAATCAGTTTGAAGTAGATAGAAGAATATGCTCTTGCAAGAATAGTTTGTACACGCTATATAAAAAATAAACGATAGTGGGTAGAGAAAGTCATATGAATTTACCACATCAAGAGGCGACGGTGTTCGGCGGGTTGCGACTGGCTGGTGGCTTGCGAACTGTAGAGGTTTCTTCACTGGCGTCGCTCCGGGTCAGCTCAGTTAGGTCTCTCCTCCGAGTGGGCTCCGCCCCGGGGGGCTCGCAGGAGATTGGTGTCTTGTGGGCTGGCTCGGGTGACGTCGGACGCGTTACATATGGAAACGTTAAGAACTTCGTCTGTGCATGCGCCCGTTGTCATCTTCGGATCTCTCACCTCACCCCACCCTCACGGAGGTCACTGATGGAAGCACAAGAGGCCGACTGGCCTGCGTGCGATGCTGTGCCCCGGCTTCGGCGGCCCCTTCCGTTGATTCGCACCCTTACCTTTAACGCATCAAGCTTTTTCTTTCCAATTACCATTGGATAAGGCGTGTAGTTTTGAACGCTAAAAAGGCGTAAGGTTCTTACCTTTCACTACCGTCCCAGAGGGAGAAAGAGAGGAGAGGAAGAGAGGAGAGGAAGAGAGAAGGGTAGGAGTAAGGAGTAGTCAGACGTAGGGGCCTCCAGTAACTGGAACACAGCACCGCACGTAGGCCATAATGGACCGTTTGTGCTTCCAACGTGATACCTGGGAGGAAGGGGTGAAGGGGACATTCGAAGGGTGACTAGATCCGGAAGATGACGTACGCTAGCAAGGACGGGACCCCTAACGATTCCAACATGACGCCAAGCCCTGCCTAAGCCGTCCGCAACCTGCGGTCCCGGAAATAAGGGAGACACTTCCCAGAAATGGATGGGGCCCCAGCACTCCCGCCAAGCGCCAGAGAGCAAATTCCACCATCCTGCCGCAACACACCAACCGCCGTCACCTGGCCCTACAACCCTGAAACAGGTGAAAGGAAACGATGGAGGCAGGAAATGAACAGGACATTTGTGGTGGAAGGAGAAGCACCCCAGCACTCGCTAACCGACCCGGAGACTTCACAAAAAAGCATGGTCAGAGTGACCGGCCCGACGGGAATCCAACCCGGGGTCTTCCGAATGCGAAAATTGCCGTTACCGTGGAGTTATCCCGCTCATTGACAGAAAGGTAGAGAGATAGAGTGAGAATGAGGTAAGGTGGAGACGGAGGGATGAAGTGATATAGTATGAGGAGGGGTGAGGGGGGAAGAGAGAGCGACAGAGAGAATTTTAGCAGGTAACTTCATTAGGAATCGAGGCTATGAGTTTTGTTAGCATAGTTATAAAATGGAAAATCAGAGGCAGAATAAAACACTATCGGGGTAAAATTATTGGGAGAGTCGTTAGTGGTAAGAATGGCTGAATGTGTGACGTTATGATTGCAAGCTAAGCACCAGTCTCCAACAGCAGATGTTTCAGATACAGAGACACATCTGAGTAATTGCTGGAGTGATCACTGATCCGTCATTAAGTAAAGGATGCATGTTCGTATGAATATGAACATCATTCAACATGTCAGCTCCCTTTTCTCAACGCAGTGGGTGTCGACCATCAGAAGGGATGCTTATGGAAAGTTCGTGTTTGCCCTCCTTGAAGCAGATTGTGAGCAAATGGCTATAGAATTAGGCAAAATCTCTTACGAGAAAAACCTTCTCAAACTGTTTTAGAAGGCAGTAAAACTCTCTATTTATAAAGCCTCAAGCAGTTTTGAATTTTTAGAGTTTGATGTTTAACCTGTAACTGACTGTTCCAGCGTAAAATATGCCGATCTTGGTATTCTAACTTGTAGGTATAGTTCAGAAGTTTGAAACGGAATCACAGCCTAAGCGCTATATTGTGCCAGTATTATACATCGACTATATTTCAAGCACAGCGGAAACTTTCGAGTAAATGCATCTCCTGTGTTTGCTATACAGGGTGAACCATTTAAGTTGAGACTGTACAATATCTCCAAAACTAAGTGTTGTAGAAAGAAATGTCTTTAATAAAAGTCATTTTGGGATCAATTTAATTTGACCCTAATTGTAGGTTCCCAGTTTAAAACAACTAAATTGAATAAAAAATGACTATCACAACGTCCTCCAAACAAATCACGAATAATGGCATTTACTTTCCCCCATAATATCAAGCAACTTTTATTCAAGACATGTATTTTTACAACGCTTAGTTTTAGAGATTATTGTACATTCTCAACTTAATTGGTCCACGCTGTATATGACCTAGCAGCAAAAGTTGACAAAAGTTTTACTGTTTATTCATTTATTTCTTATGTATGCATTTTACCAATTAAAAGCCAATATCAGGTGTAGAGGTAGCGGTAAAGGTGATTCAACGGTGGGGTACACCTCTTGCGCTACGACCTGCACAGATGTGTTGCGGCTACCACCCCCCAGGAGTAAAGGATGAGATGAAGGAACCACAGGAGGCTACAGGTAACAGAGACGCGCGGAATCCCATAACATTTCCAAGCTCGCAGATACGTCCCACTGCTGGAGTTGCCGAGTGAGGGCAAAGAACGACCCTCCAATCAAACAGCCCTCTGGTTTTCACGGGGAACACGCGAAGCATGCATCCGCGCCATCTGCCGGGCACCGCCATACGCTACGAAACCTAGAACCACACCTGAAAAATGAGAAGGAAACGGAATGAAAGGGAAATGATGGAAAGTTAATCGTGATAGAGAAGAAATCACCCCAGGATTCACCTGTCGCCCCCGGGGAAACCACGAAAAACCCACGGATCAGAGTGGGCGGTCGCCGGGGATCGAAACTGGCACTTCCAGAATCCGAGTCGCACACGTTACCACGGTGCCACGGTGTAATTATCCGCATAGAACATGAGGATTATATTTAATGCAAGCTCACTTGTCCATCATACAAACGGAGCTTCCTTGCGAAGGAGACAAGAGGACAGTAGCATTGTTAATTTTCAACTTATGCACCTTAATTCGGCGGACTGCTTTACATTGAAATATGGGGTGATTACAGGAGTTGGAATGGTGGTGATGAAGAAATTGGCGGAATGACTGACAGGATAACCCAGAGTATCCGGAGAAAACCCATTCAAGCACCGTTTCGTCTACCACAAATCCCAACTACGACCATTGGGATTAAACGCACATCACCCTGATGAGAGGTAGGCGGTCTAACACTCGGCCACAGTGGCGCTCTCGCTTTAAAATAGGAAAGTTTCCGAGGCTGTGAAAACGCTTTACTTCGGAAATAAATATAATATGGTTTAAAAATATAGGTCGTCTTTATAATCTCTCTACATGATATAACAGAAAGGTATGTCCAAACTTTAGAGCAATATCCTTCACATATAGAAGATGAAAGTGGTAATTAGATGCAAGTGTATAGAACTCATTTTCTACAGCCGTTCTTACCTCATGGTAAGCAAGTAATTTTGTTCTTTGTGGAATGCCCTCGCAGTTATCGTGTAACAACCACCCGAAACCATCATAGCTGCACCTGATAAAATAGGCCTTTATCAGAAGCGTGTAACAGACCAATTTTTCATGCTTCAGACATGCTCCTGTCTGGGCACGGTCGTTCAGTAAATGTCTTTCAATACAAACGTTGAGAGCAGCCGTTAATTATTGTCTGCTAATCCATACATCAGACAAGAAAATGCCATATTCGCACTTAAGTAGTCTTCTATTGTACTGTAAGCAGGGGTTAGCGTTACACGATTGATATGCAGGCATTCCATATAAAACTAAAATAGTTTGTGCGTCATACAATGCAAGAGTTCTAGAAACTAATCTCTAGCAAAATGAGCTTTGTGGCCCCATGTTCATTAAATATACTTTCATATTCCATACTTAGAGAACGTATCCCTGAATTTTGGACGTTGCTTTTTATTTTACGCTCTGTAATACATTACTTTATGAGCTGGTAATGGCAGAAGAATGTTTAAATTTATTGTTTCTTGTAATCATTAATCTCATGCATTAGGGATGGGAGCTCGATACCGTCGATATCTCGACACCCGGTATATCGAAATATGTCCAATACTTTGAGATAAACCTTCGATACTTCTTCGATGCTTATAAGGTTTTAAGTTTTGCATTATTGGAAGTTTTTGCGTTTAACTTTATGCTAGAGAGTGAGTGAGCGTTGTCGATTCTTCACGTTATTGCCTTACACGTGTCCCCAAAGAGTTTCTGGACTATAGTTCTTGATAGATACTGACTACGTTTCCTGTTGGTGAACCAATGCAACATTCCATAGACTGTGCCTAAATGAAAACACGCAAAACAAGGGGGAAGGAGTAGAGGTTCTCATGTAACATGCAGCGTTAACTGAGTTGTGAATGAAGCTGATTTAACTGAAACACTAAATCACGTTTCTCCAATTGCTTACTCACTCTCAGCCATTATATTTACCTACTCCGGTGACCAAAATCTGTGAACTCGGCAGAAACAAATCAGAACTTAAGACGTGAGATAATACAGCGCATGGAAATATTTATTCCTTCCTTCCATGTGCTATTTTGTGTTCACGCAAGTCAAACTCGGTCACGAGTATAGCTTACAGGCATACCCTACGAGTAATTTCCATAATATCGATAGAATCCTTTAAAAGAAAGTTTTCAGCACAAAACATAGCTACATAGAAAGGTAAGCAAAGAAGGTATGTTATTATTATTATTATTATTATTATTATTAACAACCTTGAATAACAATAGGGGATATACAACCTGTGACATTATCCAAATCAAAAACATTCTACAAAGTGGAAAATGTCAAACAGAAACTATTTCGGAATTAGATACAATGCAAAATTGGTTACTGCTTTTATACACAGAAAACTAGTAATAAGGATACAATTCAGTGAACAAGCTATCGGCTTAACATTTTTTATAAAATGAGTATGGGCGGCGCCGTGGCCGAGTGGTTAGACCGCTCGCCTCCCACCGAAGCGGCCCGGGTTCAATCCCAGGGACCTGCATGTGGGATTTGTGGTGGACGAAGCGGCGTCTGGGCGGGTTTTCTCCGGTTTCCCCCGCCATTCATTCCACCAACTGCTCCATCATCACCTTTCCTTTCACCCATTTCACCAACATTCCGTTTCATCTACTTCCTTCATCCCATACCAGGCATCGGGCTGATCACCCATCCTGGATGCTCTGTCTGATCCATGAGTGTCTGCTCCTCGACGCTTGTAAGTCCTGGGGGGTGTAAGTCCTACATAAGAGGAGGGTAAACCGATAATGAATGAATGAATAAAATGAGTATCGAGTATCGGTGTTCAAAAATCAGTATCGGTATCGAGTATCGAGAAATAGTGGTATCGTTCCATCACTATAATACATTAACTATTGTCCACTATGTGCGCTATACTTTTGTTCCGCACAAAGATGCATTGTGTCCATCGTGATCTTTATATTTCTTTTTAGAATTACCGCATCAACTGTAGCTAATGGCTACAGCTGAGTAGAAACATATTCAAAACTTTTGTTTACTACTGCTTTAACTTGATTGGCATAATTAGATTTTATGTGCGCTAAGCTAGTTACTAAGGATTAATATAACACTTCAATTTTATTTGCTTAATATTAACAAGATCAATGACCTATAATAAATACATTATGTCTACTGTAACCCCCACAAGATACTTCCCTTTTTTATCTTATTTGTGGACGCTCCTTATCTATTATGCTCCTTAATGTTCCATTCTATATTGGGTGTGAAAGATCGGAAATTTTGCTCAGAGGCCTGTTCATCAGGCTTGAGGTATATCTACGACACGGGACCACTGGCTTTACTTCCCTTCCGAAGGGAAGGATTTTTATGCCCGAAAAAATCCATCGCCCTCCGCTGGGTTTGAACCCGTAACCTCGGGAACTAGAGGCTAGCATGGTACCCCGTGACCACGGAGGACGACAGATCCTTCTCTGGATTAATAATTGCTTCAATATGGTAATTTGAATCAGCCTTGAAAATTTCAACGCCACGGCCGGAACTAGAACCACGGATCTTTGACTCACTGAACTGACGCTCTTACAGCTTGAGCCACCATAGCGAGATACCCGTTCGCGCATTAAATCCTCTAACCTGACTCCAGTATTTCGCTAAACCTTTAAGAGATCCCGAATTTCCAAGATAACATACCTCAAAGCGAGCTTGTAATATTGCAAGTGCATTTAATTTCCGGACTTTATATTTAATCTCTATTGGAATTTGGGGTATAATATCTCGAGTATCTGAAGCTTTCCCTTGAAGCTTTCTTGGCATACTCGATTCAACTGAGGAGGTTTAATGGTCGCCCGGGCATTCGCCATGGTAGCTCAAGTGGCAAGAGTGTCGGAATGCAGTGCAAAAATTCCGGCTCGAATTCCGAACATAGCATTGAACTGTCAAGCCAGATTCAACTTTACGAACTTTTTGTCTGCCCAGGACTACTATTGAAGGGCATTTATACCTAAATATTACTCAGAAAATTTTCAGAAAAATTCATTTTCAGTCGTCTTTATCTATGCCCAGTAATTCGAATGGCAGCACATCTAAGCGTCTATTTGGAAGCAATTCATAAGAAAAACTTCAATATTGAACCTAACCACTTTTATTTACATTTTTTGATCTTAAGAATCCAAACTCTTTCGAAATACAATAAGTATAAAGCCTATCTAAACCGTTTAAGTAGAAGACTGTCAAAGGGGGCCTTTAAATTTAAATTTAAAATACATAAGGCCAGTTTTTGCGTTTTATGTATATTTATTGTAAAGACTCCACACATTTTCTTGCAGAAAACCACTGGGAAGCAACTGGGTCCCTTCTGGAAGGGAGGTGTTCAAACGAGACACGAAGACAAAGTTTTAATGCCTCGCAAATTAATTATTTTTTAAAATAAATCTTATGTAGCAGAATTGACAAGTCTAATACTTCGACGAGTATTGTTATTTACAACATATCGATAAGATGAATAATTAATAAGATAGAATTTTTCTTTGCTATTTATATACGTAAACCAGTAATCATGAGAAACAGTCTGATCGGGTAACAAGTATGAGGAACAGCGAGGTTTGTGTAGGTAGTGTTAAACCTTTAATTTTTATTTAATTCTTTTATTAACACCCATAAAAACTTTCCTGGTTTTAAAAATATCATATGACACGGACGTTGCACAGAGAGGAAGCGAGAGAGAGAGGATAAAAAGGAAGGAGAAGGGAATAAAAAGAGTGGGTGACAGAGGAAAGAAAGAGATCCAGGGAAAGTGGGAGAGGTAGAAAAGAGGTAAAGGATGGAAGGTTAGGAAAAATGAGAGAGAGAGAGGAAGAGGGAGGGAAGGATGAAAAAGAATCTCTACGTTTACTGCAACAACTCGAGCGGAGCTGCGGGTGCTGCTATTGTATATTTTAAACAACTGTGTAAACCTATCCGTTATTTTCAAAGTATGCAGTCGGTATCTCGTATCCCTGGTTTCGATATGAGAATGCATCTGGCAAGAACAAGCCGGTGGTCCTTGTACACATGTCTCCAATGCTGACCATACACAAGATGTGCGGACAGTACGTTCCTAAGACTTCAGCGCATGCGAGACGACTTTCAGGAGATGCTATGAGCACACTGCTGGAAGGAAAGCACCGCGCGTGTCTCGGTTTGGGAGGTCTTCTTACAGACAAAGGAATGAGCTGCTTGTCACATCGATTAATATCACCGAACACCATACTAATACTAATATTAACCCAGATATGTCACTCACCAGCTGATCCCGCTATTTGTATTCCACAAGTAGTGTACAAACAGCACCAAACAAAATCTTCGGCGGATTTTGTATAGTTTTCTGGGGTCTTTTGAGGCGTGTCCTTCACCTTACCTATCGCAGAGTGTGGTGGCTTGATAACACAACAATAAGGGGGAAAAGAGGGGAGGTTGATGCCTTTACTTTTTCTGGTGTTATTGAAACCAAAGCATGTTTATTTTCTCAGAACCAGCCATGCCGTATACTAGCGAAATTACTCGTGGACGTACCGTGGGTATATGGGAGGCTGGTCGCACTGTTACAGCAATTTCAACGGCAGTGTATAAAAGTGCTTTTTTTGTAAATTACTGGATAAAAATATATCAGAAAAGTGAGGAAGACGGTCTACATTCTCGTTAGGAAGTGGGCACACCCCATAAAACATACATATTATGTCAATAAAATTGTGTTATATTTTTGTCTATAATCCTGTTGTATTCCTATGATCAGCAATATGTTAGTAGAGGTATATTAACCAATTGTAGTTTGAATTAGAGGGAAAGTATGCTGCTTTATTTATTATTTAGTTATGTTTCTTCTGTGCAGCAACAAGCATTGATACCACTGTGAGAATACAGTTCTGTTTATTTTTTGTATAAAGTATTGCTATGTATTTAATGCATACCATTCAAGCTTTTATTTGAAAATATTCTCGCACTGCACATTCTACATTTCGCTTTTGAGGCATACCCTGCACTAGCCGATAAGATATGGGCTGTCAATCATGATAAGGGGTCTGTTTTACAAACTAAATGCACTCACTCTACCTCTTTCTCTTTTAGCCAATACGATCAAGAGCGTAAACATATATTTCGTTTCTACGCCATTTTATAATCTTTGTTGTGGTTATTGGTGTAACTGTTTAACAGAAGGACTGGCGCATCCTTACACCGTGGCCTAAAGCAACCAATGAAATGGCCATGGCTTCGCAAGGTCACGTACAATGATAAATAATGTGACGTAGACGCGAGGTGCAGTGAGATTTTCTTTGGCGCTCTTTGTACGAGGCTGTTTCTAAAGTGCCGATAATTTTTTAAAAAATAACACATTATTTCCCAAATACCTACTTTATTATCATTCGTTACTTTACACTACTTCTCCACATAGTCACCACCGTTATTCAGGCACTTGTAACGGGAAACAAGTTTTTGTATGCCTTCGTCAAAGAATGATGCCGCCTGTGATGAAAGCCAAGTGTGCACTTCTTGTTTCACAACATCATCGTCACTGAAATGTTTTCCACCAAGGAATTATTTCAGATTAAGAAACAGATGAAAAACACTGGATGCCAAATCCGAACTGTAGGTAGGGTGGTCGAATTGTTCCCAACCAAATAATGCGATCACAGCTTGACGCAGTATTTTATATCACAACACTGTGAATGCCAGAGTGATTGTAGTGTAAATTAACATTATTGTATGACAATGATTTGAGATGTTTGTTAATTATAAGCATTGTTAGGAAATAAGTTTACACGGCCTCACCGAAACTGACAATAGGAGCGGATAACAATGAAACGAGGGGGTGAGTTATTTATTAATTAGAAGAGACAAACAAATGACGTCAGAGTAGCGCGCCTTTCTTTATAAATGGAGGGAATATCTTCCCTAGAGCATATGTGTTCGTAATTTTGATTGGATATAAAAATAGACGCTAATGTCGGCGCGTTTTATTAACCAATAGCAGCTCGATTATAATCTTTAGGCATATCGGGGTGAGAGAGTATAAATTCCGAGCCAGAGACGGGTCACGCACAGTTGAACAGAATCATTCACGGGTTACACGTCGGGTAGTTCTACAGAATCTCTCGCGTCGTAAAGTTAGTTAAAAGATGTGAAATACGCGTATTAATAATATGCGGCAAATAAGTGATAATAGTTACATTCGAAAATACAACAGTTTCAGTCGGGTGTGTATCAAGAGTAATTATGTGAAATGAATAAAGTGTGACGGCAATAAAAGTGTAAAAACAAATTCTTTTATCAGTGTTATATTTTAGTAACAACTCCTTTCCGTTTACGCACCCTGTTTAAGAGATTTGCTCGACTTGTAATAATAGCTAGCCGGAGGACAAAGAACTCAAAATGCAAAATAGTAAAACAATAACAGGCGCTCAGCAAATAAGATAACACGAACGATACCGCGACAAATTGGCGCCTAACGTGGGGCGAAATAACCAGGAAGGGACGAAGGAACTAGGACGTGGAGCGAACGGAGCAGGGAAATTAACTACAAGACGCAGATTCCAGAAACAACCACAAGAACGACCGACGACGCGGATGAGAAGACATCGTAACTACGAGAATAGAAGGCAACAGGGGAATTCGACTACAGGACACCAAGACAGCGAGACGACGCAGATCCATTGTAGTACGACGCAGAAGCGACATATACATCTAGGAGAGAGGGGCGGAATATGGACATCAAAGCAACATCATCAGATAGCATCATAAAGGTTAGAAAATTGTAAATTTTTGTGTATCGTAAAAAAAAAAATTGTGAGTAATTAAATGTTGTTGAGAAGTGGTAGGATTAAGAAAACAATGTCTACTAATAATACTGAAGAAATAATTATGGAATGGGATAAGGTAACAGTTAGCTGTAATTCAATACAGGTTACAGAAAATAGCTCAAACAATGTAGGATTTGAGGAAGGAAATATTAGTAAAGAAAGTGAGAATAGAATAGCAGGAAATGTTAATTTTGATGCTGGTATGATGATGGAAATGCTGAGAAATATTGGTGAAACATTAAATAAGAATCATAGGGAATTAAGGGAAGATATGGAAAAGAGTCATAGGGAATTAAGGGAAGATATGGAAAAGAGTCATAGGGAATTAAGGGAAGATATTAGTAGGAGCTTAGAACAAAACAGGAAAGAAATTGAAAAGAAATTCATGGAGCCAGATAGTAGTATGCCAAGAATGAGAAATGAAAATCAGGAAATAATAGCAAGTGAGATAGGAAAAGTTTCAAAGAAAATGTCAGACATGAGCAGGGAAATATCCAACCAAAAATGTGAGGTTAATAATAAAATTGAACATGTTGATGTAAAATGTACAGAGTTAGGAAGTCGAATGAGTAGCATTTCAAGTGAGCTAAAGAGAGATGAAGGAGGCTACGAATGCAGATTTAAATCAGGCGCAAGTTAATTTCAAAGGGGAGATATCTGAAATACAGAAGGAGTCGGAAACACAAAGAAATAGGTTGTCCGAAGAAGTTAAACTTTCGTCTATAGATTTGAATCAAAAACTAACTTCTGAAATTAACAAGTACCAAGCTGTTCAAAATGAAAACTCCAATCCAGTACAGTTTATTGCAGACTTGTCAGAGTACTCTCAAATTAAAAAGATACCGGAAGAATTGAAAATGATAGTTGTTAAAAGATGTGTGGTTCAGAAAACTTTAGATTGGTTTCAAATGGTATCAGGGGGTGAAATTTCATATGAATCCTTTAAGAGGTTATTCATGAACAGATTTTGGAAGGTTACGATACAACTACGAGTAATGTTTAGCTATTGACAATTTGATCCAGGAGAGGGAATAGCCATGACCACTAAAAATAAATAAAAAAAAAGTACATTCAGGATAAGTAAAGCTGAACTTTAGAACAAAGTATCGGAATGTAAGAGGGTTAACTATGTATATATGTCATAAGAAAGGAGAAATAAATTCAGGACAAAAATAAATGCTTAAAGGGGTAAAGATAATTAAAGCAACACTTATGTAGCACACAGATAATATGAAATTATGTGTAGAATTAAGTGATGTAAATATATTTGTATAGAGGATGAATAATTTGATAAATATGTTTAATAATTACAAAATGAACCAGGTTAAAAATCTTGAGTGTATAAATTTTTATGTCAATAATCTAAGAAAGTATAACCATTTTGTAACTAAATAGTTCAGGGTACAGCATTTGCTATATAAAAAAAATTGTAATGTCAGATGTATGTATAGAAACACATTAGACCCGAGCCAGTGAATAGTGGCGAGAAAAAGGCAAGATGTATAACATGTGTAAAATGCGTGTGCAGTGTTACGTGCAAGTGATAAATACCGCGTGTTCCAAGATTCAGGAGACTAAACACCCAATTATAAAATTTTCAAAAAAAGTTGTAAATATTTATAATTATGTTTCTAGTGAGGCATATGACGCAGTATTTTATATCACAACACTGTGAATGCCAGAGTGATTGTAGTGTAAATTAACATTATTGTATGACAATGATTTGAGATGTTTGTTAATTATAAGCATTGTTAGGAAATAAGTTTACACGGCCTCACTGAAACTGACAATAGGAGCGGATAACAATGAAACGAGGGGGTGAGTTATTTATTAATTAGAAGAGACAAACAAATGACTTCAGAGTAGCGCGCTTTTCTTTAGAAATGCAGGGAATATCTTTCCTAGAGAATATGTGTTCGTAATTTTGATTGGATATAAAAATAGACGCTAATGTCGGCGCGTTTTATTAACCAATAGCAGCTCGATTATAATCTTTAGGCATATCGGGGTGAGGGAGTATAAATTCCGAACCAGAGACGGGTAACGCGCAGTTCTACAGAATCATTCACAAGGCAAACGTCGCGCAGTTCAACAGAATCATTCACGGGTTACACGTCGCGCAGTTCTACAGAATCTCTCGCGTCGTAAAGTTAGTTAAAAGATGTGAAATACGCGAATTAATAATGTGCGGCAAATAAGTGATAATAGTTACATTCGAAAATACAACAGTTTCAGTCGGGTGTGTATCAAGAGTAATTATGTGAAATGAATAAAGTGTGACGGCAATAAAAGTGTAAAAACAAATTCTTTTATCAGTGTTATATTTTAGTAACAACTCCTTTCCGTTTACACACCCTGTTTAAGAGATTTGCTCGACTTGTAATAATAGCTAGCCGGAGGACAAAGAACTCAAAATGCAAAATAGTAAAACAATAACAGGCGCTCAGCAAATAAGATAACACGAACGATACCGCGACAAGCTTTAGTTTGTTTGGCCATGTGTGGCCGGACGTTCTCATTCATTATCGTTTCCCCATAAACCTCACGCAATTGGCGATGAATTTTTACTGGCGTAACATTTCTCGGATTCAAAAAACGAATCACTGATTTGACTTCGCAGTCGGCTGGTCGTTGGATTGTTTCGAACATTCCGAAGCGCTCTAACAACAGGAAAACACAGTGACGATGCGCACAACTGCGTCTGGCTACCTAATGAATGGAGGAAGTGATCGCGCCTACTCAAAATAGCGACTACAGCGTTTCAGTAGCAAAATATTAAAACCGTACTTAGCTTAAAAACACGCCTCGTACTTAACTTTCCAAGAAGCTTTTCCCAAACTTAAAAGTTTGACATTTGCTCCATATGATGAAAATTTGAGAACTTTAATCTTCTAAACGTTGCATATTATTTCTCAGTTACAGTTCTTTACATTCAAAGATTGAATTTTCGTAATATTAAAACTTTTGTTGGATGAAAATAATAAAATGTGTATCGCTTTTAAGTTTCAAAAATCAATTATGTATTAAATTATTAAAACCCCAAATCCAAAACTATGCTTGATGTAAAGAAAAGCACCTTTAAAATGTTCGTCCACTTTCAAAGAACTTACATTGACAAATTTGAGGCAGTATTTTTATCACTTGAATGATTTCAGTCTGGTTATATAATGTGTAAATTCAATAACGGCCCGCCTTGAAGCAATATGTGTATGTAATAGTTTGTAAAATGTATGTAACAGTCATTGCATATGCTTATATTATTGTATCCATGTGTAATAATGTTATGTGAATATATTACGTAATTTAATAATGTAGGAGCTGTGAGAATAAGTTAAACGTTGCTAACAATGAGGTAACCTTGAGGCAATAATGAGTTTGAGAGTTTAAATGCTATTTGTGATTCTTGGAAGCAATAATGTAATTTTAGTGACAGTTTAAAAATGGCCAATCAACAACCAGAAAAAACTTTAGTTAAATGCAGGTATTCTATTGGAGTGGGATTAGCCAATCAGAGACTTGAAATACAGAAATTTACAAGTTTAGACGGTTGAAATCCAGTTAGTTGCCTGCAGAGTGTGCTCATAACTGAATGTGTTGCTTGTGCGTCCTTGAGAGATTTAATACGTATTCTTGTGAGACGAAAATAGTATACGTGTTAAAAACTGCAAATATTAAATAAAAGAATCTCACAGCTCTCGATATCAGTGAAGTGCTATTTAATTTGTGTCAAGGATTAATAAAAAGGAGTGAATTAAAACTTAAACTCTGTGTAAGCCTACATTCTTAGTCGCATCACACCCTGCCTAAGAGAAACGTGTCTCTAACAAATACTGACGCAGTCGAGGCAAACATAAATATATAATATTTAAAGAAACAGTTAAATTACAAAGTTAACATTTCTTTTTAAACTTGGGGCAAAGGCCACCTGAAGTACACTTGGGGCGAAGGCTATCGGAAACCGGGTACTATACGTGCGATTGCAACCACTACAAGTTCGGCTCCCCAACAGTTGAAATATAATACAACTACTTCAACACAACAACTTCAAATTGACGCCCAAGCGTGGTGCAAACAATAAACAACGTAAAGACAATAACTACTTCAAACGGGCGTCCATACGTGGAGATAAATAGAATAACAACTCCAACAAAACATCTACTTCAAATTTAAAGAAGTTGTACCAACAATGTATCACGAGAAACATTTTAAAGTGGAAGAAATATAAGAGAACAAGATTATGACAAAACCAATTTTTTAAATTTCACGCGTTATTTGCACAGAGCTGCGAACATCGATTTGAGCGTCACTTCCATTAATGGACCTAATAGTGGTCGAAACTATGAAGCCCGACTTAAAGTACTTACAGCATTATAAGTCGCCATTGGGGTACGTAATCGTAATGCAATTTGACATCTGCTTGTGTGGTTTACCAGAAAAAATGCGAATCAGTTGGGGAATTTAATGTCGTACTGCCACGGTAGCTCAGTGGCTAGAGCAACCGACTGAAACCAGGATATTCGTGGTTCAAATCTCGGCCATTGTATTGAATTTATCAGTCGTCTGATTCTATCTTTCCAACCTTGTCCAATACACGGTGTGTGGAAGAATAATTAATTTGAAATCATAGTTACGAGAATAATAATTCAATAGCAATAGGTTTATGGATGGCTTCCAAGAACTAAAATGATCAAGGAGGAAGAAAAACTAAAGCTGTTCAACCCTTAAGCCTCTCCTACATATGCTTTGAAGTCCCGCGAAAGCTTCAGAAGAAGGCATGAAAAGATAGTCATTGGAAATCATTATTACGCTTCACCTTTGAATTTTGGCCTTAACAAAAAATTAAATGATACAATAAACCAATTGGTGGTTAGGGAAATATAAAAAATCAAATTAATTATATGTGCACTTCTGCTACACGCCGCCAAATTCATACGAAATGGAGCGCTAGCGTCAACACAACGATCTATAATTCACTAGCTGTAATACACTACACAAAATAAAGCATATATAGGAAACGGAAATATTGTAGATCAGATGTTTTCTTGGGTTTTGAAGCTCTATTACATTAGGGCGAACATTACACAGCAAAAACGAAATACAATAAATGCAAACTGGAGCCATGAGCGTACGCAAAGGGTGAATACAAGCAATGAATGATCACGTGTTAATGCGGAGTCGGTAACGCTAGCAACATGGCGTCTGTTACCATAGCAATGGGCCTGCCTCACTCGCCTGTTTTTCCGATTGCTGCGCTTATGTCACACCCCAACTCTCGAAAATAGAGATATAACAGTAGGTATGTAAACGACATCAGATAATTCACTTTTCAGTAGTCTGCAAAATAAAAAAAAAAAAAAAAAAAAATCAAGCCTGGGACTGAACATGTAAGTAAGATGGTTCTATTTCATACTTGCCATTTTTGGGGATATATAAAATTGCAATGAATGTGTTTTTACGTTTTACCAGCAATTTCAAATTCTACGACAGAATCTGGAATCGATTTGCCACTTTTTAGTACTTAAACAAATGATAACGTTATTACTAAAACAGTCGCTAAAGCTATTCTAGAATTTTGTTTATAAGAATATTGTGAATTTGTCCAGTTTTTTTTGCTTTCATTTCTCGCAGTTCTCACTATCAACTGTTTTGATCTGGTTCGGCTTTCACTTGGACTTCGCTTAGTTCACACTGTCACTTCACTAATTTGAACTAGTTCAATTTCCTCGTCACTTCACTTTCTTCGTGACGATGCCGCTTCTTCCGGACGGTTCACTCGCTGGAGAGTCGAACCGAGAGTTCTACAATCTCTCGCTCCGCATTAGTACTCACTGCACGTCACAGCAATCGTCACCAACTCGCTCGGAAACCGCACTTGACGTTCGCAGCAGAAACGCTCTCACCAACTCGCTTACTCACTCACTGACCGACTCAACTGACTTGACTCCTCTCGCAAGATCGCTGACAATGGAATCTTCCACAGAACATTCTAGAACTATATGAACACACGCTGTTGGCGGCGGAAAGAACTTCCAAAAGATTCTGGTTATCTGCCGATAGCGCTTCTGGTGTTTACGTCGGGTGAGAGCGCGACATATCTGGCGAAGACCTCCCGATAACTTTGGACCATAGTCTCTGCGTCACAATATTAATATGTACATATTAACAGAAAAACCTACAATTAAACCAATTTTATTAATCTCAGATTACTTCGAATCGCACGATAAATAATGTCAGTGTCGACATTGGTGAGCTGAGTACATTAAATCTTCGGAATGTGTAATTATGAAGAATTAGAAGTGCAAATTTTAAACCTTCGAAAAGACCTCTTTAAAATGTTCCAGTGGAACTTGCTACTCTCTTTGGATTCTTGTAGGCAGAAATACATGTTACACCGATGTATTGTTACTCTAAAATGTTATTACTTTTCTTCGACATAACTTGCCAAGCCGCATTTTCATGTGTTAACAAATTAGGAATAAAACATACTGGGCATTGTCATCACAATCGCCGCTAGATGATGCATTAAGAACACCCTCTTCTCTCTAGCTTAGCAGTGAACACTGTAATGCCAAATTTAACACATATTATTCTAGTGACTGTACCAGGTGTCCCATACAAGCCGTCCTTAGTTGAAGTTAGTTTATACCGGATAGCGGGATGCCCAAAGGTTTGCCTAAGCAGAACTGCAAAGGGGACAGGGAGGAGACCACTAAATTAAAGACTAATGCTTGAAAACGAACACTTTAAGTGCTCTTACTGGTCCCAGAGTTCATTCGGTAGAGAAACTGCCTGTTATATCAGCTGTTCCGCGTTCGATTACCAGGTGGGCTCCAGAAAGTTGTCTTTAAACAAAAACATTTCACGGTATGCCCAGAGTCTGGTGTTTGAATTTGATGTGTATGGAGGGGGAATGCTATCGGTTATTTAATAAGTAATTCGCTCATTAACAAGAATTTAGGATTGTCCCTTGACGCAAACCTGAGCATACGTGCTAAGTCATTTAGTCCCATAACAGTTAATACACAATCAGTACAACTATATGGCATCAACTGGTGTCACAAAGTTAACAATTTTAAACCAAATTATATGTTTATTATATTTATGTACCTTTAAAGGTGCGTTGGAATTAAATTATTTCCTAGTAGTGTATTATTCATAATAAGCATGTGCAAAAACATGCCTGCCTTGGGGGACGAATTGATGTAGGTACGGGTCTCTCAGGCCCACGTTCTCCTGGAATTATCCATCATTTCTTAATATTATTTCTGTACGTCCCCCAAAAGTGCGCAGAAGACAGATGCCGCGTCTGAAAATGTTCAGAACACAGCTTTCGAGCCCCAACTACTTTTTGGTGCATCTCCGCACAGATCGTGACCATATCTGTGTGTTCGTTATTGGCGAGCGTTACCTTTTTGTCTGAATGACCTAGCTCGAACTGCATGCAGGCGACCACGAGACCTTATCAGTACGAAACTACCACGTAAACACCTGCAGACAGCAACACTACCTCAGTGACCTTTCGGTTTGTACCTGCACTGCCCCTTTGAGTAACAGTGATGCAGCAACTTCTTTTGCACCTACGTATGCGGGAAACATAAAACTGCAAAGGACGGCTTGTTTGGGCCACCTTGTATATTATATGTATAGAAATGTCGGCAAGGTATTAAGATGTTTCTATTATTATCATTATCATCATTACCATCATTATGATTATAATCATTTCTGGTAATAATGGTAGTAGTGACAGTACTGGAAGTGGCACATGTCACCCAAACCACCGTAGGCATTGGTTAGATACGACCCAGTAAAAGAGAGAAATGGAGAGCAACTGCATGGAGAATATGCTGATGAGCAGGCATAGGAATCCTTAAGCATTTGGCTTCAAGTTATCTATACTCAAACCATTATCACTACAAACAATACATAACAGTGACCAAGGGTCAACGACAGGCTAGTAAAAATCGGTCTAAGTGCTGTCTCCAAACGCCAAAAGCTGTAAGAGGGATTGGTGTTGCTTGTTACCTGCAATGTCCCCGGCTATATAGTCCAGTAACGCTCGACATTATTTTCGTCCGTCCCGGCTGTAAGACTTAGAAATTCCTATGCCTGCTGATGAGTCACTAGTTTCTTCGATATTCCTCCGTTTATTTCAAATATGATTCTTTTAAATCCTTTGCTTCGAAAGGGAGCATAGGATGAGGTTAAGAAACAGTTTTGAAGTATTTAGGATTATTATCTGTGAATCTGGTGTTGTGTTGAGCCAGGAGTTCAGAACAACTGAAGTTTTGACAATGATGATAATAATAATAGCATTAAAATGGAGAAAGAACAATTTAAAAATATGTCTTACATTCACATGACTTTCTCTACCCACTATAGTTTATTGTATATCACTTCTACATATTGTTCTTGCGAAAGATTACTCCGTTAAGTATTTAATAAAATATTTTCAAGAGAAAGTTATAAATTTCCCTCTATTTAAAAGCTGAATGTCAACACCTCCTTTTAAATTACAAACACCCAAGTGTTGACTATCGACTTTTGGATCCTCTAAAACGGAGATAGCAGTTCAGGACTCGCAAATCTTATGGACTAGCAGGCGTCGCTCTCTCTGACTAGCTCTGTACTTTTTTCATCTGCTGCTGAGTGATGTGATGTTTCGTGCATAGTTGGTGACTCGCGAAAGGAGGATGTTTTCGTCATCCCTGCTCCAGGACATCGAGGTTATTCGACCGTAGAACTGGCGTATTGTCCCTTTATCCTTCAGTAGTCTACCTACTTGAAGCTCCTTAATCTCCATATTTCTGCTGCACACTCTTGGTGCTGAAAGCTTTCAGATGATTCTGTGCATAAAATTAGGTATAAATAGTTTTATGGTTCAAATGTATATGTAGGAAATATGCCCATTTGTCTTTTAGAGCGAGCTTCCACTGTCTGGACCACTGTGCGGCGGTGACACAATTGCAGTTAAAGTAGATTATTATATTAAAATTACTCGCCCAATCGTCACTCAAAACAGTAATTAATATCTTAAAGTTCGATATTTATTTAAGTCATAATTCTAACAAATATATTTCATGAAAAATCACAAATACAATAAATATACTTCTGTGGTAAACGTAAATCCATATGCGTTTTTCACTTTCTCTAGAGTAATGAATTATAAACTACAAAGACATAGGAAATTTGGTGTCTAATTTAATTCTTCTTTTGAAACGTAGTAAAAATACGATCTGAAAGTAGGTTGGAAGTGATAAATTTAGTTGCTTAAACATTTATGATTTAAGAAACAGAAGAAACTTCTGAAATAAGGGGTGGAACCCTAGACATTTACTTATCGTTTTTAAATATTTGTACTTTGTTTTTAATACAGATCGTATTATAATTTTATTCAATGAGTGTTTGGACAAAATTAAGGCTTTAATTTGAAATGCTTGCTTAGTGACGTTTTCTTTCTGTATGTGTTTTCGTTGTAAGAAAAATTAAATGCGTGTTAATAGAGCGATTGTAAACATTATCCAACATCCAATTGCAGAAATTAATTCTACTCACACTCCGTGGTTTGTTGAACTGCAGTTATCTTTTAGGGTTTTAATTTTAAAAGTTTAGTGGTATTCTAAGCCGAGGTTTTCGAAATTCCGGAATCCTGTGCAAGCTTTCTCAGAGATTCCTTTGGACTTCGTTCTAGTTTTTCTCTTATGTCATCGAATTTTTCCTCTGTAAGAACATTGTTTCTTATCAAGATAGATCCCGTTTCCCCATATTTATTCACAAGGTTACGAACCGTTCTCCGTGAGTCGCACAAACAGCAGCGAATCTGTTTATAAATCGCTGTCTCACTGCTTTGCAAGAGTTTATTGTTACATAGGAATTATATATGGAGTTTTCTGTTATTTATTTATTTATGGACTCTCTGTAACTGCTGTGGTCCTTAGCGTCCAATTCTATATTGGGCGTGAAAGACCGGTAATTTTGCTCAGATACCTCTTTATCAGAATTGAGGTTCTTTTACGTGCCGTAGATCTGCGACACGGGACCACCGGCTTTACTTTCCTTCCGAAGGAAGCCATGCTAATGATTTTTACGCCCGAAGAAATCCATCACCCTCCGCCGGGTTTAAACCCCCGACCTCGGGAACTAGAGGCTAGCATGGCAACCACTTCACCACGGAGGACGATATTTTACATGGAGATTATGTGTGCTAAATTGACGGACTTTTTGTCATGTAACACTGACGTGCTATAACTCTGAAATATATGGTCCCATAACGTATCAAACTTAGTACAAAGACTTCGCGTCAACTGATCAGCAGCTACGCCGAGAGGAGAAAAAGTGGATGGGGGAACAGAACCGGTTAGAAACAGCGCAGTGCAAGGCAAGCAATTCCCGGTAATATGGCCACGCCTCTAAATGAAAGCTCTGTAAAATAATGCATACCAAGCACACTTTATGATAAGAATTTCATTTTACCAAACTTCTGTACATGTAGAGTAACTAAGTTCACTTTAATTTAAGGCTTTACTTTTACTGAATTAGAGAAACACGTATTCTCCCTAGCACGAGTATTTAATAATCTGGTATTTCATTTTTATACTGGTGCTGCCCAAACAGAAACAAGGTCAGTATATTAACATACTTTTAATATGCAAAAAATACATTCTATGTTTCAGGTAAGTGGTGTATACTTTATTTTTTATTTTGGCAAGAGTTACTCAAAGTACAACGCAGAGTACAAAACAAAAAACAATACAAGCAATGAAAAGCCAAATTAGAATCACTAGAATAACAAAGAACCTCAAGCAGTTCCCTCGGTAACACAATAAAGAATGCAATATAAAGGAGCTGTAGGATCAGAAATGGTTTAATCTTCTTCAAACGGTGCATTTGATAGCAGATGGTCTTGAGGAAGTCGGCTGCGAATTCTGGTGGGGAGGAAGAATCGCCGACCGAGAGAATATAACACTGCTCCGGAGACGTTCAGAAGTTTATTATGTAAGTTCTGAGCCTGATTGCAATTGAAATGATGAATGCTGAGGAGGTTAAGTTCACTATGTAGCTGCTTGTTGCGGATAAATTGCAATAGGTCCCATTCGCAACGGAAATGAAGGTAAGCGTAACGTAATTTTAAAAACTAGATGATATGTATTGTAATGGAACCGTTCACAAGAATTACTTAAACATAAAAATGAAATATTGAAATACACGTGAGCTTAGAAGCTTGCAAGGTCAAAGATTTCAAGTTTGTCTACGCCAAACATAACCAATCAGAGAGCGATTCTCGTCACGTAATTATTTTGCCATCTCATATAAGATTTCCCATCGGCATGTTGACTCGCTAACTGCCTTGTGTAAGATCACGGGACATAAATAAATAAATAAATAAATATCTGTAAATACTCCATCCTGGTACCCAGTGTCTTAAATCGGGACGTGATTTCCAAATTCATACATTTATTAAGCAGCACATAATTTACATCCACAATTAAAACGATAATTGTTCAGATCCTTAACAACTAAGTAAAGAAAAAGAAAATAAAAGTAAAATAGAAGTAAAATAAAATAAATGGGAATAAAGTTAGTAAGAATAAAAGGAAAATAAAATTACAAACTAAACCTACTAGCCTACTAACAAAAACCAAACATCAGATACTGGTATCCAGTATTACCTTAGCTGGTATCCAGCTAACTTCTATCTAAACTAAATTTAACATAACAAAACTTAACTAAAAATACAGTTAACAATTTCTATTACTTCTTACCCGGTATCCGGTAATACGGGTATTGGTATCCAGTACCTGTCATCTCCATATTATATAAATTCTTTTGTTACAATTACTTTTCTATAATTAGAAAACATTTTAATTTTATTTAAATAAAATGAATTTCTATTTTATGAACTGTTTAATTCTTTATTTAATACATTTTAATTATAATTGTTATATTAATCTATATATTCACTAAGTTTTCTTTTAATTAATGTATTAAAACATTTACAGTTTAAATAATTTCTTTAACTAATTTAATTTCTTGGTTTAATTTAATAAACACTTCTAATTTAGATTTAATTTATCTCATTAGTTCTACTTTAATTTATCTAAATCCATTTTGGTTTAATTTATTTGACCTATTAATTTAATTAATTGAATTTAACCTATTTACATTATTAAATCTGATTTCTTATTTACATTTAAATTTAAATTAAAGCTAAACTTCCTTTTAAATTATGCACCTTCTTTATTAATTAAAAAAATTCATTTTTTCGCTCTTTCAATTTCAACACAACTTAGTTGTTTTATATAACTTTTCCTTATTTATTTTCCATTTTATTTATTTATGCATTTAGGTATTTAACAAATCACGGGGCAGAAATCACTAGTATATCTATAAAAATAGCAGCAAAACAAATTGTGGTTGTAGATAGTGTTTTTCGTGAGTTTGACATCCTTTAACCGGGTAGTTAGTTTTTGCTCATTTTGATAATGTACATAACCTCTTTTGTTGTGCACCATGTCGTGTGTCGCTTCGCAGACCATCATATTCACTCAAATGTTTCACGTTCTCTTGCGATTGGTTGCTGTCTATATGTGTGTTTTTGGTTGTGAATGACGACATATCGCGTTAAGTTTATGCTTAAGGTTTACATGGTTATGTTACTGCTTCATTTTCATTGTGAATGGCCACATACGGAGTACCTTGTTCTGGAGGGACTATAGTTCTTGAGTTTACTTGGAGCTGTAGCACCCCAAAAAGGGAAGTGTAGCTCAGGAGAAGCCGTGTGAGTGAGGTGTGAGGCAGAACGGCGATATTGCTTCTCAAAGGCGATTGTCTGTTCATCGGCGGATATACTTTAGGCGCTGTATGCAGTACAGTCATGTGGAGATAGGATGGGGGCTGGGGCCCTAGCACTAGGCTTGACATTTCCTGGGAAGGTGTAAAGTCCGGTGGAAAAAAAAAAATAAAAAAAATAATCACGTACCGATGCTTTAGGTTTCCCATAGTGTTTCTATATTTAATGTTGGCAGAATTCCCTTATCAAATGTCTTCCACACCTACACAGAAGTGTTAATCTCTTATTGGTTTTAACGAAGTGAGCGGTGAAAGGGGTGGGAAACGGAAATATTTCACCTCAATGGCTAAAATGGTACTCACCAGACAGTCGCCAAATCTGTGGGTCCCTTATTGGTCTGACGTCAAAAGTATGGCGCTCAACTCTAACCAATGAACAGCGGTTAATTTCTGGGTCAGGAGCGAAGGAAACCGGGCGGAGGGTAAGACAAACATTATGTGATACACATTCATTTTTATCTTGTAGAAATTACAAACTATAAGATAAGTGATATAAAATTGCAACTTAAATTAAGTGCATGCAAATCATAAGGCCACGCTTCAATTACAAGTAATTAATAAAATGAAGTCGTTGGATAAAAGTGAATAAAGAATACGCACAACAAACCGAAAATTATTGCCCCTAGTGAGCAATCTTATAGGCACGGTGAGAAACTGAGTTATATGAAATGAACCACGTAAAACGAAAAAGCATTACAAAAAGTTCGCAGATGCATAGCATTTTCGCATTACTTGAAAAAGGTTGGCAACTTCCCTTATATGTACTCCTTTTCTTGCAAAACTCTGATAATAACACTTATTTAAGATAATACTAATTCCGAATTAAATATTAAAAGATAAAATGAGAATAAAAAACCTCGGTGCCGTAGTCGAGATTCGAACCGGCGATCTTGAGCTTTCTGTAACGCTGCTCTGCTATCTGAGCTACAATGTGAATTTTATTAAATGCTTTGAAATTCCTTACATGACTCCAATTTTCCTGGTAAAAAAACAACGCATCCTTAACTTCTCTTGAGACTTTCATTCTGCTGCTACGTTTCCAGCCTACGGAAAGAACAATTTTTAAAACTGAATTGAGTATATTTTCTCAACGATTCTAAAACTGCCTTGGTTCCTAGTTTCTGGTGCACATCCGCCGCCATCAGAGAAAAAAACCATGCAAAAACCGCCAATCGGGTTGGGTTACTAGAACTAGGTAAGGGGCCATGAATGGGGAGGAATCCCTTATCCACATAACACGCAGTCCATTATATCGGACGGTTTTTTTTCTGCACCCAAGTGTACACTGTTTTCCAGACTGAGATATATGAAAGTCTCGCCTCTGTATCCCATATCGTAAAATGCCAGGCAAACGGACGGAAGTGAATATCTACTCGGGTAGACAGGCAGCTTTAAAAGTCCTTATGGCTGTTAAAACCACATCCAAATTGGTTTGGCAATGTCAAAGGATGTTGGATAGACTCTGCCAGCTGCCCAGTCACACTTGTTTGGATCCCCGACCATGCAGGTATTGGAGGTAATGAGATGGAGGACATGCTCGCAAAGAGGGGCTCGAGACGTAATCTTATAGGACTCTAGCCGCTTTGTGGCGTGTCTCCCAGACGTATCAAGTACAAGGTAACCCAACTAACAAATAGGGCTCATCTTGAATATTGGAATAAAAGCTACTCCCAGGCGAGCCCATGAATTTATTTCGGCTCTAGGCGGTAAGTAGAGTAAGATTCTTTTTGGTCAACCACACTATAATATGCTGATTACATATGATGTAACTGAACTAGAAGCTTCAACGGATCTTTATAAACCTTTTTAACACCTTCAAAGCAGCAGTCCACTGAGATTCATTCCTCAGATAAACAATGAAATATGTGTATTTAAAATAAAATAAAATAAATTCTGATGATTGTAATTTTAATATTCTAAAAAACCGAATTCATTTCCTTTGCTTTATTATGTCTTGTTTCCACGTTATCTACAAAAAAATCAATAAATATTACATGAACTCAATAGTACTGCCATTTGTTGCACTACTCGCAAACACGCAACAAATGCGAATATTTAATTGTACATAATAAACAAGGTAATATTTTTTTTGTAAGAACTCAAAGTTTTGAAATTATAGTGTGGTCGACCAAATACAGTCGTATGCAAATTGGCTATAATGGTAATTAAGACGCTCGTATGAAAATTATGAAATGAGCGTTAGTGAGTACTCTCGTCTTAATTACTACCATTATAGACTTGTTGCATAGTATAGTATTTGAATATAACTAGATATAAGCTCAAAGGTTTTCTTGGCTATCTTACGGGAAATAACGTACTGTGTAGATATTTTCGCATAATGGGACTTATTCAAGGTCCTTTATGCAGGGAATGTGGAAGGGAAAATGAAACCTCCTAGCTATACTATACGAATGCGAAGGTTGTGCCATGCAAGGTAATACCGGAATTATTAACTCGTATGATTAGTAATTTTATGCTCAACCATGCCTAAATGCACTAATTATGCGTCTCGTAGCTGCACCTTAATGGACCTCATTAAAGTGCAGGTTTCCACCAATCAAAAGTTCCGCATATAACACTCAATACTTTCGCGTATTGAAAAATCAATGCAAACTAAAATTCAAATCTCAAATACAATATTAAACTCAGTAGAACAACGAAACTCTCAAATTAACTACAATCCACCATCAACTTCCAGTATTTCACAAAGCACATTCCCTCAAATTCATTTCAACAATTGTACAATAAACATCCTGTATTTGAAATAAAGACACTTCTGTTTATATAATAATTAGTGTTAATTGTAAATAACATTCTATAAATTCAATTGTCTTCTCGTCCTTCAAAGTCTACTTTTTTAAGGTTATAGTATATATACTGTATGCATCATCGAGTATTGTGTCAAGGTCGAGATCAGCATAAAATCAATACTCTCGCGTTTGCGCACATACCACAACCCTGACGGCTGTTTCACTGCGTAAGGTAAGGCCAATGCACTTATTGACTCAGGTAAGCGTAAATATTAAAAATAATTTATAAATATTTTAAACTTAGACACATGATCGAGCATAAACAGCCGTATAAAACTTGAGTATAATAGTAATTAAGATGGTCGTATAAAAATGATGAAACTCGCATCTTAATTGCTACCATTATACTCTCGTTGTATCATATATTATTATACAGACATGATAGGAAAATAGATGAATTATTGCAATAAATAATTTATGTATTAATAAACAGTATATTAAATCAGTGCATACTGGAAGAAGAAAGGGTTACAACTTTGGAAGTGAATAAGAAAGTCAGTACCAGGCAGATTACGGGCTCAGGAAAAGTAATTAATTAAAGTGCAGAGCAGCTAAGGTAATTAAGCGTTCCGGCGAACTTACGTCAACAAAAAATCCATTAGCTCAAAATTCAGGTAGCTAGAATTCAGGACGTTAAGAAATAAGAGATGTGTGAAGCTGTACGTAGGCAAGTTCGGAAAAATGAGAGAGAGGAAGTATTATTAGAATTTGGTAGGCTAACAGTAAAAGTCATGCTTCAGATATGTAAGATTTTGAACGTACAATGTAGGAGCTTTGGTGGGGTAGTTCTAAAGTAGGCAGGGTTTAAGCTAGTAAAAGAGCGTGTATTGCTAAAATTAGCGTCATTCTTTCTTTTCTTTCGTGTACACCCTTAGGGGTTTACAGACTTTTATGGTGATCGGTAGTTCGTAGCGCCAAAGACCGCGCGGGATTATTAGTTACTTAGCGGTGACCGCGAGAGGTTTTGCCGGGAAGAAGTTTAGCGACTCACGGCAATTAACACTTATTGCGGAAACAGTTCAAACCATGAAGTTGATACTGCAGAAGCTGGCAAGTATAATAAGTAAATTATTATAGTTTCGAGTGCTAAGATTCATAATCAGTTTCATTCTTTATCTTCAAACGATCGGCAACTCATTTCAGTAGCTCAAGTATTAGATCACATTAAATTTCTCAGCCAATTTAAACTGGTGTTATCCTTTCACACTACACCCACGCATGCCCTGAGAAAAAGATCTCATAGCCAGCCCCTATAGCAGCTGGCAGCAGAATCAACAGCAGATATTAGAAACGGCACCAAAATTTATGCACCGGGTATTCATGTCATTATACACGCATCCTTAGGCTCCTTTTTCTTGGAACCTGAGGATATAAGAAGGGCAAATATCAAGGACGTGGTCCGTTTTATCGGGACCATTGCTTTTGATTGAAATCCCAGTTCAAGAGCCACAAAGGGCTCTAAGAGTCTATGTGCAGACTTTAAAGGGGCCACTCCTTTCTTCATCATCCCTTTCATATATCCCTTATAGTGCACGATCCTCTGCTTCTCTCTGACCCCTCTTGCAGGGAAGAAATGCGCCCACTTTAGCTTCGACATACAGCACGTGAGTACTTCTTTGAAAGGTAACAGTTAGTCGAAACAACCAACCATTTCTTGGCCTGTTATTTTTACTGTAATGCCATTCCACAAACACGCAAGGGGCCTTGCACCTTCGGGATAAGGAAGGCTTTGTCGTGTCGTGTGCAAACGCCACAGCTGCAATTAGCCGACGTATAATCGCTTCCCTTTACATACTAGTTTTCATATAAGTGCATGCGGTTAACACAGCCCCACATTCTACAGAGAACCTACCATGTAAAGCTAAAGCTATTGTTGTGGAGAACAGCTTCTTTGCCAGTTTTGGTACCATCAGGTGGGATAATAATGGCTTATCTTCCAACTTTTGGACGCATTTAACTGTGGTTTCTTCTCACTACATTGGAAAGTATACTAAAGCATGTTTATTTTATATCAAGATTGAGCACGAGAGAGAGAGCTTATTGTCTTTTGTTTTCGAAGACTTCTTGATGTCAAAAACAGTTCTGTATAAGTTGCATCAGAATTACCTTTCTATGCAGAAGTCTGTAAAATGGTCAATGTTAAAACAAAATTTCTGTATTGGCATAGTACTGAAGCTTGCTTAAACTAAGTCTCTACTAAAAAAAAACCTGATGTGATACATTCACATGACTTTCTCTATTCTCTGTCGTATATTAGTGGGTGTAAAAACTAGTCTTACTAAAGCTTATTTTTATGTCTACTTCATTTCAATCCAAATAAACGTTTGCAAAAATAGCTACATTACACATTTCGTTATAGATACAAAGGGAACAGCGATAGTCAAATGTTTTAAGAGCTGGAGACTATACGATGCCTTAAAATTTCACACTGCTTCAATGGAATCGCGAGAAGCAACTGAATGTTGGCAGGACTTTAAAAGAATGGCTAAGTATTGAACAGTTCGAACTATTAATAATGGACATCTCGGAAATGGCTGGTGCCACAAAAAGGTTATTAGAAATAAATTGTGTGTTTTAAAGAGACCTACATTTCTTGTGTAGTACGTTTTCGTCTATTGTTCCACCATTACCAATTATACGAATTCCTACCGAATGAAGAGGACTTCAAAGGCTATTCCCAGAAAATTCAAGATATACATTTTATTTTTCATGTAAATACTTTTAATATATCGTATTTTAATCGAAATCGTTAGAGCCATTTTTTAGAACATCACAACTTTCAAAAAATGTTCCGTGTAAAGGGTAGTTTGGGTACTGAAGGAAGGTACTGAACTCAAATACCAAGTTTGCTGTTAATCCGACTTTTTATTTTTGAGTTATGCCGTTCACACACACATACATACACATACGGACCTTATTTTGGATTCAGGGGGTCTCAAAACATGTATTTACGGTGAAATCTAGGTATCGAATTTTTGGGTGGAATGCAATACCTTCCCTACCTGCTATGTACATGGTAGAGAAAGTAAAAACAAATCTCTTATGTGTTGCATTCACATGATTTTCTCTACTCACTCTTTTAAAAATATTGTTACAAAAGCTTAATCTTCTATTTCTTGTTAATACAGATAAATCTTCCTTACACATTTACACATTTCCTGTAGGCATAAGGAGGTTACAGTAAACCTAGCGATAATCAAATATTTTCAAAGCCAGTTACTGTGTAATGGCTTTGAAGTTCCGTTCTCTTTGCATGAAATCGAAATAAAAGAAAGAAAAAAATGATAGAAATTTGCAGTTGAGAAATGTAAAAGTGTTTGAAAATTGAAACCAATAACAAAGAATATCACCGAAACGGTTAACGCCACAAAAGAATTATTTGACTTTTTTTGCGTAGTACGATTTTGTTTATCTCTTATGGTATGTCAATTATACAAAAGTTATTCATAATGCAGAGGACTTCACAGGTTATTCCCAACAATTCAAAATATACATTGCATTTGCCATGCAAATATCCTAAACTTATATGTTAATCAAAATTGTTAACCATTTTTTGAGAAAATCAAAACTATCTAAATTCTTTCCATGCAAAGGGTAGTTTGGAGTAGGGGGATTTAGTTGAAAATCTTCTTTTCATGTCCTAGGAAGACGCTGAATTTGAATACCAAGTTTGGTATCTAACCAGACTTTCGTTTTTGAGACACATACACGCGCGGCAAACGGAACTTTTTCTAAAAATTCTTTTTGGGGGGATTAAGGGAGTCTCAAAACGTGTGCGAGGCGTGTGTTTAAAGTAAGTACCGTTTTAATATTTTGCCGTTGCAACGCTGCAGTCACGACTTTGAGCATGAACAATCACTTCCTCCATTCATTAGGAAGCCACAAGCAGCTGTGAGCGATCGTCACTTTGTATTTTCCTGTATTTAGAGCGTTTCGAAATGTTCAGTACAATCGAACGACCCGCCAACTGTAAAGTCAGATCACTGATTAGTTTTTTGAATGCGAGAAATGTTAAACTAGCAAACATTCATCCCAATTGTGGAGGTTTATAAGGAAACAATAATGAGTGACAATACCCGGCCACACGCAGCCAAACACACACAAGATCTGATCACATCATTTGGTTGGGAACAATTCGACCACCTTCCCTACAGTCCGGATTTGGCACCAAGCGATTTTATTTGTTTCTTCATCTGAAGAAATTCCTTGGTGGAAAACATTTCAACGATGCTGTTGTGAAACAAGAAGTGCAAAGGTCGCGAGTTCAAATCCGGCGGAGGGTGATGGATGTTTTTCGGCGTAAAAATCCTTAGCACGGCTTCCTTCGGAAGGGAAGTGAAGCCGGTGGTCCCGTGTCGTAGATTTACGGCACGTAAAAGAATCTCAAGCCTGATAAAGCGGCCTCTGAGCAAAATTTCCGGTCTTTCACGCCCAATATACAATGGGACGCTAAGGACCATAGTAGTTATAGAGCGTTCATAAATAAAACTAAAAAAAGGAAGGTACAGGATTGGCTTTCATCACAGGGGCATCACTCTTTGACGAAGGCATACAAAAACTGGTTTCCGTTACAAGTGTCTGAATAACGGCGGTGACTATGTGGAGAAGTGGTATGAGGAGTAAGGTAATGCATGATAATAAAGCATTTGAAAAATAATGTTATGTTCTTGTATTTTAAAAAATATGGGTACTTGCTTTAAAAACACGCCTCATGGAAAATAAGAGTACACAAAACCTGTGTAGAATCAATTCTCACATTAGTAACACAAATAAGGACAGGGAAAGAAAAGCAACTGTTAAAAATAAAAAATACGAATATTACGAAATGTCTCAAGTCACAACTTGTACAAAGAGCGCCAAAGAAAATCTCACTGCACCTCGCGTCTATGTCACATATATCGTTGTACGTGACCTTGCGAAGCCATTGCCATTTCATTGGCTGCTTTACGCCACGATGCAAGGATGCGCCAGTCCTTCCGCTAAATAGTTGCACACCAATAACCACAACAAAGGTTAAAAGTGGCGTAGAAACGAATTATATGTTTACGCTCTTGATCGTATTGGCTAAAAGAGAAAGAGGTAGAGTGAATGCCTTCAGTTTGTCATACAGACCTCTCGTAGTGATAGGTAGCCCATACTTATCGGCTAGTGCAGGACACGCCTTTGAAAGGGTTAAAAGCTAAGGGAAAACTTGATGAGCGCCCAGGTTAGCGAAATGTAGAATGTGCAGTGTGAGAAGATTTTCAAATTAGAGTTTGAATGGTATTCATTAAATACATAGCAATACCTTATACAAAAAATAAACAGAAAACAGAACTGTATTCTCACAGTGGTATCAATGCTTGTTGCTGCATAGAAGAAACAAAACTAAATAATAAATAAAGCAGCATGTTTTCCCTTTAATTCAAACTACAATTGGTTAATATACCTCTACTAACATATTGCTGATCATAGGAATACAACAGGATTATAGACCAAAATATAACACAATTTTATTGACATAATATGTATGTCATATTCGGAAAACCATATACATATGCACATTTATCTCTAGTTTCTAAACATGATCAGTCAATTATAACAAAAGAGTAATTTGCATTTAGTGAACGAATATCATCATCTGCGGATGTTTTATGGGGAGTGCCCACTTTCTGACGAGTATGTAGACCGTCTTCCCCACTTTCCTGAAATATTTTTATGCAGTGATTTACTATAAAAACACTTTTATGTACTGCCGTTGCAATTGCTGTAACAATGCGACCAACCTCCCACATACCCATGATATGTCCACGAGTAATTTCGCTAGTATACGGCATGGCTGGTTCTGAGACAATAAACATGTTTTGGCTTCAATAACATCAGAAAAAACAAAGGCATCAACCTCCCATCTTTTCCCCCTTATTGCTGCGTTATCAAGCCACTACACTCTGCGATAGGTAAGGTGAAGGACACACCGCAAAAGACCCTAGAAAACGATACAAAATCCGCCGAAGATTTTCTTTGTGCTGTTTGTACTACAGAAAGATAAATTAACAAATACGGATTGCAAGACACAGTAATGTGGACAAGAAAGTGGAAAAAATGAAAAGACCATATTATAAGGATACGTCGCGATTAGAGAAAGACAAGATAGTAAACTTAAACATTAATATTCCAAACCAACGCTACTAGCACTAAGGGATAAATGATTTCTTTATTTTGAATCTTTTTGTTTGAACTCTTTCTTTCTTTGATAAATTTCCGGTAGTAATGAACCGGGCTTACCAGATACTTTTTCGAGATAGTTGTCCAGGAAATCTGGATGCTTCATTACAGGATATGGAAGGTCTGGGGGATGAATCGGCTGAAGTTCCCAGGTTACTTGGAGTTGTTTTTATCTAATTTGATGTATGTTGGAAATGTACGTAATGATTCTACTCTCTGTTAAGTTAGTAAGGTGCTTGAAGGTAAGAGCACTGAAATACCAAAAAGTATCAAGTTATCAAATATAAAACACTGCAAACATAGTCCCATTGCGTTATGTGGTGTAGGTAGAATTTTTTCAGTGTACAAATCAATACAAATTGGGAGATCACTCTTTTACCAGGAAATGTAGGCGGATGTTCATAGTTTATTGTAACAAGTGATAAACCCAGCCAAGTTTCCAGCGATGTTTTCTTCTCTCAGTTCAAGAGTTTCATGGTGTTGCAATTCTTGTATACGTAAGTGTTTCTATTTGTTAACTCTGAAAATAATCGATGTGTTACACTCATATGACTTTATCTAGTATTGTACAAACTATTTTTATTCTCCAACTGCTTCATGTTAATCCAGGTAAACATTTGCAGAAATTCTCTTGTTGCGTATTTTCTTGTAGGTGCAAGGGGAATACGGTAGGCTTTAAGCGATAGTCAAATCTTTTAGGAGATGGTTGTTATGTGGAGCATTCCATTCTCTTTGCATGTCCAGGACATAGAAAAGAATAACGAATTCCCATTTGAGAAAAAGTATAAGTATTGAAAAATTCAAACAAATAATAAGGAATACTTTGAAAATGGTTCACTAAACAAAAAATTATGTTACATAAATTGTGTGTTTAAGGAGATCTGCATTTTTTGTGTAGAAAAATGTTGTCTGTCCCTTACGGTTTACCAGTTATGGAAAAGCCATTAAGAAAGAAGAGGACTTTTGGCGGCATTCTCAGAAAATTCAAGATATACATTTTATGTCATGAAAATATCTTAAATATATGATACTTTAATCAAAATCGTTAGAGCAATTTTTGAGGAAATAAAAATTTTCGTAATATGTTCAATGTAAAGGGTAGTCTGGAGTGAGGGTATTTTCTTGAAAATCTTCGTGTCGCATCTTTGAGAGATACTGAACCTAAATACCAAGTTTGGTATTTATCCGACTTTTCGTTTTTGAGTTATACTGTTCACAGGCACACAGACACATCTACACAGACACACGCACACAGACCTTTTTCTATTTTTTTTTGGATTCAGGCGGCCTCAAAACATGTATTTACGGTGAAATCTCGACCTTTTTTGGATGGAATGCAATACTTTCCCTACTTACTATACGTAGCAGAAAAGTAAAAAAGCTACAAAGGTTTACTTTTTTTTCTTCTTCTTTTTTATTGTTAATATCTGTCTTCTGACTGTGAAGGCGTTAAGACATAGACCATGCGACTAGGGGATTTGAAATTTGTTGTATGTTAGTCCTTTACTTAATAAAAATTTGTAACATTTTTTCATTTTAATTTTAATTGAAAAATTCTCTTAATGACCATCTGTACCTATATCTTGATATATGATTAAATTTATTCCAATAAAAGAATAATATGGAGTAAAAGCTATTATTATTGTTGTTGTTGGTCATGTTGAACTCGGTTCTCTTGGTATTTTTTGTTTTAAAGATGGAGCCCTGGAACCACTTTCTCAAGGATTACACTCCCGATTGTGTAATCCGTAAGTCACACTTTGTTAAAAACGGATTATTAGTGTCCTTAACTGCATCAAGTTGCATTTGAGGCTGGAAGAGCTGCACTTCTCTTGTGGTTGAGAGTTCCTGTGCGCGAAACCTAAGTTAGCCGAGGGGCTTTGTGCACGGTAGACGTGAGGGCGCTACTTGGCCTTTGAGGGAGGTTGTGGTGGGTGACCACGCGCCGTACACGCTTCTTCTTTTCGCGTCTTCAGCCATCTGGAGACAGTTGGTTAGCGAGACCATTCGACCGGAACCCTTGGCTGCTTCAGCCGCCAAAGAATAAGGTGGGTGAAGGAAGGGAAACGTTGGTGGTGGTGTGGGATGGGAAGGAGGCTATCTTAAATAAATGGTGCCCTGAAGGAGTGGAAAGAGGGCATAAGTGTGCGAGGTACGCCCGATATCTCTCGAAGTTGCGACGGTCACGCATGTCATTTCCTTTGTGTGCCACTACCGCAGTTTGCAATGTCACATGACCTGAAGATTTTCTTGCTTGAATTACTCGTTTTATGGATTAAATTAATAACAGAGGAAATACAGAGGTGCATTTATTAATATGAGGTACCAGTTTTATCGGATGTTGTTGTACACCTAATCCCTTTCTGGCTTCACCAACCCATTCACCCACCCACCAACGTCGTCTTGGCTTTTGGCAACTGCCACTGCTATTTGAGGATGGACAGAAGCGCCAACTGACGTGGCAGCAGGCACTTCCCCTGAGGCAATGAAAACATTGTCTAGAGGACCTTTCATTTGAATCCTTATTTACAAACCACCTGTAGGCTTCATTACATCCGTTCATTTGCCTCTCAGTAGATTTGGTACCTTTTTGAAAGCAAGGCAAAGTAGTGTTAGGACACTAATATCTGTGTTATCCCCTCTGATGGACTTAAGCTATAAACACAAGGACAAAAAGGGAAAAACTACTGAAGAATAATATCTAAGTAAGCTCTGTTCATTTCCTTTGTTTTAAATCAACTCAAACCACCTTGACTTAAAATATAGGCATATAAATAACACATCTCCAAATTATTTGCTCCATCTCTTAATTTTAAGATGCAGTAAGCAAACGAATTTCCAAAAGTACTATAAGCACCAAACACAAGAAACCTATGGTGTTGGACAAAATTACATATAATGTGTAGAAAAACTTCACTTGTGTTCATTTAGCGTTCAGAGATAGAATTTGTGTGTAAACACGTATCATAGTGCCTGAAACATCTATGGGAGTGTAAAACGTTCAGAAGGAATGTTGCCTGGAACTTAAAGTTCAAAACTAGCGATAGGAAGGAAATAACGTGGTCCTTAAAGCATAACTTCTCTAACTTGTCTTTAAGAGATAGTACCTCTATCTGTTGTTAAGAGGGTTACAGTTCGAATCCTGATTGCATTCCTGTATAAGGGTTTTCTCCTTTTTGTGGGGGAGGCTTCCTTGTTCTCAAAACTAGTCCTCAGCAGAATAATGACCCGTATAAGTATGCATTAAGATGGGCAGATTCCTCGTATTCAAGCATGCATATTACTAAGAGTATTTAATCCCAAGCTCATACTCTGTGGACATTAGAATAGAATGCTGAATTGTGAGGTATATTAACCTTAGTAAATGTAAGTTTTTATTAAGCTGAGATTTTCACTCGTTTATCTTTTAAGGCTATGATACATCTGCATCTAGTTCACGATACCTCAATCATTAAGACTATATATTTCTCTTGGGAAAAGATACCTACTTGGATTGGCTCTACTGTGTCTAAAGAGTGCTTAATTATTCCTTATACTAACAGTAAAGTATGATACTGTAAATATAAGGCCTTTTAAAGGGATTAGCGGCTCTAACATCACCATATGATACAACGGAATGTGCTTAGGGTACAAGCAATCGCGAATACGTAGCACGAATTTATCATGTAAAATCTCTTAAGCTATTCTCTCTGATGGAGCTGTTTGCCACAGAAGTGACATCCTTATTTTGTGTGCGATAGACAACCCAAATAAGGAATGTTTACATTTGCTTCTTTATTGCATTAGCAACAATCGATGTCGTTATTCTGGTATGTCTACAGTCTATGGACTGCATTTTGACACATTTTGCATTTGTTTTAAAATACAAAAATACTTAACGCAATAAACACTTTTAATATGCAGAGGAATTGCTATTATTTTGTGCATTAGAAATTTAAAAACGGTGTGATTAACATATTTTAGATTTGGGTTATAATTTTCGAGTTGAAAACATACACCTAAATTGCTTGATTTAGATATCCTACAACTTATAAACTTAAGTAACGAGACTGTTTTACTAATATTGTCATTTAACCTATTAATGCCTAATTCAATTTACACGTTAAGGAAAAGAATAAAATATGGTTTATAGGCTTAGAATTGCAAAATTTTGGCATATATAACCTCAGTAGAAACAAACATTATGGCTGATTAGTGAAACTGTGTTACGTATAACCTAAACTTTTATGAACTATTTTACTTCAGACGACTGAAAAATTCAATGCCATTGCCGAGATTTGAACTACGGATCTACCAGTTTCCATCCGGTTGTTCTAACCAGTGAGATAACATGGTAACTTGCCAGTACAGCATTGAATTCCCCAACTGATTTGCATTTCTCCCAGTAAACCACAAGGAGACCTCGAATTGTATTCAAATAATCTAATAGCGATCGAATGTATGAAGCCCGGGACTTAAAGCACTTACA
Organism: Deroplatys truncata; assembly: GCA_030765065.1. Lineage (NCBI taxonomy): Eukaryota > Metazoa > Arthropoda > Insecta > Mantodea > Mantidae > Deroplatys > Deroplatys truncata. The sequence goes on along the minus strand of CM060990.1, from coordinate 128,138,521 downwards.
GCATTGTAAGTTGCCATTAGTGTATGTCTCAATACAATTTGAGATCTTGTGGTTTACCGGGAAAAATGCGAATCAGTTGGGGAATTTAAAGTGTACTGGCATGTTGTTATGGTAACTCAGTGGTTAGAGAAATCGGGAGATCCGTGGTTCAAATCTCGGCGAAGGCATTGCATCTTTCAGTCGTCTGATTCTACCTTTCCAACCTTGTCCAACACATGGCTTGTGTGGAAGAGCAATTAATTCTATTTTATTTCTGTTACAGGTTATGGGTTTCGTTGGTTTCCCTAGACTACCATTTAGTTTCTAACGCAGTCTTCCTACTTCCATGGAATCTGCTCAAACTTATATTGCAGAGCGGTATCATTCGTTACCGGGATTCTTAAGAGCATAGTTTCCAGTAAATAAATTATATTAATGTCATGTGAATTTTTGACTTTAGTATTAGTTAAAATATCTTTCCTTAGATTATGTAATGAGCAAGGATAATTTATTTTCATCTCTAAAACAGCTCTCAGCGGCCGCCACATCAAAACTGGTGCCAAAAGATGAGTGCGAATGCAAAATTACTATCACCACCACCACCACCATCACCACCATCTACCTTGTATGTCGTCATCTGTGGTGTAGTGGTTACCATGCTAACCCCTAGTTGCTGAGGTCGCGGGTTCAAACCTGTTGGAGGGCGATGATTTTTTTCGGGCGTAAAAATACTTAGCATGAATTCCTTCGGAAGGGAAGTAAAGCCGGTGTCCCATGTCGTAGATTTACGGCACATAAAAGAACCTCAAGCCTGATAAAGATGAGCACGCCCAATATAGAATAGGACGATAAGGACTACAGTAGTTAAAGAGCGTCCATAAACAACATTTAATTATTTAATCTACCTTATGTGGGCCATTAGACTTGGAAATAACCCTTGAGCCAATGTGGAAGTCTTATGATGTCTGTTTCAGTTTCTGTATTGGTTCTAAATTCCATTTGTAATTCTTCTTTCAGGAACCTCTACAGCCACTCCTTGCAATTGTTTTTGCTACTTATTATGAGTCGTTTAAATTTACATTTCTCTGTTTTAGATATTATTAATCTTATAGTAAGGGTACAAACAGAATCTACCTCTTTGGTGATATAGGTAGAGTGTCTACCTATTAAAAAAACTGAGGGAGTTCTAATCTCGATTGGGATATTTTTATGCATTTCTGTACTTCCCGCATCTTGAGAAGAAAAATATTGGATATTTTATACCTCTTTGGGTCCCGGACTCATTTTTGCAATATTAATCATAATTGCTTTGCTCATCATCCTAATATATATAAAAGGTATAATGGAATTTAAACTATAAATAAAATCGAAGAAGAAGCGGCGTACGATGAGAATTTATTTGTTATTGATTTTTATAAAATAAATATCCACACCACGGAGGTGGGCATGGTAATATAAGAACAAGTAAGCCAAGTGCCCACTACGATCAATCCATTCCTGCCCAAATACTTAACTTCCCTTGCAACATTTCAGGTCTACAGAGACGACGAATGAATTGATGATTAATTCTCAAACTAGCTCGAGGCAGCAGCTCAGGGCTAACCAAATTTGTCTTTGCAGGGTGAGAAAACTACTGGAAAAACCTTACCCATATGACTCCCACCCTCAGAATTGCTGCGTAGAATTGCTGGCTTCAACATCAACTGCAAAGAATACTCATCGACGACGTTCGAAAGCAAACTTTCGATTAAGAAGCAAGAATAATAGACCATGTGTAAAATTTCCGTTAACACATTCAGGTTTCGTTTCTAAAAGTTACGAAACAGAAGTATTACATTCCAAGCTCCAACATAGCCATCATGAGAAACTTCTGCTTTCAGACACTGAACCTTGCCTGAATGCATGTCATGAAAAGTTTCAAGTGGATACTGAGGTGAAATAATGGCTATTTTGGTAAAAGTTTCAGACCTTTTTCGTTATAAATGAGTACTGTGAAGATTAATTAGCATTCTCAGAAAGTTTAAGAGACCCTGCTTTACTCCGATTAGCTAAAATGGGCTTAAAATTGAAAGGTTATGTTTAATAATAACACTCGGTGCCTAAGTTTTTAGATTTATTTTTTCTCCAGTTTTAAATTTCAGACATCTTAGGAAATTAAGTCTCAGCTTTCTTCATGTATCTACCAAAATATTTGTAACTAGAGATAAAAGTATAATAAGCAAATTAATGGAGATTTTGAATATGTTTTTTGACATTTTAGTGTAATAATTTCGCATTCGCTTTATAATAAATTTTCGATATAGTTAATTGGTAAAAAAGTTTTTTTTTTTAATTTTTTGAGTGGGGTGAAACTGAAATATCTCTTCGTCTTTATTTTCTTGAGCATGTGAGGATATCAAATTGCAGTTTTAGATACAGATAATGATATTTGTAACAGTAGATATGCTTTGTACTGTAATAACAATTATGCATATAATTAGCCCAAAATTGTCAATAGTGTTTGTATTGAAATCATGAAAAGGTACCTACACCAAATTTTGGTATTCTATCTGTAATGCTAAACAAAATGTTATTTCCACCTCTATTCTCCTTGAGGGATTAAATATTGTGGAATATGCCCGTTTGAACTGGTGTTGTGTATCTTTTTAAATTTCTAAAAGTTTTGATTGAAATACGTTGCAAAGTAACACACCGGTTTATCTTCTCTGGTAATGTGAAGGAACTTAATTTGAAACTCCCTGTATAAGGATTATTAATTTGCTTATACCATATGGCCCATTAGCATGTGTATGTAAGTCTAGAATGAAGCACGAATTGTGTCCCACATTGAAGGGAATATAAATCAAATTGTTGCTCTTCCCGAGAAAATCCACAAAGAAAAGTCGCTACGCCTTTAATTCTGCAATTGTTTAGACTGGCCTGTACGGCGAAAATATATTACAATGGCTGCCGACATAGACGAGGCAACTGATGTTAATATAAGTGAATTATGTTGCATGAAATGCATGTTTAAATGTTGCTGGACTATATTGAGGATAAAATATAAATTACTGAATTTGTGGTATTGTTTGGCGTCTTCAGACCCACTCTGCGACTGCATAGAATATATAAAAATCACACTCTTGCGGCCATAAAAAGTGAATCGTAATTGAGTTCCACGTCCAATTGGTTTAAACAGGTTTATGGAACTGCAGCAATAATTATTAATTCTGGGCAATTATTTGTAAATTTGTACGTGAAGAAGATTTTTGCCTGTTGATTTTAAAACGAGAAAATGAATATATAATTAACAAACGTATGAAACAAAAAAGTTTAATTTTGGGGAATGTGCCTGTATCAAACGAGGAAGGGAATGACGACATAGCGCGCATGTCTCACAAATTAGCTTCTATTGGATGACCGCGTCGGATGCAGTTGTATTTTCCGCCAATTAACGTAGGTCTGTTCACTCATGTGTAACATCCAATGGAAATACAGAATTAGTTCCAGTTTACCTTTCCAATAGCATTCGTTTTGGTATATTTACTCGGCAGGTTTAATGACTGTGCTTGAAGTCGATAAATGAAAGCCTGCGCTGTGCAGAAATGTAAAAAGATGCAGTGGACTGGGCGTGACATGTTCGGGTATCACTTTCAAATCGATCGTGTACTTCCAATAATGCAATCAATGCGGGGTATGTGGAAATAGCTATAAAAATTAAGCCACTATTTTATGAATGCGACTTAGTTTTTCTTTTTTGTATACATTTTCTATGCGGTTGCTATATACGAACATACAACAGATTTTTGCATTTGTTGATTAAGTTACATGAATAAAGAATCCAAGGAGGGTGTAATGCACGTCTGCCGAAAATAATTTAATTTGAAGGTCATTCTATTGCAGTATCCATCTAAACACCGTGAAGTTGGTTGAATTTAATAACCATCAGTCCCAGACAAACAGCAGTCCCATTTTCTGTCGTGGGGTAATTCAACAAAAGCATATGCCTGAGTTTAACGCTCTAAAGGACAGAAATAATGAGCACTAAAAATAGAAAAAATTACTAAGTTTGGGACGCTATGAACAAATGCTATAAACACTATACGCTGCACCGAGTCTCAAGCTAGGCGATAGCTAAGTTGCATAAGGCAGGTGTAGTAGGTATACGCTCAGAATTTGCAGACGCGTCAATACGACCATGTTGCCGCAGTTTCCAGTTCAGTGAAGTAAAATTAAATTGAATTTTATTTATGGACGCTCTTTAACTGATGTGGTCTCCAGCGTCCTATTCTATATTGGGCGTGAAAGACCGGTAATTTTGCTCAGAGGCCTCTTTATCAGGCTTAAGGTTCTTTTACGTGCCGTAAATCTGCGACATGGGACCACCGGCTTTACTTTCCTTCCGAAGGAAGCCATCCTAAGGAATTTTACGTCCGAAAAAAAATCCCTCGCCCTCCGCCGGGTTTGAACCCGCGATCTCGGGAACTAGAAACTAGCATGGTAACCACTACACCACGGAAGAGTAGCTCCTAAATATTACAGTGCTACGGAGACGATGTCAAATCTCTATACGGCATTAAGATTGGGAGTAGTATGTGCAGTATTGGCTAGATTACACATTCTCAGTTGGTAATTTCAAGGCTTTGTTTCTAGCTGGTTGTTAACTTCAAAATACTTTGCTCTATACAAATGCAGCATTCTTATTTTAGAATTCTAAATTGTTAGCATTCAAGGAATAAGAAATATGTCAGTAGGCTTGAGTATTCCAAAGGGAACATAAACACTAATATTTACATAGGATAATAGAATTAAGTAAATCAGACCGAATACTCGTGCGGACATTTCTTTTCTCCTTTCAGTGAATCATAAGGATAAGCGTGTAAGACTCTTGGCTCAAGGGAATATGTAAGTAATATCCAAAATGTTACTCAGTGCGTTTCATATTTCATAACTGTTTTAAAACGGAATTGTGATGCTTGTATTCAGGATTTCTGCATTATTCTAGACATTAATACCTATAACAATTGGACATTCGGATATCGTGTGTCTATTTTCGTAGGACAAAGTTAAACGAAATGCGTTAAATGTCTTCTCATTTTATGCATGGCAGGTTGCGTTTCATCTCTCAATTTTCGAAGGTTGCCTTTACGTATTAAATGGTTGTGGGAAGTAACTCCTTAAATTGTCATTTAAATATCACACTTGATTACTAATTTCAAAGGCAGGATATTTAATTTTGCGAATCTTTGCCTTCATTATATAACGGTTATTTCTATAACAAGTTTATAATTAAGATTAAACACTGGTTATATACAACATTTTATGCAATTCTGATGTCTAAATTACCAATTAATTATGAATCTTACAAAATTATTTGATTTTGTCCTATGATTCTGCTCAAGTCAAAGCTTATTTGTTTATGTTAGCGGTGTATGTGAATCTGGAAGGTTTTGATAAAACACGTGTTGATTCAACAGATCGTGGTGGTGGTGGCGGCGGAAGTTAATACTTTCAAACGTGACAAATTGCACATTTAACATCTATGGACAAAACTAATTTGTTTGGCTATGGATTAGACTATGTGGTTTAGTACGTAAATAAAACAGAGAAGTGTTTGGTTTTACTTCAATAAAAGGATTGGCTACGTTTTGTTTCTTAATGGATAGTGTTTTAACAAGGTAATTCTCGTGTTTGAATGTTGGCATACAGGGCGACTGAAGGTTTTTGGTTTTTTCTTACAGGTACGAAAGCGTACAGAAGGGTTAACGACATCATTCCTTAGCAGCAATTATAGAATGCATGGCATAATTAGCGGATTATGCATGAATTTGAATGTTGTTGCTACCTACTAATAGTACAATGTACCGCAGCCTTTGTTACTGTGATGCCTACATTTTAGGATCACTGAGGGAATGACTGATAATCGGGCTAAGGATCCGGGACAACTTAGCAACCAATGTATGTGCAACCTTACTATAGAGTTCCATAAACACAGTACTGTTATGTAAAAAAAAAGACGTCAATGCGCTCCCTTATTTGCTACTGTAAACAGTACAGTCTAGTGGTGGTGAAAAATGAAGTAGGACTCATACATCGAAACGAGAGACAAAGTGTATTGTGCTCTTGTCTCGAAGCGGATTGTACACGGCCTCACAGGTAAACAATACCCCATTGCGCCACTTCATTCGATGCACAATATATTTCACTTCACTCTTACGTTATCCTGGATCCTTAGCCTGCTGATAACTACGCAACGTAGACATATACTTAGCCTATTTTCAATTCAGGCTTTCATATACTATAGGATGCATTCAGGTGCACTATTTAGACTTCGGTAATATGGCGACCTCTACACACAACCCTTTGTGTCATTCAGAACATTACACCTGTTAATGGCAGATGTTTATGGAAGTAAGAATACCAGTGTTACGGGCCGAATGCATACAAATTCATTGAGCTAAGGCTATAATTAATAATTTCAAACATTTGTGGATTTAAATTCATGGAATTGTCAGACACTGACAATATGTGAAAGGATTGGATACTGCAGAAAAGTATATAAAAGTCATTTACATAATTTTCTCATTAAAAGTAAAGTTAATTACGAGAAAGCTTGTGTTTCGTGATGCTCGCTGTAAGTTTTATACACAGGGCTTGGCAATACTATCGATAAATGCGGTAAAATGTAACAGATAAGAACGCCGCCAGTGTTTGGCTCCCTTCGGTACTGGCTGAGCACTCATTGGCAACACTTGTGTACTTTCGTTAGGCTTCGTATAGCTTCCTATACACGGTTTTATATATATATATATATATATATATATACATACATACTTATTCCAGAAAGTATTATTCCTCTCCGTTTTAAAAATTAGCAGCAAAACTAAAGGAGAGAAATTTATTTTTAATATGCAGAAAGAACAGACGATATTATAGTTTACTATCGTGGAGTATTTTTATTGGTATTACGATTTTTTTAAACTTTTAATCTGTGTTGTATAAATTCATTAGATTAAAGTTAGAATGTATTACCTGATAATGTGGAGCATCTGTCAGCTGTGCGAGGGGTCCCGAGTTCGATTCACAACTCGGAGTGGGAATTTTTCTCTATCCAAGATTATTCCTTATCCTCCCCAGAGTCTGAAAGTATGAATGAGAGTGTGAATGTGTGTATGATATAATTTACAAAACTCATAGAAAAGCCAGAAATCCAAAGACAACTGCTTTATGCGAGTTAACACCATTGCCGAAAGGCAATATGTTCCAAACGTAAAAGGTCGCCGATATATATATAAGTTTTATTTATGGACGCTCTATAACTACTATGGTTCTTAGTGTCTCATTCTATACTGGGCAAGAAAACACGTGAAATTTTGCCCAGAGGCCTCTTTATCAGGCTTGAGATTCTTTTACGTGCCATAAATCTACCACACGGGGCCACCCGCTTTACTTTCCTTCCGAAGGAAGCCATGCTAAGGACTTTTACGCCCGAAAAAATCCATTGCCCTCCGCCGGGTATGAACCCGCGAGCTTGGGAACTAGAGGCTAGCATGGTACCTCTAGGCCACGGATGACGATGACCGCCGATCTGAACATTGCAGTTAAAGACGGAGTATAAATGGAAGATTAGAAAAAAAACTGACAATGTCAATATATGAATTAAACTAATGAAGAAATAATTTTTGTCTTCTTTTTTAGTTTTATTTATGGATGCTCTTTAACTGCTGTGGTCCTTAGCGTCCCATTCTATATTGGGGTGAAAGACCGGTAATTTTGCTCAGATGCCTCTTTATCAGGTTTGAGGTTCTTTTGCGCGTCGTAAATCTCGACATTGGACCACCGGCTTTACTTCCCTTCCGAAGTAACAACTGATGCACTAATGAGGAAGTTCAGTAAAAACCTTGATAATTTCTGCATTTAATATTTTTGGTGAAAGAAGTGCCTTAAATAGGTTATAAATGAACATGATGCGGATAACATAATTTGCATTAACGTCAGTGTTATAAAAAGTAGGATACCGATAATTTAATTTTTAGAAAGCTGGCATTAAAAGTAGAGCTTTTAACATGGGCCACTCATCCTAGAAGTTGAAGATTATAATACTCAGTGGAATAAAATTGTTATAACGCTCCATTGTCACCAGCCTTGTTTCTTGTACAATAAATTAATATTAACAATCGTTACAATAACATCACAGTAATAATAAATAATTTATAATTAATAATAATTGTTTAGTAATAAAATTATTGTTAAACTTATTCTGCTAACTTATTTTTGTCACAACCTTCCGTATATTATAGAAGGCTATGATTGTGTAATGATCATGTCGGCACTGATGCTATGAAGGTGAAACAGCAACGAAGGCCAAACAACAGACTAGAGCTCACCATTGCGCATGTCCGAATGTATACTGCTACTTCCACACAAACTTCAGCTAGATACTTTATGGTTTAATATTCAGGGCTGTCTAAACAATAGCATATGGCAGTTTATGTTAAAAGTGATTTTATTTTGCTTTCACCCTCGTTCCGCAAACATTCCTATTCGCAAAACAGAACTTCAGTATTACCACTTATATCATTAATCACGCTGCAGCTAACATGTGAAAATTGCTTATCCTTTAGCTTTATTATCATATTGCTATTTTTTATAAAATAAAGTACCGCGTTTACTTCAGAATTTTTATTAATCTTGCCCAAGAATTTTACGGTTTACTCAATTTTTGTGTTTTCCGCACAGCATTTCACAATTGCTGTTCTAGAATTTCAGGGCGAACTATGCAAGAACTTCCTAGATCTCTAGTCACAGTAATGCCAAATTGATGATAACATTTGCAAATTTCTTGAAAAACTTATCAGAGAACGAAGGTACACCCGTGGACAAAACAAAGTGAGCCGTGTCTTGAATGCCAATTTTTTCCAGTCTTACACGGTATAGCGCCTTGTTTACACCATACTCGATTCAGTTGTGTAGCAGCTGCAGCAAGTTGTACGGCATTATTAAACATGCTACCTTCCCTGTGTGTTCTCTGTGGCGCTGTGGTAAAGCGTAGGATGCTTCTGTGGTGTAGACCTCAGGCTCGCTTCTCGCATGTACTATTAATAATGTTTAATCAACACATAGTGACTATTTTCGAATGCTGCATTTTATACACGGCATTTTGTAAAGTTCATAATAAAATAGTTACTAGATGCAAAATACGTGGCTTCACAATTTCATCATGGTAGCATATCTGTAACTTGTTGGATATCAAGGGACGGCCTAGGTGTGTTGTGGCAGCTCGACGATACATTGAACAGTGTGCAATACACGGTAATACTTGAATATTTTGATTCCCACTGAGCGGATGAGATATCCTGATGGAATTGTTGAATTGGTTCAGATAATCATCCTGTCCACGTATGTCGAAAGGTTTCAAATTGGTTCTCAGGGAGGCAGGATAACAGAGTGATAGGCTGGCCTCCCTGTTCACCAGACTTGAACCCTAATGAAAATGTGTGGCCTGAGGTGAAAAGGGAGCAGCGCTCGAATTTCTCTGCAGATGCGCGAAGGACAAAAGATGGCTTCTAGGCACAAATTCAAGAAGTCTGGGACGTTTGAGCTTCTCGTCCAGGGATTTAATTTCATCTATAACCCGAAAATTGAGGGCAGTTATACGTGCTCAGTGTTCATACACCCGATATTAATTTTGTTTATTTTTTATCTGTTTTAGTTTTAGAAGATAATAGTTCATTTGCATTTATTTCTTTAGTTATTTAAAACAAGTGTTTTAATAGAATTATGCTTTTGTGTGCATAGATATGCCTAAAACTTAAAATGCTAAAGTTATATTAGTGCAACATTATGTTCTATACATCCAGTCCTAAAATTAACAACATAAAAAATAGCATTAAATAATGCGAGATTTGAAGCAAGGAACTTATGAGCACAAGAAGTGCCTTCTTAGCCTCTCGGCCAATGCAGCGTTGCCTTGTACTTTCTTTTCAGCAGCTCATAAGCGTCACCACTGAGAAACACCGTTCTAAGGTGATCACTGCCCTCACAGGCACAGACCATTCTACAGTTCATGTATGTGCGTTGTAAACACAGCTGTTACGAAGGTACACGAAGGCCTCCCGATCGTCACATGGAATCTGGGGATGACTTGTTTATTGTCCACGGATGTACAATTATTTAAATTTGACATCCAAATTAAATATCTGAGACTTTCATGGCTGGATTTCTTTGTAAAAAAAAAGACATTTAGGCATGATGTACTGGAAGATGTTTTAGCTAAAGAGTTTTTCCGGTAGATCCGGTCAACAAGCTCTGAACTACATACTCGCAGTTGAGAGATACCGAACTGGGTCAGTGGGGGCGTTCATCACAGACACGAATGAAATCTTCGGACAGAAGAGTTGTTGCAATGGGTCACTTCCAGTAAACATAGATATCTATTCTTCTCCTTTGAAATATTATCATCTTCAAGGCATTTTGTAATAATTAACTTATTTTGTTATCGATATTATTAAATGAAGGCTACAGGGAAGGATGCAGGTATGTTTTAAGTACTCTTCTTTATGTTCTGTAAGGCAAAACTAAGAATCCTAATTTCTTGGGATTGTACGCAAAGTTGTCTGTTTGAATACTGATTTTACGCGAGTGGTAGTTGAGGTAATAAATGTTATCTCAAGTTCGACGTTTATTTATTTGATTTACTGAACTAGTACAGTCATGATGACCAATATGGCACATAGAAATTGTCCCAAAGCAAAAATTCAAATGCTGCCTTTACAGGATGCAAAAACTCATATAATATTATGAAAACTGTTAGTAATTAACAAATCCTTAATCCTAGTTTAAAAACATTAATATGTGAAACAAAAGCGTCTTGCGCTAATTTGTTAAACAAAGCAATAGCTAAACATTTATACTAATGCTGTCATTTGGTAACCTAAACTTGGGAGCAACGAGGAAGTAATTGTGCCTTGTAGAGTAATGATGGGTGTCACTTATATTGATAAAACTATTATAATTATATTTCGGTTTCATTATACACTGAAGTATATAAAGGTTAATAACAGTTACATTTTTTCAGAGATGAACAAAGGCCGGGAGTGGGCATCAAGATCACCTACAGTTAAATAGGTATTGTCTTTTTCTTTCTTTTTTTGTAAAATAAGAACTTTGTTGATGTTGGAAAAATTACCTTACAGGTGAATACCATAGCTAAGTCTAACTACTACTAAAAATACATAATAACAGTTTTTAAGGAATTCTTTCGGTACTCTTGAGAATTTTAAGCAAACTTCATCTATATGAGTATTCCAAGTTAACCTGTAATGAATAACAATCTATAAAAGTTTATCGGATAAAAGGTCATTATCAATGACTTCGGTTCTTAGAGAGAATAATATACTTTGGTTTTAATAGAAATTTAGCAAAACTCCATTGGTCTCAAACCAAGCACAGCCCTCGTTAAAAGTTACATTCATGTTGACATTCAGTTGATTTAAATTATCATTCATATAATAAATTGCTGAATCATTATCAAACAGAATAGAACGGTACTATTATTCATTGCTAGAAATGGCAATGACCCTAAAACAAATCCTTGTAGGACTCCGCAGTTCTTAATGATAAAATCCGAGTAACCGTTATTAAAATAGATACTTTCTGATCGGCCATATAAATAAGTCCCAAAAAAGCTCTAATTCAAGACCTTGAATTCCATAACATCTGGGCTTTTTAATTAGAATTTCATGAGACACACAGTCTAGGCCTTTGGTTAAATCACAAAGCACTGCCATGGTATGTTTAGAAACATCAAAACCAGATATTATAAAACATATAAAAATCTTAAGATCATCCACAGTAGGTAGATCTCTTCTGAATCCATATTGATTATTTACAAATAACTTATTTTCAAAATAATCATTAGCTGTTTGTGCATTATGCATTCTAATTTTTTAAATAATAGGCATTACAGAAATATGTCTATAGTTAATAGATAGAGATGGGTCAGCTTTTTTTAAAGTGGGGGCAACTTAGAAGATTTAAGAGATTCCGGAAATTGACCATTCATCAAACAATTATTTATTCAAAACGTCAGGGGTGTTACAATGGTATAATCACATTATTTATTCAAAACGTCAGGGGTGTTACAATGGTATAATCACATCTTTTACCAAGTCAACACTTATATCATAAACATCCTTGCATTTAGAATTACTCAGGGTCTGGACAAATTGTAGAATATCAATATCCGTAACCAATCTCCTCTGAAATATATTGACTTACAAATTATAGTTCACTAAAAACAACACAGAATGATAGGTAGAATTAAAAACACTATTTTGAAGTTGCTTGGTTGATTTAATAAAATAGGAGTTAAAATAATTTGCATGTAGAACATAACATGTTACAATATTAAAGGTATTCCTATGTTCACTAATGATTTGCCACGACGCTTTGCATTTGTTCTTTTATTTACTTTTATAATGTTCATTATACTTGAGTTTCGCTTGACGTACAGCAAATTTGTGTTTTTACAAAGCATTATTATATAAATTTCTTGGTTAAACAGGATTAGTTCCAAAGTGTTCTACCCAGCGCATATAGCTATGTAAGTGGGAGGCAGAATCTTTAACTTTTCAAGTCATTAGGATACCACTTTATTTTACAGTTAGACATATTAGGACAGACCATTTTGATAGCCCTGAAAGGAAAACACATACTAAAACACTGTAAAACAAGGACTGCCATTACTACTAAAACTAATGTGCCAACAAATGCTACTCAATTGAGACTTCAAATCTAACAAATTATTTGGTTTAAAATTACGAATTTTTAATAACATGTGGGATCCATCATCACCAACTTTGTCTTTGGGATATCTATAACAACTCGCAAACCAGCGTGATGCGATACATGAAATTTGCACAACTTCAGTACTAATTAGGTTTCTATTTTGTAATATGCAATTGCCTTATCAAGGCACGAGTTACCCCTTGTTGCTGCTGCTGTATTAGTATGGTAGCAATTTACAGGCCTCACAACGTTAGATAATTGTATAGGTGTACAACAAGTCCCATTAACGTCAATATTGATGTTGCCACAAATAACTATAGACAAGTTAAAAGTAGTCAGGAACACAAGCTTTTCAGTTCATTTAAAAACATATGTACATCCACATTAGGAGAGCGATATAAACATACAAGGATAAGTTTAAAAGACTTTAAGATAATAGTAGCAGCATCAATATACAACTCGGAATAAAATTTAAAAATATTTAAAGACCGAAATTCAATGTTGCGATTCAAAAATGTGCGTAAACTACCATGATTAAAACTTCTACACTATACAGGATGAGTTTGAAGTCCACCCACAAACTTCAGAGGGGATTCCTGATTGAAAATAGAGCACAAAAGTTCATATCAGCTTGTGTTCGGAAATGCATAGTTTCCACGGTAGATGGCACTGAAGAGCGACATCACATAAAGAACCCTGGCACACGTACATGGCCTGAAACCCATCCATGTCACAACAGATGTTCAAAGTGGCCTCCATGGGATGCAATTCTCGCCTTCACACGTCGCATCATGGATTACCTCACTCCTTCGAAAGTTCGGGCTGTGTCCTAATATCGTCACAGGCTATGTGGAAACGCAGTTGAAGGGTCTGAACATCAAGAACAGGCTCACCGTACACAATGCTCTTCAAATCCCCCACAAGTAAAAACCCCGGGGATTTAAGTCCGGTGATCGAGCAGACTATGCAACAGGTCCTCCAACATCTGGGAAAGATGTCGAGGTGACGGTAAATATTAATGCGAAAATGGGGTGGCGCTCCATCATGCTGCAGTCACATTGCCTGTTGTATTGCCAAAGTCACATTCTCCAGCAATGGAGGCAGAGTGTTTTTGCAGGAAGTCCAGATACGTTTCTCTGTTCATGCGTTGTGGAAGAAGAACTGGTCCAAGTAGGCGGTCCCCAATAACCCCTGCTCAAACATTGATGCTGAACCGCTGCTGATGAGACCCTTCAACCACTCCGGGAGGATTTGCTTTAGCCCACAGATGACGATTATGCAGGTTAATGTTGCCATCTCTACCAAAGATCACTTCATCGGTGAGGAGAACAGAAGACAGAAATCCCATAATGGCGATGGCCTATTGCACAAACCAGCGACAGGATCATTTTCGTGGAAGAAAATCCGCCGGGATTAATCCCTGCACGCTTGGGGATGATAGGGATAATAGCGTTTGTAATGTAGGACACAGATAACCATTCTTTTGACTTACATCATGCTGGGGGCCAATTGCCTGGAGTTTTTACCAGGTTGTTCTCAATATCATAGAGAACATGTTCCTCCACATGGTGTAAGCATAGTCCGCAGCCGCCCTGAACGTTCGTCTGTCTGAAAGGACCCATGCTAACACAAACGCCGAAAAATGGCTCCAAATGTTGTGTGATGTGGGTCGTGCTGTCTGTCAGGGTACGTGGATCGGTACATACATCCGTGCAGCCTCTCGACCGTTTCGCCTGCTTGGCTATACAGAACACCATATCGGCTTGTTCCTGAAATGAATACCGGACCATTGTGCTTCTTCGTTGGTTAAATCACACAATCTACAACACACAAAAGGTACACTGCAAGTTATGAGAGAATGCCGTCAGTGCCATCTACCGTGGAAACTATCCATTTCCGGACACAAGGTGATATGAACTTTTGTGCTCCATTTCCAATCAGGAATCATCCCCTGAAGTTTGTCGGTGGACTTAAAACTCACCGTGTATGCTGGCACAAAAGTCCTTATATGGAACAAGATCTGACCTAAGATTACTAGCCCAGTGTTCAGAGATGCATAAAGCTGAAAATGAATGATAAATTAAAGTAAGTTCAAGTTCGTGAAATTTATTAAACATAGACTGAACATTCTGGTAATAAACAATAAAAGCATTAGAGGCTGATTTGTCAATTAACTGTTTGTCATTCCCGTTGTCGAATTCACGCCTGCCAGGTGATTTTCTTAAGCACTGCTGGCTAATTTGCAACTCCTGCCTTTCTCTGGCAGGGATGGGGACTGGAAACAGAGGAGGATTTCGGCACTGCGGCTAAGACTAGGCCTATTGCACACCTAAACCTCCGAGAGGAAGGGTGAAAACCGGCAAAACTACCCAAGAGCTAAATATGGGATACTATGGCAAAGTAAAGGAAATACACGGATATTTCTGCAACATGATGCGAGTGGTGCCGCACGTACATAATAAGTATTACCCTGGGAACGGATATGGGGCATATCTTCATATCCCATACTTGTCTGCAGAATGGACAGCGACAGCATATGAAATAGTCAATGAAGTAGTTTCCACAGCAGACAGATTGTACCGACTTAATGGGTTTCTATGCCCACTGTCCAACATATAAGCAACAGTATTACATCCGAACTCTGCACAACCAAATGTTCTGGAAAAACTGTAATATGGACGTGGATTTTAGACAAATTCAATCGCTGAAATGGTGGTACTTGTAGGACAACACCAATAGACGTGTTGCACCTAAATTTTGCGCTCCGACATAATATTTTATGGTTACTTCCAGCAAGGCCGTCTCAATGTATACAGGGCGGGAGGCAAAACAACATAGCTGTCAATTATGTCATCTTTGCGGGCATACCCCTATCGGTAGTTCACAACCTGCATCACAGGAATAAATCATAGTGTGTATTTGGAATGCTAATGAGTTCGCTGCTGTCTCAAAACAGATCAATAATTCATATCCAATTACCTACTTAGCAAGCGAAAGAATACTTAAAACAGTGTAGTTATTAATTCAAAATGCCAGGAAAGTATTGTGTGCTGGGATGCACGTCAAAATATTTTACAAGTTCTGAAAACTATATAAGTGTTTTCGTTCCAAAAGGATCCACACAGGAGACACCTACTCAGAGGAATAATTTTTAACTACATTTGTTGTGGTATGTATTAATTTTTCTGAACAGCATATAGTGAATAAATTTACTGCACGCGAAATGATGGAAGTGTTCTTATAGTACCCAGGGCAATTGCTAAACTTATTGTTATTGAAAATACTTGCCCCTCACTATTTTCTACCCTATTTCTCTTCAGAACTAGCTCCCAAAGAGTTAACTGCATGAAATTAGAGGGAATCACTGTCTAAAATACAACGATGAGCATTAGCTGAAAATTGGTCCTCAGAACTTCCAAATACTGTAGCATTATTGCAAATTAACTACAACTTTACTATTCAAGTTTCACACGGTAAGACTATAATATCAAATCATTAATTCAAATGGGTGCATGGTAAACTCATCTTGGATAAATGGTTGAAATTTGATGCTCTTTTCTAAAGTCATCTAAATGGGTACACAATTGCAAGCAAACAAACAGAGAATAAACTACTTCAGTCTGCCAACAGTTTAAAAGAATGTTGCGAGGAAATAAATGAAGATTCCATATAATATCCTGAAACTAAATAATTTGAAATGCAGGAAACACTAGTTAACCAAAAGGTAACCTAATATACAACCGATATCCCGTTATGGACGTGCTCAATTATTTGTTTCTGATCCACTTACAGATAAGTGATTCCTATGTACTTGTTTTATTCTCAAACCCTTGATCCAGATAGTAATTACAAATCTGTGCATTTAAAATAAATACTCAGTGATCAAGAAAAATTAGTGAATTTGTTGCTACATGAAAGTTATGTAAAACTAGAAGTTTCTTATAATGGGGGTAACATTCAAGGAATTTCAAATGCACAAGATCCGGCATAAACAGTGAAGACCACTATGATAACAACTTTAACATCCAAGAATAAAGTTATTTTAGTCCTGTATCCAGTAAAACATTTAGCAGCACTAAAATTGTATGAATATAGTTCTCGTATAATAAAAGTTTTTTTTTCAAAAACTGTTATCGGCATGAAATTTAAAACACACACACACTTGTATTTGTGGTAGAGAAAGCATGTGATAATGCTGAAAACATTTAGATAACGACTAAAGATTTAGAAACTTCACATATGGTTACCTTTAAGTTACAAAAGAAATAATATTGTACCTAAATGAGCACTTCGTGGGAAATAAATGGGAAAAAATTAACTTGCAAGTATATGATTTTCAAACTTTACACTGCTACAAGTGATGAAGCAGGTGTTGTTTTATATTGTTTGTGGCACGAGGACGACCACGAGGGAGCTGATAAAGGAAGCGGAAGGAACAGTTTGGGGAGACCTCCCAGTGCTTTACAAAGTATGCACACGACCGGGGTGCAAACCGTTTTGGTCACGTGCCAATCACTTGACCCGAACTGACAAGTTAACCAAGTCTTACGTTTCACAGGAAGTTTAGTTTGAAGCCCTTCCTATACGAGGAGTGTCTCCATTTACTCAATTTCCGTTTCAGACTCCTGTCATCCCTATCTGCATTGAACAGATATCGTATCGTTTTTCATACCACATTTATCATCTTCATAAATGTACGCAGAACTCAATGCTTTTTTGGAACACTTATTTCCGATAGGAAGTTATTCTGGATACAAAAGGCTAAGAACCAGAGTTTGTAACCACACTGGAGAAATGCCAGCAGAGCACAGAACTATGGAACTTACCAGATGTTGGAGACATTCCTTACCTCGGCCATTAAACAGAATTATTTTTGGAAAAAACGCTACAAACGGGCTAGGCACAATAAAACTGCCAGGTGTAACATGAAAAACAAACGCAGCGCGTTTCCCATTATGTAATTTGAGATGGGATTATTTTATATATTACCAATTATAATTTATTTCAGTGTTATTTTTGTCCAATTATTTTTTTTCTTTTTTGACATTTTGAAATCAGCTTAGTTACATAAAATTTGAATAAATATGCTATTTAGTTTCAAATATGAATTTTGAATACTCTTTGAGTAACATAACATATTCATAAGCAGCGTCTGGATTTTGATGACCTACAAATGTTTGAAAAATTGACCTCTAAAATGACTAAAATTAAAAAGCATGGCACAAAGGTATCCGAGGCCTGTTTTTAAAGTAAGTACCGATAATGTTTTAAAAAATAACTGAACATTATTTTCCAAATACTTTATGATTATTCATTACCTTACACCTTACACTACTTCTCCACAAAGTCGCTGCTTCTGCACTTCTAGTTTCACATATCGTCCTTGAAATCTTTCCACCAAGAAATGTCTTCAGATGAAGAAGCAGACAAAAATTGCTTGGCGCTAAATCCGGACTGTAGAGTGGGTGGTCGAGTTGTTCCCAACCAAATAATGCCATCAGATCTTAAGTTTGTTTGGCTGTGTGTGGCTGAGCATTGTCACTCATTATTTTCCCCATAAACCCCACACAATTGAAGATGAAATGTTTGCTGGCGCAACATTTCTCGCATTCAAAAAACGAATCACTGATCTGACTTCACAGTCAGCGAGTCTTTCTATTGTTTTGAACATTTCGAAACGCTCTGACAACAGGAAAACACAAAGTGATGATCGCTCATAGCTGTGCCTGGCTTCCTAATGAATGGGGGAAGTGATCGCGTATGCTCAAAATAGCGACTGCAGTGGCAAAATATTAAAACGGCACTTACTTTAAAAAATCACCTCCTAAAAGAATAAATAAAACTAGGGTACAGAAAGCTACAAATTAGTTTATACATGGATATTACTTTCACACAATCATAAAAAGTAGGAATGAGAATGAGATAATTTAGAAAATTGGTTAAAGATTATATGTATATTTGTTCCATGTCCTTGAAAGAATCTGAAAAGGAAATTAAGAAAATTATTTTTGAAGCACATCTTACGAAACTGTAGCATTAAGTATTTTGAGTTCTCAGATTATACAAAATTCATTGCTAATGAAGAAGACCTCGCCGTCTATAATACGACACAAGAACGAGGACAATAGCAACCTGACGGTATGCACACATTAACGCGAAATAGGGAAAACTGGTGTGTCTCATTCCTAGTTTGAGACATGACTCCGTAACTGTAATTTTATTATACCTACTTCCCTGACAATACCCACCCCTCCACCCGCAAGACTTCCAGACTATCCATTAAATAGGAATGTGATTCTTTTTTCAAGAATGCGAGTAAAGAATGCACCAAGTTACTCTAATTTCTCTGTTAAATAGTGAAATTTGTGGTGTTTGAATAGAATTCTTATGTAAAATGTCAAAAATATATATTTATATACTGAATATAAACGCAAGAAAATGACCAAATAAAGACGCAACAGGCAAGAAAATGACAAAATAATGACGTAAATCGGAAAAAATGCCCTAAAATAGAAAATGGCATAAAAGGACCAAAAATGACACAATAAATACGCATTTTCATAACATGGGACGCATGTTAAGGACTTAGGTACAGTTTAGCAATGCCTATAATGCAACAATTAAAATATGGCATGTCATTGGAATCCAGGGCCGTTCATCAACCTATGATATAAGGTGCTCTAATGGAAGGTATAGGTATACAACGAAGGGAGACAACTCTCGGACTGCGACCTTCGGGAGATCTATTGCGGCCAACTCCCTTCAGGAAGAAGGGATGAAGTGAAGGAACCACAGGAGGCTACAGGCCGCAGAGACGCGCGGGAGCCCCTAACAGTTCCTTTCTCGAAGACCCGAGGAGCTGACCAGAGAGGGCTATGAACTACGTGTTCAACCAAGCAGTCCTCTAGTGTCCACGGGAATGCTCTTTCCTTTGAGCAAGCATTCGCGCCAACTGTCCGGCACCACCATACGCCACGAAACCTAGAAGCATACCTGAAAGTTGAGAAGGGAACGGAATGAAAGGGAAATGATGGAAAGGAAATCGTGGTAGATGAGAAACCACCCCAGTATTCGCCGACCGGTCAGGGAAAAACACGAAAAATTCAGTCAGGTGGGCGGTCACCGAGAATCGAACACGGGACTTCCCGAATGCGGGCCACACACGTTACCGCAGAGCCATCTCGTTCGGTCGCTAATGTAATACTTTTAAAATTACGGGTTTTATCTAGTTTGGAACCCAAAAGTTGTGGAAATCAATCTATAGGTACATTTGATTTTATACAGCAGAAGGAACGCAGTCTGCTTCGAGTTCTGGTGGAGTGGGAAGATCGCCGGCAGAGAGAAAAGAGTAACCGTTTCAGAGACGTTCTGAAGTAATGGAAAAAGTTCTGAGCCTGGGTAAGAATTAATTGATGAATGGTGAAAAGGTCAAGTTCACGATGTAGCTCCGTGTTGTGGATATACCAGGGCGTGTGTACTGCAATTGGGATTACTTTGTTCTTGGGGGATTGCAGTACTTTGAGTTGCACGGGGGGAGGCATGGTTCAACAAAGAAGGTGTAAAGAGATAGTAATAATGGAATTAATTATCCTTCCACACAAGCCGTGGGTTGGGCAGGGCTGGAAAGGTAGAATCAGGCTACTGAAAAATTATGGATCTCCCGGTCTCCGTCCGGTTGCTCTAACCACTGAGCTACCATGGCAACATGCCGGCACGACACTAAATTCTCCAGCTGATTCGCATTTTTCCCGGTAAACCACAAAGAGATCTCAAATCGTATTGAGATGACATACCCCAATGACGACTTACAATGTTGTAAGTACTTTAAGTCCACGGGCTTCACAGTTTCAACCACTATTAGGTCAATTAATGGAATTAATTGTTCTTCCACGCAAGCCGTGTGTTGGGCAGGGTTGGAAAGGTAGAATCAGGTGCCTGAAAAATTCAATGCCATAGCCGAGAGATCCGTGGTTCAAATCCCGGCTATGGCATTGAATTTTTCAGTTGCCTGATTCTACCTTACCAGGCAGTAATAATGTTTCTGAGGGAGTATTCTCTGTTCATTATGGGATACAGTTTGGATAATCGCTAAAATAGATACGTGCCCCATTTTTATTTTCTCTACCACGTGCATAGTAGGTAGAGAAGGTATTGCATTGTACTCAAATATTCGATATCGAAATTTCACCGGGAATGCATGTTTTGAGGCCCCCTGAATCCAAAAGAAAGCATTCTTAGAAATATGTATGCGCGCGCGCGTGCGTGTGTGTCTGTGAATGGCATAGCTCAAAAACGAAATCTCGAATAAATACCAAACTTGGTATTTAAGTTCAGTACCTTCTAAAGATGCGACACGATTTTCCAGAAAATCCCCCACCTCAAACTACCCTTTACATCGAAAATTTTTCGAAATATTTTATTTTCTGAAAAAACAGCTCTAACGGTTTTTATTAAAATACCATACAAGTAGATATTTAAACAAGTAGAATGTATATTTTGAATTTTCTGGGATTAGCTTATCAAGTCGTCTCCATTCGAAAGGAAATGTATATAATCTTGCATAAATGGTAAACGTTAAACGATAGACGAAAACCTAAGACACAAAAAATGTAGCTCTTTTTAAAACACAATTTATTCCAAATAGATTTTTTTGGGCATGTAGCATTTCCGAGATATCCGTTATTAATGGATCGAATTGTTCCGTACTTGTTAGTCATTGTTTTAAAGCCTGTCGATTTTCAGCTGTTTCTCGCGATATCGTGGAAAGAGTATGGAATTTTAAAGCCGGCGTCTAGTGTTCAGTTCTAAAACATTTGACTATCGCTATTTCCTCTATATCTGTAACGAAGTGTGCAATGCAGCTATTTCCGGGAAGGTTTATCTCGATTAAAATGAAGTATAGAGGAAGATGAAGTATCGTAATAATCCCTTGTATATTTACTAATCAGCCATAGAGGGTAGAGAAAGTCATGTGATTGTAACGCATCAGATTTTTATACATGTGTTACCAAAACTACAAATCTGATGTGTTACATTCACATGACTTGCATCGTTCATTTTGATACAGCTTTTATGGACTATTCTTATGAATGGTTATATTTCTATCTACTTCAAGTTGATCAAAATAAACCTTTGTAGACATAGTTTCATAACACACTTCATGGTACGTACAAAGGGAGATGGATGAAACCGAATCGATAGTCAGATGTTTCTAAAGCTAGCCAGTGTATGTTGGCTTGAAATTCCATACTCTTTCTATGACATTGCGAAAAACAACTGAACAGCGACGGCATCTTAAGAAAATGACTGTTGGAAATTTAGACTAAGAATAACGGATATTTCGGAAATGGCTGAAGTCACAGAAAAAGTTATTTCAAATACATTGTGTGTTTTAAACAGGTTTACATTTTCTGTGAAGTACGTTTTTGTCTATTTCTTGTGATAAACCCGTTATACAAACTTTCTTCCAAATGAAGACGCCTTCGCAGGCTATTTCCAGAAAATTCAACATATACATTTTATTTGTCATGTAAATATCTCAAAGATATGGCGTTTTAAACAAAATTGTTAGAGCCATTTTTTAGCAAATCAAAGGCATCGAAAACGTTTCCATGTAAAGGGTAGTTTGGGGTGGGGGATTTGCTTGAAAATCCTCGGATCTTTGAAGGATACTGAAATTGAATACCAAGTTGTTGGAGAATGCTTTTTGGGGGGCCTCAAAACATGTATTTCCGGCGAAATCTCGACATCGAAGTTTTGTGTGAATACAACATCTTCTCTGCTTACTGTAAGTACGTAATAAAGAAGTATAAATTCAAATTAATCAAATCACTGTAGGCATTAAACGTGGATTTTATGAACAAATGGCGAAATAAGTTCAAAAATTAAGGACATGATCTTTTTAACGAATAGACAATAGCATGAATTGAAGCAGGTTCGTTTCATTTTTGTCAGTGTATTTTCTACCATGTTGATTCTGAATCCAGCTCCATTGTTATCTTCTGTTGCAATTGCTGCAGAACTCTTGTACTTGCACTCAGTTCTTCTGAAGAACTGTACCAGGCAGAGGGGTTTTAGTAAGTAAACCATCAAGTTAGGAACGCACCAAGCGTTGGTGGCGGGAGAAGGTGGAAGCGCTTGCGACCTTGCACATGATAAACAAACATGATGTACAGTTTGAAGACAGACACCCTACTTCGATACCAGGTAGACCAGAATTAAGGAGTATTAAAAGGAAAAATCTGATTTGTTATATTCACATGACCTTCTCTACCCTCTATAGTTTATTAGTGAATATATAAATTATTCCTACGAAAGTTTATTTTCCTATCCACTTTATTTTAATCGAGATAAACCTTTCCAGAAATAGCTGCATTGAACATTTCGTTATAGATACAAAGGAAACAGCGACAGTAAAATATTTTAGAACTGGAAGTTATACGTTGGCCTTAAGATTCCATACTCTTTCCATGACATCGCGAGAAACAACTGAAAATCGACAGAACTTTAAAAGAATGGTTAAGTATTGAACAACCTGAATTATTAATAACGAATATGTCGGAAATGGCTGTTGCCACAAAAAAGTTATCTGAAATAAATTGTGTGTTTTAAAGAGATCTACATTTTTTGTGTAGTGCGTTTTTGTCTATCGCTTAACGTTTACCATTTATGCAAGATTGTATAAATTTCCTTCCGAATGATGACTTCACAAGCTATTCCCAGAAACAAGACGTACGTTTCATTTGTGATGTAAATATCTTTAATGTATGGTATTTTAATCAAAATCCTTAGAGCAATTTTTCAGAAAATCAAAAGCATTCGAAAAATTTGCATGTAAAAGGCAGTTTGGAATGGGGGGGTTCGTAATTCTTTGTGTCTCATCTTTGGAAGGTGCTGAACTTAAATGCCAAGTTTGGTATCCACCCGGTATTACGTTTTTTAGTTATGCTGTTCACAGACACACACGGACCTTTTTCTAAAATACTTTTTTGTATTTGGGGGCCTCAAAACATGCATTTACGGTAAAATCTCGGTATTGAAGTTTTATGTGAAATACAACACACACTCTACCTGAAAGATACCTGGTATAGAAAGTAAAAAAGCATGTATGTTTAGCTATTGATGGTGTGCATTAAAGTTACTTCATGATTTAATTAAGGCATTAACATACGCATATTTGTGTTACATTGTCTTTTCCTTTACATCGAAAGCTGTTAATTTTTTAAAGCAATAACCGCTCTTATTAGCGTATGACACAGAAACTCGAAAAATTCTGATCAATAGTTTGGGGCTGAGGAGGTTTGAAAGTCTACTTTCCTCACTGTTCCTTTCTAATGGCGCTGCGGACCCTGAGCACTCGTGGTACTTCTGACGTTACTAGAAGTACGCTGGGCCGAACATTCGAGCTCCTCCCGATAGGGAGTTGTTAGGATTGGGTTGGACTCGGCGGGACAGTAGTTCCCGAGACCCGTTGGAGATTGGGTACGTACAGATTCTTTCTTTCTCTACAGACTCTACTTTCCTTTGTAGACTCTAGGTATTGGCGTCACGGGAAACCCCCACGGTGGGAAAGCCACTCGGTGGCGCTAGCCCTGGGTTTAGGAGGGGGGCTTGGGCTTTGGCTCTTGCCCTGGTAGAACTTCGCTTCAACTCAACAACTGTTCCTTTCTAATAGTGACACGTGTTCCTTGTATTTCAGTGCATTACAAGTTGTTCAACGTGGCGTTTTAAATGCCCTTTGAGCTCTAATGTCACATCGGATGGTTTTGCTATTTGTGCTGAAGTGTCCCAAGTCAAATTCCGCTACTAACGATGCTTATTGTGATGATGTTTTTGATGTATGAACTCTTCTTTACTTTAGGTATATTGCCACTGTTCTCCAATGGTCTATATATGCATCGAATAAATGGAACAGTCGCAACGAAACCATCTGTTGGATTGGCGTCACTTATACTCCGTGCGGTAACACGATTGCTCTGTTTAATTACTAAAACCCCTCTGCCCGGTAATGATTGAGCACCATTATGCTTTTCATGCCTACAGGACTCAGAGGGTATGAGTCCGTAGGTGAGAGTTGGAGCAAATTGCCCGCAATGTAATTGGTAATCACTAAAGGTATGTCTCCGCTCTTCAGTTATTACTTTCTCTACCACGTATTTGGTAGGTAGAGAAGGTATCGCATTCCACGCAAAAATTGGATACAAATATTTCACCAAAATACATGTTTTGAGGCGCCTTGAATCCAAAATGGAAAATTTTTAGAAAAAGGTCCGAGTGTGAGTCTGTGTGTGTGTGTGTGTGTGTGTGTGTGTGTGTGTGTGTGTGTGTGTGTGTGTGTGTGTGACGGTGAACAGCATAACTAAAAAACGAAAAGTCGGATAAACACCAACCTTGGAATTTAGTTTCGGTACCTTCCAAAGATGCGATGCGAATATTTTCAAGAAAATCCCCCCACCCCAAGGTACTCTTTACATGGAAGATTTTTTTTATTTGTTTTTTTTTCTTCTAAGAAATGGCTCTAACGATTTTGATTAAAACACTACATATTAAAGATATTTACGTGACAATTAAAATTTATATCTAGGAATAACCTTTTAAATCCCCTTCATTTAAAAGGAATTTTGTATAATCTTGTATAACTGGTAAACGTTAAGCGATAGACGAAAACGTACTACACAAGAAATCTAGATCTCTTTAAAACACACAATTTATTTTAATTAACCTTTTTGTGGCATTAGCCATTTCCGAGATATACGTTATTAATTGTTCGAATTGTTCAATATTCACCATTCTTTAAAAGTCTGTCAATTTTCAGTTGTTTACGGCGATGTCATGGAAAGAGAGTGGAATTTTAAGGTCAGCATATAGCGTCCAGTTCTGAAACATTTGACTATCGCTGTTCCCTTTGTATCTATGACGAAATGTGTGGTGCAGCTATTTCCGGAAAGGTTTATCTTAATTAAAATAGGTAAATAAACCTTTAAGAATAAGTTGTATACCCACTAATAAAAGATAGAGGATAGAGAAGGTACTGAGAATGTATCACATCAAATTTTTTTTACTAGTGCGTAGGATGCTGAAATGTCCGCACTTTCGCATTCACCTGCCGGCATCCTGACGACAAACCAAAAGTCTGATTGAACAGCAAAATAACGACGCTATAGCTGCCCTGGCTAGCACCTCCGTGACCACAGAGCTGACTGGATGTGAAATATACACAACATCCACTGTGTACGGAGCGATACACACATAACCGAGTAAATAACCACAAAATAGCAGGTTATATAGGCTGCATGGGTGCTGATTTTGGCCGAGCACCATAACCGAATGTCAATATAATGCGAGTATGCAGTTTAACTTGCCGGTCCCTGTGACCGTGCTCACTTAGATGGTGATGCGTGATGCAAGTGACTGCGGGTTCGAGTCCCGCTTCGGGCATGGGAGCTTTTATTTATATAAATGTGTGCGCGTGTATGTACAACTTAAAAGTAAAGAGGGGAAATAACCAGAAAGCAAAATAGTCAAATCACTCCTTACGCTGCAACAAAGTAGGGAATCAATCCTGCCGCTCGCTCACTTACTCTGCTTGAAAAATTATATCCTGAAATTACATTTTATATGCTGTATATTTATTGTTTGAATGCTAATCGAAAATCATGAGATAATCATAAGGAAATTTGAATTGCAGGTTTATATATAAACGTTTTAAAACCAGTGTTAAATTAATATTATGTTTGTAGTTTTTTGCGTTTACAGATATGCATAAAATATATAGAATATATAAATAAAATTAATATCCTTCAGGCTCATAAATATATTTATATCAATATCGAAATAGACCGAACCAGATGGCTCCACGGTAGCATGTGAGGTTCACACTCGGGAGGTCCACGGTTCAAATCCCCCAGGATGGTCCTACCTAACTGAGTTTCGTTCTAGATTTTTCTCAATCCTCATAACTGGCAAATTCCGGGCAGGTGCCCTAAATTTGGGACCTGGAACGTTTGCTTGCCAGAAATTCCTTTTCCAAATACCATTTGATTGCATGAATCATGTCTCCTCCGCCTGTGGTGCGTATGTGGGTGTTAAAGACTATTAAAAATACCGTATAGAAATGGAACATGAACTGGAATAGAAACTATGCATTTCAGGAATACGTTTGTACGGTTCTGTCCTCGTCGTCCTCCGTGGTGTAGTGGTTATCATGTTAACTTCTAGTTCCCGAGGTCGCGGGTTTAAACCCGGCGGAGGGCGATGGATTTTTTTCGGGCGTATAAATCATTAGCATGGCTTCCTTCGGAAGGGAAGTAAAGCCGGTGGTCCCGTGTCGTAGATTTACGGCACGTAAAAGAACCTCAAGCCTGATAAAGAGGCCTCTGATAAAAATTTCCGGTCTTTCACGCTGAATATAGAATGGGACGTTAAGAACCACAGCAGTTAAAGAGCGTCCACAAATAAAAACTCAATTTAATTCAATTTTTGGTTCTGTCCTCCATGACTCTGGTGTACGTTCATTTGTTTTAACGCTGACAAATAGATTGTCGTTAAATAAAAATAACCTTGGGTACTTTGCTAAGTTCCGAAACAAAGTAAAAACTCCTGACTACTACCATTCAATTGGAAAATTTAATATTTTGGCAACCTGGGGTGTTTCTGACTATCGCGTCTTATTTTATTATTATTTTTGTTGTTGTTGCTTTCTTGTTTTTGTTTGCAAATTGAAGTGGGGAAAAATAAAACAGGTTCATTATGGGCATAAAGCCCATCAGTTTCTAAGAAGTTTAACTCAAATGTTGTAAATGTTAACGATAATTCTTATAATATCGCTGTTTGTACAGACACAGCAATAAATGGCTTCGTACGGTTATTGTGGTTAAGATCCATCAGAGGAAGTCCAGCTACTTCTGGCACCGGACCGGACATACGAATTCCTTCCGCAAGGATACCTTGAGGTGGTTGACCTTGGAAGTGTAGCGATTTCCGATACTTAAGAAGGGCGACAGGGGCATGTCTTGCGGGGTGACTACCCAACTAATGAACTGTGGTTTCCAGCCATCATGAAACATGTGCTAAGGAAACAAAACTACTTCATACATCTAAAGGTGTATATTTGCCATAATTACGTAACAATTTTCAAAACAAGGATGAGATCCAAAGCTTGCAATTTCTAAGGTGCTGATGTTAAAAAGCCAACTTGTGTTCTCCTAAAAGAAGGACACATTTGATGGCAGAAGTACCAAAATTTTGACCTAGCATTGAAAAACGAATCACCTAAAATCGCTTGATAGTAAATAGGATTGAATTATAGTTTCTGGTGAAAAAGAACCCTCAGCGCTTACTACCAGTATTAACATGCATTGTTATTATTAGTATTATTATTATTATTATTATTAACATTATTATTATTGGTGGTGTTGGTGGCGGTGGTGGTTTTTTAGGTAGGGGAAAATTCTTAGAAAGACACCCATTGGGTGAGTTAAATTTTCACCAGCTAAAAAACCCCTGGAAGCCACAGTTGGCTTCTTCTAGGAACTACCTGACAGTATTACTTCACGAAGAGGCTGTAGATGGATTATGTACACATTCACAATGCCTTTACCAGGGTTATAGCCCCGTTCGTTCTTTTCCTTTAGCAGCAGCCTTTAATATAAGTATTTTACACCGATAAATATTTAATTAGTGATATCCAGAACTTCAGACATTAAAGTTTTAAAAAATTATCTTATTTACATTACCCAGATACTTTAATCAACGTTGCATGGGTGAATTCTTACATCGCAACTGACGGTTTTATTAATTTCATTAATTTCCCTGTAGATTTTTTTAAGCTCCTTTGTTTTACCCAGTTTATAATACTGTGTTTTTTTACTATTTTCGTTATCCCTTATCACCGCAATTACACAACACACAAACACAAACACCCATGCCCATGGCGGGACTCGAACCCGCGACCCTCAGCTTGGCGGAGCTATACACTCCAGCGACCACGGCTACGAGGGCCGGCAATCTTGACACATGAAATCTCTGTGCAACGACATGGAAGGTTTTGCTTTATACTCGTATTGAGCCTTCCCCCTTTTTTCTGCTTGGAGCCTTTCTGTCGTAAATCCTTTGCGATATTCCCAATAAAGCAAATATTATTTCCAGGATATTTTGCCTTTGATAGAATTATAAGAACTATCCATGTATTGGAGTAATATTTGTATAACAGATGCCATTTTAAAATACTGTACCCTCTCTTTGGTCTTATAAGTATTCAATACGTAAGAGCCTCAACATTTCAGAGTAAGGGCGACTGTTCGGGGAATTCTAAAAGGTTGTATGGTTTGTAACTCATTGATTGATTTCGTTTTACTTTGAACTACACATGTTTATAGGTGTTTTGTTGTAATCTTTGCTGCTTGTAAATAAAGTGGTTTTTAAATAATGATTTTTTTAAAATAAAATTCAAAGGATTTTACAAAAAGACACTTTACGATGTAACTTCCAAATTTTACCATAACATTTAATATGTAGAATCATGGTTAAATGACTAATCATGATTTATGCTGGGGAAACTATCAAAGTTTCACAGTATTAACTTTAAAAATTGCATAGTTTTGAAAGTCCTCTAAACATTTAAAACGGGGAAAAATGAATGTAAAGTTCGAGAACATAATCCTGACAATAGTAAGAGGTACTAAGTTCTCACATGACGGGCTCAACTATGTCCATATGGAAAAAATAACTATATCAGAATGTCCCCCAAGGAATTATAGCCCATAATATGAAGTAAGGTAAACAACTTATTTTTTGACGATTTATTGTAATTGTTTCCACCAAAGGGTTGTGATAAGGGAGAGAGATCCCCTGATCTCAGTATTCAACGGAATAGAGGTTAAATATGCCATGAGTTTTTTCTGAGACAATTGGACTTATTTTCTTCAGTTTGCGTATTTATAGGTATAAGTCTTTTCGTAAACGGACATGATTACTTTATATAAAGAAATTGCAGGAAAATACTTAAATATTTTTTTAATGACGTTAAGTTCCAGAAGGTGCACTATATACACCGTCTCATGTTCTGATTTGTTTCTGCTGGATTCACAGATTTTGGTCACCAGAGTAGTTAAATGTAATGGCTGAGAGTGAGTCATTAAGCCAGGCTATTGCAGAAACATGATTTAGCGCGTCAGCTATATCAGCTTCATTCACAACTCAGTTAATGCTGCATGTTACATAGGTACCTCTGCTCCTTCCCCCATTATTTTGCATGTTTTCATTTAGACACAGGTGTCTATGGAATGATGCATTCATTCAGCCACAGGAAATACAGTCAAGGCCTATGAAGAACTATAGTCCAACAATTCGTTGGGGATACGAGGCAATCACATAAAGTCTCGACTGCTTTCATTCCTTATCTAGCATAAAGTTAAACGCAACAGCTTTCAATAATGCAAAACTTAAAAATTTAAAAGTGTCGAAGGTCTATCTCAAAGTATTAGTCATACTTCGATACCACCGAATATCGAGGTATCGAGGTTCCATCCTTAATATATATAAATACAAATTCAGGCAGTCTGCGAAACAAGCAAACGAATCTTTAAAAATAAGCGAAAACTAAGATTTTATACAATCATGGCATCACTGTAGAAGTGAAACATGGACTAGGTATCAAAGAAAAAGACAAAAGTAAGATACTAGCAGCTGAAATGAGATTTCTGAGTTCAGTCAAGGGCTCTACGGGGGAACATGTAAGAAACGAGGTAATTGGGGAAGAGCTGAAGGTATACTATTACATAAAATAGAAGAATATAAAGAAAAATAGATGAATCATTTAAATCGTATATTAAAGAAAAGAATAGCTAAACAAGGCATAATATAGTCCAGCAGAACGAAGGCTTAATTGAACGACAAAACAGTGACATCAACAGATGTGAAACCGGAACAGGCAAATGCCTAAATCCGAGTAAAGCAGAAGAAGGCGACGGCGACTTAAGGTTATTCAGATGTTTAGCTGCCACTAACTGCACTAGACATATACCTATACAGTATTTGAATATAAATATATCAAATGAAATAAAATGTCATATATATCTCGAAGAGTTATAAGCAGTATAAGCTGTTTTATCCTGACTCTCTTCTCGTTAGTTTTAGGTAACAAATGAACAAATGTTTAGTAAACAGAGGAACAAAAATGTAATTTTTAATGACAACAAGGCTGTTTGGAACTAACACATTGGCATTACACAGTGTAGACTAGGAGTCTCTTTACTTGTCTAATTTTTACACTAAAGGACGGCAGAGTACAGCTTCACACCGGATGTTTATGCCGTTCTGAGCACACCAGCGCCTGAACGTTTTCACCTGTCAAGATTCCGTAACCCTGCAATGGCTTTCCGGAAGCTTCACGTTTGCTCCGAACTTAGCCGGAAAACAGGATTTACACCTCATTTCTCTCTATCCAGCTTCAACATCCCTAGGCATATGCCGGTTTATGATATCCTTCCTCGGAGGAAACCAAACACATGCCGGGTAAGTTATATCCATTGATGAAAACTTGCCATATACAGCAATTTTTGTTGTGGCTATCGGCATAGAGGGTATGTCTGCTATACATATCAATTCAGTCTATACGTGCGTGTTTGTGTTTTATTTACCTTTCACTTATGTTGGGAGAACCGATTTGTACGAAACATGGTATATAGTATACCTTAATCGCCACCTATACACGATGTTTCCGAATTGCTGTCCAATTTATTCGAATAGGGAACCCCATTAGGGATGGTAAAATAGCTCTACTGTTGTATTATTACATTAAGTAGGCCTACTTGCTTCTGTTTCAGTTATTTTATTTTAAAGCGTTCTGGTATTGTGAACACTGTCGCTGCGTACAAGGTAAGTGTATTTGGTGCACTAACATTTAGCTTCGAAGGGCGCCGGGGTAGCGCAGTGGTTTCGTTTCCGGCTCTCGTATTGAGGACCCCGGGGTGCGATTCCCGGCCCTTTTACCTCTGCCTTGCTCATGTAGAGTATCCCCAAGGCCCAACGTGGTTCGGAGTACACGGTAAAAGCTGTAGGTCCTCTCATTCCACCGCCTTCCTCAACATTCACCCTACCATCGGAGGCAACAGATTCCGCCCGTTGGGTGCCTCCACCTCAGAAATTGGTCCAATCATCGCTTGGTGGAATGAGGTATCCCCCGAAGGTCATATTCCATATGGGGAGCATTAAAACGACATTTAGCTCCGATTGTTACATCGATCTAACAAACATAGGGTTTGTGTGTTAGTAATTGTATACTTCGTATATTATTATTATTATTATTATTATTATTATTATTATACGAGGTGAACTATTTAAGCTGAGACTGTACAAGATCTTCAAAACTAAGCGGTGTAGAAAGAAATGTCTTTAATAAAAGTTGCTTGATATTATGTGGGAAAAGTAAATTCCATTAGTCGTGTTTTGTTTGGAGGACGTTATGATGGTCATTTTAGGTTAAATTTATTTTTTAAATGGGAACATACATTTTGTGCATTGTTTTCTCATTAGAAAATGGTTTATAAAAAGTTGTTTATCGTATGATGAGGAATAAGGAAACAAAAATGTTGGTTTCCAATTTTGAAACGTAACGTGACCCTCAAATGACCATCTACGGGTGGTCCAACCATTCTTTGCACTTTTCGTACACAGCCATTCAGAATTTTCGTTGTTATTTACGTTGGTGCAAGAACAATTGCAAAGTGCTTTATACAAATGTTTTTTTAATTTTTTATGAGGAGTGAGAAAACGACATAAAAAGGTAGGTTTCGATTTAAAAAAATTAAATTGACCCTAAAATGACCATCATAACGTCCTCCAAATAAAACAGGACTAATGACATTTACTTTCCCCCATTATATCAAGCAACTTCTATTCAAGACATTTCTTTCTACAACGCTTAGTTTTGGAGATATTGTAGTCTCAACTTAAATAGTCCATCTTGTATATGAATACGAATGTAACATTGCGTAATACATTACGGTATAAGAATAATAATAATAATGTAATCATAATCATAACACGCCCGTCTGTCATGAATCAGACATCTGAAGATTATCAATTAGTTGACTACTTTGACCTACATATCCACCGCTGTGCTTTGTATTCGAGTGGTTAGGGTGGCGAGTTTCTGCCGAAGAGGTTTCGGTTCGAATTCCGCTCCCTCTGCAGAGTTTTATCTGTAATACATTCTATGCCTTTACGTAAGCACGTATGTACAGAGGCACTACTGGTAAGTGATGATTTGTATCACCCCTGAATCCCCTGCAAAATATAACCAACATTACCGCGTGCCGTGCACAACTACGATGTATAACTTACAGAAGGGGATTCGAAAACACTGTATAAAACAGGTCATATTACATCTTAATTACTATTCCACAATAAATAAAGAAAGATATGAATATCAAGCTTATTATTCAGCTTATTGAAAAAGGATGCATAACAAAGATTAATAAGTATAGTGTTTAATTTAAAAAAATGGATTTATTTATGGATGCTCTTTAACTACTATGGTCCTTAGCGTCCCATTCTATATTGGGCGTGAAAGACCAGAAATTTTGCTCACAGGCCTCTTTATCAGGCTTGAGGTTCTTTTACGTGTCGTGAATGTACGACACGGGTCCACCGGCTTTACTTCCTTTCCGAAGGAAGCTATGCTAAGGATTTTTACGCCCAAAAAAATCCATCGCCCTCCGCCTGGTTTACTTTCTGTC
This sequence comes from Deroplatys truncata, assembly GCA_030765065.1. Taxonomy (NCBI): domain Eukaryota; kingdom Metazoa; phylum Arthropoda; class Insecta; order Mantodea; family Mantidae; genus Deroplatys; species Deroplatys truncata. The sequence goes on along the minus strand of CM060990.1, from coordinate 128,105,036 downwards.
TAGTTATGTAACACACACAAGTCGATATGTGAATATTTAAGAAATTATATAATTTTTCGTTACTGCTATTCGTGTACATTGAACAGCTACTATGGGAAATAGCATAGTTCCGATCGAGCATTAAGGAACATGTGAACGTTTGTGTACTATTATAGGAATTATGTATCAAGTGCGCAAAATATGGCTTTAGTGGACAAATTAACGAGTCCACTAAAGCTTTTGCGTAAGAAACAATCACACTTAGAGGAGAAGATCTAACAGTGAAGAGCGCCTACGAATACTTAGGAGTAATCCTGTAAACAGCGGGGATCACTTTCGGAGTACATGCAAAAGAGGAGGCCATAATTGCCATAAGGGCCATAAACGCATAAATCATATACCTACAGCAAATCTCCCTAGAGGGACAACGAAACTCTTCGGAGCAAACCTTGTTCCAATTCTGACGTATGGCATACATTAAACAGGAGAAAACCTAAAAAGGAACCTAAAAGAATGGGAGAATGTGAAGGCTACTTACCTTAAGAGAGTGTCGAAATTCACCCCATCGAGATATGTGTACATTCTGACGAGGGAGTCCTTTCTGATAGAAGATCTTTCCTACGAACTACTACTCCCTGCAAGAGACCTACAGAGAGCTGATGGCAGAAAACTTGAGGAAAAGAAACAAGGTCGAGGAGCACTTCTGTTCAACAAGCGCCATGACAGACAGGAGTTGGAGAGGACCGAATCAAATCATGAGGAACGTTGTAACGAGGCTGGCCGTGCATGGTTTCCACCATAAAGTATGCTACAAAAACAATTTTCTTGCAGTGACCGACAAGTGAGTTTGCAAATTCTGTGGACTAAAATGTGATAAATACTACGTGCTGAACTGCAACAAATGTCAAAAAACAGTGACAGAACTTAGTGTTAAAAACTAAAGTTATCTTCATTCTGCACAACTGTGCGTACACTTATTGTTAAAGCTTTTGCGTGCGTGGTGCATACAATAGTTCTTAGTAAAAACTCTCTAAATTATATTAAGTAAAATAAATGAATGTTATATAATCATTGCATAAATATAAAAGGTACAGTCAGTCATTTATTGAAATATGCTCACAGCCGCCTGATTTCTACGCTATGAACCGTACCAACGCTTCCTAGGAAGCGACCGTAAGAATACGGAAATCGGATTTAGATGACTGCTTATTCTGAGTGCTCGTTTCTAAACAACAAGCTTGTGACTGAAAATTTGGGTGACAATCGCGAGGAAATTTCTGTGAGTCAGAAACATGGAATCGGAGTTGCTGGCAGCAAAATTTCGGCAGCGGTATGTGAAGGAATATATTGCATTTAAAAATAGGTGCAAGGTAAGCAGTGTTCCTCTTGTGAACGAAGATACAATCACTGCCGTCTAGATTTTGTTTTTTACGCCGCTAAAGATTTCCATGACGAGTTTGATGGCCTAGGTCGCTAAAGTACCATTTTTCGGCGTATTAACAGTCCGAAAAGCAGCTGCTTTAGAGAGCGTGTACTAAAAAATCTTTTACTTGCGGTTTAATTTTTATTGACAGAAAAAAAACAGGTTTCCAAAACATCACATGACACCTAGGTTGCACAAAGGGAGAGAGAGGGTTTGAGGGCGAAGGAGTGGAAAAGGGTGGGAAATGAGGGCGAGAGAGGGAGATTGAGTGGAAGAAACGGCGTGGGGAGAGAGCGGAGAGGGGGACAAAATTAGATGGTGGGAGAGAGTAAGAAGGGTTGAGAAAGAGGAGATGAAGGATAAGCATAGCACTTAACGTGATACCGAGCAGAGCTACGTGTTCTGATAGAAAAAAAAGCAAATAAATAAGAAAAAAAAGTGAGGTCTTTTCTCGTTTCAAGTAATCATGATTAAGACATAAAAATGTTAGACCAGAGAGCCACTATGAACTACGTTTAGTTTTGCGCTCCTCATTCAATGCTTTCTGCGTTAATGACATCCTTATGAAATTATGGCTTACGTAATTTTGAGATGCTGTCAGGGAATGGATTTACTCTAAATTGCTGCGTCAGGAGCAGATCATTATGGTAAACGGAAGTTCCCGCACATGAATGACCAATCGACTTCTATATCCATTTACTTGTACGCTTTCAATTATCAATTTGGATGACTTCATAGTTGTTTACCGGACGCTGTAAGTCTGAAATGTTAAAGAGGAATTCTCAATGAAGAAAACTTACTTTTCGCCTGTTCTGCTCGGTCAGTCATTGAATCAAAGGAGCCCTTGTATCACCAGATTCCTGCAATAGTCCCGTTCTCTCTATCCTCCCACTTTTAATGCTGTGGATCAGTTTATGCAGTCTGCTGCTTATAACAATAAAAGTTAGAAATGATACAGAATACTGTAATAGAAAGTGTATATCAAATATGTATTACTTTGTGTAGCCATTATATAAATTTGTAAAAAGCATAATTAGGATGTTGTGCTATTTAAAAGTGAAACTGTGTATTATACACAAACAAGAACGTAATAACTGTAGGGCACCTGCCTGCTGTGCGACGGGTCCCGTGTTCGATTCCCGGCTGGGGGTGGGAATTTTTCTCCAGGCAAGATAATTCCCTATTCTTCCTAGAGTTTGGAAGTATGAATGACAGTGTGAATGTGTGTGTGTGTGATCTAATATATAAAACCCAAAGAAAACCACAAATCCAATGACAACTGTATACAAGTCAGCACCATTGCCAACAGGCAATTTGTTCCAAAGGTAAACGGCCGCCGATATGATTATTGCAGCTAAAGGCGGGTTATAAATGGAACAATAAAAAACGTAATAAGTGTTTTTACGGTTTATACATTGAAAATAAAACCTAAAAATTAAACAAATAAGAAAAAACTAAGATAATAAACGACATGCTCTTTATCAAGAAACAATTTTAATATTTTATAACTTATAAATATATAAAATGTATACGGATCAAAAAAACATATGTGAATTATTCATTCATTTCATTCATTATCGGTTTACCCTCCTCTTATGTAGGACTTACACCCCCAGGACTTACAAGCGGATGCCTGGGGTCAGAGGCCCGTCGAGGAGCAGACACTCATGGATCAGACAGAGCATCCAGGATGGGTGATCAGTCCGATGCCTGGTATGGGATGAAGGAAGTAGATGAAACGAAATGTTGGTGAAATGGATGAAACGGAAAGGTGATGATGGAGCAGTTGGTGGAATGAATGGCGGGGGAAACCGGAGAACCCGGAGAAAACCCGCCCAGACGCCGTTTCGTCCACCACAAATCCCACATGCAGGTCCCTGGGATTGAACCCGGGCCGCTTCGGTGGGAGGCGAGCGGTCTAACCACTGGGCCACGGCGCCGCCCATATGTGAATTAACGAAATACAATAATAGATAAACAAACAATAATTATATAAATTTTCAGTAGGTAATATTTAGTTATGTGTCTTCACCATTTTCTGTTAATACTACCTAGATACATAAAATCCGTTCCACGCATTACTTTACTGCCTATTTTCTCTTTCATAACATACTTATTTTATTCAACATCTATTAAAATGTGGTCACAATATTGTATAGTCACGTCGACTGTTAATTAGTTGGGACAAGGTACCGGGTTATAGTGATACCCGTTCTGTAATAGTGAGCATTTAGTCCTTCTTTACCGGCGCCCCTCCTCTTTGTAGCCTTTCGAGCAGCAAGAAAACTTTGGATCAAAGAATACTCAGGATTAGCCCAATGCCTGGTATGGTAGTGAAGAAAAGGAAATGGAATATAGTGATGAAAGGGATGTTAGGAAAATTCGCGGATGAAATTATCCAAACCAACATTCGCCTAGCGACCGAGGAAAACTGCGAAAATACCTGCGGTTAGCTTTGTCGGCCCGAGAGTTTGAACTCGGGACCTTGCGACTGCGAATCACACACATTACCGCGACGCCACCAGCATTCAGTCCGAATTGCATACTTATTAGGGGTTTGAAGACGCGAAAAAATTTGAGTTTTGTTTATGGACGCTCATCAACTGCAATGGTTCTTAGCGTCCCATTCTATACTGGGCGGAAAGATCGGATATTTTGCTCAGAGCCTTCCTTATCAGGCTTGAGGTTCTTTTACGTGCCGTAAATCTACGATCTACGACACGGGACCACCGGCTTTACATCCCTTCCGAAGGAAGCCATGCTAAGGGTTTTTTCGCCTGAAAAAAATCCATCGCCCTTTACCGGGTTTAAACCCGCGATCTCGAGAACTGGAGGCCACTACACCATGGAGGACGACATTGAATACGTGAATTACATGTGGAGTATTTGCTATCTTGCCGATAATCGCTAAGTACTCTGTGTTTTGATGAAATAGTAGTATTAAGAGATGCATACGAAAAACTTAATTTTTTTTTTGACTGAGGATGTTATGCTGCTTAAGACACTGGGCGGAGGTGTTGAATAACCTCAAAAGTTTTTCCTCTAAGTGCTCTCCACCCTCTCTACCTTTAGAAGTGATTTTGTGTTATCAGCAGAGTTAAGAGAATGATATATTGTATTTTATGTAGCAAACATAATGAAAATAGATCCATTCTGCATCGAATAGGCCCATTAAGGAACACACACGCACACACACACACACACACACACACACACACTGACTTTTATACGAGATAGAAGAGCCGATGGCTCAGGCGGTAACGTCTGTAGTCCACATTTGGGAGATCGTGGATTCGATTCCCGCGGCCGACCTTCCTGACCCATAGGTTTTTTTCGGGGGTTTCCCCGGGTCGCTAGGCCAATCCTAGGAAGGTTCATTATATCCCCCAAATTTCCTGTCCCTCCATTTCACCTCCATTCGCATTTCACTTCACGTTTCATCTGCTTGGTCTCTTTCAGGGCTGCAAGTGTCGGCGGGAGGTCTCGGCGTGTGCATGGCAGGGGAAAAGGATGCTCTTTGTAAACCTTCGTCCCCTGGAATGAAGGCCGTCTCCGGGATCCGGGACCACCAGGGGATGTGTGAGCCCGCAGGGAGGAGGGGAGCCGGCTGCACCAGCTGCCATCCGGGGAGAGCAAATCTGTAAACGGTAGGGACCCTGGCTTCTTCCTGTCGTGCCTCCTGTTCTGGCCGCCCTCTGTCTCCTCTCACTTTATCCCTCCCTCCCGGGGCCGCCCTTATCATAGGCCTAGGTACAAAAGATCTGTGTAGGTCGAGGTGCTAAGTCCCCCTCTGCTCCTAGTCCTATCCTATCCTATATGGGATAGAAGGTTAAAAGATGTCTTTAAGGGATGATTCCACTGAATGGAACATGTCTAATATTGTTTTCTTTATGCGCTAGATTCACCGTAAAATTAGTTAGCAAATGAAGTTTGCGCACAATTATAAATATGGCGGTGTAGTACGTCTGGCAACGCCACACAGTGACTGTCACCCCTTGTTTCGTGTCATACTTTGCTGACCAGTAGGTTGACTGTAGCGAAGTCAGACTGATAAGGGCGTTGGATGAACTAGCTGTAGTGAGGTAAATAATGACGAAGGGGTGCGTAAAGAGGTCAGCTATGGAAGCGGTCGCAAATCAGGAGCAGTTATAAACTATTTTAATTTACTAGAATCTAGAAATACAATTGAAATGCTATCAGGCTAAATCTGCTAGCAAAATTGCTCCATCGTTGCGTAGCTTTTGTTTAATGAAATATAACGTCAGAAGAAAGAGATCTCTTAAAGTGCATTCAAAACTCGAAACAGGAGAACGTTTTCTGTAGCGAATAGAATAGCGAAAACGTTGGTAAAATGATTAGAGTTTTTCATTAAATTATAAATGTGTTGTGAATCAGTACTCATTATCTTTAATTATGGTTCAGAGCTTAGTTAAAGGGATTTTGAACCACATAGAGGATTTCGTCCGTGGGTGTTTACATCACCACGTAAAGCATAAACAACGATGATGTGACGGTTGAGGCATATTTTCAGAACTTGCAAACATGTATAGACAGAGGAATATGTGATTAACAAAAGGCACGCGTATGAGGTATGAGGTATTTACCGGAGGGGGCCGCCTCGCCACTGCGACCAACTAGATATATTGCGACTACACCCCCGGGAGACAGGGATGAAGTGACGGAGCCGCAGGAGCTCGCAGGACCGCAGGCAGACAGGTCGACAGAGACGCACTGAAATCCCTAATATTTCTAATTTGAAACACCCGCTGGCACCAGCAGAGGCGAAGAATCCCGCGAGATGGCGACGCAGCGACCCTAGCAAGCGGACCAACGCACCCTGGCGTTTTACGGAGAAATCCTTTACAAAGCGCAGCAACCATGCCATCTCCTCGACAGTAGCCACACTACGGAACCCGAAGATACTTCCTGAAGGATGCATGGGAAAGGGATGAAATAATAGGAAATGAGGGAAAGGAAGAAATCGGTAGAATACATCACCCCAGCATTCGCCAGGGCGACCAGAGGAAAACCATGGTCAGAGTGGACGGCCACCGGGAATCGAACTTAGGACCTCCCGAATACGGACCACAGACGTTGCCGCCTGAGCCATCCCGCTCCGTAAAGCAGGTGTACTTTGAAGGATTTGTCAAAAACTTCATTTTATACATTTCTTTTTCCAAATATATTTTCATATTATTAATATCAAACCTGGAGGTTTGTTTTCAATTACAGCACGTGTTTTGAGTATTATTTCTAATAGCGTTATTCAACAATCTAGGTGAAAAATGCAAACAATCCGTACTCATAAGCCTCCCTCCATACCGATAGAGAGCAGATAAATCGACCAAGCGGTCGGAAAAGTCTGCGTAATATTGATAATGTCTATTATTCTGGCTCTTCTTGATAGCGCTATAGTAGAAAACATTAACACTTTACGCTCTGCTTGATTTATCGAGTAAAGTACTATATACGAGAGACTAGGATGGGGATATGACTCTGACCTTTACGCCAGCTCGGTTTGGTGAGTAGTGGTGCCAGGTTTCGTCAGTTGTTTACTTTTTGCCCCATCGCAGAGGCCCAGCCGCACTTCACAACGTCTATCTGATGCAACGTTGTAAATATTTCATTATAAATCACTTATTTTCAGATACATGCTTGGAGACTAAAGCTTCAAATGTCTTTTGTTTCTTCGACGAGTTCTCATAGCAGTTTAAGCGGACCAATCTGTGAAATTTTTACTATATCTTATGCCGGTATAAAGAAGTACCCTTGAAAGCATGGTGCTTACATATTCAAGGCTATTCTGTAACTTCGTTGTTAAGAGGGCGACTAAAATTATTTGTTAAGTTTAAGAAGCTCTCTTAACAAATGTGTCCAATTTGGCATTCTGTAACTCGTTTGTTATCGCGATATTTGTTTTCTCGCGGTTTCTTAGCCAACTGGAATGACTAATCGAAAATCAGTGCCTCTGCGATAGCGTTTTGTTTCACTGCCACCAGCGCCAGAATACCGATTACCGACTGCTTTTGTTACTTTCCCTTGCCGAGGTGTAGACAAGCGTGCTGCGAAAACGTCACACGAAAAATATAAAATATATGTGGATTTTTAAAATTCGCACCCATTGCTTAGAATAGCATGGCTTACACCTTTTTCTGACCTCAAAGAGTTCGATTTTTATGGGGAAAAGTCGCTCAGCTATTGAACAGCCGTGGCAGCGGCCCTGTAAAGTGAGTTTGAATTTTAGTTTAGGAAAGACAGACAAAATAACTAGAGCACAGATTTGGAGTTTGGTATTGTTTTGTTGCAAGTTTCGCTAATTTATATCAGTCCACAATTATTGATTAATTTTCTTTATAGTTTTTGGCCTTTAATTATACTTTTTAAATATATCAGTTGTCATTCACATTTTCCTGAAATTTTAATGTATACCATCAAGCATAAGTAGGTACTTATTTTTGTTCATGATTTGGCAATGTTCAGCTTTAGTTAAGTTCTGTGAAAACGTTCTTGCATCTTAATCTATGAATGAAAACCATAATTGGTATCTGATAATACACATATTATTTCAGGTATTTGTTAAGTGGAAGGTCGTAGTGAAAAGAAAGCCTAATTTCACTAGTTGTGTTATCTGGGGGAATGTTGCAGATACAGACGACTCCAAATATTTTCCGTTCCACCGGCAGCGGGGAGAGCGGGTGTCTTATCGTGAGGTTATGCCAGGTGCCTTAGCTCATACCTGCTCTACAAGGAAGGTTAAGGGATGTAATAGGCTAAAGAAAATATCATTCCAACACATTTCCCTTAGACTTGGCTGTAAGATTATAATAACTGTGAAAAGAAAACAGCAATAACATTACACCACTGCGACATAAGTCGTATACAAACATATTTTAGGAATTAGAGACATCATATCATTATATAACAAGCAAGTGTTAAAACAAAATGGTTTGGTTTTTAATATTTACTGCTTTCCTACCCATTATAAACTAACATATGTTCTTTGTTTTCATAATGTCCTTATGAAGTATGGTTTTTCCGTGCATCGTGACAACAATTTAGGCCAGAAATTATTTAAAGTTACAGTCTAAGTTATACATTTTTCTATTTGGTTGCATGCAAGATGCCGTAACGACAAACACCGCTTATCTATTCCACAACTCATCTTTTTACTGTCTCTACTGTTTACCTACAATAAGTAGGGAAAGTGTTGTATTCCACCCAAAAATTAAAAAAACGAGATTCACCGGAAATACACTTTTTGAGACACACTGAATCCAAAGAAAAGTTTTTACTTTCCCTACTACGCACTTACAGTAATCAGAGGAAATATTGTATTCCACCCAAAAATTCAATAACGAGATTCACCGGAAATACACATTTTGAGACCCATTGAATCCAAAAAAAGTATTTATACTTTTCCTACTACGCACTTACAGTAAATATAGGAATTATTGTATTCCACCCAAAAATTAAATAACGAGATTTACCGGAAATACTCGTTTTGAGACTCCTTGAATCCAAAGAAAGCATTTTTACTTTCTCTACTACTAGTTACAGTAAGTAAAGCAAGTATTGTATTTCATCCAAATATTCAATAAAGAGATTCATCGGAAATACACGCTTTGAGACCCCTGAATCCAAAGAAAGCATCATTACCTTCTCTACTACATAGCTACAGGAGGTAGAGAAAGTATTGTATTCCACACAAAAATTAAATAAAGAGATTCACTGGAAAACACATTTTGAGACCCCTCTGAATCCAAAGAAAGCATTTTTACTTTCTCTACTACGTAGTTACACGACGTAGAGAAAGTATTGTATTTCACCCAAAAATTCAATGATATTCACCGGAAATACTCGTTTTGAGACTCCCTGAATCCAAACAAAGCGTTTTTACTTTCTCTACTGCGTAGTTTCAGTAAGTAGATCAAGTATTGTATTCCACCCAAAAATTTAATAACGAAATTAATACTCGGAACGGAAATACTCGTTTTCAGAATCCGTGAAACCAAACAAAGCGTTTTTATTTTCTCTGCTAAGCTGCAGTAAATAAAGCAAGCATTGTGCTCCACCCAAAAATTTAATAACGAGATTCACCCGATATACACGTTTTGAGACCCCTGAATCCAAACAAAACATTTTTATTTTCCCTACTACGTAGTTACAGGAGGTAGAGAAAGTATTGTGTTCCTTCCAAAAACAGAATAAAGAGATTCACCGGATATACAGGTTTTGAGACTCCCTGGATCCAAAGAAAGCATTTTTACTTTGTCTACTACGTAGCTACAGTAAGTAGAGAAATTACTGTATTCCACCTAAAATTCAATGTCGTAATTTCACCAGAAATCACGTTTGTGACCCCTGAATCAAATGAATTTATTTTTAAAAATGGTCCCAGTGTGAGAGTGAGTGTGTGTGTGTGTGTGTGTGTGTGTGTGTGTGTGTATCCGCGAACAGCATAACTCAAAAGCAAAAGTTTGGTTAAAAACTGAACTTAGTATTTAAGTTCAACTTCTTCCAGGAATGCGACACTGAGATTTTACAGAAAATCCTCCACTCCAAACTACCCTTTACATTGGACATTTTCCGAAATTTTTTATTCTTTCAAAAATGTCTTTAATAATTTTGATTAAAATACATACGTTTAAGCTATTTTCATGATAAATAGAATGAATATCTTCTATTTTCTAGGAATAGTCTGTAAATTAGTCTTTATTGTGAATGACTTTTGATAATTAGTAAATCGTAAAAGAGAGACAAAATCTTACTGCACAACAACTGTAGATCTTGTTAAAGCACAAAATTTATATCAAATAACATTTTTATTTTATGTCAAATAACTTTTATGTTTTACCTATTCTGAAATTTTCTTTGTTATTAGTTTGAATTTTCAAATACTTTATACTTCTCTCAACAGCAAATAGCTATTGTTTTTCTTTCTTTATTATTTCTTTGTTTTTTATTTATTTATTTATTTATTTCCTTCTCCTGTTCATACATAGAAAACAGAATTTCAGAGCCATCACGTCTGTGGCTCGCATTCGGGAGGTCGTGGGTTCGATTCCTCTGGCTTACCTTCCTGACCCATGGATTTTTTCGGGAGGTTTTCCCGGGCGAATGCTGGGAAGGATTCTCACATCCCCGAATTTCCTGAACCTCCATTTCATTTCCATTCTCATTTCCTTTCATTCTTCATCCGTTGGTCTCTTTCAGGGTTGGAAGTGTCTGCGATGGCGTTTCGGTGCAGTGTGGCAAGGGAAAAGAATGATTTTTGTGACTTTCTCCGCCCCTAGGCTTTCGGCTGTCTGTAGGAAGTATCCTAACTTTCTTGAGTGGCGTTGGGCCCCCTGGGTGGGTTCCCCAGCCTGTCTGCCCGTCTGACGGTAAGTCTCTATCTGAAAACTTAGGGACCCTGCCATTCCTGTGCCGTCACTCCTGGTTACGGTGTCTTGTCACGCCTCATCCTTCCTCCCGGAGACACCCCCTTGTGGGGCGTAGGAACAATATCCACTATGTGGATCAGTGCCGAGTCCCCTCCGTAGCCAACCAACCCAAAGCTATCACATAGCGATCAGCTTTCAGGGATTTGGCTATCGCTTTAGCTTAATATGTTCTGGTTATACCTACAACGAATTGTGAAAATAAGTGATGAAGGTTTATCGGTATTAACATGACATAGATGCAAAATAAGCTTTGTAAGAATAGTTTGTAGAAGAGTGAGTAGAGAAAGTCATGTGAATGCAACACATATTTTACAGCAAAAGCTCCATATGCCTGCGTGTCTGTGAACAACATAAATCCAAAGCGAAAAGTCGGATAAATACCAAACTTGATATTTAAGTTCAGCATCTTTCAAAGATGTGACAAGGATTTTCGAGAAAATCTCCCCCATCCTGAACCACCCTTTACATGGAAAAATTTTCTAAATTTATTTTCGTAAAATGGCCCTAATGATTCTGATTAAAATACTCATTGTTTAAAATATTTTCATGACAAACGAAATATATATTTTGAACTTACTGAGAAGAGCCTCTCAGGTCTTTTTCATTCGAATGACTTTTGTGTAATTGGTAAACCCTAAGATTGCACAAAGTTTTGCTACACAAGAAATGCAGACCCCGTTAAAGCACGCAGTTTGTTATACATATATTTTATGAGATTAACTATTTACCAGATATTTGTGTTATTAGTTTGAATGCTTTTTGTAACTGAGAAGTCGCTATTCGTTTTGTTTTTCTCGTGGTCATACAAACAACATGGACTTTCAAAGCATCACGTAGTGACATGCTTTTTGAAAATGTGACTATTGCTTTATTTACGTATATTACGACGAAATGTGTAAATGTGAACTTTTTCTTTTGGTATTAATTAAAGTCCTTCAACCGGGTAGGCCATTACGGACGGTGAATGAACGAAATGGTTAAAATGATGCTCAAATAGGCTCGAGGTCCCTAGAAATTATAATCTAACATTCATCTTCTCAGGATAAGAGGAAACCCTGGAAAAAATCTTTACCCAGGTATTTCACTTTAACTGAGATTCGAACTCGGGACAGTTATGTGAATGCAACATGTTAGTTTGTTCTCGTGGTAATGCAGAGAGCGTGGAGTTTCAAAGACACCACAAAAAAATCTGACTATCGTTTGAGCTACTGCATTCTTCTTATACTTACAACGAAGTTTGTAATGACAGTTCATCTCAATTAACAAGAAGACTCTTTCGCTCAAGCCGTGTGTAGGACAAGGTTGGAAATATAGAATCAGATTGAAAAATTCAATGTCATAGCCGAGATTTGAACTACGGATCTTCCAGTTTACGTCCAGGTGGCGCCACGGTAACGCGTGCGACTCGCATTCGGGAGATCCCTAGTTCACTTTCCGGCGATCGCCCAATCTGACCCACGGGTTTTCGAGAGTTTTCCCGGGTCTTCAGGCGAAAGCTGATAAGATTTCTCTCAGCCCACAAATATCGTTCCATTCCTCATTTCATTCATCCTTAACCCTGTTAGGTCTGTTTCAGGGTTGGAAGTGTCGGCGATGGTATTCCGGTGCGGCGTGGCAGAGAAAAAGGATGCTCTCTGTGGAACCTTATCCATCTCTCGATCTTCGGCTGAATGCCAGGGTATACGGACCGCTTCCTGGGGGGCGTTGGACCCTCTGTGTGGGGTGGTGTCCCCGGTTTACCTTCCCGACTGTCAGGGCGTCCCAATCTGGAAACTTTAGGAACCTTGTCATCGCTGCGTCGTCACTCCTGGTTCCGGCCGCCCGGTGTCTCGATGACTCTTACCTCGTCCCTCCCTCCCGGGAGCGCCCCCTCGAAGGGCACAAGCACAGTATCCTCATTCACTAGATAGGGGTTGAGTCCCCTCCGTTACACATCCCATTCCATTCCAGACCAGGGAAGAGAAGCATTTTAAGAATTCAGAACGTGAATCGTAATACAGTCTTTTGGGGGGGGGCATCTTTAGATTTGTAACTTGACAGCAATTTAATTTTCAGAATAGAGTGATTTCAAATGAACCAATTGCAACAAAAGCACATCAACCTGTCTGCATTAACACTTTCGGGTAACTATTTTGAAAATTTAGCTTATATGTTATGCTAACCGAATAAAACAGCTATATAGAAACTGCATATTTTGCGCGAAACGTTGTTTCCTCGTATCTATTAACATTTTCTCCTTTTGAATACAATACCTACATAGATGTTTTTACTCTACGTTCACTATACGACTGGCACGGTTTTTCTTCTTTTCTCTTGTGAGTGTGTGTAAGGGGAATTATGTTTCAAATAAAACAATCCTTATTCGTTTTTCAGTAACAAACGCAAAATATATCTCATTTTGAAGAAAATGTAATGTTGTACTTAATTGTGCCCAAACTGCTTCAAACAGTTTGACATTAATAATACTTTTGCTTCCATGTTTTTAAAAACATTACTTGAATAGTATCAAAACTGAATATGCCAACTGTATGGAACTACAGGCTTAGCGCTAAACGTTGTGATCAATATCTATGACAATTAAAAAGCAAAACGAACTTATATTCAAGGTAATAAATACCCTCTGCTTCCGATTACGCGTAGAACGTTCTATTGGTGATAATCATGAAACTATTATTAATATTATTATTATTATTATTATTATTATTATTTATTACTAGCAACAAACGTTAAAAACAAGATATACATTATGCGAACCTTGTTTCTCAAGAAAGTTACTGAATCTTTAACTTGTGTAGCACCCGCATAAAGAGTGCAATATTTGATTTTTAAACAACTTATTATGCAACGAAAATGTTAATTTATTTCGCTTGAATAGATCTAGTAAAGAGAAAAATATTTGGTTTCGTCTTCTTTAAATTAGAGTCACGTCGCTGAATTATACGAGCATACACAGAATTAAATGTGACCTTTGAGACGATACCGCACTTACTGTTGGCTATAGCCAGGCATGACTAATCAATAAGACATTTCTTCCCCCTCTTCCTCTACACCCCTTGGTCAATCGGAAAACATTTGAAGCCCACTGTACAAGTATTTTATTCTGGAGTATTTTTCGTATTCAAATTTGCTAAGTGTAAATTATCACTTTATAACCCCAATGACTGCCTTCTGTTATGTTTTTCCTCTTCCAACAGCATCAATATAAATTCAATTTTCTATGGTTACGAGAAGCTGGTATATAGCTTTCTGCTAGCCTCTTTTTTTTAGCAAATTGGAAACTATCTTGAAGGATTCTGGGAACGAAAACGTATCCCTGTAATATCCTACAGCTCTCAAAAGCGCTCAATTCCTAATCTTGGCCTAAAAATGAGGCAACTATATTCATGAACCATGCAGATCAACACAAGATTAATCACTGTTTGAAACTAAAATCCCTAAATCAACACCTGTTACTTTTTATTACGATGCGACATTATACAGCATTTATTTTGCTATTAAAATTCATCTCTTAAAGGTTATGTTAGGAGCATTATTTACTAATATTATTACACGGAACGTTGCTTAATCAAGCGTAATACGTAACATTTACATTTTACGCTACAGCGACTAAAGAAAACATTTGATAGTGGAAATGTCTATAATGTTTTTCCTCTTACAGCAGCATTAAAACACGTCTATGCAAATCTGTTGTGTAGCAAACGCGTTAGCAAGAGGATCTCGGAGTTTGTTGCATTCAACAACTAAATATTTATTCCTGTCAAAAGTTTGTTTTTTTACGAAGTTGCAGATCGCCGAATAACACCTAACAATTGGTTGTAGCCAATAAGCGACAGTAGGCGCTTTCGGCCCGTCACCTGGGCAGGGCCTTCGACAGCCGTCGGAACAGTAACCAGTGCGGAACAATAGCCCTTTATGTGCAGCTTTCTTGTTCCAGAATAATTCTTTAAGCACGTTCTAGTAGCCTTCCTTTCTAGAGCAATGCGCTTTGAATGCGAGGCTTATATAAGAGGCAACTTTTTCCCAGAGAGTTTTGTTCAGTTAGTTAAGAAGCTACGAAGTAAAAAGTGGACAGCGGAAGTGGACAGTTCAGCAAGTTCAGCTGTGAGTTGTGATTCGACGAATCAGTTGTGTTGTGTTCCGAGTGTCTGCCAAAAGTGACTTAAGTGTAAGTTTGTGCAACGCTGAGTGCCTAAATGATAAATCAGGTGTGTTTCTCAGAAACTGGTATTCTCATTTGTTACAATATTGCCACTCCTGGATTATGCATTTTTAAAGCACAAATTTAAGTTATTTTATAAACAAATGCTCCTTACGTTGCAATTTTCATAACGTGTAAACAACATTCCAGATTTTTTCCTACTTGAGCTAGAAAATAAGTTTTCTAAGAAATACGCTTTTAAATTATGCTTTTTAAAAAAATAATTTTTACTCTTTGAAAGTTTCAGCTTTTGCAAAAATATGTACTTATCAAACTTGTGTGAGCTTGGTGACGTAACACATTAGCCTTACATTAATAAGTGGATAGCAAGTTTCAGTAAGTATATATTGGGGATCTATTTCCGAAGCTTCGCTCTGATAACTTAAAAATTGCATCGTTATCAGGATTTTAAATGCTGAAAAATTCTAAAATACTGCTACCGACAAAAATACACTGGAAAACTGGTACATATTAACTGGCCTGAAATTCTGCTTATTTTTCATATCTGCTAAATTTTTCATAAAATAATGCACCCTTTTGCTTAAAATGAACAATTTAGAAACTGATTTACATATGGGCAACAAATTTTGAAAAAGAAAACATTTCAAGAAATTTTGGAAAGAAATATAAGAGAGAAAAATCCTCAAATTCGATACAACACCCTCCACTCAGGGTTATTTAAATAATAAAATAAGTCCCTCATTTTCACTCCGATATCAAAAATATTTACACAAAAACATTCCTAGAGAATCGAGCTTAATAAGTTAAAAAGCCTAAATTATAATGTTTGACCAGTTTACCCCAATTTTCACCGATCGGTCCCCTTAACGCCAAACACCCATATCCCTTCATCCTGTATATGCAGATACAACACATAGAGGTATTTCATTGCCTCAGCCCTTGTATTTATGCAGAAAATAAAAATGTAGGAGTTGCATGTTTCTTCCGTGAGCTCTCGTATACAAGCATTCTAATAAAATAGCAGGTACCAGAGGTAAAGCATTTACAAGTGTCAAAATGGAGTCTAAATGGTTGATGTTCTCAAAATCCTTTTTAAGCAATTGTAGTCCTTTTCATGTTTCAAAATTTATAAACATATTGTCCTTAAACTTCTTTCATCTCTTAGTTGGTTACTAAAAGACTTGTAAGAATAATGAGCAGAGGGCCATAAACCCAAAGTCCCCAGGAAACACGTGCATTACTACACTTTTCTTGTTGTAATACACTTACAGCCCATTTTACGTCCCTTAAAAGATACAAACTGACCTTTCTGTGTTTTCTCCGCAGCAAGTTTGACGTAGGTTGAACAATTATGAGACGAACCCCTATAAATTACAGCTATTTTGACGAGTTACGACCCTATAACCTCTGTTTTACTTGCCATTTCCACTCTTAATTATGCAAGTATTATGCACATTAGTAACCGCCTGTCCTTGTGCTAGGGGACGTTAGAGAAATTGATGTTTGGCTCGAGCCTGGAAGGCTGCTCAGAACTAACAACAGTATAAGGGAAGACACTGCAGCCTCAGTTTTTCATCTGTTTCTTGTTTCTGTGTTCCACTTTATTGCATTTAGCAATGCAACCATTGTACACGTAGCCTTAGGTGGGGTATTACTGTACAATATAACCTCAGTTATGCGTTTTCAAAGAGGTGCAGTTAAAATGATGTATTAAACGTGAAGTTTCTTATCGAACTGGTTCTTTTATTTAGAAATTATCTACCATACAGTAGTTTACTTGCAACTCATTCATAATTTTATTTATCTATAAATCCCTGTCTTCTGCATCTTCATCCGTAAGTCCTCTAAACGCCATATTTTTTCGGACCCCATCCATCCACTATTCTCTTGGTTTCCCCCGTAATCTGTTTCCTTCAGCTTCCCATTCTAGCACCATTCTTACTATTCTACCGTTTCCCATTCTTTTCACATGGCGGAACCATTTTAATCTTCTCTTCTTTTTTTATTATATATTCCTTATTATCGCTTCAATTTTAAAGTCACATCGCGAACTACTTTAGAATATAGAAAATGATTACAATGAAAATACAATATTTTAAACAGTAATAATACATACAGCATTACATTCTCTAGATAGGTATGCTGCACATTGTTAGACAATTCTGTCGCTCTTCTCTCTTCTATGATTTCCACTGCATTGTTTTTTACATCCATTATTTCCCGAATTTTTGTATTTCTAACTTTATCCTTCTTGAGATTCTAGAAGCCCTCCGCCAAAAATCCATCTCTGTTCGTAGTAATTTTCTCTCTTGTTGCCTATTCATTGTCCAGTTTCTGTACCATAGAGTAATATACTTTGTACTATTGATTTATAAATGAGTTTTATGGTTTTATTTACAAAGTATTTCTGCTCCATAATAATTGGGTTCAACATTCCAATTGTTTTTCTTTCTTGACTTATTGTTTTTTCTATTCCTATTCTACTAGTTTTAATTCTTGATTACAATCTATTTTACACAAGATATTGAGGATGCTTCATACATGAAGAGAAAATTAATTAAATAATATAAAATGTGGGGACTTAATATTAACTTTAACAAAACAGAATATTTATTATCTTCAACAATGAACACGTGTGAAAAATTAGATGTTATCAATGGGGACATTAGATTAGTCAATACATTTAAATAGATCGAACTGTTTTATTAGATTATTTTTCAATATAATTATGTAATTTTAATATAGAAAGTAATAAATGAAACAAACACAAATAAATATAAATCGTCATTTAGAGTACTTACGTGCATGCCTGTACTGTTACTCATAATTCAAATTAAATAAAGAAAGAAAAGATTCAGTGTACTAGTGCTTTACACTGGTTTAAAAAAAATCGTAAATTTTTCTTTGCCTCTTTGATTTTGCCACACAGTCATTCACTAGTCGATTCTATGAGCACAGAAATGCTATCATCATTTAGGATTTGCGTGATAGAAATTGTGTAATTTCTATAGCTTAATTGCCTGATGCACACTGGTAACACTTTCATTATTTAGGCCTGCTTCTTCATCACCATCATCATTAGTAACATCAGATGCAACCTGGAGAAGAATGACCCTGTTCGACCGTATTGTTAACACGTGCGTAGCTTTATGCGTTCCAAAAATATTGCTGGCTCGCCCAACATGCCTACTGTCTTGTACTCAGATAGCAAGGATTAAGTATACAGAAACCATGCATCTTAACATAGCGTAAATATAACGCATAATTGAGTAAGTAAATTAATATATTTCGAACATGGGCACCAGAAACATGTGACGTGTTAATGAGAAAACGTATAACCGAAAAACGTATCAGCTAAATATTAGTGGATAAAGTTCGGAGCCTAAAATATATGTGGTATGTCTGCGAAAAACTAGAAGTGAATAACGAGGTTCAACTGCATATGATTCATTATTCCAGCACAAACAGTTAACTGTAAACACAACGAAATAAGGCTCAACCTTAGCTTAATCACTTCGTTGTAACTTAGTGTAGTAGCGAACTTTAATATCGCACACCGCTGATGTTACTGCAACTGATGGGTGTAAAATGACAATAAATGATGAGAAATCAATTTTTGAACTTTCTGCCTATTATTTGAGTAATCCAATATCAAAACTGATGATCTGAATTTTTTTTGAATACGGTTTAGGTATGGTATCGGCTATTTTGTAGCTATATCAATAATGTGGTAGAAGTTTGAAGGTAACGATTATCATTTATCACCACGAAGAAAGTATTTAAATTTCGATTTGGTCACAGAAGTGACCCTCTGACCTGTTCTAAGGTTTCAAAGCCCATCATTTACAATGCTGGAGTTTGATTTCAAAAGTGTACCTCTACAATACTATAGCATTGACGTACAGTACTATAGAGAGTTTGGTTTTACAGAAAAAAGAAATAAGAAAGAAGAATGTTATTTTGACCCTATTGATTACATAGGTATATTATAATAAAATAGTGAAGTAACCAAAATCAATGGTATTGTCATTTATGACTAGAAAACTGCAGCCAGGGATGTACTGAAGCCTCCAAATTCGCAGAAGCAAAACGTTTCATATTAGTAAAATCTAGGAACAAGGTTCCTGTGACGGAAGAACATAATTACAATATTGTCCTCAGAAGATTAAGGCGAATCGGAATACTGCTAACACCAAGCCCAACCCTGTTTCTTTAAGGTGTCAATCCTATACCAAGAAACTGAAGGATGTGGAAAGCCCACTGGTAGGACACTATGTGACAACTGATGGGACCTGGATATTCTCTCATTCTACAAAAATGTTCTTGATGAAACAGTAAATCATCCTCTGACAGATGGTGATGAAGATTACTCAGTGGATGGTGCTGATTTCACTGTTTAACTGGCTACAATGTGTGAAAATAAACTGTGAAAATATTCTTTACATTTCGAAATTTACATTATTCTTGCCATAAGAACACTTAAAGATGTGAACAATCATAAATCTGGGTTTTGTACTGAAAATATAAGCTACAACATGTTACAATATGTTATAGTAATGCTGCTGCTTCAAAACTTATGAACTTAGATATACAGTTACAAAACTATCATCTGCATATTTCTGATCAAGTTTTACCTATTCCTGGATGATTAATTAAGAATTATAGGATAGTTATTTGGAATGGCAAGGAATTTAAAATACCAGGTTTTTATTGCATTCAACTTACGTTTTGAAAAACAAAATTTCGTCTCTCCTGTAAAATTAAAAAATAAAATTGTTGAATGATCAGCATTGATACTGGAGTAATCATTTACTATGATACCTCTGGAACACTTTTATATAGCTAATATTATCATATATTTGAAATTGACTCTCTAATGTGAGGATTTAAATATGTCTTCCATGTGTTGCCATTGGTCCACCAAGTTAAAGCCGAATTTACTCTATTATAAACTTTTAGATTTCCCCCAACACTTAAAACGCTCCTTAAGATGCAACTTTTGCATTTTCTACCACATACCTAAGTAGATGGAGGAGGTATTGTACTCATACACCCAAAAATTCGATACATTTCACCGGAATATGCATTTTAGACTCCCTGAATCCCCACCCCCCAAAAAGCATTTTTAGAAAAAAACGCATGTGTTCATGTGAACAGCATAACTCAAAAACAAAAAGTTCGATAAATACCAAACCTGGTATTTCTTTTCAGTATCTTGCAAAGATGCAACACGAAGATTTCCAAGAATCTCCCAATCCCAAACTACCATTTACATGGAAAAATTTAGGTTACCCATCTTTGTTTTTCCTCAAAAATGGCTCTAACGATTTTTATTTAAATACCATATGCTTAAGATATTTTCGTGGGAAATAAAATGTATATCTCGAATTTTCTGAGAATATTTTGTGAAGTCCTCTTCATTATGAATGAATTTTGTAAAATTGGCAGACAAAATCTCTCTACTCAAAAGATGTAGATCCCGTTAAATCGCACAGTTCATGTTAAATTATTTTTTGTTGCGTTAATCATTTCCGATATTTCTTTTGTTATTGGTTTGAATTAAAATAAATACTGTTTTCAAGTGGTAAGTCACTATTGGTTTTTTTTCGTTATCGTGTAAAAGGCAAGGAATTAAAACCATCGCATAGCGATCCTCTTTTTGAAACTCTCTGGCTATCACTTGAACCTACAGTATTCTTCTTACACCTACAACGAAATGTGACAAGTTTATCTCGATTAACAGGTAGACAGAATAATAAGCTTTTGTAAGAATATTTTGTAAAGAGTGAGTTAAAAAGGTCATGTGAATGTAGCACATCATCGTTTTTTACATCTAAATTAAAGCCTTGTCACTTCCAGGGGATTTTACCAGCAATTAATGGAATGCATGAAATGAAATCTCAAATGCTCATGGATCTCTACAAACCCAAAATCTTCCTGATATGCACGTTTATACGTTGAAGGAAAACCTTCAGGATCCCGGTCGAGGATTGAACTCGCAGATTCATTTGATAGGCAGCCATGCTACCGTTTGGGCGCACACTGTTGAAGATATTTGTCACAGAATATGGTACGGAGAACAGGAAACGGAAGCTGATGATGCTGGCAAACAACAGGCCAAAAAGCGCTTTGTTTACAATTTGAGCTTGAAATTTGTCCAAATTGGATGAAAGTGAAGGTATGTTTAAAATATATGGGCTTCAGAATACACGAAAGGGTTGCCGACTTTTCTCATCGGGGTTGATTGTTTTACGCCTATTGTCCCTCTTGAGTAATTGGTGGTTATGTGGAGGGGTTGAGGGTAGCAGTTAGTGAAAAGGATATTTAGAGTCCCACCGCAGCCTTCTAAATAGCCATGTATATAATATACAGTGGTGATTCCAGGCGACCCTGAGCACCTCCTACCTCGTATATGACGTGCTGTTATGAGCGAGAGAAGAAATGGAACTGGAAAGGATTCGCTGCACCTGATAGGAACGTCTTGGTAGGTCTCCATGCCCAAAATTTTGTAGTGGTTCTTAATCTATCCTAACATAATTGAAATATAGCACAGTAGTGGCTTAGGGTTTTGAAGGCACGTTAAATGTTACGTTGATTATTCTAAGAAAAACACATCACAAAGAAATAAACTCTCTATTTTACTCAACTCAACAGAGAAATTCCGGAAATTTCGATCTGGAATTTCAGATGTATGCTAGCTACATATTGCTCCTTGGTGCAATAAAATATATGGTCCACAACACTCATGAATGCCTCTACACATTACAAATTCACATAATTCTTTAATTATTCATATAAATGGCGGTTCTCTATACACATTACATTATTCACGATATATGTTTGCCTTTAATTGATTTCGAACCAAACAATATGGAACATACAGAAACAATAGTCGGTTCTTTATATCACAAGTCGTAGTAATGAGCTCAAGCGAAGGAAAATAAAACGCCTGATGTGTAACAATCACATGACTTCCTCTACTAGCTACCATTTACTTCTATAGTTTTTCTATATATTGTTCTTTAAAAATTTTATTTTTCTGTGTTCTTGCATAATACATGTTGGCCAGAAATGATCTCAGTAAATTTCTATAGTTGCACAGGCTCAAACAGGAGTTATGGGAGGACAGTTTGCTGTTAAAAGCATATCCGATATCAAGCCTTGTTATTGCATGCCTTTTGAATGGGCTGACAAGAAATAAAAGAATCAAAAATTTATGGCTCAAAATATTGTAAAATTCCAACGAACGACAAGCTATCAAAAAAAAAAAAAACAATACAAAAAAAAAAGATAGGGCAGCAACTCCATATTTTGAAGAGTTCTAAATTTTATATGTGATAATTTCCTCCAATTTTATACAATTCAACTGGAATAAAGACGATTTCACAGTCTATTCGTAGAAAATACAACATATATATATATATATATATATATATATATTTTATTTGTCAAGCTAATATCTCAAACAAATGCCATTTTCATCGAAACTGCCAGCGCTATCGTTTATTGAAAAAATTATTTAACAAATTATAAACATATTTCCATACAGATTGAGAGGGGGATTTCGTGGAAATTTTTGCGACAATTTCCGTCTTGTATCCTGAAATAATATTGACCATATATACATATTTTGGCATTTATCTAAATTTTCGTTTTTCAGTCATGCTGTTCTCTCTCCATCTCATACACATATGCAGATTTTTTTTATTATTTTGTTTGAGGAGTATAGTATTTTGGTGTGGGATACAGTACTTTTTCTAACTACTATAGGTACGATGCAGAGGAAGTAAAAATATACTTAATTATAAAATAAGATGTGTGTGTGTGTGTGTGTTTTGTCTGTGTGGGTTCCTCCATGTTTGTAGCATAATTTAATGCACCTCCATGACCGATTGTTCATCTGTAACAGCAGATTAGGGGTGATGGTTTGAAACGCCGCACAAACTCCGTTTTTCAGTTGCTCATTGTTTACGTATCGGTGTTTTCTCACATCTTCTTTAACAATACCCCACAGTTCATTACCAGGTGTGGTGAGGTCGGGACTTCTTGGAGGCCAAGGTAATGGAGCTGGAGATTGTACTGAGCCACGTCCAATCCAGCGATTTGGAAAAAAATTCGTCCAGGAGTTGGCGGACGCGGACGGCGAAATGTCCTGGTGCCCGTCATGTTGAAAGAAGACGGTGTCGGCAATTCCTTGTGTCGTCAATTCTGAAAGTAAACACTCCTCGATCATTTTCAAATAAGTGTGTTGATTGACAGGGCCATCAAATAAATAGGGACGCAGCAGGTGATCCGCTGTCATCCATGCCCAAACCATAACATGAGACGGATTATTCTGAATCTCTTCATAAAAGTGAGGACTGTCTTTCGCCCAGAAAAACACATTGCGGCTACGAGAGCTGCGATAAATCGCACACTCACCAGAAAACATGACATTCTTTATGTCGTTTGCATTCGGAAAGGTTTCAAGCAATAACTGACATGCATGCACACGTTGATCCAGGTCAGCATCTGACAACTCACTAACAGCGGTTGGACGAAAACATTTCAGTTTTAAATCTTTCTTTATGTGGTCTCGCATTGTGGATGTCGGAATGCCCAACTCTGCAGAACGTTTGCGTAATTTCACCGGGGAATGTTCAATTGATGCTTCCACAGCAGCACAAGTTTCAGCTCGAGTGCTCGGTCGCCCAATGCGTTGCGCATCGAGAACCCCGTGGCAAAAGTCTTTTTCTCTCACTGCAATAACGCTGGACTGACGGCGGTGCTTTGCCAAAATGCACCACAAAATTGTTATGGATATCCTGCATAGTTTGTCCGGTGTTTCGGCGTTCGTGGACCCACACAGAAACCACCAAACGTTCTTCCATACTAAAAGCACTTGTATGGGCCATAACTTTACCATCCATTTTGAGTGAATATTGTAGCGAGTATTAGTGCATTATTATTTCCGGTATCACTATTGGCGTTGTCAGATCTAGCTACCTTATCAATAATTGATTACACATTCGATAATTCGTATTCGTATTACACATTTCCTTTCTTCTTTGCTTCATAGAACTGAGTTAAGGCAGTGTAAAGGGACTTTCCGCTAATCCTGTATTTAAGTGTGACATCTGGTGACAATACTTCTTTCACACCAGCTGTGTGTAGCACAGTGTTACTCGCGTTTGTATTGGTATTCCAACAGTATGAGATATTGGAAGTGAGAAAACATTGGTTATGTCGCTAGAGGACAGGGCAACTCTTTCGGCCAGTGTGTGGGTTTGGTGCGAAGATCTACCGGGAGCCAAAGCTCCCCTTTTAGAGCCAGGAGGGCACCATTCGATTGACTCTTCCCCCGTCGTTTTTTTGTTTATTAGGCCAATATCTGGTTTCCTAAAAAGACGCTCCCACTTGCGCAGAGATGGAAACGGATGCGCTACTTACGCTTGTCAACTTCAAAGGGACAGACTATCGCAAAATCCAGGTGGGGGCGGCAGTGTTCGGCTTACCACCTCCCAGCTCTCCAGCTGCTAACCCACCTGAGGATCATAGCCCAGACGTGTCCAGCCTCTCACTTTATCGGAAACACCGCCCGCCGAGTTCAACCCAATCCGAACGACGCCCCGAAGTGAGGGGTTCAGATGTTACTTCTAGTAATGTTAGAGGTATCACAAATTGTTATGGGTCCACACCGCCAGCACCACACCAGTTAAAGTGATCGGAACCCGTTTCCTACGAGTAGTGTTTTGGTATAGGGTAACAGTGGAGAATGACTTCAGCAGAAACGGACGAGGTGAAGGACCACGAAGGGCGACCAGATCTGATGGCGGTAGGCACAGTGCAGCGGGGTCCCTAACGTCTCCAGATTGGGCACCCGGCAAAGTGCTCATACGATTACACTTCAAATCCTGAGGGACAGGTACAGGTGCTCCTTAAAGCACATCACCGCAAACCACCTCCACTGCGCCTGTCCCCGCAACCCTGACATATTAAGAGGAAAATACAATGGAAGGAACTGAGGGACAAGAACATGCATGATACGCAAGAATCCATTCCAGGAAGCGCCTAGCGATCATCAAACACCGCCAAAGAAACTCTTAATCAGATGGCTGATCACCTGGTTAGAACCCTTGAGCCCCGTGAATGAGTGCTTCAGACGCTACATTTCAAATTTGGTCGAAATCGGTTCTAAATTAAGGGTAGTTTAGATGGAGGACCTCGTAAAATATTCAGTTTTTAGGCGGGCCAATGCACCTACGGAGTTAAAATTTTCTACGCAAGAGTTTGATTTTCTTTTTAATTTTATGTACAGTTAGTTGGAAACATACAATGATAGCTTTGGTAGTTATTAGCATATTTAAGACCAATATTTGCAACGCTTTTTCGTAAAGACTAACTCTGAAATTAATTTCAGCCCTGAGTAGGCCAAAAAGTATTAAACGTTTTTAAGGCAAATACAACCGAAATCGACTTTGAGCTTGTGAACTGATTTTTAGCGTTTTACATTATTCTTAGATGACAAATGCTGAAATTTTGGTTATTGCATATGCTGCAGGAAATGCAAATGCTATCTTCTAAACAACTGGAGTATGTAATAAAATGACATTATATTGCTCTTGTTGGTGTTATCCAAACGATAGAGAAAAAAGTGAAGGTGTTAAATAAACAATGTTAACAAATGCTACAGGAATGTTGATTCAAGCAATATTTATATAACTTATTCCCTAAGTACTTTAGGATGAGACTTACTACACAACTACAGATTTTTCCTTCAGGTAGCTTTAAATTAAATTAAGTTTTATTTATGGACGCTCTTTAACTGCTGTAGTCCTTAACGTCCCATTGTATGTTGGGCATGAAAGACCGGAAATTTTCTTCACAGACCTCTTTATCGGGTCTAAGGTTCTATTATGTGCCGTAAATCTACGACACGGGACCACCGGTTTTACTTCCCTTCCGAAGGGAGCCATGCTAAGGATTTTTACGCCCAGAAACTTCATCGCCCTCTGCAGGGTTTGAACCTGCGACCTCGTGAACTAGAGGATAGCATAGCACCACTAGACCACGGAGGACGACTCATGTAGCCTTCGATGTAACGTTTAAGAGCCAACTGATTATATATTATTAGAGATTGTTAGATTTCAAAAGTAAGAAACTTACGTGAAATCAAATTAACATGGAAGATAAACCGAGCGGGATGGCTCGAGCGGTAACGTCTGTGGCGCACATTCGGGAGGTCTCGGGTACGATCCCGGCGACCACTGACCCATGGGTTTTTTGGGGTTTTCCCGAGTCGTCAGGCGAATGCTAGTGTGGTTTCTTTCAGCCCCCGAATTTCCTGTCCCTCCATTTCGTTCCATTAATCATTTCATTCATCCTTCGCCCCGTTTGATCTGTTTCAGGGTTGCAAGTGCCGGCGATGGTGTTTCGTGTAGCGTGGCAGGGAAAAGGATGCTTTCTGTGAACTTTCTCCGTCCCTCGGCCTTCGGCTGTTTGCCGGGGTATAAGGACCGCGCCTTAGGGGAGGGAGCGTTGGACTCTGTGTGGGGCGGGATCCTCGGTCTGCCTGCCCGACTGCCGGAGCGTCTCCAACTGGAAACTGTAGGGACCCTGTCATTGCTGTGCCGTCACTCCTGGTTCCTCCGCCCGCTGTCTCCCTTCACCTCATCCCTCCCCTTCTGGTGTGGGGCGTAGGTATAATATTCTTATTCTTGGATCGGTGCCGTATCCCCTCCGCTTCACAATCCAATCCAATCAGTTTGTTTAAAATCAATACGAAATAAGAGCAGTTTATAAGGAAACCTCCTGAATTATACAATTTCTACAATTGTTTCCTAAAATCACAACTGAATACCAGAATGCACGACACAAGGTTTTCCGAACACATCTGAAATGTAACTCCATGCGTGCATTTACAGTCTTATTAAATGTTTCCCTTGTCGTTGCTATAAACATGAATTAGTTGTATTAATAGGGATGCATTGTCTGTCACTAGTGAAACAATGTTTTCTGCAGTAATGTAGGGTCATTTCTTGAAGCAACAGAACACAACATTTATACCTCTGGATCAAAAGAAATCATCTCTCAATGAGTTTTTACCCTCTTCTGGCGCGGTGCAAGAATGTGGCTTAACTCGAATTAATTTCTGAGGGAAGAGATGAATAATCCCGCTATCGCCAAACCTCACTCTCTGTAAAACCACAATTGTATAGTTGCGAGGCAAAATATCGTTTCGGCCTTACAGAATAACAAGCTTTCGCGTTTCTTCTCTGTCAAATAGCAAATAAATATTGTGACGCAGCTACGTGACGCTATCTAACGTATACTGCCGATCGGCCTAGATACGGAAAGATAAGTAGCGCTCCCGCTCAGCGTAAATACCAGAAACGCTATCAGAGATAACCAGAATCTTCTGGAAGTTTCTTTTCTCCCCGACTCAAGAATTCTGTGGAAATTTCCAGGTCATAAGTGAGATGTTAAGTGCGTTTTTGATGCCACATCAAGGGCGGTTCTACGAGTGCGTTTGAAAAATTGTGTTTTATTTTTTATTATTTATTTATGGACGCTCTTTAACTACTGTGGTTCTTAGCGTCCCATTCCCTATTGGGCGTGAAAGACCGGTAATTTTGCTCAGAGGCGGCTTTATCAGGTTTGAGGTTCTTTTACGTGTCGTAAATCTACGACATGGGACCACCGGCTTTACTTCCCTTCCGAAGGAAGCCATGCTAAGGATATTTAAGCCCGACAAAATTCATCGCCCTCCTCCGGATTTGAACCCGCGACCTCGGGAACTAGAGGCTAGCATGGTAACCACTACACCACGGAGGACGACTAGGACGGCAGTTGTAACATGCAGTGAGTGATGCTACTTCTAGAGATTGGAGACGTCGTGTATTCGACTTCCCAGCAAGTGAATCATCCGAAGAAGTCTCTTCGCGCGTATTTCATTACGCCGTTACGTCGCGAAGAAAAGTGTAAAGTGGCAGGAAAAATTTAACTAGATTACACTAGTGAAGTGACAGTAAGAATTAAGTGAAGGGTGAAAACTGAACTAGATCACATTAGTGAAATAGCAGTGAGAACTTAGTGAAGTGGCAATGTAAACTGGACAAAGTCACAATATAAAAAAGAGTTTAGCAATTTGTTCCTTGACGTTTCCATTTAATCACAAGTTCACTGTTGTTGCTCTCCTTGTAAACCTACTTTTGTTAGACATATCGAGCGGGATGTCTCAGGTGGTATGTCTGTGACCCGCATTCGGGAGGTCGTGGGTTCTATTCCGGTGGCCCACCTTCCTAACCCATGGTTTTTTTCGGGGATTTCCCCGGGTCACCAGGTGAATGCTGGGAAACATCATTACATCCACAAAATTTCCTGTCCCTCCATTTCATCTCCATTCTCATTTCACTTTACCCTTCATCTGCTTGGTGTCTTTCAAGTTTGCAAGTGTCGGCGGGAGGTCTCGGCGTGTGCATGGCAGGAGAAAAGGATGCTCTAAGGAAACCTTCGTCCTCCGGACTGCGAGCGGTCTCCGGACCCCACTGGGGATGTGTAAGGCTGTCGTGCCCCCTGGTCCGACCGCCCTCTGTCTCCTCTCACCTCATCCTCACTCCCGGGGGCGCCCCGTCAGGGGCCTAGGCACAAAAGATCTGCGTAGGTCGAGGTGCTAAGTCCCACTCCGCTTCTAGTTCTATCCTGTCCTATGCTTTATTATTATTATTATTATTATTATTATTATTATTATTACAGACGTACACATCTCATACCAATTGTTGCGGTTCGTTCAGTCTTTACTCGGTGATTTCCTCGTTTCCAGAACGAGGGAGAGTTTTAGTAGAAGGATTAACTTTGCTGATTATATGGTGATGCTGAGAGAAGAGAGAAAAACCTAAGGAAGATGCCAACGTAACTAAATGACAACGATGAGGAGCGTGGGATCAACATGAAGTCTATGGCTATCAGAAGAAAAGCAAATAAAATGAACTTCGGAATTTAAAATGGAGATTGGTGTAAGTGGAAAACTTTAGATAAGTGAAATGTACCATAAGCAATATCACGAACTGTTAAAGTAGTCAGATGATAACCATAGCAAGCTTATAACAAAAATAAGCATTTCCTATAGGATGTAGGGAGAAACAAAGAAGAGAATAAATAAATACTTTGTGTGGAATGTGGTAGTATATATAGGTAGTCTGAAAACTTGAATGCTGCGATGAAGTGAATAGATCGAGTAAAATGGATATAAAAATAAATACGAAGCTATTTTATAAGAGTGGGTACAGGGAAGCCATACTGAAAGTTGTTAGGAAAAAGTAAAAGAAACTAGATAAAAAGAAATTGCTTAGTAAGAAGGAACGGCGAATTGGAAGAATGGGTTCAGGGAAGAAGTAGTTACCAGATGATGGAGACTCTTAAAATAAATTATTAATGTTGGGGCCGAATAAGAGAGTATGCCAACAATTTTAAGGCAAAGGTTTACATTTAATATTATGGATTTCAGAAATTTCTTCAAAGTAAAGAATTTTAAAATCAGAGCCAGAACAATCGTTTTTCTGACGATATTATTTAGAATTTAAAATCTTTAATGTTATCAAGTAAAACTAAACTTATGCCCAGTAAAGTAAAGCTGAGATAATCCTGATTAAAAACAGAACCTAGGTATAACAGTTGGACTAGAAGACAGATAAGTAACCTGAATATTCTCGACATATGCACAATATTAATCCAAAAAGCGGCTATACCGCACACCTGCTTCGCACTCAAGGGGCTGTGTAACTGAGGCTTAGCTAAGTATCTTGCTCCCAGTTTTATGTTTACTCTTTTCTTTTTCCAGTATAATATCTGTCTAGACACACGTGTTTTCGGACGTTAATAATCTGCACATTTAAATCCTTCGATCAGGAACGAAGGTAGAATAGACGGAATTCCACAAATAATGAAAACATATATTTTATTACCAATGAAACATTTAAAGAAGTTAGTGTATGGAGTAATGCGTATTCAGTTTGTATGCTATAAATAGATTTTCGTCACTGAAATGCTGCTCTCGTATTTGTTCCGTAGTTTAAGAATCTGAAAACTAGAAAAACAGAGATTTGAATGATTGTTATGCAGTCGTTAAAAGTCTAATGTGTTACAATCTCTCTATCTACTTTGTTTATTTTCATATCTGTTCTACAAATCATTCAAAAGCTTATTTTTTCTATTCACTTTCTGTTCAACATTAACCTTTTACAGGGAATAAAATGTTTATAAATACATAATGAAACAACTTAAAACATTTAGTCCATTGCAATTGTATTTTATTAAGATGGTAACTTATTTTAAAACATTTTAAAGTCCTCTGAATTTAAAAACATAGACCACATAGCAATTTAAAATATGTAAATTGGAAGAATAGCATCCACTTGTATATACAGGGTGGACCATTTAAGTTGAGACTGTACAATATTTCCAAAACTAAGCGTTGTAGAAAGAAATGTCTTGATTAAAAGTTGTTTGATGGTATGAGGGAATGTATATGCCATTAGTCATGTTTTGTTTGGAGGACGTTGTGATGGTCATTGTAATGCTCGCCTGCAATGTCGTGCATCTTCATTGTTTTCCCCAATATAATGTTAGAATGGCTTAACATACATTCAAGACAATATTTATACCTGTTAAATGTCATAAATTTAATTTTCAAAAACATAGTGCAGTTCTTCAGGTTTTATTTACCCTATATAATAAATATAATTCAATTTTATTTCACACTATGTTCTAGACAATTTATGCAAAGAAATTCATTAGATTTTTGGATATTTTCATAATAAATGAAATTGTATATTAAAAACACGTTTCTCTAAAATGTTCATTCCAGCCGCTAATGTTTCCAAATGGGAACAAGAAAAAAAAACAGACATAATAATTTTCTAAAAATCTAATTATTGCATATATCTTTAAATTGGTGATCTCCAGCATAAAAACCACCAAAGTTCTTAAACTGAATTCAGCAGGTAAAATGTTAACCTGTTGGCAGAAATATTTTCAGTACAAACTTTGTAACAAGTACACGAGAACATAATAAGTGAAGTCAACTCTTCGGTCATAGCTGCATTGATATTATATACTGTTTGCATGAGCTCAGGAGAAAGAAATGAATGGTAATGAAACACTTCAACATTATTAGTGAATATATCTAAAACATTCAAAATTGCAAATCTTATATTTTAACAATATCTATATTTCTACTTTCTCTACTACGTACCTAGTAGGTATTGTATTCCACCCAAAAATTCGATGTTGAGATTTCACCGGAAATACCTGTTTTGAGGCACCCTGAATCTAAAAAAGACATTTTTGACAAAGGTCCGTATGTGTGTGTGTGTGTTAAATTGAATTTTATTTATGGACGCTCTTTAACTGCTATGGTCCTTAGCGTCCCATTCTAGACTGGACGTGAAAGACTGGAAAGTTTGCTCAGAGGCCTCTTTATCAGACTTGAGGTTCTTTTACCTGCCGTAAATCTACGACACGGGACCACCCGCTTTACTTCCCTTCTGAAGGAAGCCATGTTAAGGATTTTTACGTCCGAAAAAATCCATCGCCCTCCGCCAGGTTTGAAGCCGCAACCTCGGGAACTAGAGGTAACCACTACACCACGGAGGACGACATATATATATATATATATATATATATATATATATATATATATGTGTGTGTGTGTGTGTGTGCGTGTGTGTGTAAAAGAGAGAGAGGGAGAGCAGCATAGCTCAAAGACGAGAGGTTGGATAAATAAGTAACTTGGTATTTAAGTTCAGTATCTTCCAAAGATGCGACACAAAGATTTTCAAGAAAATTCCCGCACCCCAAATTAGCCTTTACATAGAAGTTTCGAAATTTTCGATTTTCTGAAAAATAGCTGTAACGATTTTGATTAAAGTATCATGTTTAAAATATTTATATGACAAATAAAATTTTATCTTGGATTTTATGGGAATAGCCTGTGAAGTCCACTTCATTCGGAAGGAATTTTGTAGCAAACGTTAAGCGATATACGAAAACGTACTTCACAAAAATGTAGACATCTTTAATACATATAATTTATTTTAAATAGTTTTTGTTGCATAAGCCATTTCCGAGATATCCGTTTTTAATAGTTGGAAATGTTATATTTTGTCATTATTTTAAAGTCCTATTGATTTTCAGTTGTTTCTCGCGATTGCATGGAAACAGTATGGAATTTTAAAGCCTGCATATAGCG
The DNA here is from genome assembly GCA_030765065.1 of Deroplatys truncata. NCBI lineage: Eukaryota > Metazoa > Arthropoda > Insecta > Mantodea > Mantidae > Deroplatys > Deroplatys truncata. The sequence goes on along the minus strand of CM060990.1, from coordinate 128,072,805 downwards.
TCCAGTTCTTATACATGTGACTATCGCTATTCCCACTGTAGATATTTATAACGAAATGTGTAATGTCGCTGTTTCTGCAAAGGTTTATCTCGATTAAAATGAAAAAGATAGAAAAAAAATCTGATGTGTTACCTACCTACATTCACGTAATTTTCTCTACCCTCTATTGTTTTTAATGGGTATACGAACTCTTCTTACAGAAGTCAATTTTTCTAACTAAACTTAAATATATTAAACTTTAATACCAAATTGGTATTTATATGAGTTTTCGTTTTTGATGTATGCTATTCACACATAAACACACGTATATTTAGACCTTTTTCTAAAAGTGGGTCTAAAAAGTCTTCTAAAAGGAGGTCTCAAAAAATATTTCCGAAGAAATTCCGCTATGGGATTTTTGAGTTGAATGTAGTATATGTCACCTTGATACATGGTGGAGAAAGTAAAAAGTGGGATATATTGCATTCATATGACTTTTTCTACTCACTCTTCAGCAAACTATTCATACAAAAGCGTATTCTTCTGTCTTATTCTTGCTAATCGACATAAACTTTCACTTCATATCTGCACGTTTCAAGGTAGGCATAAGCAGAATACAGTAGGTTAAAGCGATAGTCAGATTTTGAAAAGGGTGTCGCTATGCAAAAGCTTTGGAATTCCATCTCCTTGCATGACCACGAGAGAAAAACGAATAGCGACTAACCACTTGAAAAAAACCGAGTGAAGTGGCGCCGCGATAACGGTACAACTCGCATTCGGGAGGTCCTGGACTTAATCCCTGGTGACCGCCCACTTTTTTCCATGGGTTTTTATGGTTTCCCCGGGTCGGCAGGCGAATGCTGGGGTGGTATCTCTTATACCATGATTTTCCTGCCCGTTGTTTCCTGTATCCATCATCTCCTTCATTGTCATCTATTTCAGGGTTTTAGGACCAGGTAACGGTGTTCGGCAGGTTGCGGCTGGGCGGTGGCTGTGCGCTTTGTAGCGGTTTCTTCCCTGGCGCTGTTGCGGAACTGCTCAGCTAAGACCCGGGGATAGGAAGTTTGTGGGTGGGCACGGCGGCGTCGGATGCGATCGAACTGGAAACTTTGGGGACCACGTCCATGCTTGTATTTGCTCATTCGAGGTTTGTTTCTGTCCTAAGGGGATATTAATAGTTTATGGCTAACCTAAAGAAAAAGCTGGACATCTTGGCATCCTCACCTTTGCTACAGTCTTGCCAAAAATTAAACGTGCTTTGCAATTTCATCTGCCCTTCTCTGGTTTATCAATTTCAGACAACAGCCATCAACAAAATACCATCTAAATTTCTTTCTGACGCTGACAAACGTATTAAATAAACACTAAAAGAAACATTACAATTGCCGACTGATATACCTGATTCTATGTTGTACACAGATAGAAAGTATAAAGGACTAGGGCTTTTCAAGTCTGGCTGGGAAGCCTATTTACAACATATTAATGCCTGTCTCAATTTACAGAGCTCCCACAACATCATTATCAATACTTGTTGTGATTTACTGGACGAGATAAAAACATGCATGCAGAAACTCGAACTTGAGAATATTCCTAATGAACCAATGAGAGTTAAAGTACTTAGAAAAGAACTGAGGGAGCGTGAATTTCAATCCTGATGTACCCTCTCTCAAAAAGGTAAAGGAGTTATACTATACAAGCAGTATACCCCAACTAATAAATGGATTCGACAACCTGACCAGCTTACCATTAGTGAATGGAAAACAGCATTAAATATGACTGCCAATGTTTGTCCGCTCCGTGCTATACCAGGAAGGTCCCAAGACGGTAACCACTGTCGCCACTGCGACAGTGAGACGGAAACCCTTGGCCACGTTTTGGGCGCCTGTCCTTTCGGAGAGACACTGCGGAATTGTCGGCATCATAAAATAAGATCCACTATTGCTGAAGCCTTAAAACTAAAAGGCCACATAGTATTTCAGGACGGCTCAAGACGGCTCCTCTCGTTGGATTGACATACTAGCCACCCTAACAGCCTCATCATCCGGATATATCATCGATCCAACAGTGAGAATGGAGCAGAATGAACAACAACCAGCTGAAGTACACACATAAAAATGTCGAGTCTACGAGCCTATCATCCCCTACTACCTTGAGAAGTACAATTTATCATCCATTGAAGTTATTGGACTGATGTTTGGGGCAAGAGGAACCATACCTGGGCACTTTGCTGAGTTTTGCAAAAAGTTCAGACACAAGGCCAATTTCATGTACAACATTGTAGTTTTTGCTCTTAAAGGTTCAATCAAAATTCTCCAAAATCATCTATATTCAAGTTAATTTCATTTTGTGGCTTATGGCTAACAGCAGAGCAGCCACACTTTTAGTAATTTCCCCTCTAAAATAGAATTTTCCCCTGATTTCTTTTACTCATAATTGGAATTTGTTTCAGTGATAATCATGTTTTGTCTTCTTGTGCCATTCTTGTTTTTATATAATAATTTGTAAAAGTATTAAGCTTTGTCTGTTTGGCAGCCCCTACTTTTGGGAAAGCTGAAAGTTTCCTTTCTAAATAAAAAAAAATTCTCTACTGCGTGCTTACAGTGTGTGTCTGTATCTGAGAACAACATAACTCAAAAGCGAATAGTCGGTTAAATACGAAACTTGGTATTTAAGTTCAGAGCCTTCCAGGGATGCGACACGAATATTTTGAAGAAAATCATCCCACCCCAAACTACCCTTTACATGGACAGGGTTTTTTAATTTTCGATTTTTCAAAGTGGCTCTAACGAATTTGATTAAAATGCCATATATTTAAGCTATTTTCAGCACAAAATGTATATCTTGAATTTTCTGGGAATAGACTCTAAAGCTCTCTTTATTCTGAACCACTTTTGTATAATTCGTGAACCATAAGAGATAGATAAAATCTTAATATAGAAAATGTAGATTTCGTCGAAATATACAACTTATGTCAAATAACATTTTTTGTGGTGTTAACCACTTCCGAGACATTCTTCGTTATTGGTTTGAATGTTCAGATACTTTATACGTTTCTCAACTTCAAATCGCTATTCCATTTTAATTTCTCTACCACGTATTAATAGCTAGAGAAGGTATTGTATTTTACCTAAAAATGTTATTTGGAAATTTCACCGGAATTACATGTTTTGAGGCCCTTTGAAACCAAAAAGGTATTTTAGAAAAAGGTGTTTGTGTGTTTGTGAATAGCATAACTAAAAAACGAAAAGTGGGATAAATACCAAAGTGGCATTTAAACTCAGTATCTTCCAAAGATGTGGCACGAAGGTTTACAAGGAAATCCCCCAACCCCAAACTACCCTTTACATGGAATATTTATTTTTCAAAACTTTTTATTTTTTGAAAAATGGCTCTAAAGATTTTGATTATAATACCATTTATTAAAGATATTTACATGACAAATAAAATCTTGAATTTTCTGAGAATAGCTTGTGATGTCCTCTTGATTCGGAAGGATGTTATATAATCTTGCACAACTGTTAAACGTTAAACTATAGACGTAAACTCCTACACTGAAAATTTAGATCTCTTTAAAACACAAAATTTATTTCAAATAGATTTTGTGGCATCAGCGATTTCCCATATATATTTGTTATTAATGGTTTGAATTGTTTAATACTTTGTCATTCTTTAAAAGTCTTGTCGACATTCAGTTGTTTCTCAATATTGCATGGAAACAGTTTGGAATTTTAAAGCCACTGTATAGCCTCCAGTTCTAAAATATTTAACTATCGCTATTCGCTTTGTATTTATAATGAAATGTGTAATACAGTTTTTGGAAAGGTTTATGTCGAATAAAATGAAGTAGATAGGAAAAGAGACTTTCTAAGAGTAACTTGTAAACCCACTAATAAGCGACTGAGGGTAGGAAAGGTCATATGAATGTAACACATACGATTTTTCTTCTTTATTTCTCATGATCACACAAAAGAACAGAATTTTAAACCGTAGCATAGCGACCGGCCTTGAAAACATTTTACTATCCTTTTAGCTTTTTGTATTCTTCTTGTATCCACAACGAAATTAATAAATATGTTTATAAGGTTTATCTGTATTATAAAGAAGTAGTAGAAGAATAAGCTTTTGTAAGAATAATTTGTAGAAGAGTGAATAGAGAAAGTCACGCATAAGAGTTTTAGTCTTAAATCTCTACTCGCTGTGACTGATCTCAATACATCAGTTTGCCTTCCTAAGGCTCAGTACTGAAAATATGTAGGCACTTCTACGTTTAGCTCTTATGCAAGCACACATGTTTAAGCTTCCGATGGTACCTTGCCAAGGTGTGGGTTCACTGATGATTGGTTCTGGTTCCTGCCGAGCCTTTACAATTGCCAACTGCGCTATACTGTAGCCCAAAGGGATTAAATGTATAAATATGGATTATACCAGTACCTATGCGTTTTTATCACGATTGCTTGCGGATTGTTATAATGTAACTAGCCAAACCATCAAAGAGTGCTTAAAAACATTGAAAGAAGGTTGCCTAAAGGCATCCAATTTAAGCCAAAGGAATTGTTTCCTATAGCAATCAAGCAGAGGCACCTGGAGGCAGGCACACACCAGATGGCTACCACAGCACCCGACATATGTACTCTAGTGTCGAAGAGTAGCATATTACTATGAGTGGGGGTGGGTTTTAGTCAGCCTCCACGGAGGGGGTAGGGGCACGTGCTTCCTAAATGTTTCGCCCTTTCCCCTTAGCTTATGCTCCTTTGTTACCACTATCGTAATCGAAGGCAACCTTGCAAGCTTCCAACGATTAGCTCTTAAAAGTCTTTGTTTTCTTCCCAGTCACACGCTCGGTCTGCAAGTAATAAAACTTGAAACGTGGGAAAATTAATATGTTTATAATAGCCACGTTATGCTAATGTAAACATCTTACGCTTTACACTCACATGATCTTCTCTACCCACTATCATTTTTTTTTACATTATCTGCTGCTTACCTATAGTAAGTGGAGCAAGTATTGCATTCCACCCACAAATTTAATATCGAGACTTCTTCGAAAATGCATGTTTTGAGGCCCCTGACACAAACCCTTTTTTAAAAAAAGGTCCGTGTGTGTATCTGTGAATAGCATAACTCAAAAACAAAACGTCAGATACATATCAAACTTGGTATTTAAGTTCAGTATCTTCCAAAATGATACAGGAAGATACATTTGATTTTCTCAAAAATGGCTCTAACTACGTTGATTAAAGTCCCATACATAAATATTTATATGACAAATAAAATTTATATCTTAAATTTTCTGGAAATAGCCTGTGAAGTCCTCTTCATCCGGGAGGAATATTATATAATGTGTTGTGTAACGGGTTAACCATAAGATATAGACAAAACTTATCATAAAAATTTAATCTGATACATTCGCATGACTTTCACTACCCTCTATCGTTTACTAGTGGGTATATAAACTAGTCTTACTAAAGGTTGGTTTTATATCTACTTCATTTTAATCCAAATAAACCTTTGGAGAAATAGCTACAATACACGTTTCGTTATAGATGCAAAGGAAACATGCGATAGTCAAATGTTTAAGAACTGAAAGCTATTCACAGGCCTTAAAATGCCAAACTGTTTCAATGGATCGCGAGAAGCAATTGAATGTTGACAGAACTTCAAAAGAATGGCTAAGTATTGAACACTTCGAACCATTAATACCGGATATCTGGAAAATGACTGATGCCACAAGAAATCTTATTTGAAATAAATTGTGTGTTTTAAAGAGATCTACATTTCTTGTGTAGTACGTTTTCGTCTATCGCTTGACGCTTACCAGTTATACAAATTATATAAAATTACTCCAGAATGAAGAGGACTTCGAAGGCCATTCCCAGAAAATTCAAGATATACATTTTATTTATCATATACATATCTTTACTATATGGTATTTTAATTAAAATTGTTAAAACAATTTTTTAGAGATATAAAATTTTCGAAAGATGTTCCTTGTAAAGAGTTGTTCGGGGTAGGGTGATTTTCTTGACAATCTTCGGGTAACATCTTTAAAGGATACTGAACTTAAATACCAAGTTGATCCCACTTTTCTTTTTTGAGTAATGCTGTTCACAGGTTCAGACACACACGGACACACACACGGACCTTTTTCTAAAAATGCTTTTTTGTATTCAGGAGGTATATTTCCGGTGTATTTCCGGTGAAATCTCGGTATCGAATTTTTGGGTGTAATGCATTTACCTTCTCTACCTACTAGATACGTGATAGAGAAAGCAAAAAGATGTCGAGCTCTTTAAAACACGCTATTATTATTATTATTATTATTATTATTATTATTATTATTATTATTATTATTTACAATAAATATAAAACTAAGCTTTTGTGTGAATAGTTTGTAGAAGCTATATTACAATAAACGATAAGGGGTAGTGAAAGTTATGCGAGTGTAACACATCAGCTGTTTTTTATATTACTTCCGAACACTATTCTTACTAAATTTCTTAATTTAGTTTAATTTTCTCTCTAATTCATATTAATCTAGATAAACCTTTACAGAAATTGTTACAAACACATTTCAGTGTAGGAACCAGCGGGATAGATGAAACCAAACTGACGGTCAGATGTTTAAAAGCGGCCCGCTATATGCTGGCCTTGAAATTGCATATCCGTTTAATGACATTACAGGAAACACCCGAATAGCGACAGCACTTTAAAAATGACAGTTTTGAAAAATTCAAACCAATAATAACGAATATCTCGGAAGTAGTTGCTGGCACAGAAAAGTTACCTTTTGAAATAAAGCGTATAAAAACTTCTACACCTTTGTGAAGTTAGTTTTTGTTTATTTCTTAAGGTTTACCACTTAAACAAGATTATACAAAACTCCTTCCGAATGAAGAGGTCGTCTCAGCATATTCCTAGAAAATTCAAGATATACATTTTATTTGAAATATAAATGTCATAGATATATGGTAATTGATTCAAAGACGTTATTGCCATTTATGAGAAAATACAAATTACGAAAAATGTTCCTGCAGAGTGTAGTTTGGATCAGGGGCATTTCTTAAAAACATTCGTAACGCATCTATGGAAGATACTAAACTTAAATATGAAGTCTCTTATATATTGAACATTTCGTTTTAGATGATGTTGTTTAAAGAAACATACAGGGATTTTTTTTCTAAAAAATGTTTTTTTGATTCAGGGAGCCTCAAAACATGTATTCCCGTTGAAATCCTGAAATCAAATTTTTTGTTGGAACATAATACTTCCTCTTATCTACTATAGGTAGATGGTAGAGAAGGTAAAAATATAGTTTTAAAAATAATGCTGGATCAGATTCATATTGCACAGGATACTTCGCTCAATGAAGGCGGGGCTGATCCCACCGTCTTTGTAGATGTGAGTTGCTAAAATAAATAAATACTCCCCCAATAACAGGCACAGTATGGAAGCAACGGGTCCGGCCCCTCAAAATGTGGTTAGCCTTAAAACATAAGCTATACTTAACTTATCTGTAGATGCCATTGTTTGTGCTATTGCAGTGAAACCTGAAGATATTTAGAAGAAATACCCAAAAATCCGTGATTAATTGGCCTTAAATCTATAAAAAATAATTAGTTTTCGTCTGAATGTTTGGGATGCATCACGATGAAACTCAGAACACCACCATGCCAAAATCAGCACATTGTTGCAGAATATCCAAGGTTGAAATTATCTAAACTGAGCTGATGCACATTTGCTTGAACACATAGGAGGGCTATTCATAAAGTAATTTCCGTTTATTGTTTACAAAAATATGAAGTTACAGAATTTGTTTTACAATACTTTGAAGGTACACACTCTAATTTATTTTTCCACATAGTTTCCATTTATTTTTCCACATTGAGCCACTTGTAGCGTTTGACGAGCTTTGAAATTCCGCAATCGTAGACTTCTGCCGCCTGTGACTGAAGCCAACCTACGACGCTGGCTTAACACTTCGTCATCGCCAAAGCGCTTCGAGCCAAGCCACCTCCTCAACATGGCATGACGTTTGTTTTGAATGGCCCTTCTCAAGTTTGTTAATGTGTTACAATATCTTTCAGCGTTCATTTTGACAGTTTTCTCCAAAAACTCCACTAGCAAAATTCCTTTTCTGTCCCAAAGACAGTTGCCATGAACTTCCTGCTGGAAAGTGTTTGACGACACTTTGTGGGTTTTTTCGGTGACCCAGTATGCACGTAAACAGATGTACGTTCTCATGCCTGTGCAACAGTAGTGGATACAAATCCAAAGCGTTTACCACGTAGTTCATACAAAAAATTTGTGTTACATTCACATAACCTTCTCTACCCTCTATCGTTTATTAATGGGTATGCAAATTATTCTTACGAAAGTTTATTTTCCTATCTACTTCATTTTAGTCAAGATAAACCTTCCGGAAATAGCTGCATTACACATTTCGTTAAAGATAAAGGGAATAGCCATAGTCAAATGTTTTAGAGCTGAGCGCTATACGCTGGCCTTAAAATTCTGTACTATTTCCATGACATCGCGAGAAACACCTGGAAACCGACATGACCTTAAAATAATGATAAATTATTAAGCAATTCGAACCATTAAACATTGATATCTCGAAAATGGCTGATGCCACAAAAGGTTTATTTGTAATAAAATGTATATTTTCAAGAGAGATACATTTTTTGTGTAGTGTGTTTTGGTCTATCGTTTAGCCTTTACCAGTTAAAGAGGTGTGAAAATTATTAGACTGGAAGCAAAGTTCTGGTTATTTACTGTCTGAGGTTATACCTTCAAGATATTGAAGCTTTAATTGGATGAATTTTTATAAAAGTTTTCATCAATCAGAATTAGATAACTGTCTATAGATATGAAAATTAGAATAAAACTACATAATCAGTTTTTTTATCATGTAGATACTACTGGATAGAAGAGATGTTTTTTCTTCAAAGAAATGTTGACAAAATTATTTTACGTTTACTAAAACTTCATCTTAGATCACCTTTTCATTCTACCCCTCAGTATTATCTGAGAAAATTCAAGATTGTATTTGGAAATTAAATGTTAGATATTTATTATATTATATTTGTTCTGCGTAGCTTTTTGAGGCAGTGGTGGAAAAATGATGTTTCATCAAGATAATCACTAATTTCAAAATCACTAATGCAATGATGTTATTGGAGGAAAGAAATAATCACAGTGAAAAATAGCTTATAGGCATCCACTTACGGTGTAGATTTGTTTGAGACATTTGTAAATTATTTTCAAACTCACAACTTACAATCACTTTTGCCGTAATACTGTACTTAAGTCTAATAATTTTCACACCACTGTAGCAAGATTATAAGTTTCTTCCGAATGAAGAGGACTTTAGAGGTTATTCTCAGAAAATACATAATATACATTTTGTTTGTCATGTAAATATCTTTGACATATGGCATTTTAATCAAAATAGTTGGAAGCATTTCTGAGAAGTTCAAAAATTGTCATATAATTTCGATTTATGCTATTCACAGGCGCAAACGCCGACCACGGACCTAAACATAACTTTTTGGATTCAGGTAGTGTCAAAACGTGTATTTCGAGTGAAATCCCGGTGTCGAATTTTTGAGCGGAATGCAATACTTGTCTACTTACTATAGGTAAGCAGTAGGGAAGGTAAAAGGAAAGACTTCACAATTAAGTATTACAATTTTTATAGAAACCTATTGTGAATGCGAAGGTAAAATTTGTAATATAAAAAATGCGCTTGAGTTGCTTATTGTTCTATAATACAAGCAACTTTGTAGACACAAACAATGGATTCAACGTTTGTTTAGAATGCACTCTGAAAGCCTCGTGGCCTGCAAGACTGAAGCCGCTACCTTTCCATAAAACAAATGCTTATCGATCCCCAAATGACCTTACGAGACTAAGTAGTAGATCTTCCAGAAGGAGAGGAATCCCAGTGTCGATACCAGGAATCTAAACTGGATAGACCTTTCACACCGCAGGCAGCAACCTGAGAGGAAAATACAGTAAATAAGACCAGTGAAACCTCATGGAAAGCATAAATTTAAGTCACTCAATTTAAGACCTTATAATCTATTTAGAAATCATAATAGTCTAGGACTTACGATGGGACAAACATATAACATACATCCAAAAGGTTTCGTCAAATAAATCACGTTTATTGCAGATATATTTAGCTCTTGCATTTGTAACAATGATCTTTGGTTCAATACGTTCTTTGTCCGTACGTTGTCATCGGGTGGGGTAGTTTCTCATTATCATTATGCCTTAAATTTAGAATGAACAAAACATGTCAAAAATAATAATTACCCAGCAGAATTTATGTTTTCTGAATTCAACATACTCAGAATCCACGATATTTATTATAATATTTTACTAAATAAATCATATATTACACACATCGTCATCCTCCGTGGACTAGGGGTACTATGCTAGCCTGTAGTTCCCGAAGTTGCGGTTTCAAACCCGGCGGAGGCCGATGGATTTCTTTCGGGAATAAAAATTCTTAGCACGGCTTCCTTCGGAAGAGAAGTAAAGCCGGGGTTCCCGTGTCGTAGATTTACGACACGTAAAAGAACCTCAAGCCTGGTAAAGAGGCCTCTGAGCAAAATTTCCGGTCTTTCACGCCCAATATAGAATGGGACGCTAAGTACCATAGTAGTTAAAGAGTGTCCATAAATAAAACTCAATTTTTTTCTTCATATACTACACAAAAATAGAAGTATGTTCCCGTTATATTGCCATGACTACAAAACTAAACCATCTGACTTTGTGCTTGTCTGAACCTAAATGTTCACAGCCTCAGTTTTGAACCACAGTAGCAATCTTGGTCCAAGGTTATACAATGTAATAATAAAGACAACCCAGATTTACAGCAAGTATTAGTTCAACACAATACTCTTTTCTTTTTTAAAGGTGAGTGCTAATAACTAAATAATTTGTATAATTAAGATTGTCACAAATCGCCACAAATGCTAATTTAGTTCAGCAGTGCCGTTTCTATTTATTTGTATATTATGTAACTATACCATGACGAATCTCCACCCAGAACACGAGATTCTCTCAGGGCTGGTGATAAAAATTAGCATTATTGTTGTATTTCATGTAGAATTTCTCTAGCAATAAATTAAATAAAATTAAATAATCAGTTTTGTATAAAAACACACCCTTTAACATCTACGCTATTAGATGGTACAATAGATGCAGTGAATGTTATTCATCTTTCCATCTTAAGATGAAATTTGATCAAAACTTGTGTCTAATTAAAAAATTCTGAAAATAAATTAACAGGAATTCTAAACTTTGAGAGAACATATAGTTTTATCGACTTGGCGCATTTAGACTACCAATTAACTGAAGCTATAAATGGACAGGCATGCCCAAGTTTAAAACCTGTTTTCTCGCAAACGTTTTCAGCATTTTTCATACTCAAAATGTCCCATACCATACAATTTTTTGTAATTTCCTTCATATTTTTGTACTGTCTCTCAAAAGTACATTAAAGAAATTGACCATATGTATATTTTTTTAAAATAATTCTCCAATTTTAAGAAATAAATGATTAACTTTTTGAAAAATAAAGAATTTTGGAGGATGCAAACAGTAATAATTGTTCTACAATAATTAGGGGTTAATATAAAAAGTCCGATATGATAGATCTTTTAGTAAACTCATTTACTGTAAAGCTTGAATATTTTAAAAATACTTCGCGTGGAGCATTTTTATTATGGCAATGAATTTACACAATAAAACTAATATTACAATAACCATGCAAGCTAAAATTTTGAAATGTGGCGAAAGCCTTACTGTTATTTTGTGTTATAAGTGGGATAAATTTAAACAAGCTATCTTGCATACTGGTGTTCTCCAAATTTCACAGATGCGGTAACTTAACACGAATTCTGTACCATTGTGTGGCGGTTATATTATATAGAGTGATCGAATACGGTGATATTCTGTCTGAGAAAATGAATAGCTGCCGTATTAGTTCATTACAGGTATCTTCTGCAGATTGGGATTAGCGAATTCACTCAGTGAATCTCTACCTATATACGGTAGACTGCATCGCTGACAATAAAATTACGAAGTATTTGGGATGATCTCTGTGGTCACTAGTAGTGTTCCCCTACCAACAGAACTGCAAGGAAATGTGTGATTAGTAGAGCCTGGATTTGAATGCATAATCAAATGGTAAAATATGCATGCAAATATGCATATAAATGTATAAAATATGCACCATGGTATGCAAAATTAAACAGAAATCAAACTATTTGTTTGTTTTTTTTAGTAATCCCTTACCAAAACGAGTCAGGGCGTTTGTACTAGTCGGCCACGATATGTGTGCTTTCGGTGGGAAGAGGAACTAAACGGCAAGTGGGCGGGGCATCGGAGGGACAGTCAGGTAAAGAAAACATCCGCAGTTCCGAGTTGCATTTACTAGCGAGGCTGAGGCCCGCAAATGTAATACTGTTTTTATTATGTAGTTGTACACTCTCATATCGCCTTGCCCCTCGATCCCCTTTGATCCCTATACCTTGATGACGTTAGGCATGGCAACAAAAACATTGGCGCCCTCTCCAAGCGCACTCATATCTTGGTCGACATTAGCTCGCGGCCATCAGGCGGTAACGAGATGCAGTGGGACCACAGGGTCCTCTGGTTTCGAGATTTAACCCAAGGTTAGACTAAGGTGTGTGTGAACCGGATTTAGACTGGTTAGAATGAAATTTGTTCATCTCAGCGACCCTGAAAATATGTATTCCACACTATTCTTTACCCTTTTTTTTAAATTTTTTCATCCCTTCGCACTCCCATGTTGATAGAAGCTGAACATGGACTTACAGGAATCGATAATGTCACTATTCATCTCAGCGACCCCGAAAACGATGGATTCTACACTAATATCAGTCTTTTTTATTATTTCTACTTGTCTCTTCCCATCTCCACTGTACTGTATTCCAGATTGTAAGTCATCTGTGTACGGATTTTTTTTTTTAAAATTGCTCCAGGCGTTAGAGTTACGCTTGAACATACATACGTATATACACACATGCACACATCCAGTTTTACTTTCTCTACTACGCATAGCATAGTTTCAGTATCCCAAAGATGTGACTCGAAGATTTTCAAGAAAATCTCCCCACCCAAACTACCCTTTGCATGGAAAAGTTTTCGAAACCTTTTATTTTCTGAATAATGCCTCTAACGATATTGATTAAATGCCATGTATTAAATATATTTACATGACAAACAAAATGTATATATTGAATTTTCTGGGAATAACCTGTTAAGTCCAATTCATTCGGAAGGAATTTTGTACAATCTTGTATAACTGGTAAACGTTAAGCGATAGACGAAAACGTACTGCACAAACAAATGTAGATATCTTTAAAACACATGTTTATTTCAAATAACTTTTTTATGGCATCAGTCATTTCCAAGATATTCGTTATTAATTGTTCGAATGGTTCAATACTTCGCCATTCTTTTAAAGTCCTTTCGATTTTCAGTTGTTTCTCGCGATGTCATCGAAAGCTTATGAAATTTTAAGGCCAGCGTTTAGCGTCCAGTTCTAAAACATTTGGCTATTGCAATTTTATTTGTATATATATAATGAAATGTGTAATGGATCTACAGAGTGATTTATGAAGAACTGACACATTTCTTTCTTTAATTATTCTGTTCGAAATTCACTCAATGCCCAAATTTTAGCACCAAATTAAGCAGAATGTTCTGGAGTTTCGATTGCCTGTCACTAGATGCGCAGATGTTCATGTTTTAATTGTAATTGTTAGTTTTAATGTCGGCAACTGTTTTTGAGATTTTGCTCTAGTCAACGTGAAAATAGAGTACACATTAAATGAACGACTCTTCCTTGTAAAGCAATACTGGATTACAAATTCAATTACAGCTACTCAAAGGGCATACCAGAGAGTATTTGGTGTTCGGAATCCTCCCCAAAGAAACACAATACTGGGACAGATAAACAAATTGGAAGCAGCTGGATCTCTGGTGAGTGAATAAGGCAAAACTCGTTCATCTAGACTTCCCACGGTTGTTGTTGACGTAAGAGCACGACTGGATCAGTCACCCAAAAAGTCATTAAGACGTTTGTCGTAGGAGACAGGGTACAGCTACACAATGTGTCAGCGAGTTGTGAAAAGTGCAGGCCTAAAGCCGTATAGGATTACGGTTGTCCATCAGTTACAGGAACCAGATAAGGATAGACGACTGAATTATTGTCGTTGGTTCATTGTGCAAAATCCTGCCATATTGTGCATCACATGGTTCACAGATGAAGCATGGTTCCACTTATCTAGCTATGCACCTATGCACCCGGTTAAAATCGGAGTTTGGTGCGTAATATCCGCACAGAGAATAGGAGGACCAACTTTTTTTTAAAAACAATGTGAACACTGCAGAGTACCGACGGATTTTCATGGAGTTTTCTGAGCAACTGACGATGTAGAGCTGAGTCAAGGATATTCTCAGCAGGACGGCACTATATGCCAATGAATCCATGGCACTAATTGGAAGTTTCTTTGACGACCGGATAATTTCCAAGAAACTGTGGCCACCGAGATCTCCGGATATGACATCGCCGGACATCCTTCTATGGGGTTACTTAAAAGACAGGGTTTATGTCACACATCCCTAGACATTGGCGATCTGAAGGACAGCATTACACAGGAGATTCAAGCTATTGACAACAAGAGTCCTTCAACGAGTGGCCAGTAACATGGAACGACGAGTTGAGTTGTGCCTTATGCAGGATGGAGGACATTTTCAACATTTGCTATAGAGGTAAACAATCTGCCAAAATTCCTCTGCATTTCAGGTATAATAAGTTGTCGTCAGCATAACTCGTTTTGAAACAATTAAAGAAACAAATGTGTCAGTTCTTCATAAATCACCTTGTACTTCCGAAAAGATTTATCTTGATTACAATGAAGTAGATACGAAAACAAACTTTCGTAAGAATGATTATAATATTCTCACTTATAAGTGATAGAGGATAAAGAAAGTCATGTGAATATAACGCATCAGATTTTCATATTATGAATTTATTGCAGAGACTTTGTTATGTGCCTACCTGTAATTACTTATTTGCTAAAGGGGAAATTATAATTTAATATCGCATTCAAGAACAAAACATGCATTTCTGCATTAAACATTTAAAATATGCATTTTTATGCATTATCAAATACTGCTCAAATGTCTTTGAAAGTGCAACTTACAAAGTATATCATTTCCGCATACCTACAAATATATAAAAAAGAACATACATTTTGCATATTAATTCGGACTCAGTGATCAGGCTGTGTTTGCTAAATCGTGCACTTCAAGGGCTGACATTACGTCACTTCGATTGGTAAGGGCCACAAAGGCGCACGTCACGCAGTTCCGGTGAGGCTTCCCGGAAACGGGGCGCCAAGGATACGAGCCCACACATTGAGGCTGCACCCCACCTGTTAGCTCTGCCATTCTTATCCCTACTGTGCAAATTTTATCATGATCGAATACTGCCACGATCCGGTAACACATGAACAATTAGTAGAAGGAAGGCTAGCCAGGTTGCACGCATGCCGGTATCGGGGTTGATAAAAAAACAACGCATTGTGTTTATATACTGTTTTGATCCGTGAATAATAAATACATTTCCTTTACCATAAAATATATATTTGAATGCAAACATTTAGAGCCTTATAGACTAAAATGCAAAGTCCCTCCATGTCAAAAGGAAGCACTGAATGACTCTATAGCTGTTTTCAACACTATTAAATTTATCCATGCCGTTAAACTACCAATGTCATTGTGATTTTTTCCCCAATGGACGAGGGTTATCTTTAAAGTAAATAACGGTTTAATATTTTGCCGCTTCAGCGCTGCAGTCGCGATTTTGAGCATGCGCGATCACTTCCTCCATTGATTAGGAAGCCAGATGCAGCTGTGAGCGATCGTCACTTTGTGTTTTCCTGCTGTTATAGCGTTTTGAAATGTTCAAAACAATAGAACTACCCAGCTATGTAAACTCAGATCAGTGATTCTTTTTTTGAATGCGAGAAATATTAGGCAGCAAACATTCATCGCCAATTGTGTGAGGTTTATGGGGAAACGATGAGTGACAATGCCCGGCCAGACACAGCTCATTTGGTTGGGAACAATTCGACCACCCTCCCTACAGTCCGGATTTGGCACCAAGCGATTTTCATCTGTTTCTTCGTCTGAAGAAATGCCTTGGTGGAAAACATTTCAACGACGATGATGTTTTGAAACAAGAAATGCAGATTTGGCTTTCGTCACAGCCAGCATCATTCTTTGACGAAAGCATACAAAAACTGGTTTCCCGTTACGACAAGTGCGGGAATAAAGGCGGTGACTATGTGGAGAAGTAGTGTAGGGTGTAAGGTAATGAATGATAATAAAGTATTTAGAAAATAATGTTCTGTTATTCTTTAAAAAAAATTATCGGTACTTTAAAAACCCTTCTCCTATTATATGTTGGGTTTTCAATGTTAAGATATCTTTTTCTGTTGCCTATAAGTATTACCATTGTTTGTAAAACCATTGTTGTTTAATATTGTCAAGATTTTAACGTTACACGTAACTTTCATTATATGCTATGTTCAATTGTTTGTCTGTTTTATAACACTGTTATAACGCCAATGTAATGTAATATCAATACTAGTTAGTGCTTAAATATTATTGTTAATTTGTTATTTTCAGTACCTTTTACTCCAAGACAATATAATGTTATATGTATTTTACATGGTCGCTAATGACCTGGTTGTTCATACGACCTAAAATAAATTTAAAATATAAATAAATTCACAAATTAAAAGTTGCTGATGTGTTAAATTCACATGATTCTTCTATACTCACTATCATTTATATTTATTTAGCTTCTACAAACTGTTGTTATGAAAGCTTATTTTTCTACCTACTTCATGATAATCGAGATAAATCTTTGCAAAAATAGTTTCATTGCACCTTTTGTCGAAAGATACAAGTTGGACAGAAGAAACCGAATCGATATTCAGATGTTTAAAAGGGGTTCGACATGTGCTGGGCTTGAAATTCCATCTCTATACTTGACGTCGCGAGAAAGAACTGAAGAGCGACAGCACTTTAAAAAATTACAAACTATTGAAAAATTCAAACCAATAATTTCCATCTCGGAAATGTCGGATGCCACAAAAGTATTGAGGTTTACTGGCCGTATTAAGCTTAAATACTAAGTTTGGTATTTATTCAACTTTTAGTTTTTGAGTTATGCTGTTCATTCACACACACACACACATGAAAAGTCTCTAAAATGCTTTTTTTTACTCAAGGGGCCTCAAAACCTGTATTTCCGGTGAAATATCGACAACACCATATGTTTGTTTAGAATGCAATACTTCCTCTACCTACTAGGTACGTGGTAGAAAAAGTAAAGAGTTCATTGTCATGACTGGTACACGAACCATGGATTGTCGGCTCTCTTTTTCAATGTTCTTACTGCTTGAGCGACCATGGCAACAGGTGAAAAAACGGGCTCGCGGGTCTTTTAGACTTGCAGGCGTCGCTCCCGCTTTGGCTGGCATTACATTTGTTGTTCATATACTGCTGGCTGTTGTAAATAGGCATATAAGGTATTTCTTATTGGTATCAAATTACACAGATAAACAAGATTTTGCTTAAGAATGTTTTCTGACAAATTCTTACAGATTTTGACCCGCTAAACACGAATCTGGCACTTATTGTTCTATAGTATTAGTATTTTGAACGTTATTAATTCGTTTTACTATCTGAAAATATAGATTTCGGAAAAAGAAATTGTATGTGTTGACTGTAACATCCACCAGATGGCAGTAAGTTTGTGTCTTTAAATAGATGGCCATAACACACATTCATCATATTAAGTTGATTTCTTTAGAGGTGAGTGTTCGTATAGCCTGATTGCACTTTGAAAGGAGTTCGACAACTATAAAATATACACCATAACATCTTACCAGCTAAGATAAAACTGTGTGGCATATGATATGTGAGTTTGAATGACCCTGCAATCGTTATCACAACTATTCTCACATGCTATCTATGTATGAATACAAGAGCACGTTTAAGTTTTATTTCAGAATATGTCAGCAAGGAAATACAAATTACAGGCAGACTCTTTCTACTATGTGTGTGGCTATTATATTGGACCAAAACAAGTTATACACCGTATTATCTCTGAAAATAAGTTCTGTTCTGTTTATAAAGCTTATTGTGGTATGCCATAGGATGTCTTAAACCATGGGCGCCGCACGTGACGTGTGGTAATTGTCGATCTACACTGGAACACTGGTTGCGTGATAACAGAAAAAGTATGCCATTTGCTGTGCCATGAGTTTCGAGGGAAACCAGTAACCACCATGATGATTGCTATTTTTGTATGGTGGACTTGAAACATTTCAAGAAGGGCAAGAACAAACATCAGCTACAGTAACTGACATACCGTCCTCCAGAGCACCAATCCTGCATAGTGAAACATGACGATTTCTTCACCTCCAGTTGAAACAGTGCTTGTCGAAGAAACAAATGAAACAGACTTTTTGGATTAATATTTTAGTGGCATTGACACAAAGATACCTCATTTGCTGAATAAGCAGGGGTTAGATGATTTTATCAGAGATTTGCAACTATCAAAAAAATAAGTCTAAATTTTTAGCTTCACGACTTAAGGAGTGGAACTTTCTACTTCCTTGCTGTAAAATATCAAAGTATAGAACCAATCACACAGTTTTCAAGCTATTTTGCAACAACAGATTTATTGTGTTGCTGTTCCTACATAAATGGTCTGTTTAATGAAATTGGCTTTCAGTATGAACAAAAGGAATGGCGTTTGTTTATGGACAGCTCCAAAAGTAGACTAAAGGGTGTACTTTTACACAATGGGAACCTGTTTTCATCTATTTCAATTGCATACTCCATCTGAAGGAAAATTACTCCAGTGTGAAGTTGATGCTGGAAAAAATTCAGTACGAGAATCACCATTGGGATATATGTGGTGGCTTTAAAATGTTGGTTTTCTATTGGGCTTACAAAGTGGGTTTACAAAATACTCGTGCTTTCTCTCCTCTGGGATAGTCGGGAAACCAGCAAACACTATGTACAAACAGTATGGCCTGAAAGAGAAGAGCTAATTCCAGGCAGTCACAATGTAGTAAATTCTGTTCTTGTACCAAAGGAGAAGATCCTGCTACCGACTCTACATATAAAACTACGATTGGTTAAACAATTTGTGAAAGCACTCAATCCAGAGTCAGATGTTCTACAGTTTATAAACCAAATGTTTCCTAACGTGTCACAAGCTAAAATAGTGGGTGGCATTTTCACCTTGGAAAGCCTTTCGTGCTTTAGTAACTGGATTTCTTGTGCAGAATCGAAGTGAGACATGCGACGGACAGGTTAATCACTCATTGAACGATTAGAACACTTTAATGTAGAATGTCTCTCAAACTGCACATGCTTCATTCACACCTGGACTTCTTTAGGGAAAATTTGGGTGACATAAGTGAAGAGCATGGAGAGCGCTTTCACAAACACATTCAGACAATGGAAAGCAGATATCAAGGAAGATGGAACTGTGCAATTAGGGACTAGTACGTGACGAAGAGATGCCTGCCCATAAATGAAAGAGGACAACGAATCAACACTTCTGATTGTGAATTTTCAGTTTAGTTGTGATTATGTTCAGAAAATTTACAGTTAACATTACTACACTATGCATATGTGTGCTGTGCTTACAATGACACTTTGGTGTTTTGATTAGAAAATTACAGTAGTAGTGATTCTAGATATACTGAATTAATGACTTTACTATATTTCATTACGTTATATTCGCATTAATACTGTGAGGCAGTACTTTTAATACTATGATTTCGGTCAAATTATATAAATATAAATTCAATAACAGCCCACCTTGAAGCAATATGTGTATGTAATAATTTGTAAAATGTATGTAACAGTCATTGCATATGCTTATATAATTGTAAACATGTTCAATAATGTTATGTGAATGCATTACGTAATTTAATAATGTAGGAGCTGTGAGAAATAGGTCAAAAGTTGCTAACAAAGAGGTAACAATGAGGTAACCTTGAGGCAATAATGAGTAAGGAAGTTTAAATGCTACTAGTCATTATTAGAGCAGCAATAATGTAAATTTTTGAGACAGTTTATAAAATAGCCAATCAACAACCAGAAAAAGCTTTAGTTAAATACAGGTATTCTATTGGACTAGGATTAGCCAATCAGAGACTTTAAATACAGAAATTTACAAGTTTAGACGGTTGAAATCAATTCAGTTGCCTCCAAACAGTGCTCATAACCAGACGTGCTGCCTGCAGACAGTGCTCATAACCATACGCGAGATGTGTCCTCGAGAAATTAAATACGTATTCGTGTGAGAAAAAAATAGTATACGTGTTAAAAAGCGCAAGTATTAAATAAAAGAATCTCACAGCTCTCTATATCAGTGAAGTGCTATTTAATTTGTGTCAGGGATTAATAAAAAAGGAGTGAATTAAAACTTATAATCTGTGTAAGCCTACATTCTTAGTCGCATCACGCCCTGCCAAGATATTCATGTCTCTAAAATAAATACTGACGCAGCTGAGGCAAACATAAATATATAATATTTAAAGAAATAGTTTAGATTACGAAGTTAATATTTTTAAACTTGGGGCAAAGGCCACCTGAAAGTACATTTGGGGCGAAGGCTACCGGAAACTGTTTACTATACGTGTGGTTGCAACTACTACAAGTTCGGCTCCCCAACAGTTGAAATGGAATACAACTCCTTCTAAAATACACCTTTCTCAAATTGACGCCCAAAGCGTGGTGCAAATTTCCATACGTGAAACAATACCATTTTCTCAAATTCTATGTAAGGGAAATCGTTTATATTTGCTAAATCATTGACATTATGGAAAAACGGATGTTATATCCGTAATCAGCACACAAAAATTACATATAAACCACTGAAAAATAAATATAAGCAGAATGTTTGTTAAAATTTGTATATTTGTGTTATTAAAGTTATTTCAGAAACACTTACGAGTCATTTATCGTATCACATATCTAAGAAACAAGTTAAAGGCGACAAAAATAAAGAAAAGAAAGGGAAAAAAGAGAGAAAATATAAATTACCTCTGACTATCGGAACAAATGTAATGTGGCTTCGTGCACTTTAGCTGGGAAATTGCATGTTTTGCCACTTCCTCTAGTCTATCGATCCCAACATGCCAATCTCCTTCTAACCGGACTTCAGAATTTTTGTGTGAATTTAATTTTTCGCTCCTGCACATTCCGCCAAAATGCGTACCCAGTCTTCATCCTCACCACAGAATGGACAGATTCTCCTGCAAAAATCGTCAATCGTTTTCGGTGTCATCCAGCCTCCCAAACTAAACCATGCCATTCCTGATCTTCCCTTTCTTACTAAGCTAAGTATACAGGGTGGACCATTTAATTTAAGACTGTACAATATCTCCAAAACTAACGTTGTAGAAAGAAATGTCTTTAATAAAAGTTGTTTGATATTATGGGGGAAAGTAAATACCATTAGTTGTGTTTTGTTTGGAGGATGTTATGATGGTCATTTTAGGGTCAATTTAATTTTTTAAATAGGAACCTACAACGTCCTCCGAATAAAACACGACTAATGGGATTTACTTTCCCCCATAACATTAAGCAATTTTTATCAAGACATTTCTTTCTACAAAGCTTGGTTTTGGAGTTATTGTACAGTCTCAACTTAAATGGTCCACCCTGTATATGCCTTTTTTCCCCAATTAAATTTTATTTCATTTGTTAGACTTATAAAAGGATTAATTTTACAATACGATTCAATTTCCTGTCGGCTGATTTGTATTAGTCTTTTTACGACACTTTTCCAAATGTTTCTGTCGTTTAATTCACCCCTTTGCCATACTGGCCCTATGCCTATTCTCCTGGAATAGAGGGTTTTGTGCTGGCTACCAGTACATTGTCTCTGGTTTCCAGTGAATATAGATAAATAGGAATAGGTAGTAGCTGGTTACCAGTTACTTAGTTTTGCTGGTTTCCAGCAAGTGTAGATAAATAAGAATTTAGAATTGTAATTAAGCTCTTTTAGGCTTTTGTTCTAATTTAATAATTTCTATTTTTTCTTTATTTTCTTTCTATTTATTATTTTGATGACTTTGTGTGTAGTTTGTAGTTATTTTATCTGAAAGAAATTGTTGTAATATAAAATGTAAATGTTTTGTGAGAGTAAATGCAAGGTTTGAATGTGTGTCCCGGTGTAGTAACCTAGGTGTTGGGATAGTATATTCAGATTTTATATGTTTATTTATTTATTTATTTATGTACCTATTTATTTTCTCCTTGAATCTCTTTCCAGTTCAGCCACCCAAAACTTAGGAGACAGGTTTTCTTGCTGGTATTTGTACATTTGGAGCGCGGTGTGGAATTATCTCTCTAAACGTGCGAGATAGCTGTGTGGTAACGTGCGAGGCTCGCCTTTGGGAGGTCCTGGGTTCGACTGATGGGGCCAGCCACTCTTACCATGGGATTTTCGTGTTTTTTCCTGGTTGGCTAGGCGAATTCTGTGGTGGTTCCTCTTCTGCCTCGAATTTTCTTTCGCTCATTTTCTATCATTTCGTTTCCCCTTTCACGTTTCAGGAAAGCTTAGGGGCTGTCAGTATTGGTCAGTATCGGACAGTTGACACAGATGCTTGCTTGTTGGAACGTTCTTTTCTGCCCTGACAGATAGCAGCCTTCTCCGATCCGCCTCAGATGGGTCGAGTTCTCCCCATTTCCACAAGAGAGAAGCTTTCTCTGTGCAGACTGCCGACGTGATCAGATTATCAAGCTTGGAATCCTTAGAGATCTCTGCGCGTCTGTGTCGGCAGGCCTATAGCCTCCTCTGGTTCCTTCACCACATCCGTTCTTCCTGGGGGTGGTAAGCACAAAAGATCCGCGTTGGGTCGAGGTGTCCCCTCCGTTCCCTGGTCATTCATTCATGGTCTCCCTACATCAGCTCCAGCTAGTACTAAACTGTTCTTATTTTACAAGTGCACCGTGTCTTCATAAATTCCCACCTCCCTCATTACTCCAGAATTTGACGTGCCTTTTGAAACTCCAAGAACTCTCTTTCACCTGCGTTTTATTTACATGCTCTGCTCTTTCCCATCCCCAAAATTTCACATCGGCACATCGAGGATACGCGTGGTAGTATGTAATAACTCATGGCATGTTGCATGTTTGGTGAATGAAGAAAGGAAAGCATTTTCACTTCTGCTGCGTAAAGTATACTGGTTGCAATGAGGTGTATATGCCATCATTTGGAGAGATGAGCACAATGAAAAGTTGTATGAACACTTTTCTTCTATCTTTAAAAGATTTGTGTAAAAGAATGCTAAGAAAAAAGAAAGCCTTAGCAATCGTGGGGGTTTCCTGCATGTGACGAGAAAATTCGCGCTGAAGATGTAATTTGACAGTGGAGTAACGATTGCCTCCGAAGACAGAAGGTGATGTTAGTGTATTATAAATGATTGTATGTACTGGGTATTTGGTATAAAACCTGATTGCTCGCATGGTGTTGTGCTCAGAGCCAATACCAGCTGGCTTACCCACTCTCCGCACCCCGCACTCACGACAGGTTATCTGTCCTTCAGTTACCACGTCATCATTATAGTCAGTAATCCACATTAATTTGCGAAGATGGGAAGGCAGTTATATTTAGAACTGCGTATATATGTATGTAAATGTTATTTTAATTACGAATCGGCTTGTCGCGTTCGGGAAGAATTCATCCTTAAGTTTCCTGCATAATTGTCACCTTCCATAACTTCAGTTCACAATATTGTGCATAATTTGGGATTACTGGTTCAGTGCAAAGCAAACACATGCGCTGCCTTACAGTGTTAACAGAAGAAACATTAGATATATTTTATGTACAGGTTTATAGGAATACAGATTTAACAAGCGAAGACAGAGTGCTGGCATGGCCGGCTGAGGCATGTCGTGCTACCCAAGCGCAAAACTCCAGCGAGCGGTCAGGTTTTATACCGAAGATCCTGCACTACTAGTAGTACTGGATTCTCGCAACAGTATGTTTTATGCATTTGTAGCATAAGTTTTAATACTCAGCTAATGAAAAAAACTAAAGCTGAAATAAGGTTTTTTTTTTTACTTTGAATTAAAGAACGAAATGAAATAAATATTTTTGTTGTAATATTTGCTTATATGCATTTAAACTTAAACAAATACAGTTAGCAGACTTATAACTATTAGATGTCAAAAAGGAGGAAATATAATAAATAAAATCAAAGGTCCTTTGACTAAAAACTCAATGAAAACAAACAGTAAATACAAAATATTTATTTTCATTCAACAATTTATTCAAGCACAACGAACAAAATAAATCACTTAATAAAGCAGACTTGAAACTTGCCTATTCTTAATTGAAAAATCAATAAAGGAAACCATAACAATGTGCACAGTTAATAAAAGTGTCCATAACGCACGATACCAAAACTGAGATATACACAAGTCACACAGTACACACCCTTAAGGCTTAGTTTCACTCAACTCTAACGTAAAATTAGAAATTCATCTCTTGTTCTTTTATACTTGCCAGAAAGATTTACACGAATTTGTTCAATGTTCGAGTTATTGTGCTGAGACATTTATGCAAAGGTTTTAATTTTTTACCGCTGATAAAAGTATTCGCAGACTAAAATAGTATTATAATTGTTCATTCATCTCTGCGAATAAGATTATTCTCTAAGCCGATGACATCCAGATCCCTTTGACCTTCCAAGTACAATGTATAATGCGCCTAAAGTAGATATCTCAGAATAACTCACAGAACGATTCTTCCTAAAAAAAATGCTTAGATGTAATGTCAGGAAACAAAATTTTCCTGTTAAACGCTTTCTTATATATATATATATATATATATATATATATATATATATATATACCGAATGAGTCTTCTCAGCCTGCGGATTGAGAAGTTATGTAGTCCCGGTTGTACATGCTATGCCGTAAACATTGTTCACTGCATCGCGTCGTATCAATTTCGGCCGAAATGACTGTTTTGCACTGCTGTGCGTGCAGTGACTTTCACTCGTAGCGCAACAGTGTGCGCGTTGGTCTTCAGTGGTGAAGGTCCCAGATTCAAATGCTTCCACTTGAAGGTACTTTTTATAGACGACGTGCCTCCGTTGTATTCTGCTGCGTTTCCTCGTATATTAACAGCATGTCCAGATACTCTCTATTCGAAAACATTGTTCCACAGTGAGCACGAACAGCTGGAACTTCGTATTTATAGGCAAATCCATTTTCTAGTGCTTTGGGAAAGAAATAATGATTTGCTAGACCGTTCTCGAAACATGAACTGAAATGAATAAAAAACACATTTATTCCTAGGCGTGGTTTGAACTTCTGACCTTCACTATGATTTTCCAACATGTTACCTATTGCGCTACTAGAGCACGGTAACAACGAGCACCACCGTACCCTAATAAGCGGGCTGGCGAATGCGGTGTCTGCACCCACATTTCGCATCGTCTGTAAACTACAGAGAGTTGCCTAGTTACCAATCCGCAGGTTGAGAAGACTCACGCGGTGTATATACCAGGTGTCCGGAAAAAAGATTCCAATGTTTACAGAGGATGTAGTATGCAACAAAAGAAGGAAAAGCTTTCGTTTAAACATTAGTCGTAAACCTAATATATTCTGAGTTATGGCCTTATTTTGTATGAGGAGCATAACTTGCACTTCGAGAGCTTTGGCACGAAACGAATGCGAACACATTGTACGTAGAGGTTTGTTACTGTGTTTGCATATGGTGTATTAAGCAAGAACAGAACACAAGAGTAGTCAACCTACAGTGTTCCACTGCGCGCCAAATACTAATTCCTCTATAAGTCAGATATGTTATTCACGTCTGATGTACGGTTGTGCTCAAATGGCGCATGTTTTGTTGTGATACTGCAGTACTGTAATTTATTTTCTTGACCTTCTGTGGACTTACAACACCGGCTCATTTTCACCATAGGGTTAGTCGTCAGCTAACAGGAGTCTTTCATGAGAAATGGATTGGACGGCGAGAGCCAATACCTGACTTTCCCGTTCTCCTGACCTTAACCGTTTAGATTTTTGGTTTTGGTGACATTTAAAGTCCATGGTGTATGCAGTTCCCATAAATGATGTACAGGTACTACGAGAACGCGTGTTCAATACCTGTGACGCAATCAGGCAACAACCAGAGGTATTTTAAAGAATGCGAGATTCCATGAGACGCAGGGTGAAAGGTTGCATTGCAATGGATGTCGATGGAGCACCTATTGCTAAGAGTAGATCAAAACATGGTAATCATAGATGGTAGTGTTGTAGATCACAACTCAGCAGATATTGAGTTTACAGCCAATGTTTATAGGAACTGGTTTTCTTCTGTTGTTGCATACTACCTCCTCTATAAATATTGGAACCTTTTTTCCCGAACATCCGTGTGTATGTGTGTGTGTGTGTGTGTGAGAGAGAGAGAGAGAGAGAATATTATTCCTAACAGACACGGTTCGGTATTAGCACATTAAAATAATAATTCAACGCAGTAGGAGAAAATAAGCTCAGAGTTCCGGGGATTTCGGAATAAATTTCGTTGATTATATTAATAAAGTAAAAGCTTTTAATTATAATGAAGGTTATGTTTTATGATACTTAGTTCACTGTATGATGCGTGCGAGTTCTTAATTCTCTGTTGTTAAAAGAGAAAATAAGGCACTGTAATAATATACAAACATGACACATGAATTATGCACAACAGAACCCAGAAATAGATGAAGAAAGGAATACAATATAAAGCAAAAGTCTTACCTATGTCGTGTGACTGTGATTTTCTGTCACAATCCTCTAACTTCGGAACATTTAATCCATTAAGCTTCTAAAATAACTGGGATCCGCTACCAATGGCTCTAAAATGTCTCCTCCAATCCTGACATCTCGAGACAGACAGCTCTTGAATTTTGTTTAAACGTTCTCTAGTGTTTCAAAAACTAGAGATTTCGAAGGTCAGGGCATATGTTCCAAGATATTTTGGGTCTCAAGTGACGTACGGACTGAAGTTTTGTCCTACTGAAATACAATAAAATTTTGGGGACTGAAGAGCGAACTTTCATAGCATACGCGCAAACCGCGTGCTTTGAGCTAAGTCTTAATCATACCTTCATGTGTTCTGTTTACCGACACGGGTAGCCGGAGTGCTTAAGGTAAGGATTCCGAACGGAAGGTCTGTGGTTTAAATCTCGCTGGACCGTACTCTCTGACTGACTTTTTTTTCCAGATTTTCCTCAGTCCTTGGGGGGTACCATAAACGTAGACCTGGAACGCTTCCTTCCCAAATTACCATTTCATTTCATTTCATCTGTCACCAGTGTTAACGCCTGTGGTTGCCGTACGAAGTAATAGCGGGCGTAAACACTATTAAAAAACGTGTTCTGTTTATACCATTATTGACGCATATGCGCAAGTCACCAAATATGCAACATGTGCTACCCATTCTGCAGCATGTGAAAGACAAATGGACAGCCACCCGGAGAGAAGCGGCGTCTGCGGGTCTAAATGACTCAGGAGTCCCGTTTTTCTCCGCCTCTAGTTTATATAGGTGTATAGCAACAAGTGGAGAGCCACACTTGATGCTATCGGGTGAGGACCGTTCTCGAAAATGAAATAGTAACAGAATATTTTCTACCCTCAAGAATACGATCAATCATTTTTTCAGCGCTGAGCTGAACATGACAGATGTCGAGAAGAGTATGTGGTACCAGTACTCATATTACCTGGAAAGAAAAAAAAGTAAATAAACACTCCAGCATGAACTATTAAGAATTATAGGTAATGCCAATTTCAGGCAAATCACCAGAAACATACTCGTATTCTCGCCTCTTGTACAGAATCGAGAAGTACTTAGAGGACGCAGAGACGCAGAATGGCACCATCCATCAGACCAACGCAGAACTGTCAGATTGCCAGAACATGTGGGGATTCTGGGAAATGAAAGAGCAGATGAAGCTGCTAAGAAGGAACCTGAACCAATACTGGGGCTGTCATCAGAACCAGTTAAACTGGCTATCAGAGAACACGGAATATACTGGAACTCATCTGTGGGATTCAGGCACTTTAAATCTTTGATACAGAGATTGGATAGGTGCATATTGAGAGATATGGGAGATCCATGGTTCAAATCCCGGCTTTGGCATTGAATTTTTCAGTCGTCTGATTCTACCTTTCCAAGTCTGTCCAACACACGGCTTATGTGGAAGAACAATTAATTCCATTTATTGATCTTACAGTGGTTGAAACTATGAACTGAACTAAGTCACATTAAAGGAGTGAAGTGAGGGTAAAAACTGAACTAAGTCACACTAGAGAAGTGAAGTGAGGGTAAAAACTGAACTAAGTCACACTAGAGAAGTGAAGTGACGGTAAAAACTGAACTAAGTCACACTAGAGAAGTGAAGTGGCAGTGAGAACATAACTAAGTCACACTAAAGAAGTCAAGTGACGGTGAAAACTGAACTAAGTCACACTAAAGAAGTGAAGTGACGGTGAAAACTGAACTAAGTCACTCTAAAGATGTGAAGTGACGGTGAAAACTGAACTAAGTCACACTAAAGAAGTGAAGTGACGGTGAAAACTGAACTAAGTCTCACTAAAGAAGTGAAGTGACGGTGAAAACTGAACTAAGACACACTAAAGAAGTGAAGTGACGGTGAAAACTGAACTAAGTCACACTAAAGAAGTGAAGTGACGATGAAAACTGAATTAAGTCACACTAAAGAAGTGAAGTGACGGTGAAAACTGAACTAAGTCACACTAAAGAAGTCAAGTGACGGTGAAAACTGAACTAAGTCACACTAAAGAAGTGAAGTGACGGTGAAAACTGAATTAAGTCACTCTAAAGAAGTGAAGTGACGGTGAAAACTGAACTAAGTCACACTAAAGAAGTGAAGTGACGGTGAAAATTGAACTAAAGTCACACTAGAGAATTGAAGTGACAGTGAAAACTAAATTAAGTCACACTAGAGAAATGAAATGACAGTTAAAGAAAAACTGAACAAGTCATAGTACACCTTGGTCACATTCTTTGCAAGACAAGCAACTAGTCAGCAGTCCAAGCTGGTTGGACAGTTCAAGCCAAACTGTGTACCTCTGAGAGACAATAAAATTGCACAGGTCGTGATCACTTGTGCGAAAAGGTGGCATTCAGATATTGTTGGTAAACGCTAATCACTACCCACGGTGTAACGTTAATTGGTTGCAGCAACTTGGTGAGCACGCGTACGGCGATAAAATCCTCAGGGTCTCCCTGTCTGCCGGACCTCTGTTTGATAAAGGGTTGAAAGCAACACAACACTATGTAATTTTCAGCGCATTTAGCGTCCAGCTGCGTGAACAAAACCATACTTAGGACTTTTAGAAGAACAGCTTAAGCACCGTCTGGTGCCATATATTTCCAAAAGTAATCAAAGCAATAACCCACAGAACTAAGAGCAAATAGAGTTGTTCTGGTCTCCGTTTACATTGCAAATGATTACTTTTTCGCGAAAGGCAAAGGCTATCATGAAGTGGGTTGTATACATATTAGAGAACATAAAACTTCACTTTTGATACACGCAGTGAACTTTGTGATCTCCGGGGCAAATTTTTATGCTCGGGTGCAGTTTTTTCGACGTAAATTAACGAACGTGTGCAGACAATTTTAAAAGTTCTGCTATGCAGTAAAAATGGAACTGAACTTTGTTTATGTTGCTCTGTTGGAAGTTGCCGGCAGCACTTCACAAATTGCTTCTCTTCCCTACAATATGTGTTTGACTGTTTTACTCCTAGCAATGAATTAGAAGCTGGCCTGTCGAAAATGCCACCTGCAAAGAGAAGAACAGCGATACATTTGCAACATTGCTAACCTGGAGCTTGTGTTCGGAATAAAATCAAGGAAGTTCCTTCTTAACGTTCTGTATAGGTTCATGAAATTTCACCAGTATCGAGGAATGATACGACATTTTAGGTATAAAAAGCATAGTTTTCGGCGATAGTGTCTTGATGCACTTCCCGTCCATGCTGTCATGCTGGAACCTGACTCATTGCTGGTAACCTAGCCTAGCTGAATGTTTTGCCTATTTTACACGAGTGCTATGTAAAATCCTCTAACTTTTGATATATTTGTTATTTTTACTTTCTCTACCTCGTACATATGGTAGAGAAAGTATTGCATTCCACCCAAAAATTTCACACCGAGATTTCACCGGAAGTACATAGTTTGAGGCATTCTGAATCCAAATAAAGCATTTTTAGAAAAAGGTCCGCGCGCGCGCGCGCGTGTGTGAACAGCATAACTCAAAAACGAAAAGTCGTATAAGTACCAAACCTGACATTTAGGTTCAGCACCTTTCAAGGATGCGACGCGAAGATTTTCAAGAAAATCTCCTACTCCAAGCAGCTTTACATGGGACATTTTCGAAATTTTTTATTTTCTAAAAGATGGCTCTAACGATTGATTAAAAAACCACATATTAAATATATTTACATGAAAAATAAAATGTATATCTTGAATTTTACTGGAATAGCCTGTGAAGCCCTCTTCCTTTAAAACATACAATTTATTTAAAATAAATTTTTATAGCATCAGTAATTTCTGAAATATCCGTTATTGATGGTTCAAATTGTTCAATAATTAGCCATTCTTTTTAAGTCCTGTCGGTTTTAAGCTGTTTCTCAGGATGTCAAGGAATTGTAAAGGCCAGTGTGTAGCGCCCGGTTCTAAAACATTTGGCTATCCATATTCCCTTTGTATCTATAACGAAATGTGTAATAGAGCTATTTCCGGAAAGGTTTATCGAATAAACTGAAGTAGATAGGAAAATAAACTTTCTTAAAAATAATTTGTTTGAAAGTTATGTGAATGTAACACAGACTTATTTTTGTTCCTTTTATTTACCGCCTTTAACATCTAAGGTCATATCGACGGATTTTCCTTTGGAACAATTCCTCATTGGCAATGATATACAGGGTGGATCATTTAAGTTGAGACTGTACAATATCTCCAAAACTAAGCGTTGTAGAAAGAAATGTCTTGAATAAAAGCTGCTTGAATTATGGGGGAAAGTAAATGATATTAGTGGTGTTTTGTTTGGAGGACATTATGATGACCATTTTAGGGTGAATTTAATTTGACCCTAATTGTAGGTTCCAGTATAAAAAATTAAATTGACCCTAAAGTGACTATGGTAACGTCCTCCAAACAGAACATTTCTTTCTACAACGCTTAGTTTTGCAGATATTCTACAGTCTCAACTTAAATGGTCCACCATGTATATTCACTCTTTTACTATTGTGTGTCTTTGGATTTGTTTAGTTAGGTTTTATTTATAAACATTAAGGTCACACACGCATTTGCACGCTCAGGCATGTTTCCAGACTCTAGGGAGAATGGGAAATAAACCTAGCTAAAGAAAAGTTACCTTCCTTTAGCTGGGAATCGAACCCAAGGCCTCTGGATTCAGAAGCTGAGGTACTAATCACCGGACCACAGAGGCACTCACTCATATTTGTTGTTGTAAAGATGAAATACAATCATATTTAGTAATTGAATTTTGCGGTTAATTTTGGGTGTTTTCTTCCGTTTTATTTGTTCATATTTATTTCCGATTTAATTCACGCAGTAGCTAATTATGATCTGCAAGGTATTGATTTTTTGAAAGGCCAATAACCAGTCTTGGGTAATCGATCGTCAATTTGCCACCAATGTTAATGTTGGTGACTTTATTGCTGGAACCACCTTATTAATTAATGTTGTTTTCTCGTAAGTACAGTGCGGTCATTTTAAGATGAGGCCACAGACCGGCTATATGCGTAGCATGCTGTACTGCAATGACCTCGGTATTTTTTCGATGTGCAACTAGCGGCACATGGCGCATTCAATGTTCTTGGTTTCAAACTATTCAAGGTTTCTGTTGCTGCTGTGTTTGTGCTGTAAAGAGAGTTGACAATGTGCATCTCAAAGGTGAAAGTTCATTCAAGACATCTCTGTTGTGTGTGATTTGCTTAAGAATGTTAATGTCTTGTTATTAGTCCATTGCAATGCCTGGCGACAAATTCTCCCTTGAACTATGAATTTTTATGAACGAAACATACGTAAAAACCGAATCCTGTAGACAGGTGTTTAGACGACTTCAGGAGAAATTTCCTGGTATTCCAGTTCCAAGTAGAGAGAGGTTAGACAAATGATTAATAAGTTTAGGATAACGGGATCGCTAAACGCTAAATCCAAGAAGCGAAAACAAAATGTTCTAACAGAGGGAAAAAATTGACGAAACTTTTGTTTGTGGGGAACCCTAAAAAAAGTTTAGGAACAATCCCCACATCATAGACGAACTTAAAGATAATACAAAAACAGAAATTATGAACATTACACAACAAGAACTTATGCATGTGAATGGAAATTTCATTCCAAGATGCCAGAGGGACACCACTTCCACATCACTTATAACAAGGCTAGTACTCATTATAGTGCATGATATCACTCGTGATTAAGTAACGCGGGAGTTACGGAACGAAAAATCCTCAGGGCCGGTTTCACCAACAGATACTAAATTTTAACACAATATTAAACTGATTTAACACTGAAGTTAACACAAATTCTGTTTCATCAAACAATATTAACTTTAAAAATGCGTTAAAGTAGGTGTTAAGTTAACATAGCATACCCCTGTGTTAAGGCGTTTAACAAATGTTAGAAGTTGGAAAATGGCTGCCGCAAACCAAGCTGTTAATGTGAGTATGCTACAATTGACATGTTTAATGCCATTCCTAATAGAAGAGTAGTCGTTCGATAATAAATTTAAAACCCTGCAAAAGGAGGAATTTTTAAAGCAATATAGATTATTCAAGGGGTCATGAGCATGGTTTTATGGGAAATATGAGAGGTTAGAGTTCTACAAACAGAAGCATGCCTCTTTCTCCTAAGCTACAATTGTTAATTAGGTACTTATATTTTATGCTACTAAAATTTTTCATTTACTTGGTGGGTGATAATGTTGGTATTTCCAAAGCTACCGTTTGTGGTTTATCTGGAAGATTTCCAAAGGAATTACTTCAAGAATGAAACACTGTTTTTTTCGGGTCTGCTTGATTAATCAGCGATAACACACTTTCGTTCATTTTAATTTCAATGCAGTGTCCACCACCAGTTTTAATCCGTCTTACACGCTCTTTGCACCCAACGTTTCTGGTGCTGCACTTTATGTTGGCATAAAATTGCCGCAGTTGCTTACTGGTCTTAAGAGAAACGCGTTCATTCCAATTATATTACTTGTGGATTTTGTTCCAGGGTGCAATTTTATCCTTTAATGTAAGACCGTCAGATTTTTCGCAGTTGATAATACGTCTATACTTATTAACCATATGTTAATTAACGCGTTTCAAACGGCGAAACATTTATTTCAGTGACATCGCGATTCTAACCTCAAACAATCGGAACATCGTATGGCAATCGACACGAATGTAAATAGTTGTCTGCTACGGACACAGAGAGCGCAGCGAAACGTAGACAAATGGCATCGGAGCACGTTCAGAAGCAGTGCAGTTCGGCCACCGCCTTCTCGAAAGCCAGCGTTCGTAGTTGTCTTTTACGTTAACAATATGTTAGCTAACAATTTGCTGTAAGTGCTTGATGAAACGCAAAAGTTTTAACCTTATGTTAAACTTTGAACACCGTGTTAACAAACAAGATGATAGAGCGTTTTTAACATCGGTTGGTGAAATCGGCCCTCAGTGTAATAGACAATATGCGGAGCACGCATAAGCGCGATTCGTGGCCTCACCTTAAAACACCCGCACTGTACTATTTCTATTATTCACTATCGTCGAAAAAGCTAGTATGCAATCCACATGCGTTTAATGCATTTGGAGAATCTCGGAAGTAGGAAATACCTTAGGCTCCAATTAAAGACTAGGCGTATGTCATTTTAATTACTTACTCCAAAGGGGATGTTATTATGGGATAGGTAATGAGAACTTCAGTTTTGCTATATTGTTGGCTTACACAAATCAATTTTTTGACACATTTTTTTCAATTTCAATGGGAAACAACATAGTTTCCGATGTCTCTCACGCTGCTGCTGCTGCAGAAAGATAAAACCTGATATTGCATTCACATGACTTTCTCTATCCTCTATCGCTTATTAATGGGTATACAAATTATTCTTACGAAATTTTATTTTAATTTGAATCGAGATAGCCCTTTCCGAAACAGCTGCATTACACATTTGGTTATAGATACAAAGGAAATAGCCAAATGTTTTTGAACTGGTCGCTACTTGCTGGCACTAAAATGCCATACTCTTTACTTGACATCGCGAGAAACAGCCGATGTTGACAGGACTTTACAAGAATTGCTAGGTATGGAACAATTCGAACCAGCGGATATCTCGGAAATAGCTGATGTCACAAAAAAGTTATTTCAAGTAAATCGTTGCATATTTTTGTGTAGTACGTTTTCGTTCATCACTTACGTTTTACCAGTTATACTAAATTACCTTCCCAATGAAAAGGAGTTCACAGGCTATTCCCAGAAAATTCAAGATATATATTTTATTTGTAATGTAAATATGTTTAATACATGGTATTTTAATCAAAATCGTTAGAGCCATTGTTTAGAAAATAAAAAATTTCGAAAAAGTTCCATGTAAAGCGTAGTTTGGGGTGAGGGAATTTGATTGAAAATCGTTTTGTCGTATCTTTAGAATGTACTGAACCTAAATACCAGTTTAGTATTTATCCAACATTTCGTTCTTGATATGTGCTATTCACACACACATACACGGACATTTTTCTAGGGTTGCTTTTTTGGATTCAATGTGCCTCAAAACATGTACTTCCCGTGAAATCTCGGTATCGAATTTTTGGGTGGGATACAATACCTTCTCTACTTATTATGTGCGTGGCAGAGAAAATACACAAGGAAACCAAAAATACAAATTGGGAATAAATAGACGAAAAGATCAGGAGAGACAGAGAAGGAGAGGTAAGAGACAGAGGGGGAGACTATGGGTGAGAGAGGGAGAGATAGTGTATGTGAGAATGATCTCCGGAGTTAACTCAATAACGCGAGCGGAGGTGTGGGTTGTGTTAGTTTTGAAATAATAATCAAAAACAGCCACCACGCCTTTCATGTTTTCTGACAATGAGGCACAGTGTCTTTCTAAAGCCACGTCATATAAAATTATTATAAACATTATAATATTTTAGATTGGAAAGAAACAAACACCATTATGTTGGGCAAAGAGTGGAGTTAGATTTTCACAAAACATTAGGAATATATGCACCATTCTCTTGTTCAACATATCTACACCGTTTATCCTACGACACCATGCCCATCGTATTGCAGAAAATGTCTTGGAAAACTGGCAATTTCTTGCGAAGCTGAAAACTAAGTTTTATTTAACTCATTAACTACCGTAGTTCTTATTGTCCCGTTCTATATTCGGCGTGAAAAACTGGAAATTTTGCTCAGAGGCCTCTTTATCAGGTTTGAAGTTCTTTTACGTGCCGTAAATCTACGACAAGGGACCACCGGCTTTGTCCGAAGTATCTAAGAATTTTTACGCGCGAAAAAAATCCATCGACTTCGCCTGGTTTCGATCCCGCGACTTCGGGAACTAGACCATGTTACCCCTAGACCAAGGAGAGCGACAACTACATTTCTTGCGAGACGGCACCTTTCAGTAGCAGTGGAGCTGTTGGATGTGCAAGGAAAAATCACCGGCGCGGATAGTCGAGATAGTTATGGCGCGGACTCATGAACGTGAAGTCCGGGGTTCAGATCCTTCCAGGATCCTCCTCCCTGACAGAGTTTGTTTTTTCAGGATTTTCTGCGTCCTCAAAGCTAGTAAATGCCGGGGAGGTATTCTAAGGCCTGCAAAGTTTCTTCCCCAAATATGGTTTCATTGCATATTTCACCAGTGCCCACCGCTTGTGGTTCAAAATGTGGTAACATTGGGTGTTAAGCGCTATTTAAAAAAGGAACCAAAGGTCGACTGGATTTAAATCTGGAGATATTGAAGGTCACCGAACGAATGGCTCAGGCAGTAATGTCTATGGCCCGCTTTCGGGAGGTCCCGAGCTCAAACCTCCGGGACCGACCAATCTGACCGAAGGTTTTTTCCACGGTTTTCCTCGGTCGCTAGGAAAACTCTGGGTTGGATAATTTGATCTGGAAGTTTTCCTATCATCCCTTTCATTACAACATTTCATTTCCTTCATCTTCACCGCCATACCAGGCATTGGACTGATCACCCATCTTGGATATGCTATAAACCAGAGTTTGCTTGCTCCTCGACAAGCTACTGACCCAAGGCATTGGCTTATAAATCCTTAGGATTGAGAAGGGTAATCCTTTAAAGAAGAAGACATTGAAAGTCATATTGATGGAACGTGTTACTAATGACATGGTTGCCAAATATCGGTTCCTCAAACTTCCTGATTAAATCCCCAATAATCATGAATTAAACTTTGGCCTGTTCCTAAATTCTCAAGTTTTAGATTTTCTCACAACTCGAGAGAGTTATATTGCTTTCATAACAGCATCGCATCAGCTAGTATTCTAATACAGTAAAAGCGGCATGACTTGCAGCTTAAAAATCTTTGTATTATTCAACAAACAGTAGTAATAGTAACTACGGATTACGAAATGGAATAAACAAAAACCAAACACCATTATTTGCCAAACATAGTGATTTTTATTTCTTCCTAACGCATTTGATTCTTTAAAATATTAAGTGACTTCTGATAGAAACTATTAATACAAAACAAACATTTGTGCACATTGAAGTTTTCAATGCGTTTAAGACTACTCATTGAAAAAATATTTTGGGAACGTATTTGCTGAGAAAAGAGGAATAACATTGACTGGGAGTAGGGTATAAATGATGGTTTAAAATCACTTAATATATAGGAATGTGTATTCATATGCAAATGAGGTCTCCCCTCATCCCCTACACCACCCCCTGGTACCTTTTGCTTACAGCTGAGGGTCATAAATCTTGTTGAGTATAATGGAAAGCTTGACAGTTAAGCAACTAAGGTTGTCAATCACCTGTCAAAATGAACAATGGGTATAATAAATTATGCTTTTGTAACAAAAGCGGAGATTGTATTCTACCCACTCCATATCCGCACACTGCAGCAAGCCGCCGCTAGCCGCATTGTTTGACGAACACGTGCAAAATAGAACAGGCTGGATCCTAGATAACAAAATATTGATTAACAAAGGGAACAGATTCTATTATATCCCTTTCTATTGTCCAGAGCAAGAGTTCGTTATAAAGTCCACCCGTGTAGCATCCTGCTTCCACAGCCATATAACAAAAGGACGGGCTGAACACTGCTAACAAAAGGTTGAACGACAAAGGGAGCAGACGTTATTGTCACCCATTCCATTGTCCCGCACACGTGCACTTAGGAAGACCACACCTGTAGTACCCCCCTCCCCATATGCCTGGCCCTGTCTTTGTTTGACCGAGGGAAAGACAGAGAGGTCAGTTTATCTGTTAGATCATAAATTCCACCACCGCTCGACCCCGACATCATACCGCCCTCACTGCCCGAGGCTACTTCCCTCCGAGAGAAGTAGTGTCTTCACGAAGTTCTACGGGTATACCCGAGCATAGTTATACAAGCTCTTTGTTTATGCAGCTGGCTCTTTTCAAACAGCAATATCAAAAATGTGTTTAACATATATCATTACCTATATTAAGCCCATGTGTATACTTAGATATCCATAGCTCGGTGTTCGAATCTTACTGCAGTCAAAGATTAATGTTTTAATTGCTAATGAGAAATTGATGCTTTCATAATATTATTTCATTACCCTGATTAATGAAAGGGTGTTCAGAGGTCCTAGTTCGATTCTTATCCTGCGAAACTCTAATGCTTAATAAATATTAAACTATGAGAGTATATGCGGTCAGATTAAAATGCATTTAACAAATATAATTATTTATATTAAATACGGTTGTATAACTGGGATATCCCAAATTGATACTTTGATGGTAAAACATTATTATATCATTACCCTGCTTAATGAAAGACGTTATCGGTTACCTAGAGGTCCTAAATCGCATCTTACCCTGCGAAACTCTAATGCTTAATAAATATTAAATTATGGAAGCATGCACGGATAGATTAAAATGTATTTAACGAATATACATTAATTTTTATATACCATTACGAAATTTAATGAGCTGTATTCTTAGGCACCCAGAGGTCCTAGTTCGAATCGTACCCAGCGAAACGCTATAATAAGTATTAAACTAGGTGAGCATGGACGGTTGGATTAAAACGCATTTAAAAAATATAATTATTTATATATCCCGATGCCTAGACACGATTCTTTATTTTCTCTCTTCTTCCTTTTACCTCTATTTATCTATCTATCTATCTATCTATCTATCTATCTATCTATCTATCTACCTATCTATCTATATATCTATCTATCTCTTTCTTCCCAACTTGCATACATCCAAGCGTTCATATGTATACGAGCACACGCACATACATCAACAAACATACACCAGTGCACGCGCTCATGAACCAATGCATACCCAGACCCACACACACACACACCAGTGCATACACATGCACCAACGCATGCACATACACCAGTTCACGCGCACACACATACACACCCACACACACTCACACACATACATATACCAGTGCACACACATACACACTCGCGCACACACATATACACCCACACACACGCACACATACACACATGTAAGCACATACACACTCACGCACACACACGCCTCCGCAGCTGCCGCCAGCATCACCGGTACTATCGCCGCCGATTCTGGGAGCTTCCCAGCCTGAGCCTCATGGGAGGTACAGCGCTGTCATCAGAGGGGTCCCGAGGGACCTGCCATCCAGGCTCCCCACCGCAGCCCACCAGCAGTGACCCTCAGCCTTGAAGGCCACATGGATCATCGGAGCACAGGGACCCACGTCGCTCGTCAGGATGGAGTTTGCAGATCCTGGCGACTACGAAGCGGCCTTAAGGGCGGGCCTGCCCTTGTTAGGGTGGTGCTTGCGCATCGAGGCCAGCCGAGTGGAACGCCAGGCTCCCTGCAGGCGCTGCTGTGCCTACGGGCACAACGAGACGTCCTACGCAGCACAACCGAGGTGCCACTACTGTGGTTCCTCCTGCACCACATCATCATGCACCCAGCACGACCTTCGCCGCCGACACCGCTCCTGCGCGAACTGTGGAGGGTCATTTCACTATACCGGCCAGGTGCTCTGCCCCCTGCATCCCCGCAGGTAGCCATCGCCGACGCCGCCAGCACCAGTCAGTGACATCTCCACAGCCGCCGATACCACCACTATCACCAGCGCCGAGGCCAGTACCCCCACCAGCGCCGACACCAGCACCTTCACTCTCGCCGATCATTGAGGAAGTCCAAGGCCTACGTGACGCCGTTCAGGATCTCCATGCGGAGTTCCTGAACATGACGACGAAGCTGACAGCCCTGGAGGAACTCATCAGGGAACTTCAAACATCATCAGCTGCCCAACAGGTTTTCCTGGCTGGGCAGTTCGACAGCACCTCATCAAGACTTACAGCCATTACCGAAGTCATTCGGGTCTCATCTCTTGGTCACCGGCCGAAGACGGACCCGGCGAGAGTCGCGAGCTTCTTGCAGCAATGCAAGGAGTTCAACCAGCAACAGGAGCAACATCGTCAGTACCATCCTAAATCCTAACTTCCATTCATTTCCTAAACCCTCGCAATTCCCACTAGTGTTGCAGTCAGGTTTCATGGTTGCAACCTAGTAACTACCTTTATCCGCTCCCGCCCACAGGGCGGCATCCAACAGCCTTCACTTACTAACGCGGGTGCTATGCGGGACCGCATAAAGCCACGCTATTCCACTTTTCCTTCTTCCTTCTTCCATCCGGTGGAGGAGGTTTTAGTGGGTATGCCGAATATTGGTGAGTCCCACACTCTCAGTCCGGACTCCCATCGGGGCTGGGGTCAGTGATTAAATCATTTTCTCCTCCACTCGAAAAAACTAGTCTTTATTGTGCCAATGAGTCTAGATGTGTTAACATCGTCTTCTCACCAATAATAATCAGCTTTCTTAAGTAGTATCAAGGTGAATAGGCCTACGTTTCATTGAACAGTGATTAATACGTTATTACATTAAGAATAAGGATAAATAACTCAGCATATAAGGATATTATTTCAAGCGCTACTGGATACTCTTGTATTAAATGCAGGAAGAAATTCCTCCGAGGTTATGACAAGAGAAGACATCAGATGAACTGCAAGAAGCTCTTCAAATGCAAGCATTGTAATGTAAACTTCAAATATGGTTATAAAGGTCAGTGGCACGAGGATGTATGTGAAATAAGCAGTCCTCGGAAGAAAAGAAAATTGGAGCCTACTAAACATCAGTTATTATCAACACTGGAGGACTGTGATATGAAAGAATACGAGACATCATTCGAAGGACGATTGAAATCGTATTTTATACGATGCAATTCAACGAAGGATCTGAATATGTATCTGAATGAGGCAAAACAACGGATAATCCAGGCTGTGCATAAAGAGCTTAGCATTCACAAGAGCGTAAAAATTAATCTGCTAGCTGAGTGCATATTTGTAAACAGCATCGGAGAAACCTGCGACAAAACATTTAAAACACGGAATCAGCCTGTGTTTCTAGAAACGAATCTGGACTGAACGCTGGAAGCGAAATACAAAAAATTGGTTACTGAAATGGAGGAATCACAGCTTAGGGGTAGAAACTGGACACTAGTTGCAGTGGAAGAGGTTCGACTTCGTATCAACAAGTACAGTCCGTTACGAGGAAGTAGCTACATTCCACTACCACCATCTGTAGGTGCTAAAGAAGCGTGTATAAACATCCAGAACTTTAATGATGAGAAATGTTTCATGTATTCTGTATTAACTAAATTCATAAGGGAAAATGCACATCGTGTGATCAAATACGAGCAACTTCAAGATAAGTACGACTTCAGCTGTGTTTCTTACCCTACTCCACTTTCTCAAATACCTAAATTTGAGAAGCTTAACAGGATGTCTATTAACGTTTTCGGGCTGGATGAGAAGCATGAAGTGTATCGAATAAAGGTTGT
Organism: Deroplatys truncata; assembly: GCA_030765065.1. Lineage (NCBI taxonomy): Eukaryota > Metazoa > Arthropoda > Insecta > Mantodea > Mantidae > Deroplatys > Deroplatys truncata. Next base: position 128,031,579 of record CM060990.1, on the reverse strand, counting down.
TGAGACTGAACTACATGAACACCGTGACCTGCTACTATTGAGTGACAGTAGTGGAAAACATGACTATGTATATATAAAGAATTTTGAGAAGCTCGTTTGACGCCAGAAAACTAAACGTAATGGACGTGTTTATACCTGCAAGCGCTGTTTTACATATTTTGATGATCAGAGTGGGCGAAGTGGACTGGAAAAACTACAAGAACATTCAGACATCTGTAATCAACACGGTGTTGCAAGGGTAGTTATGCCTACCAAGGAGAAATCAATTGTCCAGTTTAAAATGTTGTGAGGATGTTGAAACTACCTTATGTCATCTATACTGATTTTGAAAGCATTCTCACTCAATGTCATGCGTGTACACCCAACCCTGAAACTTCCTATACAACCCCTTATCACGAGCACACACCAATGAGCTTCTGTGCTTACGTGAAGCCGTCATCCTGTGTTGAACATATTGAAACTGGTCTTCCTAAGCAACCCCATGTATATCGTGGTGTTGATGCTGCTCAGAAGTTTATGGAATACCTGTCGTTCTTTTAAAGGAAATTAATAATGTATACAAATTTGCAAAGCCTCTGAAACTTACAGACCAACAACAAGAGGATTTTGAGTCTTCTACAGTATGCTACTTGTGTGGAAAAGCCTTTACTGAAAAGAACTACAAATTACGCAACCATGATCACATCAGTGGTGAATATCGTGGAAGTCTACATAATGAATGTAATTTAGTCTGCAAAACACCGAAATATATCGCAGTCTTCATGCACAACCTCAGTGGGTATGACTCCCATTTCATTGTTAAGGAGCTGGGATGAACAAGTGAGCGGGTGGAGGTTACTCCTAGCTCTGAAGAAAGCTATATCTCATTCACCAAGTATGTAGGAGATATAAAGCTTCGATTTGTAGATGGTTTTCGTATTTTCAGCACAAGCTTGGATAAGTTGGTAAAAAATCTAACTTCATAACCTGAAACACAAAAGTACTTCGGAGAAGTCAAATTGAATTTGATGACTCGTAAGGGCGTATTTCCATATGATTTTGTCACGTCATGGGATGTTTTGAACGAGACCTGCTTGCCCATAAGGACTCCCTCTACAATATATTAAATGGAGAAGAAATTACTTATGCTGACTATGATCGTGCTAGAAATTTATGGGAGCCGTTTAATGTGAGAAACCTGGGAGAGTACAGCGACCTGTACTTAACCTCGGATGTACTTCTTTTAGCTGATGTCCTTGAGACATTCAGAGAGCAAACCCTCAAAACACACGAAGTTGATCCGGCACATTATTTTAACTCTCCAGGACTTACATGGAATTATTCAAGCTAATGAGCTGGCTGAATCTGATTTCCTGGTGAATATATTTAATGTGAGTATCATACGAATCGAGTGCAGTATTGCAACAGGCTCTTTCATCGACGGTGAAAGTGGACACCCGATCTACGAGGTTTTCCCGTCTGTTCCGCCTGGATATCATATTTCTCAAGAGCTGTCAAATCCAATTTACCTTCCAATCATAACCACCAATGCTATAGAGCACATTAGTCTTCGTGTAATGGACCAGAACGGTAATATCATTGACCTTAGAAACGAGGATATAAGCATAAGGCTTCACATCCGTTGCAATGGCAATAGATTTTAGAAGAAGTCAGCGACGTCGAGGATATAATAATGGAGTGATTCGACGCACGCGTTATACTCTGCCCTTGACACCCAGTGGGTTGACATCACGCAATCGGCAGTTCCTCCAGGTAATGGGATTGAGAATCCTATAATCATGGACATCTTCAATGATTCGAGGACAAGATCACTAAAGAAGAGGAACATGTGTTTTTACCCTATAATGCATCCGCTCTGGACGCTAATGACGAGATTAGAATCCCTTGTCAAGCTGAGGATTTATATACTTTACCTAATCGAAGTTATCTATGCATCCAGGGGAGTATTGCTAAACCTAATGGAGCAGCTACTACTGCAAAGCTTACCAATAACGCTATTGCATTCATGTTTGAGGAGATTTGACTGGATATGAACGGCTCAACTATTGATCGAACCAGAAACCCCGGGATCGCATCAACTTTATGCAACTATGCTGCTCCCAACACCATGGAATCTGATCGTCTGCTGAATGCTGGATGGTGCTATCCTGGAGATGACATGGACATTGTGAATGCAGCAAATGGAGCCTTCAACGCTGTAGTACCGCTTTCGATGCTTCTGGGATTTGCTGACGACCACAAGGAACTCATACTCAATAGCAAGTTTGAGTTAGTGCTGATCCGATCCAAGAACTCTAAAAACTGTATTATAGCACCTCAGGGTGAAGAGAATGCAAGCGTTAAACTTGTACGAATCGAGTGGATAATGCCTGTGATTCGAATTTCTGATGCTGAAAAGGTTGAAATTCTCAAGATTGTCAGGTCGGACAAGGCGCTGTATCTCCCATTTAGGACCATGGATCTGCATACTTGGGCTCCTGTGCCGCAAACTAAATCATTCACCTGGAATGTCGCCTACACATCAAAAATGGAGAAGCCGATATTTGTCATTTTGGGTGCTCAGACTTTAAGATCGAGTAATGCATCTAAAGACTGTTCCCTTTTTGATCATTGTAACATAACTAATTTGAGACTTTATCTTTATAGCGAATGTTATCCCTATCATAACATGAATTTAGACTTTGGAACTCGAGATTTGCATCATTGTATGGCATGTACTCAATGTTTCAAAGCTCTTATTATGAAAAAGAGAACTAGCCTTTATTGAAGTAAAAAGATTTTCTTAAATTTGCTCCTATATTTGTTATAGATTGCTCGCATCAAACAGAGGAAGTTGCAAATGGTGCTGTCAACATCAGAATGCTAGTGCAAATATTCCTACACAGACCGCATTGTATTGTTTAATAATTCATGATAAAGTATTTACATACAAGCCTCTGACTCATGTGATGCAACTTATATTTTAAACTAATCATTGTAAGGATTTATTTTTTCATTAGGAATGTAAGGATATTTTAATGAATAAAAACACTATGTAAAAATATACTTTAATTATTTTTTATTATTATTTATCATGCATTTCCATCACTTTCCTCCAACTCCACGTTCCAGCATATGGTATTACACTTGCAACAGCTAGGTTACCTAAATGGTAATCTATAAACAATTCAATTCTTTTTAGCCTGCAAATTTCATCGCTACTTACAAGTAAAATCAGTAAAATTAGTATTAAAAAATTTAATTTCGGACTCTTGCATATAACCAACAATATTATAAGAGAAAACAATATTTTCACAATATTCCACTCGCGGGTACTTTCTCGATTGGAGGAATGCTTTGAATGTAGGAAGACACTCTCGAATTATCTCCCTGTCTTGAATTGCCATGTATACAAATTTGTCTGTGTTTTTTTCACTATAAGCACTGGAAGATCGTAGAAGAATCATATCTTAACGTTGTGTCTTCTAGAGATGTAGACGTCACGGCACCCGCTTCTTACCGTCATGTTTCTTGGGGGTCTCGAACGATGCTTATTCTGTCCTCCAACAGCGTCAGCCTCCTTTGCAACGCTGTTCCTCTTCTTCTTCCCCTTATTGCACCGTCTGAAACATTGTCCAATGAAATTCTTAGAAAACATGCTTTGGGTAAGTATAGGTAACCTGAAAAGAATTAATTTTTGTTAGTGTGCACTGAAAATGAAACATAAAAATTTGTATAAACATTCGGATATTGGTCGTTATTTCAATGCAATAGGTATAACTAAATTCAAACATGTGATATTGTGATTTTGTAAATTCGTTTATAAAATTCTATAACATGTATGTTTTGTATCTTTATATGTAATATCAATGAGTCAGCTGTTTTATTTATGAATCTTTGTCATAGTAAAATAGGAGAACATTCAATACTTAAGTTTGACATTTCTACATGCCTTCGCTGCAGAAACAAAAGACAATTTTCATGTCTTAAATTTCCCCATCTCTGTCATACCGTTATATTCAAGGTATACTTTTCCAGGTATTTCTGCAAGCTCTTGATAGGTTAACAAATTATAGCACTCTGGGTAGAACAGTTGACAATCCTCCAGCAAAGATACGATCCTAGTACCGAATCTTGTTTGAGCTCTCTTTAAGGACTTTATCTCATATTTAAGACCTATTTCGAGATCTTGAACTCGGCGAGACGGTAGGAACTACGCTCTTCAGCCATCTTGTTAAGTCTATCTGCTAAACAATCTGTAACACACATATATGAATTATTATTTTCAGTGCATTATTCAAGCTGAAGGACAAATTATACATTTCTTTATATTAGAATTAAAGCGTGTGTTGTGCTACATGACCAAAGTTTCGTAAGTATGCTTATGAATGTGTTGAGAAACAAAGAATGAGTGGAGAAAGTCATGTGAATGTGTAGAGAAACAAAGAATGAGTAGAGAAAATCTATGAATGTGTAGTAGAGAAACGAAGAATAAGTACAGAAAATCATGTGAACGTTCATGGAAGATGAACCTGCAGAGAAACAAAGAATGGGTAGAGAAAATCGTGTGAATGTTAATGGAAGACGAACCTGCAGAGAAACAAGGAATGAGTAGAGAAAATCGTGTGAATGTATAGAGAAACAAAGAATGAGTAGGGGAACAAGAATGAGTAGAGAAATTGTATGAATGTTAATAGAGAATGAACGTGTATAGAAACAAAGAATGAGTAGAGAAAATCGTATGAATGTTAATGGAGAATGCATGTGTAGAGAAACAAAGAATGAGCAGAGAAAATCGTATGAATGCTAATGGAGAATGAATGTGTAGAGAAATCTATGTGAGTGTAACGTTCAGATTAAAAAATATGATACTCTTGCAACGGATTGTCTTTCATACACTGCATCGTTTAAACAAAATTAAATGTATTGTAAAAGCCAACAGTGATTTTGTATAGTTATGTAAAAACTCACTCACCCTGCATTGTTTCGTCTTGATGTGTGCTGTACGTGTAGAAATCGATGGCCTGAGCCTCTTCTTAAATTAAAAAAGATCCTCGCGTTGATTTTTGAAGTTATATAAAATTTAAATGTAGAGTTAATAAGCTCGCAATGTCTCTATCATGCGTCGTTAGCTGTTTATATAGGGATCTAAACCCCTCCAGGCAATGTCAGCACATCGTCATGGTGCGGGGATGTATACACGTCACGTGATTATTGCACCCAATGACATCATCTCCTGCTGCCCATGCGCAGAGGCTCTCAGCACTTCTATCCCTACTTGCTTCAATTCCCTCTCTCTCTCGCTCTCTCTCTCTCTCTCTCAGAGTACCTCCATAATGTCTTTACACAAGCTATAAAAATGATAAAAAGATTTTTGAATTCTGTAAAGGCAATAATTTCCAGTACTATTGTGTGTATGTGTGAGCTTGCACATGAATGCGTGCACTGGTGTACGTGTCTATGTTTGTAGGCGTATGTGGGTGTGTGTGTGCGTGAGTGTGTATGTGCTTGCATGTGTGTCTGTGTGCGTGTGTGTGGGTATGTATGCGTGTGCGCGAGTGTGAATGTGTGTGCATATAAGTGCATTGGTATATGTATGTGTGTGGGTGTGTATGTGTGTGTGCGTGAACTGGTGTATGTGAATGCGTTGGTGTATGTGTATGCACTAGTGTGTGTGCGCGGGCGTGTGTGGGTGATTCGAACTAGGACCTCTAGGTAACCGATAACGTCTTTCATTAATCAGGGTAATGATATAATAATGTTTTACCCTATCAGAGTATCAATTTGGGATATCCCGGTATACACCCGTATTTAATATAAATAATTATTACCCATTGTTCATTTAGACAGGTGATTGACAACCTTAATTGCTTACCTGTCAAGCTTTCCATTATACTCAACAAGATTTATGACCCTCAGCTGCAAACAAACGGTACCAGTAGGTGGGGTAATGGGTGGGGGAGACCTAATTTGCATATGAATACACATTCCTGCATATTAAATGATTTCAAACCACCATTTATACCCTACTACTATGTAATATATTTACTTCTTAAAGAATACTGTATCAAACGTAAATATCGATGAATCCGGAGCTCGAGTTATATTCAGTCTATTTCACCAATAAAATCATTAAATGAAATAAAATATTTATAACATATCCATAATAGCTATAAAAATAAGGTTTGCCACTCATGCTGCTGAAAGAAAAAAAAAGGGAATCAATAGACGAAAGTTAGGGAGGCATAGTTCTCCTTCTAGTCGTACCAGGAGATAGGATAGAATTAGAAGCGGAGGGGGTCTTAGCACATCGACCCACGCAGATCTTTTGTACCTGGGCCCCTGAAGGGACGCTCCCGGGAGGGGGGTGAGAGGAGACCGAGGGGGGCCGTATCAGGAGGCACGACAGGCAGAGGGCAGGGTCCCTATCGTTTACAGATTTAAACTCCCCGGGTGGCGGCTGGCGCAGCCGGCTTCCCTCTCCCCCTTGCGGTCTTACACATTCCCTGAGGGGCCCGGAATCCGGAGACAGCTCGCAGTACAGGAAACGAAAGTTTACTCAGAGCATCCTTTTCCCCTGCCATGCACACGCAGGGACTTGCAGCCTGAAAGAAATCAAGCAGAAGAAAGGTGAAGTGAAAGGAGAATGGAGATGGAACGGAGGGACAGGGAATTCGGGAGAACCCGGGGAAACCACCGAAAAAAACTAATGGGCCAGGAAAGTCGGCTACGGGAATCGAACTCCCGACCTACTGAATGCGGGCCACAGGCGTTACCGCCTGAGCCATCCTACTTGGTTACCAGAAGGAGATGGCAAGATGGTTTAACTTGAATCGGTGTGATCTATTTGTCGATGATATAAAATATACAAGCTTACGGTTTTGAATGTCCGGTCCGGCATTTTAGTTTCCAATAAGTCAGAGATGAAGGTCGAAATTAAAACCATTTACGGGATAGAAAAGTAGGTGACACAAAGTGGAAAAGTGATTAAATCTAAACTAAGAAACTGACAGGATAGATAGCTATGATTGGTTCGTAATCAAAGGGATTTCTTTCCAGAATTGATCACTTGGTGCATGGGTGCATTAGTCATGGAAAACAATTTCATTATCAAAGGGTAGTATAGAATATAGTCTTGTTTTTTTTTGGTGGGGGAGGAGGGGCTTCATACCCGCTGCTCCAGGTGGCGATTCTCCGCAAGAGCTACATCGATTCCCCATGCAGATGCGGTTGGTAAACTAAGCGTGCAACGTAGGAGACGTGTTGCTGCTTGCTATGTAATAAACACTACAGCATCTGGGGGAAAAGCAGCTGATCTCCCAACTCAAAGAATTTCTTTATGACTGTCGCACCCTTACTACGTCATACTACTATTGACCAATAAGACGCTACGAAAGGACGTGTTTCAAACAATCATGGCTGCTTATCCTACATTTTCCCTAGCATGTGTTAATTGTTTGGGATCGTCATTTATTTTCTGCATAGATATTCAAAGTTAGCCTCACCAAAAACCGCACGACACTGAACAACACAAACAGAAACGGAAACAGTATATGGAAGCAGCTCGATCAATTAATATTTTATTGTATTTGTTTCTTGTAATATGTATATACTTTCTTTTAATCGTGAGATAGTCAATTAAATCCCAGTCGAGTTTTGATTTTTTCTAGATAAATCAAAGCCACTAGTGAGATTACCGTTGATAAATCTCATAAGCAAAATTTGATAAGTTGTGTATTAATTTATTTCTTAAAAGCGGGCATTCTCGACCAATCTAAAGAAAAAATTCCAAGAATATTACAGCATAAAGAAAATAGTATTAAATACAATACTTTACGAGGTAATTATATATATATATATATATATAAAGTGTAAAATCAATTGGTACTTAGGAAACAGAATGTAAGGAAGCGATTATTATTATAGTGAAGATGTTGATAATCTGTAATATAAGATAGACATACAGGGAGTCAAACGGATGGTTCATTTGTCAATATAGCAATTGTGATAGAGTCAGGGACATGTAATTAAACAAATTCACATGCAATGCCATAGTATTCATTCGTTGAGTTAAGCTTAACAAATGATTTGAGGGGTCCATACTTAAGGTTTCTAGCTAAGTGCGATAATCTATTGCTAATTTTTCACACATATGAGCATAATTTTGAGTTGTTGAAGAATTGCAATAATCAAATCCTAGATCACTGCCATGACAAGTACTATATTCATGGGTACTGGAGTTCAATTTAATTCTTCTTCTGCTTTAATCCTTGTGGCAGAAACATTCCACTAAGATGCCCACACAAAACAAACTGGCAATGAAGGCTATTAAGTTCTCCATCATCTACTTGAGAAGTTTCTCAGTTGTTTTTTTAATACTAAAATGTTAGATCTGGCAACAAAATAACGTAGCTCACCTAAATTATTGACTTCTTCAGAATGGTGTAAATGAAGATATCGAGAGCAACTTTAAGGGCCGGTTTCACCAACAGATGCTAAATTTTAACACAATGTTAAATTGATTTAACACTGAAGTTAACAGAAATTCTGTTTCATCAAGCAATGTTAATTTTAACAACGTGTTAAAGTCGGTGTTAAGTTAACATTCCGTACCCCTGTGTTAAAACATTTAGCAAATGTTAGAAGTTGTAAAATGGTTGCTGCAAAGCAAACTGTTTTTGCGAGTTTGCTACGATTGGCATTTTTAACGTCATTCCTAATAGAAGAGCAGTCGTACATCATAATAAATTTGAAAACGTGCAAAAGGAGGAATTTTTAAAGTGATATAGACTGTCCAAGGGTCATGAGCATGGTTTTATGGGAAATACGAGAGGTTAGAATACTACCAACAAAAGCATGCCTCTTTCTTCTATGCTACAAGTGTTAATTATGTATTTAGATTTTATGCTACTAACATTTTTCATTTACTTGGTGGGTGATAATGTTGGTATTTCCAAAGCTACCATTTGTGGGTTTATATGGAAGATTTCCAAAGTAATTGCTTCAAGAAGCAAACTATTTGTTGGGGGTCTGCTTGATTTATCAGCGATGACACATTTTCATCCACTTCAGTTTCAATGCAGTGTCCACAACCAGTTTTAAACCGTCTTAAAAGCTCTTCGCACTTAAAGTTTTTGGTGCTGCACTGTATGTTAGTATAAAATTGCCGCGGTTGCTTACTGGACTTAAGAGAAATGCGTTCATTCCAATTAAATTACTTGTGAATTTTGTCCCAGGCTGCAATCTTATCCTTTAATGTAAGAACTGTCAGCTTTTCCGCAATTGATAATACATCTGTACTTATTAACCAGATGTTAATTAACGCATTTCAAACGGTGAAACATTTATTTCAGGTGACATGGCGATTCTAACCTCAAACAATCGATAACATCACATGGCAATTGCCATGAATGTAAATAGTTGTCTGCTACTGACACAGTGTAGCGATGAGTAGACAAAAGTGTATCAGAGTACGTTCAGAAGCACTGTAGTTTGGTCACCGCTTTCTTGAAAGCTAATGTTCGCAGTTATCTTTGACGTTAACAAAATGTTAGCTAATAATTTGTTGAAAAAGCTTGATGAAATGCAAAAGTTTTAACATTATGTTAAACTTTGAGCACAATGTTAACAAACAAGATGTTAGAGTATTTTTAACATTGGTTGGTGAAACCGGCCCTAAACCGTTTAAAAGTTATGCCAATGGGCCTGTGCACTAACGCATTTCGCTTTGTAATTGCGTGATTTTTGCGACTAGGGTTCCAGCCCGGAATTTAGTATCGGGTTTGTGTATCTGTTTGGGATTGTGTACATTTGGAAACCAGTATAAACCGACTAGAAGTGACAAAACGAGTGGAAAAAGTAATCAATCTCAAAATACGAGGTCACCTCTTTAAATAACAATAATAATTGTTATAATTATTGTTATAGTTATTATTATTTGCCTCTAGTTTTAAGGTACTGGATCGTGAAGGATTATGAATCTCTATGCATACCTCGCCAGAAATACCCTGTTACGTTTCTCCGACCTAAAGCATTCTATCATACAGACTAATCCGCCATTTTGAGTTTTCTATAAATCATATTAACCTGAGAAGTACAATTTTGGCTGAGGAACTTAAATGATTGATGGTATGAAATGAAATTAAATCCGTTTTATAAAGGATTATATTAATTGAATTAGTCATGTGAAAATTCTTTAAAATTCACATTTTTGTGCACTTTTCTCGGAAACTAAAAAATCCAATAGTATGATCTTTTGTTTGGAAGTCTAATAAAACGTTTCTATGCAAAACCGTCAAAATGTGCTGTCCTAAACGTATTAATGCAATTAAATAATATCTATGAAAAATTGGTAATAAGTAATAAATATTAAATATCATTATCGTTCAAAACAAGTTTTTTGGTACTGAACTTACACAGATTACATAAAATCTTTCATAACGATCAGGCTATTAGTTTGTGAGAAAAGTATACCAGGAGTAGAGAACACACGTAAATCGCATAAGCATTAAAACTGATAAAATTCTGTAGAAATACCCTTTATTATACATATTTACCAATTCGGAAATGATTAGGTAATCATCAAAGAAAATGTAATTACGCTAGCTAATGTCGTTTTAAAGAGCGCTATTTTTGATGAACTTATGTATAGAAACTCGCATGCATTTTCGACCCGGTATGATTTAATAGCACCTGCATTGTGATATGGTCCTGCACCGTAGAACTCTGGTTCCCGGCCACGGAATGCGCCCTGGTTCGACCCCACCCATTGGAAGCGCGGATTTTAAGTCCCGGTGTTGGATCGGTGCCCACTCAGCATCGTGAGGAAAGTGAGGAGCTGCGATAGGCAGTGATCCCGGACACGGAGGCCAACATTCTGGCTGGAGGATGCGTGATGCTGGTCACCTCCCCGTATCGGTTGGATGATCGCCCATCTCTGCCACGTGTAGGTGGGCGTGAGACCGGCAGTCAGGTTTGACAGCTCTAGGCCCTTTATGGGCTGTAGCGCCACGGAATTATTATTCTTCTTATTTTTATTATTATTTTTATTATTATAATAATAATAACATTGCGATATGAGTGTAGGAAGTACATCATTGCAGAATCCAGAAATAGTTTGAAAACCCATTAGTATTCCAGTCTTTTTTATTCCCGACATTCTGTTATGCATTCCGCACACGTGTATTACGCAGCATTTTTTTGCACGATCGTGTGCTTTTTTATTTTTAATGGACTGTTAATCTTAAAAAAATAATTTCTAATGGACTCACCCATCATTGTCTCGGATTTCCGATAACGCAACAGCTATATCTAATACAATGGCATAGTAAGATACAATAACTTAGGAGGTTTTGGGTGAATTGTTGGTTGATGCCGTGACTCAAAGCGGATTGTTTGAAAATAATAGGTGATATTAACGATAATATTCAGAATTTCAAGAAGAACCTGAAGTCGCAGACATGGATTATGAAGACGCAGATATTGAAGAGGCATGGAAAATTTGGTGAGTGTCATTAATTGCTGTAAAATCTAGAGAGAGGTATTAAATGTAAATTCATCTTTAACTACAGTTAATTAGTCTTCGATAATGTTTGAAATAACGTACGATATTCTTTTCGAAGTGTGTCATTCACTGTTATGTTTGATGCTGATTATTAAAAAGATGTAAATTAAGGCTTTAAGTGTGTTTTACTTTCACCCTAATATAGCTATCTATATATTGTATGTTATTACAGCCACAAAATTTAGATTGGTAGATGGTGATTTACTGGGGAACCAATTCATGTTTTGGAATTCTATATTTCCTTCTGTGTAAATACTATTGAGAAAACGTAGAAAACCACGATCTGCGAAAAATGCTTTAATATTACTATGTGTGCTTATATAAGCGACAATATACAGTTTCCTTTCAACTCGTCATTAGAAACAGCATTCAATTTTATTTATAGCTGTGTAAGAAATTGTAATCCATAACATTTAAATATAGGAAACTATTATTTACATTCCATTATTTGTAAATCAGAAATAAAGAATAATGAGCATAATTTGAGAAAATATGAAGCACAATAAACAACTGAATAAGCACAATATGGCCATAGAGGTGGCAATTTTGTTCATAAAAGGCAATGCATTTCTGAAATTTGGCAAAAAAGTGTGAAAGTTTTAGATTTTGTTTTTTGCATTTTTATTATACTTAATGCTTGTATTTTCATGCTACACAACTGGTGTTTAAACATCAACAAACATTAAAGCCACAAATGGCTATTTATTTGGTACCGTTTAGATGAAGCACCGCGTTGAACTTTTAACACTCCATTTTTCTCAATTCCATTTTGTCATCATTTTTCACTTTTCAAAATACTCCTTGAACCATAGTTATAAGTTAACCTATTAGCTTGTAATTTTCAGGAGAGCATCAGAAATTACAGTTTAAGAACTTTTTGTCCACGGCTTAAAAATGTGAAATGGTTCAACTGAAATTAATTAGTTTCGGTAATTCATTTAAAAAAAAATTGAACAATTTAATAACATGTGTGCAAAGTTGTATATAAGATCAAATTAACAATTTGGGAGCGATGCGATAAACCGTAGGGTCAAAGGAGCATTTCATATTACTACATGAAAACGTCATTAATTAGTATTAAACAAATTAATATCTTAACAGCGGTTTGAGATAGTTCGTTAAAATTTGGTGTGCACTATATGTTTCATGTTATGAGCGCATATAGGTAAAAAGATCAAAGGAACCGGAAGATAACTATGGATTTTTTTGATTTTCACAGATACATAGCCTTGAAATGTTCACAAGAGCGGCGAAAGGGCTGCAAACACAGTTGCAATAAGCGCTCGCGAAATGAAGTAATCCAAGGCCAGGTTCCGTGTATTAATACAACAAACGGTAGCGTCAACATGGATAATGAAGAGGACGAGAGTGCAGTGCATATCAAAACATAAGAATAATAAGGGAAAGTGGTCATTCATCAGGTAGACGGGGTAGGAGGGTCCTGGCGGCGGCAGACTGAGCGACATATGGGGACCAGACGGTCCACTGTAACAAACCCATCCTTAACTCCAACACCTTGCCTTCCTGTCTTGCCGGTCGGGATCTTTGTTTGTTACCTGCTGGAGGTCTGTAACGTCAGCCTACTGCAGGTGAATTGGATCAAATGTTACGACTGTAAAGCCAATAAAGATCGTGCGGTATGTAATGTTAGTCGTACCCTGATAGAATGACTTTCGTCCTGTGCTCTGCAAAATTAAAGACATGCTTTACTTGTAACAGATAAATGTTTAGCTCTTTCTGTTTCATAACCCAGGACTGCTCGCGTGGGAGTCAGTTTGACTCCTTGATAAAACACACTTGGCAAGATTGTCTCAACCTTTCTGCTGCTTTCCTGTGAATCGTTTAACTTGCATATATAGGTTCATATGAATAAAAATCTGATGTTACACTTACACGACTTTCTCTACTCTCTATCGCTTATTAGTGGGTATACAAATTATTCTTGGGAAAGTTTATTTTCTTATCTACTTTAATGGAGATAAACTCTTCCAAAATAGCTTCATTACACACTTCATTACGGATACAAAAGAAATAGCAATAGCCAAATGTTTTAGAACTGGACGCCATATGCTGGCCTTAAAATTCCATACTATGATACAGTAATTATTGAAAGGAAAATATAACTCACTAAATAAAGAAATTATAGTAGGATAAAGAACTAATTGCAATAAACAATTTTCGTATATTAAATCAATGTATAATGTAATAAGTTTGAGTTGAAAGATTTGTTCGGAAAGAAAAAAGGTAATTAGCAAGTCATGTAACGAATTCGTTAGCAACAGCCGTGTTAAGAACGCGTTAACTTAAAGTTTCTTGGAATGCAGCTAGGGTTGAATTCAATACGTTTGCAAAATCACGCAGACCGGAATAAATTAAAGTGAAAGGAACTTCTTACAGTTCAGGCAGGTACAGCATAGCAACAATTTAGGAGATACATACGTCGAGTTTTAATCTGGGACCAGATAAGGAGGAACGTTAGTAGGGGTATTGATATGTGGGCGGAGCTTAAGTTAAGAAAAGAGCACGCATTCTAAATCAGACGCATTCGTGATTCTCCTGAGATTCTTGACTTTGTGTGTAATTTTTAAGTTGTGTAGCGCATATGAACGCGACGGCGTTAAAAGATTTAGCGGTTATTGTGAGGTATCTTTACGAGTAACATTTCTGCGACTTACGGCAACTGACACTTCGCTTAATTATTGTTATAGAAGTAATTAATTCGTAAACTCAACAGTGGCGACTCTTCTCAAACTGAACATCGTAGTCAACATTAACATTTATCAGATAACTAAACTGGTATTATCCCTTCAAAATACACTCACGTATACCCTGAGATAAAGAGCTCATAGCTTTACCATTGAAGCAGCTGGCAGACTAGACAACTTAAAACGAGCCCGGAGATGGCTCATTGTAGAACTCCTCAATGGAGCAGGTAACGTTAATGTTATCTAAGTTGATGCAACAATGAGATAGCAGCATCAAAATTTGAAACAAAGGGTACGGCTCCAGGAGTGTCGCACTGCCATAGGCTTCAACTCTTTCCATGACATCGCAAGAAACAACTGAAAATCGACGGGACATAAAAGAATGGCTATTGAACAATTCGAACCATTAATAACGGATATCCTGGAATTGACTGAGGCCACAAAAACTTATTTGAAATAAATTGTATGTTTTAAAGAGCTCTACGCTTTTTGTGTGGTGCGTTTTCGTCTATCGCTTAACATTTACAAGTTACACAAGAGTATACAAAATTCCTTCCGATGAAGAGGACTTCATAGACTACTCCCAAAAATTCAAGATAGGCACTTTATTTGGTATATAAATATCTTTAATGTATGGCATTTTAATCAAAACAGTTATAACCATTTTTTAGAAAATAAATATTTCGAAAAATGACACGGACGTTTTTCTAAAAATAATTCTTTTTGTTTCATAAAGCTCAAAATATATAATTCCGGTGAAATCTCGACATCGAATTTTTGGATGGAATACAGTACTTCTCCTACTTACTATACGTAGTAGAGAAAGTAAGAATGAGTATAATGTGACTGCCAGGTGATATTGCAACTTCGTTCTCCTTGGGGCCATATTGACCCCCGCGAGCAACCACGTTTTTCATATTTAGTGGTAAAGAACGTTTATAATGATCATAATTGTGTCCTATGAAGCTGTACAGGAGTGTGAAGGAGCTCTTACCGCTAACTCCTTAACGAAGAGACGGAAACAGAAGACTCACACTGCCATCGATACTTTATATTAACTTTGACGTATTCGCTTGCAAGAAAAGACATGTCGTTGAACTTTTGTCGAATTTTCTACTCGTTGAATATTACAGGAATTTATTCACATACTTTTTTGTAAATCAAGAGAATGAGGAGAGTATCGTGCGACGGTGATCCTTGCAAGAATTTCTACTTTGATCATTTGGTAACGAGAGCGAGCTCTAGGAACCTACGAATCGATCTAAAACTGTATGAGAATACAACTCAAGACCCAAACGTGAAAAGAACGCGAGGGAGATGTGAAATTTGCCCAGAACCATCGATCTCAAGACTCTGTTTTTATGCAGAAAGTACAACACTTCTGTGCAAAGAAGTTGCATATACGTAAAATACAATAATTGTGTTACCTGTGTTAAATTGCCAATATAGCACTGGTAAATCCTCTTTAATGCACTAATTAGATAGTTTAAATAAGTTATTACCTTTTTGGTCGACCACAGTATAATACACTGATTTTATGTGACTTAACTGATACTTTATGGCCTCCATTATACTTCAGCGACTCCTTATGATCTTACCTAGCGACGCGTGCAGCTCCCCTATCGCCCATACCTTTTAACACCTTCAAAACAGCAGTTCACTAGGATCCATTCCCCCAGATAAACAACGAGATATGTTTTTTAATATAAAATAAATTCTGTTCGTTGTAATTTAAATATTCTAATAAATTGATCTGATTTCGTTTGCTTTAATATATGATATCACATTAACTGCTACAAATCAATAAATACAGCGTTGACTCAATAGTTCTGCTATCAGTTGCACTACTCGCAAACATGCTTCAATGTGCTGCCTTTCGATCAGCATTTAATTACATACAATTAACAAGGTGATATCTGTTTGTAAAAACTCCAAAGTTATGAAATTATAGTGTGCTCACCTAAAATAGTCGTATACAGCTTGACTATAATGGTAATTAAGACGCTCCTATGAAAATTAACATACACGCCTCTTAATTACTACAATTATAGTTTTGTTCCATGATATACGAGGGCTGTCCCAGAAGTACCCGACCTGACGTATATAAAGCGGTTGTTGTTTCAAACAAATGCGTATGGTAGAAAGTATCACCCTTATAAAGCTTAAGTCTGAAGTTTGACGATGCTGCGTTGTTTAGTAATTGTTTGGCAGCCATTAATAGTGAACTCTCTCAGCGAATTTGTAAACATGGATAAAATTGGCCATCGTTGTGTGATACAATACTTTCATTTGAAAGGTCTTAGTCCAACTAATATTAAAGCTGAGCTAGATTCTACTCTGGGGTGGTGTGCTCCTTGGTTTACAACAGTAAACTATTGGGTGACAGAGTTTAAGTACGAGCTGCCAAGACGAATATCGCAGTGGTCGACCAAATGAGGCGACCACGCCGGAAATTGTGAAGAAAATCCACATACTAATGGTATTGGATGACTGTCGACTGAAAGTGCGCGAGCTAGCAGACATCGTAGGCATTTCAAAAACTGCTGTACATCGCCCACTAACTGAAAATTTAGACATGAGAAAGCTGTGCGCAAGATGGGTGCCGTGTTTACTCACAATGGAACAAACACAGCGCCGTGAGGATGTTTCAGTCGAGTGTTTGGCGATGTTTCGCTGCAATAAAGCCGAGTTTTTGCGTCGATTCATAACCATGGATGAAACATGGGTCCATCACTTCACACCTGAGACGAAGGAACAGTCAGAACAGTGGATTGGAATAGGAGAATCGGCTCCAAAGAAGGCAAAGACAGTGCCATCTGCAAGCAAGGTCATGGCGTCAGTTTTTTGGGATACACGCGGGATAATTTTCATTGATTGTCTTCAAAAAGGAAAAGCAATCAATGGCGGGTATTATGAAAACTTATTGCAGCGTTTGAATGATGAAATCAAACAAAAACGGCCGCATTTAGCGAAAAAGAAAGTTCTGTTTCATCAAGACAATGCACCAGTTCACACATTCATTATCGCTATGCCAAAATCAATGAGTTAAAGTTCGATTGCTTCCTCATGCACCCTATTCGCAGACTTAGCCCCCTGTGATTATTTTCTGTTTCCAAAGTTGAAGAAATGGCTTGGTGGTAAAATATTTTCCAACAATGAAGAGGTGGAGTTTGCAACTGAAGGCTATTTTGCAGAACTCGATGGTTCTCACTATAAACAGGGTATCGAAGCTATTGAACATCGCTGGGAAAAGTGTATCGAGCTGAAAGGAGACTATGTAGAGAAATAAAGATGTTTTTTTCCAAAATGTTTGCGTTTTCTTTGTTAGGTGTGTACTTCTGGGACAGCTCTAGTACTATTATGACTTCAGCGTATGCAATTCAAATATACGTAATGGGAGTAACGTGTACCACACGCGAGTTAACCAAATACACAAACGTAACTCGAGCGCTCCAGGCTTAAGAAAAAATCACGCGGTAAAACCCATAAATATAGTGAGCAGGTAATAACATTATGTAACACACTATTCTTTTCTGCAAACTGTAACTATCTACTAATAGGGATTAGGGACGTTACCATACTTATATGATGCATGTAAACATCTCATTTTTGCTTTCTCTACCACGTACATAGCAGGTACAGAGGGTATTATGTTCCACCCAAAAATCATTATGGAGATTTTACCGAAAATACATGTTTTGAGGTACCCTGAATCCAAAGAAAAGCATTTTAAGGAAAATATCGGTATATGTGTGTCTGCGAATAGTATAACTCAAAAACGAATAGTCGGATAAATGCCGAACTTGGTATTTAAATTCAGTATTCAAGAAAATTCTGCACCCCAACTACCCTTTACATGCAACACTTTTCAAAATTTTTGATTTTCTGAAAAATCGCTCTAACGATTTTGATTAAAATACCATACATCAAGGACATTTACATGACAAATAAATTGAATTTTATGGGAATAGCCTGATAAGGCCACTTCAGTCGGAAGAAATTTTGTATATTCTTGTATAACTGATAAACGTTAAGCGATAGACAAAAACGAACTACACAAGAAATACAGATCTCTTTTAAAAAAACAATTTATTTTCAAATATCTTTTTTGTGGAATAAACCATTTCCGAGATATCCAATTTTAATAGTTCGAATTGTTTAATACTTTGTCATTCTGTCGATTTCCAGTTGTTTCTCGCGATTGCATGGAAAGAATGTAGAATTTTAAGGCCAGAAGATGGCGTGCTGTTCTTAAACATTTGACTATTGCTGTTCCCTTTGTAACTATATTGAAATGTGCAATGTAGCTATTTGTGCAAAGGATTATCTGGATTAAAATGAAGTAGATTGAAAAATAAGCTTTTGTAAGAATAGTTTGCATGCCCACTAATATGCAATGGAGGGAGAGAAAACCATGAGGATGTAACACATAAGATTTTTGGAAAAAGGTCCGTGTGTCTGTCTGTGTGTGAACAGCATAACTCAATAGCTGTACGACCACATTTGTGATAATTGCATTAAACCCATTTCTCTCTGTGCTTCCATATCCAGCAGAAATGCAGCACTGCATCTGTCTGGAAGTCGTTTTACATGTATTTCAATAAGGTTTTACAGCCCATACTCGAATATTTTTCAGTTAATAGACCTATTGATGAAATTCTATAGTGTCCCTACACAAAAATAAACCCTACAAATTATCTGGGAGGGTGGTTATAAGGAAGGTGGGAGGTGAGAAACCGTGTCTCATCTTCTTTTACTGTGACAGAATGTCACTAGTGTTGCGAGGTCCAATTAGTTTTAATGTCAATCTCTTATCTTAGGGGGGGGGCAACAGTATAATTTCCTCAAACTGGCTTGCTAATATGAGGGTTTTATAACATGGTTTGCTGGATACAGCTGCTCTAGTTATGAAGTTAACATTTTGGGAATCTCTTTTATGGAAGTAATAAATATACTGAATTTAATTTAGCGGACTGTGGTACAAAATGGAGATTTTCATGAGACTGGGGAGAGATTACCAGCTCAAAGGGTACACTAAGGCTGGGAAAAGTGGTTATTATTAGTAACAGTTCCGATCGCTCCAGTTCCAAAAAATACTGAGTTCCAAATAACCGTTTTAAAATAAGAGTCAAGCCCCTCCATGAATATTTACATTTACATATAAATGTAACAGCAGGATACTATTGATTCACTGCTATTTGACTGACATGGGCTTTTTCCCATTGCATCGTACTCCGTGGCCTAGGGGTACCATGCTAGCCCCTAGTTTCCTAGGTCGCAGGTTCAAACCCGGCGGAGGACGATGGATTTTTTCGGGAGTAAAAATCTTTAACATGACTTCCTTCGGAAGGAAAGTAAAACTGGTGGTCCCGTGTCGTAGATTTACGGCACGTAAAAGAACCTCAAGCCTGATAAAGAGGCCTCTGAGCTAAATTTCCCATCTTTCACTCCCATAATAGAACGCGACGCTAAGAACCCTAGGAATTAAAGAGTGTCCATAAATAAAACTCAATTTAGTTTTATTTATTTCACATCAAGTCGTGATTCTTCGTACCTTGCAAATTTTGCCTAGCGGCAACACGATGCTTCCCGCTTTTCCTCTCTCCCTCCTATCCAACATTCAGCCATGAACGGCCGAATTTGTAACGTAATGCTAACAATACAAATTCCGGGTTTAGGATAGCATACTCAGAAGAGACGCCCCAGCCACTGGAGCTTAGCACCACACGTAAACCATCTCAGTACGGTCACCGTGTCTTACATGACACTTGTTGGGAAAGGAAGAAATGGAGACCAAAGGTCGACCGGATCCGGATGACGATACTCATCAGCAACCAGCAAGAATGGGATCCCTAATGATTCCAGAATTACACCAACTCTGACACCGTCGCGAGCCTACCTGCAGTATCGTCAACCTGGGGGTGCCGGGAACTAGCCTCCCAAGAAGGGGCACCAGCCGGTCACCCAAGGGTTACGAAAAAAATCCTTTACACAGCGCAAAATCCACCGTCCCGCCGCCACGAACCAATCGCCGCCGCCTGGTCGTGTAACCTTGAAACATATGAAGGTGAAACAGATTCAAGAAATGATGCGGCCAGGAAATTCGTGGTGGAAGAGAAACCATCCCAGCATTAGCTTACCTATCTGGGAAAGCTACGGAAAAACTCAAGGGCAGAATGGCCGTTCCAACGGGATTCGAACACGAGACCTCCGAATACAAGCCTCACACGTTACCGCGCAACCATCTCGCTTGGTCAAATGTAAATTCTTATTGTAATTATTGCTCACTAAACTCACATTAAAGGAATTCACTTCCATTTCCACCGCAGTAACTATTTTGTATGCCTCCATGACGTTAATGAGTATATGTTCCAAAACATTCGGGTAGTTATCTTCTTTCATAAGAGTATCGCAAGAGCTCAATAGTCTAAGTAAACCCAATTGACCAGAAGATTCCTAATGGGCGTTCCCTCATCGGAACTTGGAAGCGGGGACGGTTCCATGGTTTTGCATTATGTGGATACTTAAAACTTTTGTATGGTAGCACAACGTATTCTCATTAACCGGAGCGTTACTTTTGAAACTGTTTATAAAAAATACTCGAACGATCGCGTTTGTGAAAACTTGGAGGATTTGTATCTTAGAATTGTATAATTGGAGGTGTGTTTATTTCTTTCCAACGTCTGGAGCACACCAAAGTGACAATCCAATATTGTAAGCAAAGTTTGAATTGCAGCCTGATTTCTTACAGAATCTAAAGGATCTACCTCATCTTTGCCATGATTTTTATAGAAATAGAGGAAGCAAATGAAATAAAGCTCTGTATTTAAACATGTAGAGCTTGATGCTATTCTGAACATACTTTTGCTAATATCTTAGTATATATTTAAATGCAATATTACGTGAACAAAGTTACACATATTTCCGTTGGGCAGTAGGTAGGCAGGATTTACTCATTAATAGGGTTCGGAGTTTGCGGTCAATTGAAGCTACGTGTACAACGTGAACAAAGCTAACAACCTGTACTGAGTAACAGTATAACACGACCACGACATTGGGGGAAAATCTTATCAAAATTAATACTGATTATAAAATTATTAATAACATTAATTTTTCTATTGAGCGAATGATTTTTTATTTTCTTATGTGTAAGCTCTTGGTTCCCCTAGAAATGTCTCGCCCATCCTATTGGGGAGCGCCTTCAGTTTGGGAGCCACTGCTTTTTGCAAAAAACTGGTTTATTTTCTAAAAATTTATTCTAACGAATTCCATGCAAATCTTATATATACACATATACGAGGACAGTCCTACAAGTACCCGACCTGTGGTATATATAGCGGTTGTTGTTTCAAACAAAGGACTATGGTAAAAAGTACCACCCTTATAAAGCTGAAGTTTGACGATGCTACGTTGTTTAGTAATTGTTTGGCAGCTATTAATAGTGAACTCTCACAGAAAAATTGTAAACATGAATAAAACTGGCTATTGTTAGGTGATACAATACTTTCATTTGAAAGGTCTTAGTCCAACTAATATTAAAGCTGAGCTAGATTCTACTCTGGGGGAGTCTGCTCCTTCGTTTACAACAGTAAACTATTGGGTGTCAGAGTTTAAGTACGAGCTGCCAAGACGAACATAGCAGTGATCGACCACGAGGTGACCAAGCCAGAAATTGTGAAGAAAATCCACATAATGGTATTGGATGACTGTCGACTGAAAGTGCGCGAGCTAGCAGACATCGTAGGCATTTCAAAAACTGCTGTACATCGCACACTAACTGAAAATTTAGACATGAGAAAGCTGTGCGCAAGATGGGTGCCGTGTTTACTCACAATGGAACAAACACAGCGTCGTGAGGATGTTTCAGTTGAGTGTTTGGCGATGTTTCGCTGCAATAAAGTCGAGTTTTTGCGTCGATTCATAACCATGGATGAAACATGGGTCCATCACTTCACACCTGAGACGAAGGAACAGTCAAAACAGTGGATTGAAAGGGGAGAATCGGCTCCAAAGAAGGCAAAGACAGTGCCATCTGCAAGCAAGGTCATGGCGTCAGTTTTTTTGGGATGCACGTGGAATAATTTTCATTGATTATCTTAAAAAATGGAAAGCAATCAATGGCGGGTATTATGCAAACTTATTGCAGCGTTTGAATGATGAAATCCAGCAAAAACGGCCGCATTTGGTGAAAAAGAAAGTTCTGTTTCATCAAGACAATGCTATAGTCAAAATCAATGAGTTAAAGTTGGAATTGCTTCCTCATGCACCCTATTCGCCAAACTTAGCCCCCTGTGATTATTTTCTGTTTCCAAAGTTGAAGAAATGGCTTTGTAGTAAAAGATTTGCCAACAATGAATAGGTGGAGTTTGCAATTGATGGCTATTTTGCAGAACTCGACGGTTCTCACTATAAACAGCGTATCGAAGCTATTGATCATCGTTGGGAAAAGTGTATCGAGCTGAAAGGAGACTATGTAGAGAAATAAAGATATTTTTTTTCCCAAAAGTTTCTGTTTTCTTTGTTAGGTCGGGTACTTTTGGGACAGCCCTCGTATATCAGCGTTGCTAATAAAATATAAGCTTACTGCGGTAATAAGCGTAGAGGTAATTAATTATAGCTTTTTTGTCGAACAACACTTCTGTAGCATTAGCCATTTTAGAAATTTTTGTTTGATGTTTGCTATTTTTTTCCCAGTTTGAAGCTTGCTTTAGTTCACCATCTATCTAACATTCTATTTTTATCTACTACTCGTGCTTTTTTTCGAATTGGGTATTTACTGACAAAAACTGACTTGTAATATGAACAGTTGAGTAAACTTTCTGCAAATTCAATTTTAACAAATTCAAGTTGTCCCATTTGAAACCACTTTTAGACAGACATTTGTCTCATTTATGTAACTACTACTGAAGAACCGCTTTTAATATGAACAGAGTAACCTATAGGAAATGCCGTGAACTGGTAATAGGTAGAGGATGTCGAATGACCCTTATAAAACAACTTTTAGTGAGATTGTTTTCTAATGTACGATTTCTTCATGAAAATTCGTTTTATTTTTATAGTTTTCAAACTAGTCGAATTTTTTAATATCGTCAAATGAAAATGTTTTAAAAGTATAGCAACACATCTCATAAGCTACCAATCGTGTTTGAAAACTAAAGGAATTATAGTGCGAAATGAGGCGCTATGATGCCCCTGGAAGTTCAAAGCATTTTTAGGATACCGTGGGATAAAGTAGTTTGAGAACCAGTGCTCTATGCATGAGCTAACTAAAAACGCTCCTGCAATCATGAGCAGAAAGTGACGTCTCTGCTATAGATACGTGATGAGAGTGGGGAGGGTCCTTTCAAAGCGTGCGGTTGTGGAGAGTGCAAATAATACGACCGGTAAAAGTAAGCGCTCTTGAATTGGCTTTGTGTTATAAGAGAGGGGGAGAAGCGCTTTTAACATTCGTATTGTTATAGAACATATTTAGAATATTATTAGGTTCGTACTTTAGGTTTATTATAAAAATATATTTCATTTTAGTAGGCATTTATAAAATAGTATTTATAACAGTTACAAATATATTAGAGTTAACTTGTTGCACTGTTTTATGATGCACCTAAAAACTGAGAAACCTGATATTTATAGTAATAAAATTTATAGTAATTCATTTAAAATTAACGATTTTATGATGCAGTAGTTATGGCCCAAGGTTATTAGCAGTCGGCGCCAGGCAGTCGGAGATAAACAAAGGTAAGTCGCGCTCTCGCCCGCGTAAACACCAGAAGCGCTATCGGCAGATAACCAGGAATTTCTGGAAGTTTCTTTCCTCCGTCTCCAGAACGCGTGTCCAGGTAGTTCTAGAATGTTTGTGGAAGATTCCATTGGCTATACAAGCCAGCGATCTCGCGAGAGGAGTCATTCAGTTGAGTCGGTCAGTGAGTGAGTAAGCGAGTTGGTGAAAACGGTTCTGTTGCACCATCAAGTGCGGTTCTCCGAGTGAGTTAGTGGCGACTGCTGTGACGTGAGGCGAGTGCTACTGCGGAGCGTGAAAATGTAGAAGTGTAGTGTTGGATTCCCCAGCGAGTGATCCGTCTGGAAGAAGAGTCTACGTCACGAAGAAAGTGAAGTAACGGGGAAATTGAACTAGTTCACAGTAGTGAAGTGGTAGTATGAACCAAGTAAGTACCAGTGAGAGTTGAACCTGATCAAACAGTGGCAATGAGAACTGAGAAAATTGACAGTTGAAAACTGGACAGTCACAACATTTTAAAGAAAATTCATTCGTAAAAACACAATTATTACTAAAATACAAAACTGTTAACACGAATCATAAACATTTAAAAATAAAACACAGGATAATATAAAACAACATTAGTTTGGATACATTATTTATAGGTTATTTGTTTTGTACAACCTATTATTAATTAGGGCATTTCACATATTGTTTTAAATTTGGATGCACTTCACTACCTAATTTCATTCTGCAGTGTCATACAAAATTAAGTCCCGAATATTTAGATTTTATCTAAATTTTCTCAATGAAACAACTACTAGATGTAATTTCCCTTATGCCTAATGTAGTGACGTGGATGTTGTTTACTTTAGCTTCCATTTTCTATTGTAAAATATATTGGCATTATGTATACAAAGAGTGGTTTTAATTTTACAAATTATTTTGCTACATTTATTTTTTAGTGTGAAAAGTCATTTTATATCTTTGTTCAGTACCATACGCTAGGAGTGGATAGATTACTACATTAAAGATTTTGATCAATAGGTTTTAAGTTTCTAAAATCTCAAAAATATTAAAGAAGGTAAAAATATACTTATTTAGTTGGTTACTTATATGCTCTTTATAAATTATACGTTTTAAATTAGCGTTGGAAACTTCCGTTGAAAATATTGAGCATTTCCCACTTTAAAGGTATGGGATTAAGGACATTTTTAATACTAATAATAATATTTCCAATATTTCGATACAAAAGTTTATTAGTTAGTCCAGAGCACTTATGCAGTTTCCTATTACCTAAAGAAACCGGTATTGTGCTTATATGAAAGAAAAATAAAACGGGCCCTGTGGTACATAATGTTTAACATACCTATATCCTAACCAAAATGAATGTATATTATTCACCTTCTTGTAATACAAATGTATCGATTGATACCTGCCTTAAAAATATGAAGAGGATTTTTGTGGTCAACACACTCGAAGGCTGTTGCCAGTTGTTTGTTTGCTACATTGAATAGGCGCTTATTAAAATGCTCATTTTGTGTATTTAGCCAATTCCTTTAATGTAAGATGTTTGTAATAATAATAATAATAATAATAATAAGAAGAAGAAGAAGAAGAATTACTCCCATGCAGTTTTGTTCACTTCGATTGATATTTGTATCGTTATGGTTTAGAGCCCCAAATTCCTGCAACCAGGTTTTATATTTCCTAGTTTTGTATCTATTTAGTTTGTGTAATTCATATACAGATTTCATCTTCTCCTAAACACCAAAACTCCTCGGAGGGTTTCGTTTTTCTATTTAAATTTAGAGCCTTACCCTTAATAGGACAACAAATCTCAAAGTTGTAATGAAATACTTTTAAACATTCATATCATTTGTCACTAATAGGTACTATTTTATACATTATTTTCCAGGTGTATTCATTTACTCTATGATGTATTCATAACAGTAATTGGACCACTTTTTCCATTTCTTTATTATTCTTTGGTATTGGCAAACAGAGTCTATTAAAGCAACAAACAGTGTAAAGTGCCTTACAAATTAGGTACTTATGACATCGTTAATTTTATTGCTGATTCAGTTACTGAGAATAACAATTAGATAACTTAATACAAAGTTTTGTTTTAGTAATTTCAGGAAGCTATTTTGATACACTAATTGTTGTATGTGAAATATTAATATTACAGGACACTCGCCTGCAGCATTATTCACTATTTCCCCCAAATTTTCAAACAAAGTTGGAGGATATTGCACAGAAAAAACAGAAACGAGATAAACAGCTTTGAGATTCTCAAGGAATACTTGGTTTCGTGCTCAAGGAGCTTTAAACATTCCCATAATAGCGTTTCTACGCATCAGTAACACATAACAAATACACGTTATAAAGCTAGAAGTCCGTGTATAGTTAGAAGCAGATCAACCATTTTTTTTAAAAGATTTTACTCAATTGTTACCTTGCATGACTTTAAGACAGTTCGATAAGTTAAGTTTTTAGGGCCACTGAGTGTATCGATATTAATATTATAAAAAGAAAATTAATCTGTATATTGTAATTTCAGCATAATAATTATTTATTTATTTATTGGGCCTTAGAGTATAAAATGCAATTGGGCATATCATAGAAGTTAGAACTCAAATAAAATATACAATGTTTATTATCGTATACTACTTTATGAGTAAATTAAATTAGGAAACTGAACAACTGTCTACAAATAAGTTAAGAATGAACTAGAACTTGGAAATGGCACTAAACATTCATGCATATTATAAAATGGGTTTTCCTTTAGCCTTAAACTTAATTGAATCTTACACTGTTTCAAATTTAAAACTGTTATTCTCTCGGGGAGTATATTATAAACATTATTTGTATTCAAACATTAGTATTATGTATTTTACTTAACCTTAAAAATAGTTTTTGTATGTTTGTATGATGCGTTGTATTATGGGTATTAAAATTGCTTCCGAGTCCATAGTTAGAGAGATTTTTCTTTGAAAATATTAAAGAATATATACATTATACACAGTTAAAACTCCTTCTCTGAGAAATAAAGGCTGCAGGAAGAATCAGGTGACGATCTAGTATTTATTCTGATGGCCTTTTTTTGCTACAATAATATATATTTTAGGCCAGAGCCAATTCCATACAGTAATAAACCATACCTGATTACACTTCAAAGTAAGCAAAATAGTCCTGTTTCACATAATGTTTGGGTAATTTGTTTTTAAGATTTCCTAACAAATATACTACCCTTGATAATTTTTATAGATTTAATTTCTATGAGCTTGCTATATTAGCTTTTGGTCAAGTTAGATACCTAAAAAGTTTTATAGGTTCTTAGATAAATCACTTTTTACACGTTTTAACGTGAGAGTAAGAGCCTTTGTCTTGTCATGATTGATTACAAAACCAATATTTGAGAACCATGGCTTAACCTCACCTGTAACTTTGTTACAAATGTATAGCTCACTTCAAAAACTACACAACCGATGTTGATAATTCTTTAATTCTTTCAACATTGAAAAGTTCTATTCTTCCAGACAGTCACAGGCTATATAATGTTTCCAAAATTTTGAAAGCGGGGGCCTTAGGGGTTTCTTTCTCATATTCATATCACTAAATTCAAACCCATTTCTTTGAATATGGACATCAGAGGCTACTTTTGGCACTGTATTGCAAATACTAAATATGTAAGATTTTAATGACTTCAAGACCAAAATGGTAAATGGGGAGGTTTAAAATATGAGGCGTGATTTCAAAATAACGCTGCAGTTACGATTTTGAGCATGCGCAATCACTTCTTTCATTAGGAAACCAGACGCAGCTGTGAGGAATCGTCACTTTGTGTTTTCCTATTGTTAGGGCGCTTTGAAATGTTCAAAACAATCGAACAAGCCACCGACTGTGAAGTCTAATCAGTGATTCGCTTTTTTGAATGCGAGAAATATTACACCAGCAAACACTCATTGACAATTTTGTGAGGTTTATGGGGAAATAATAATGAGTGACAATGGCCAGCCACACAAGCCAAACAAACTCAAGATCTGATCGCATCATTTGGTTGGGAATAATTCGACCACCCTCCTTACAGCCCGTATTTGGCACCAAGCGATTATCATCTGTTTCTTCATCTGAAGAAATTCCTTGGTGGAAAATATTTCAACGACGATGCTGTTGTGAAACAAGAGGTGCAGACTTGGCTTTCTTCACAGGCGACATCATTCTTTGACGAAGGACTACGCGTGCCTGAATAACGACGTTGACTATGTGGAGAAGTAGTGTAAGGTGTAAGGCAATGAATGATAATAAATTAAAAATTTATTTTAATAATTTATTAAAAATTATCGGTGTTAGTTTAAAAACACGGCTCGTATTTTAGAATTGAGTTATTTATTTGGGGTTGAATATCGTTCATATCACATTTCCCACATATTTTACTGAAGTTTTAGCAAGTATTTGATTTAATTGCATATAGATTAAATAAAGATGTAAAATGTCAACTCGGCTCCGTATTCGAAATGGTTGTATATAGATTAAACAAAGATGCAAAATATTGTATTTAATATTATAACTCGATAGAAGGAAAGCCTTCATATGTAAACATTGCAAATTGTCTGAGGAAGTATAGTTCGACGACCCAACCCTTTTTCTTGGGACAGGAAGGGTCCGTCGGCACACATGTATACAAAAGCGTAGAGCCATTAAAAAGGGTTTACGAGGAAAGTGCTTGTTTCTTTTCAAAGCAGAAGAAACATGAGGTTTGTACCGAGAAAAGGTTTAAAGCCATAAACATACGTACGTGCTACAGCATAAATTAAACAAATTGAAAATAGTACCATGGGAAGAGAAAGCTGAGCAGAGCTGAAAGTTTAGCAGTAAATGGAATGCCATAAATACGAACTGACGAATCCGAAAACAGGAGATCGTCACATGATTGAAAATCGAACGCGGAGTAGAGATGAAATCAGACATGGCGAAATTCACAAAATACTAGTAACTTCACTTCTTCGTTGAAATTTACAAGTAATACTCTTCACTCTTCGCTGCAACCCGCTACATGTAATTACACTCTTCGTTAAACCCGAGAATAAGTAACACTCATCGATCTTCATTGCTACCTGCTACATGTAACTTCACTTCTTCGTTGAACCTTACGACAAGCAACTCTTGGCTGAACTCTGCACCGTACAAGTTAGGCCGCGGCTATGAACGCAGGGAAAACTTATTCAATACATCTTAACACTGCCGACTACAAAGCATCACTATGTCAGTCGCGGATAATTGACGAAGTGGTGGCTCGCGTTCCTGAATGCGTAACATAACAGTATAATAAAGTCAATATTCATCAGAGCCGATGTTGTTATTATCGTAATCGATATATAATTTCACCACACACTGTAGACTTTACAGAGTCGACACTGCTCAACGCTAGCCGGAGAAAGAAGAGAAATAGAAGCGGCCAACTTCATATGACACCCAACGCATATAAACAGCGTCATATGACGCCCAACGTCGTAAACAGCTTCAGACTATAGGACTTACCAAAAATTATAGAATACCATACAACTCCAAAAAGCTACACATACTCATATTTTTCAACCCTTATGTAAAACTTTTCACTATTTGATCAATCTGGAAAAATTTTGGACACTGACGGTCTAGGTACAAGTACAAATTACAGACTACATTCGAATTTCAGAAATCACCCCATACATATAGAAGGCACCAATACAATGCCGGGTAACATAGCTGGTAGGTTACAATGCCATTTGAAGCCGAAGCCGTACTCTTTGCTTCAAATTTTGATGTTGCTATCTCGTGGTTGCATCAACTTAGATAACATTTAACGTTACCTGCTCTGTTGAGGAGTTCTACAATGCAGTCATCTCCTGGCTCGTTCTGCGTTGTCTAGTCTACCAGCTGCTTCAGTGGTAAAGCTATGAGTTCCTTATCTCAGGGTATACATGAGTGTATTTTGAAAGAACAACACCAGTTTAGTTAGCTGATAAATTTTAATGTTGACCAAAATGTTCAGTTTAAGAGTCGCCGACTGTTGAATTTACGAATTAATTACTTCTATAACAATAATTAAGCAAAGCGTCAGTTGCTGTAAGTCGCATAAATGTGACTCGCAAAAATCCCTCACAATAACCGTTAAACCTTTCTAACGTAGGAGCGTTCATGTGCGCTACAGGACTTAAAAATTACACACGAGAGTCACGAATGTGTCTCTGATTTAGAATGCGCGCTGTTTTCTTAACTTAAGCACCGCTCACATATCAATACCCCTACCAACGTTCCTTCTTACCCGGTCCAATATTAAAGCTCTGCGTATGTGTCTCTTAACTTGTTACTATGCTGTACTGCCTGAACTCTAAGAACTTTTTCACTTTTCTGATTTACGGAATTCCGGTCTACGTGACTTTGCAAACGTATTGAACTCAACCCTAACTGCATTCCAGGAAACTTGATGTTGACGCGTTCGCAATTCGGCTGTTACTTGTGACTTACTTACATGACTTGCTAATTATCTTTTTCTTTCCGAACAAATCTTTCAACTCAAGATTATTACTTTATGTATTGATTTAATATGCGTAAATTATTTATTGCAGTTATTTCTTTATCTTACTATCATTTCTTTATTTAATTATTTATATCTTCCTGTCAATAATTACGGTATCGCATTGATTGGCATATCATTTTATGCGATGTGCATTATGAATACATAGTTATTTCACTCAAAATCATTCATAATCGGTTAATTATGGCATGTGTGCTATAATCATTGGTAAGGAATGACGTCGTAACCGCCTTCTGTACATAATTTCATACAAGTTACCTGTGCAATAAAACTAAAGTTTTCAGCCGCGATGACAAGCATGCCAACATTCAGATATGATAATTGCCTTTATAAAAGACTACACATTGTGGCAGTAATTTGTATCACAATAATGTAAATGCCAGAGTGATTGTAGTGTAAATAAGCATTATTGTATGACATTGATTTGAGATGTTTGTTAATTATAAGGATTGTTAGGAAATAAGTTTACACGGCCTCACTGAAACTGACAATAAGAGCGAGCAACAATGAGCGAGGGGGTGAGTTGTTTATCAATTATAAGAGACAAGCAAATGACGTCAGATTGGCGCGCTTTTCTTATAAATGGAGGGAATTTCTTCCTTAGAGCATATGTTTTCGTAATTTTGATTGGATATAAAAATAGACGCTAATGTTGGCGCGTTTTATTAACCAATAGCAGCTCGGTTATAATCTTTAGGCATATTGGGGTGAGGGAGTATAAATTCCGTGCCAGAGACGGGTAACGCGCAGTTTGACAGAATAATTCACGAGGTAAACGTCGCTCAATCCAATAGAATCATACAAAGGTTATACGTCGCACAGTTTAAGAGAATCGTTCACGCGTTATACGTCGCGCAATTCTACAGAAGCTCTCGCGTCTTAAAGTTTGTTATAAATGTGAAATACGCGAATTAATAACGTGCAGTAAATAAGTGATTATAGTGATATTAGAAAATATAACAGCTTCAGTCTGGCTTGTATCAAGAGTCAATATGTGAAATTAATTAATTGTGACGGTAATAAAAGTGTAAAAACAAATTCTTTTGTAAGTGTTATCTTTCAGTAACAAATCCTTTCCGTTTACACACCCTGTTTAAGAGATTTGCTCGACTGAATAATAATAATAGCTAGCCGGAGCACAATGAACCCAAAATGCAAAATAATAAAACAATAACAGGCGCTCAGAAATAGATAACACGAAGTGACCGCGACAAATTGGCTCACATACGTTGTGCAGATAAACATGAAGCATTTTCCAACTACCAACAAATATTCTACTCCAAATTTGCACCCAAACGTGGGGCTAACAAACTTTCTACTTCAACATTAAGAAACAAAACGTAGTCAATCATTTTTGTTGACATAAAAACAAAACATTTCTCTGTTTTATTTATACAAACTAGTGTAAGCCTTAGCCAAGAGAGTTTCAACATAACAAGAACAGGCTGTTTTTGTTCATAGATATTAAATATGCAATTTTTTACTTTGAAAATGTTATCGGCTTATTACTACTAACACAATTACTGAGATCTACTAAATTAAACTGTGTTTTATAAAAGCTTTCCAGATCGGTATACACCGCTAACAAAAGCAAATAAACTTTGCCTTGGCAACAACAAAAATTGAGTGCTGA
Source organism: Deroplatys truncata (assembly GCA_030765065.1). Classification (NCBI taxonomy): domain Eukaryota; kingdom Metazoa; phylum Arthropoda; class Insecta; order Mantodea; family Mantidae; genus Deroplatys; species Deroplatys truncata. The sequence continues at coordinate 127,999,401 of CM060990.1, read as the reverse complement.
AATGATGACATCGCCATATAGAGCGGAATCATATACCAAAATCACATAATTTTGTAACATTAATTACTATTTTATAATTTATGAATTAGAATTGCATAAAGGATTGTGTATAACTCGTGTTTAATCCCTTTTACTTTCTCTAGCATGTATATAGTAGTTAGAGCAGGTATGTTTTGCATTCCGCTCAAAAATCTGATACCGAGATTGCACCGGAAGCACGTGTTTTGAGGCTCCCTGAATCCAGAAAAGCATTTTAGAAAAGGGCCCGTGTGTGTGTCTGTGTGTCTGTGAACAGCAATTAAAAAACGAAAAGTCGGATAAATACTTGATATTTAGGTTTAGTATCTTCCAAAGATATGACACAAGGATTTTCAAGAGGCCCCCATCACAAACTTCCCTTTACATGGAACATTTTTCGAAATTTTTTTATTTTACAAAAAAATTGCTCCAACGATTTTGACTAAAATACCATAGGTATATTGAATATCTTTACAAGACAAATAAAAATGTCTATTTTGAATTTTCTGGGAAGGAATTTTGTATAATCTAGTACAATTGGTAAACGTTAAGCGATAGACGAAAATGTACTAGAACAAAAACGTAAATTCTCTTAAAATAAACAGTTCATGTTCATTTCGGATAACTTTTTGTTGTATCAGCATTTCCGAGACATTCTTTATGGATGGTTCGAATTATTCAATACTTTGCCGCTCTTTTTAAGTCCTGTTGATTTTCAATTGTTTCTCGCGATATCATGGAAAGAGTATGGAATTTTAAGGCCAGGGTATGGCGTCCAGTTCTAAACATTTTAGCATCGCTATTCCCTTTGTATCTATAACGAAATGTGTAATGTAATTATTTCCGGAAGGGTTTATCTCGGTTAAAAGGAAATAAATAGGAAAATAAACTTTCGTCAGAATAACTTGTATAACCAGTAATAACCGATAGAGGGTGGAGAAAGTCATGTGAATGTAACACATCAGCTATTTTTTCTCTGTTTATTCTACATTCGCTTTAACTCCATGGTCATATCGCGATGGATCTGTTAGGAGATACCTCGTGACCCGGTGTGTGGCGGACAGTTAGCCTTCTAGGTCTCATCACGGTACCATATCATCTTTCTTCGTTACGTGTCCACAGAGGCCTTAGTGCTAGGCAGCTGTACCTTTGCTTCTAAACGTGACAAGCACATGGTAGCTTCGATACGAGTCAACAGAGGCCTTAGTGCCAGGCAGCTGTACCTCTGCGTCTACACGTGCCGACAGAGTGCCGTCCAGTCTACCTGCTTTTCTTATCTGTGGATAAATGGCAGAGCATTCCTTATTACCATCAATTGTCGTTTTTACTGTTGTTTAGACCTAAGGTGGAACTTTGGGTTGTGGATTTAAATAACCAATCCAGCATTTACCTTAGCGAATGAGGGAAACCGCGGAAAAAACCCAGTCAGATTGATCGGTCCACGGGGTGTTTAATCTTGATTATGTTACTCATGAAAATTAAGACACGAGCGATCGCTTCTTTGAAATGTATTTGGATAAAAGGAGTTTAATTATTGTAACCTTTTTCTTTTTTTTCGTTCAGCCTTATGTTGTAACGATATTAAGTGATACTGATAGCTTATAAGCCGTTTGTAAATACTGAAGAATATAAATTGTGAGAAGTTCGGATCAGACAGGAATCGCAATATAGGTCAATTAGTCCTTAAAGCATAGAAGTCGTGGCAGTGTTTGTTCTTTGATTATATTATTTTTCGGTCATATCGTTTTTTTTTACTAACTTCCCACTCATGCTATCATGCATGGAAAGTTGAAATTCCTGCACTCCGTGCGTTTTGCATCTTTACCACAAACGTTATTAAAGTGTATTCAATCCTCCAAATATTGATACATATATTTATTTTTGTAGACATGCATTATAACAATTGATTTTTTAATTTTACAATTTAAATCATAAACACTTTACTTCCTTTATATGTTAACGTTTATTTACGATTTAATTCTAATTTTGTTTTCGCATAAATATTTATGTTATTCACTATCATCGAAAAAATAGTACGCAATATACAAACGTTGAGTGCTTTGCAGAAACTCGGTCGTCTCGTATTTTCAAATTTCTTCCTCGTTCTGCAAAGATGTACTTACCGCACTTGTATCGCAATATACAGTGTTTTTCGTTTACACTGTGGCCACTGCACGGCGGTTCGCGCGCCGGTCTCCACACTTCGGACTCCCGCTGGATTATATCCTCGCAACCGACTTATGTTCTCATAATTGCAGGTCCAATTACAATGATAATTAAAATAATTACATACCCTATCATAAGATATGTTGGAAATGTTGCTCTTCTCTAGCCGCATATTTCTGGTATCTTTTCAGAAATTTTAATTTACACTGGAGAGTTCGATACATATCCGAAATTGAGTGAATTTCTCGCCTGATCTTTTCTTTTAGTATTTTCGCAATGTGTGGGGTGTGTTGCATACACCTTATTTTTGAAGTTCCCCCATAGATATAAATCACATATACATAAATCAAGGGACAGTGAGCGCCATAATTCTTTATTAATTATCCCCTACCTTCAAAAATTTCCTGAATTAAATTTAAAGACTCATCAGCTCTATGCACGGTAACAAAGCCTTGTTGGAAAAATCCAAACTGACATTCAATGTTGGTCAGCTGTTCCAAAACTGGTATAAATCATCCCTTTACCCCTCTGTATCTACTGTCTTTTTCATAAAACATAGGTCCTATTATTCTGTATACATTTACTGCATACCATTTTTCGTGTCATACAAGGGAATCTCTTGTATTAAATCGGGTTTCCCTGTACTTCAATATCTGTTATTTTGCGACCAAACATAGCCATATAGAGAAGAACATTAAATGTGAGTCAATTACTCTATCATTTCGCTAAATCCAATTACAGAAATTTACCCGACTCTGATGGTCGCATGAAAAATAAGGTGTGCAACAAACCCCATACATTGCAGGAACTTAAAGAAAGCATCAGGCGAGGAATTCACTCAATTTCGGATATTTAACTCCGGAGAGCAAATAAAAATTTTCTGCGAAGATGCTAGAAATGTGTAGGTAGAGAAGAAAAACATTTTAAACATCCCTTATGACAAGATATGTGCTTATTATCCTTGTAATTGTAACTGTAACTATGAGGACGTGAGGCGATTGCAGGAATGTTATAACTACTGCGGCGGCCATGCGGTGGCCACAGTGTGCAGGAAAAGCACTAAGCTATTGCGTTACATACAGTTTTTCAGAAAGTATTCGTTTGCACTTTAAAAAATTCTAGCAGCTGAATTAATGGAGGTAAAAATCTTCTTTTTTTTATATATTTGGACATAAAGATCAGTTTACGTGTTGGCGCGGTTTTTTAGATCGTTCATTTTATCGGTTTTATAAATTTTTGAAAAAAAATGCTACAGTTGCAACTCTTTTCCACTAGGTGTTTTCAAAATTATCTTACATGCAGTGAGTAGAGAATTTTTTTATGTATTACTTGATTTTGCGGTGAAAATAGGATTTTATTTGACGGAGGAATAAAATTTTTGGCTTAATTCCTCATTTTTGTTTCACTTCTTACGACTTAACGAATTTATTTCTCCACTAATTTAAGTCATATTTCGATGAAAGTGTCTGGAAGCATGCACAAAAAATGCTCTACCCAATGCATGAAAAATAATTTTGAAAATACCACGTACAAAAAGTTTCAATTTTGGCATATTTTTCAAAAATGTATATAACTGATAAGATGAACGATCTTAAAAACTGACAAAACACGTAAACTGTATTACGATTTGATCCTTATGTCCAAAAAAAATAGATTTTTCCCTCCATTAATTTGGCTGCTAGAATTTTTTAAAGTGGAGAAGAATGCTTTGTTGAGTAACTTTGTAGACAGTGCAACGAGTTACTACGAGCAAATTTTTTGAAAGGCAAGAAGAGAATATTGGATGGTTTCCCGCAAGATTGCATTCGAAGTTATTTTGATATATTTGCAATAGAGAAATATTTGTCTACCAAAGCGCAATTCTACTTCAACTCCAAATTTTCTCCACGGGATATTGATTACTAAAATCCGTAGTATTGCAGTTAAAAGGCATTCGATGAAAAATAGGTCTCTCATTAGTAATTCCTTTATTTCCGAAATAAATTGATGGAGCGGGTGGCGGTATGTTTACACTTGATCATCCCCTGAATTATAGAGTTGAAAGCTTTATTGATGCCGGTGGAATATTTGAAAAGCAGTTGTGACCGGGTCGTGTAGGTTTGACTGACAATGGACTAATTGGATCGGATTCTGTATGGACCGTGACAACACAATGGAAAGGGTACCCAGGGAGTATGGAGGGTTCGGACAGGAATCAATGGATCGGTTCACTTCGTCCCTAGGGACCTCGCGAGTGTGATGACCGCCCGTGTTTACAATAATGCATTATAAAAGGCACACTTTTCATTGTTTGAAAAGTCCCGCTCCTGTATTATAATCGGCAAGGCAAATAACTTGTTATAAATTCCACAAAGAGCAAGAAGTACCTATGTGACGCAGCCCATTCCCGACTCATCCTCGCTGTCAAAGCTTTTCATTTAAAAGTACTGGGGTTCGACATCAACAAATGGGAGGACTGCCCTTTTTTGTTCTAGTTTAACAGTGCACATAGGACGCTCCTACAGCAGATATTTGTGAACGCACACCGCAACTCTGTACTCAGAATCGACCTGTTGGCTTCAGTTCTGGGTTTATGCCCAGAATTTGTAGTAGAATATCTAGATATTCACGCCTCCATAACGACAACCATCTCTCTGATGTCAAAGAAGCAACCAGACTAATACAAAATCCACAGGAGATATTTTTATTTTTAAGATGACTCCTATTTTGCTGACATACCAGTAAAATTTGTCCAACAACTCATATTTGATTTTTACTTCCCGTTCCAGAATAATAGAGTGTCTTGTGCACAGTTACTACATCCACATATTACATCCATCTCCAAATTTAAGGAAAATATAATATAATTCATCAAGCGGATTTAATCGTTCTTATTTGAGTCATGTATAAGCCTGGGAATTACCAAACGATTTCAGTTATTCTGAAATGCCACACTTGTAATGCTCTAAGTCAGGAACGGCCAACCCTAGGCCCGCGAGCCAAGTAATGGCCCGTCAAGACATTTTGGATGGCCCGCCGACAGTTCAAGATCCAATGTGCACCTATTTATCATTACAAACTCTTCCTCTTTCAAATCTAAAAGGGGTAACAGATTTATTCATAGCTCCATTTTGCATTTCAGAGACTGAGGTTGATTTATACTCCCCATTCTTGGAAATAGAAATAATAGGATTCCAAAACCACTCTGGACTTTGAGCTAAGTTTAAAGAGCATTATTGATCACCCACTTCTCCTAATTTGATTGAATTTTGAAAATATGTCCCTTCAGATCGGTTTCCTGAAATTCAGGATCTTACTCTAAGGCTCGTGTGCAGATTTGGTTCCACATATATCTTAAGCAACCTTTTATTGCCATGAATGTTATTAAGAGTAAAGTACATTCAATCGCATTACACATGCATATCTTGTTAAATATTGGTCTGCTCGGATAAAATATTACACCTAATATTGGAAAATTAGGAAATGAAAAGCAAGTTCAAACGTCACCTTAACATTACAGGCCTTCAAAGTTCATGGGAATGTTCTTATTAAATAGACTAATAAGGAGTATTTCTATTATAACTCAATGTGTTACCTTTAATGATAATTTTTAAAAACGTGTAAAATTATATAACGTTGTTTCAAAACAAAGAGTTAATAATAAGAATAAGTGAATGACTTTTAAAACATTATGTTTTATATCGGCCTACAGCTACACTTACCTGAATAATTTACTATATTTAAGTTCAGATTCAAAATAGTTATTAATATTAATTTAGTTAGATAGCCCTACAAGTAATTCTATCAATTTACTGGCCCAAGCCCAAAATAGGTGGCCACCCCTGCTCTTAAGTGCTTTTAATTTTACTGCTTCTAGTTAACCTCACTCTTATGGATAGTTTATACCTATAACTTGTTCCCTTGACATTGACCACGTGTGTGTTGGAATCACACAGTTTTGTCACTGTAACCGAATGTCGGTGTTTCAAATCCGCCGTGAGGGAGACACTTTTAAATTCGATTCAGCTTTCCATTCTCAGCCCACACTATCTGGGTAGAATAAAGCTGCATTTTCTGGAATTAAATTAATCCTAGTTACAATTAAGTACCCGAAGCATTGTAGTTGCCTATAAGGTATACCAATGAATAAAGCTGCAAGATCTGGTGTGGAATACATGAATTAAATGAGAAAAGTTGCATGTGCGTTTGCAGGGATTTTCACGGTTGCTAGAACGCGAAGGTATAGGCTGATTTTTTCGTCCGGAACCCCCTTATCTGCATGCGCAGTAGCTGGACAAGTCCATTATTTTCTGGGAGGGGTGTTGAGACAGTAGTAACAAAGTAGCAGCCGCGTTAAGGTGACATCACCACGCGTGATTCGTAGTACAGTCGCGTGAATAATTATTGTGTTTCTATGTCTGTAGCTAAAATAAATTGGGTGGAAGTCAAGTTCTGCATTCTCAGACACGGGACGTGATATACATTGTGTATTATTACTTTAAGAAGAGTATAGATCAAGGACAGTCACTTTACAAAGCAGTTGAAGAATCTACCGGTGTATCTGTGAGCAGTACAACTTTTGACAGTACTGTACATGTTTATTTTTGTACTTCAGTTGCAAACCTTACGCATTCCTGTCGTTCCACGCAAGGGGAATAGTGTCAGCCCTTCTCCCCCACTCTAGACTACCTTTTCCTCCTCTGGCTTCTGTAGGGTCAGGTCGAAAAAATCGACCTATAATTAAATGTATTTGCATCATTGCATGTCACGTTTAAAGTATATCGACTAAGAGTAACTGAAAGGGTTCATGAAGGTATCGTGGAACATATTTTGATGCAGCATCTATGGCTAAAGGTTATCGGGAAGTCGGCGCCGGGTAGTCTGAGATAAACAAAGATAAGTGGCGCCCGCCAGCTTAAACACCGGAAGTGCTATCGTCAGATAACCAGAATCTTCTGGAAGTTCCCTTTCCCCCGCCTCCAGAACGTGTATCCAGAAAGTTCTAGAATTTTCTGTAGAAGTTTCCATTGGCTATATAAGCGAGCGTTCTTGTGAGTGAGTTATCAATGAGTTAGTAAGCGAGTGCGTTTCTGGTGCAACATCAAGTGCGGTTCTACAAGTGAGTTTGTGACGACAACTGTAATGTGCAGTGAGTGCTGTTGCAGGAGAGATTGTAGTCTTGTGTTCGACTCCCCAGCGAGTGAACCGTTCGGAAGAAGTGACTATGTCGTGGCTACGTGTGCCTATTTCATTGCGTCACTACGTCAAGAAGGAAAGTGAAATGGCGGAGAAAATGAACTAGTTCACATCAGTGAAGTGATAGTGTAAACTAAGAGAAGTACCAGTGAAAGTTGAACTAGATCAAAACAGTGACAGTGAGAACTGAGTGAAGTGTTTGGAACCCCAGCCATGGCACCAAGTTTTACAAAACTCATTCAACATTCTAAATTTGGTCCACACTCATACGATGTAAAATTACAGTAAGTAGACAAAACTTACCCCTGATAATTTGGGATGGTGACTTTTTGCAAATAGCGCGAAATACTCGTAAAGGCTTGTACTCCTGTATTTTAATTTTCATGACCTCTAAAGAACTGTCTAATGAGTTTTTAAAATGCGATACAAAAGCGAAATGTGTTGCAATTCATGGACTCTTTTTAAAATAAAAATATAAAAAGCAAAATGAAAATATCGTATTAGCATGTTTGTTTAAATGCGAGAAAAGTTTGAGAGCCGTGAAGTAAATGTCAGAAACATTTTTTTTCTTTCCTTCTTCCAAGGGGTTGCTATATTTTTTTTAATCCTGTCACCGCTGGCCGGGTATGGTTAATATATTTGAACATTTTAGTGAAAGTAAAAGAAATATTCCAATTTGTACCTTCTCTACTACGTAGTGTAAACAGGGGAACTATCTATTGTATTCCACCCAACAATTTGACGTGATTTTACCTGAAATATACGTTTCGAGGTCCCTAAATCCAAAGAAAAGCATTTTTAGAAAAGTATCCATGTGTTTGTGTGTGTGTGTGTGTGTGTGTGTGTGCGTGTCTGCGAACACCAAAACTCAAAAACGAAAAGTCGGATAAATACCAAATTTGCTATTTTAATTCAATATCTTCCAAGAATGCGACATGAAGACTTTGAAGAAATTCCTTTCCACACCAACTACCCTTTACATAGAACATTTTTCAAAATTGCTGATTTTCTAAAAATTGGTTGTAATAATTTTGATTAAAGTAATATATATTAAAGGTATTTAAATGGCAAATAAAATGTATACCTTTGTTTTCTGGAAATAGCCTGTGAAGTCCTCTTTATTCGGAAGGAATTTTGCACAATCTTACAGAACTGGTAAACCTTGAGCGAGACGAAAACGTACTCCACAAAAGAATGCAGATTTCTTTAAAACACAATGTATTTCAAATAATTTTTTGTGGCATCAGCCATTTCTGAGATATCAGTTATTAAGAGTTTAAATTGTTCAATACTTAACCATTCTTTTAAAATCCTGTGGATTTTCAGTTGTTTCTCGCGTTGTCATGGAAAGAGTATGGAATTTTAAGACCAGCATACAGCGTCCAGTTCTAAAACATTTGACTATCGTTATTCCTTTAGTATCTGTAACGAAATGTGTAATGCAGCTATATCCGCAAAGGTTTATCTCTGTTAAAATGAAGTAGACAGAAAAATAAGAATTCGTAAGATAATTTATACCAATTAATAAATGATACCGGATAGAGAAAGTCATGTGTATGTTTCACATAAGATTTTTTAAAATATGGATAGCTTTTTTGTTTGTTTTTTAATGTATATGAATATTCTCGTTTCCAACTGGTGGTATAAACTATGCAGGAAAATAAAGATGCAGACAATCTGCAAATGCTATCGACTGTTAAGCTCAGACGCCCCGATTTTGCTTAAGAAGTTCTACAATATACGAGTATTTACCTATATCATAAATGCTAAAAAATATTTCAGTAAGCAAAATTAAGTGTAATGAAAGGAGAACAGGTATGACAAAACAAATTGTTGAGATATATGCTATGACTTCATTCAACAGTGTTACTGATTTATGAACTTGCATTATTCGAGTTAATTTTATGTATTCTCTTTTTATTATTCTAGTTTTGCATCATAATTTCTCTTTTTGTGTGTTGAGCTTTAGCCTCTAGTAATTTGCCCTATTTTTCTCTTGTTGCTTTAACCTACTATATTGATTTAACTGGTTTAACGTCTTGAATCTAGAAGAAAGTAACTTATTGTGACAGTGCTTAGAGTATCAAGAGAAGAGCCTTAGGAATTCTGAATGGGTTAATAGTCTCCGAAATAATTTTGTGAAGAATGGTTTGGGTGAAATTTGGAGAAGAGAAAATAATTACAATGGTTTTTTGAAAGAAGCAAGGAAGAGACTTGAGGATATAGAAACTCAAAACCTATTTAGCGAGATAACCGAAAAAGGTCTCTAATATTTTATATTCCAATGAAGAAAACATGGAAAAGCGAAACACATATTTATAAAGTAAATAATGAACAAAGAGAGGGAATCGCATGGTTTTAACCCTTTTAGGCATAATGGGTTCAATTGGAGCCAACCCAATATTTTTTTCCTTTGCTATCTGCACAGCGGTTCCAAACAAAACCACTTGGAAATAAAATGAAATTAAAAAATTTTCCAATAAATTCGTTTTATATTAGAAATACTTTATTTTATTATACTTTTGAGGTTTATATAGTAATATTCCAGAAAATAGACCAAAAGATATTCTGTATCCAGGCATGCCGTACTACCGATTATTTAACCGGGGCCCACCCCATCCTAAACCACAGGCAGATAGAGCACTCAGATCTAGCCACACTCTACCCCAAAAAGCATATTTCCGGCTGTAAAATGCAGGTTGTCTGAAAAGCAGAGAGCAGTTCGACTCGTACCAAATAAACTGCAGCTTTCCACCGCTATATATATAGTAGCCAGGGCAAAATCAATCCTTGAGCGATGCTAATCGCAATTATAATCGAATTAAAGTTTTTTTTAGTAAAGAAGGTTATTTTTAGCATGCAATAATAACATTAAAACATTTTCTAATTAACAGAAAATAGACAAAAAATTCTGTGTCTGAAACGGTTAAGAGCAGATGTTTAGAGATTAAAAGGACTAAGAAAAGGTGTCCCAAGAATCAGTGCCTCATTAGTGGAGGGAATGAAGATATTGAAAACATACTATTTGAATGCCAAGGGAGGAAGGTGTTACTAAAGCAGAAATGGGTTAAATTACAGAAAAATAGCCCTCATAAAGGATAGTAGAAATATAGGGCAGTTCTTATATAAAGTGAAAAAAAGAATGGAATTGCTCTGTGAAAAGAGAACAAGCTTAAACATTAGTGCGTGGTAATAATAAATAATATTTTGAAATTTTTAAGAAGTAATTATAAAGCATATATAGAAATTGAATTGTGTGTATTGAACATGACTAGCTAAGAGTCTGGGCTGTATGCTGGTCATGTTCATAAGTTGTATTAGCTTAGCACAAATAAATAAATAAATAAAATTACTTTAAAAATCCACTATTTACTTTATGCATTTTATTTCACTATTAACCCTTTACAAATGCGATTTTAATTTTACACTAAAGTTATGTTAAGGGTACATATGATTGAATTTTGACGATTTTTGGTCAAAAGTTTGATTTGATTTGATTTTTTGTTGGGCATAAAAGAATTACAATCTTTGCTCTCTAAAATGCATACTTTATTTTTGTCAGTTGCGCCTTTTTTAAAGCCCACAGTGGCCATCCTTTAACTCCATGTGCGTGATATTTAAATGGCCTGTACACGCTTCTTTTGCTGTTTTCTCGGATTGAAATTTTTCAGCATTTTGCTCTAACAAAATGCTCCTTTTGGAGCATTTGTTATCAGAATGGCTTCAAACTTGCACAGCATGTAGCAATATGTACTAGAAATAAAAATTCTATTGGGTTTTGATATCAATTTAATTTTAGTGTGATTTTTATGTTTCAAAATAGGTCATTATTTCATCTTTTTAAAAATTATTAAATTTAAATATTTTTATTTTTCTATAGGCCAAAGAAATAATCAGATATAAAAACCCAATACAATTCCAACTTAACCTTGTTCGAAGTGCGTCTTCGCAAAATTTTAGAATGTTTGGATGAAAACTTTAGGGGCTTTCCGAGTGCAACTATTAATTTATTTGAACAATTTGCAATATTTATTGAACCAAGCAACCTGCATGGTTAAAACTTTGCACTGCATAATGGGTTACAGTATAAACATTTACTCAAAATTTCATCAAAATTAATTGAAAAATATAGAAGTTGGAAAATTCAGTCATATGTACCCTTAAGCACATTACCTGTTCATCAGTTCTGTGTTTTTCTTCAAAATGCTAAACATCGCCATCCCACTAGTAGTACAGTAAACTAGAAGCGTGGAAATCAAAAGTACTTTCAGCAATACAAGGTACGTTTAAGGCATATTCAGTCTTACTAGGGATAGGAACAGAGATTGGAAACGGAGGATATCAGCACTGCTGTCAAAGCTAAGTGATGAGACGAGAGAGTACGAAAGGCGGCCAGATCCGATGGCGGCAGGCACTGGACAGCGGATTCCCTAACGTTTCCAGATTGAACATCTCCTGACGCTCTCGGTGGCCCCTTCCATCTTAATATTTATTTACCCTGGTATGAGTTAAGGTCATGAGGCCTTCTCTTGCACTCTACTAGTCAATATAATACAATCAAATACAACATAATGAAAACATAAATACACAAATGTCCGACAAACATATTAAAATGAAGAAAAGAAAAGCTCATAACTAAAATACTTTTGAGCGGAATGTAAATATAGGTAAACACATTACTCTAAATGGTTTGATATTCAAATTTGAAACATTGGTTGCTAGTACAAAAATAGCAGTAATAAATATAATGCAGTAATGAATATAGTGAGGCACGTATTACTATAATGTGGTATAAATGTATACCCTAATTTTGCTGCATAACGTTCCGGCAGTCCTTTTTGTCTTCCGGCAGGGAATTCCAAAGACGAGCTAATAGAAGGTTGGCTTATGAACAGGTATAGCAAGAACGAAAGAATTTATTGAGCGAGTTTCTCGATTATGACAGTCAGAGAGATATTTAAAGCGAACCGGTAGTTTGAGATGCAGGAATGAAGGAGTTGGTGGAGAAGTGAAAAAGAATGTAAAGTTCTTCGTTCCCTAAGCTGGAGCCGATGCAGTAATTCGAATGATAGTGTAACATGACCAAATAGGCGGAGATTGCATAGATGTTATAGACATCGGGCAGAAGTTTCCATGCCAGGAAACAAACACTTCTCTTCTCAAAGTATATCCACCACATGCACAAACTCGTCATATTTAATTCATTCCAGGATTCACCTACCAACCTGGCAAAACTACGAGAAAAAAACAAGGTTAGAATGGCCGGTCCAAAGGAAATAGAACCCGGGACATCCCGAATGCCAATTTCAAACGCTACACACTGAGCCATCCAAAGTTACAAAAATGTACAAATAAAGATTCGCGCATATGCGGATATCTCATCATGATAGCTCAGTGAAAGAGCATCGGAAAGGAAAACCGAAGATCCCTGGTGAGATTCAGCTTTTTGAGTATCTCCACCACGAAATTAATAACTCAATTTATTCTATGTACAAGCCTGTTGTATAGAACAGAATTTTTATTAATTTTATTCTCATATGGCCCCTTAGAGGGTAGTCCTACTTACCTTAGAAAATCTGTATGTCACAGACTGACTGGGTAAACAAATCAACTAGAACGAAGAGCGACAGAAAAAGATCCTAAGATAACAAAGCTACCTCCTGGTTATTAACCAATTTCAAGGAAGATTAGTATCTGAAAATTCCAGCAAACTTTATTATAACACGTGTTAACAAGAAAACAAAAGACACGGCATATAAAGCTCTTAGCGAAGCGTAACAAAACTCCAGTACCAGGTGTAGTATGTTATTACAGATTTTATTTGCCGTAATCTTTATAAGTGGGACTTGGTGGAACACTTTCTCCACAGTAATAAGGTTCCTAATAATCACATTGGTTAGGGATCAGGGCGTCACGATTTTCAGTAGCTTACCTGTTTGTTGTTTCACCATAAAAATATAGGCTTGTTAATGGTGTCGAAATACGTACCTTGGTCGTTTCCGTGAACATAAAACAAAATTTAAACATCTCTAGTCGCGATTAATGAGCTACTAAGTATCTTTTAGTGGGTTATCCAGTTACTAATAACCAATAATTTAAGCTAAGATGGTTATCGGAACAGAAATAACTATGTATACGCACGAGATTTAGAGGTGAAAGGAAGGCAAATATTCGTATTCTTATAACGTATGTTTTATTTATATAAAGCAATTTCTTTAATGAGTGATACCATACTTATCAAAATTTGAAGGAGAAGGAAGAGGAGAAGAAAAAGAAGAAGGAAAAATAAACTGTATAGTGTAAAATACTTGGTGGAAGGGCAATAGATGCCATACTCTAAAGAAGGTAATTCTATTTACAAATATATGTTGTTACGAAAGCTTATTTTTCTATCTACTTCATATTAATCCAGATAAATCTTTGAAGAAATGGTTTCATTAAACCTTTTTGTCGGTAAAACGGGAATACAGGAAGCTGAACTAATAGTCAAATATTCAAAAAGAAGTTCCTATATGTTGGCCTTGAAATTCCATACTCTTTCAATGCCATCGCGTCGCGAGAAACAACTGCATAACGGCAGCACTTTTAAAAATATTACCAAGTATAACGAGTGTCTCGGAAATGGCTAATGCCAGATAAATTGTGTGCTTTAAAGAGATACAATTTTACTGTCTATAGACAATGGTGTTAACTCGTACCCACTTGTCGTTGGGTTTCCAGTATACTTTGGGCTTTATTCATTAGATCACACACACTCTCTCTCTTATTCGTACTTCCAGACTGTGGGGAGTATAGAGAATAATCTTCTCTAGAGAAAAATTCCCATCTCCCAGCTGGGAATCGAACCCGATACCTCTCACACAGCAGGCAGGTGCTCTACCGACTGAGCTACGGGGTCAACTTATGTAGTGTGTTTTTGTCTATCTTAGGTTTACCAGTTATACAAAATTCCTTCCAAATGAAGAGGATTTCACAGGCTATTCCCGATGTGCATTTTATTTGTCATGTAAATATCTTAAATTTAAATATATAAATCATTTTAACCAAAACCGTTAAAGCTATTTTTAAGAAAATAAAAAGCGTCAACATTTTCTCCATGAAAGAGTAGTTTGGGTTGGGGGATTTTCTTGAAAATCTTCTGCATATCTTTGGAACATGCTGAACTTAAATATCAATGTCGGTATTTATCCGACTTTTCGTGTTTGAGTTATGCTGTTCACGCACCACACATACAACCTTTTTTTCTATTTTTTTAACTTTAGGGGACCTCAAAATACGCATTTCCAGTCAAATCTCGGTATCCAATTTTTGGGTGGATTACAATATTTCATTTATCGTGATAGGTACGTGGTAGAAGAGAAAATAATTATAATATTAGGCGGTGAATCCCTATTTCAACAGAATATTTTTTTCGGGCTTTTTATTATATTATAATTTACATAATAAATAAGTCAAGCCTTACTGAAGCACACGGTAGAAATTCAGCTAATCCAAATGTTTTATTTTCACTTTCTTCCTTAAACGCCTCTTCCGCATAATTTAGTATTTTTGTTTTGTACAAATCTAATACATGCTGAACTTAAAACGTCGCAACAGCGGCTGAATAACTGACCACGCTCGCAGTTGTCATAATTGTGGATAAGTACATCTTAACTAATGACTGTCAGGTTTTCATATCTTTCGTATAAATATCCTTTCTAACATTCTGAGCCGTTTTGTTGCCTTTATTGGCGTTTTACTAAACAAATAGAGTGCAGTTATTAGATTAGTTTAACACATTTTAAATAAAGCAATTTTCTTTATTTTATCGCATGCGCTTAAATCATAAACGTTCATTTTACTTCTTTTTTCAGTGAATGCTTCAGTAAAAAACTATATAATTGTTTAAGGTACGTACCCTTCCGAATTTACATTAAGTGTAATCTAATAATATTTAAGTTAAAGCATTTATTTGCTTGCATTTGTCATTCAAACTTAAACAGGCGAGTTTCAGTTTCAGTTGCTTTCGTTGCACGTTACACATTTCGCTGAAAATACACGAAAAATCTGTCTTGGGAATTAAACACATTTAGCAAACTTAACAAAGTTCCCGTAATGCTGTAATAACTTAGCAGCTGCATCAGAAAAAGAGCACGCATTCTATTCTGCGGCGGGCCACTTACTAATCGAGTGACTTTCTCATCCGCCTGCAAGGGAAAGTGTGCTGTTACCAGACGTCTCTGCACTTCAAAGTGTTGTTTTACTAAAATAGAGAAAGAAAAGGCATCATAAACATTTTCAATGTGCTCATCGACATCTATATCTGATTTAAGGGGCTTCTGAAGAGTTTTTCAAAACTTGTTTCCTATTTGCCCAACTTTGATTGATTAGTAGTTGATGCTACAAATTTTCAGAGCTGTAGAATGAAAAAAAAATATTTTGAAAATGGGTTTCAAATTTGACCCACATTTTATAAAGTTGATCTTGATCGAAATTCATGTGTTTTGGATATGTTATACATAAACGTAATGGAAAAATTATTCAAAGTATTGCTTTTTTTAAAATATGAATTAGAGTCAAATATCTTAGACCTTTTTTTATACATTTGTATTAGCTAACTTATCATACTTATAATTATGTAATTCTGTGTGTAATTAGTTTTTTTAAGTAATAATTTGAGTCATTCACACAAATAAACTAAATATACTAAGACAAACTAGATAATATTTACTACATAAGGTAGGAGTAAAACTGCAGAAAAAATAAACTTCACACAAGTGAGCTATTTATTCAGAAAGAAAACGTTCAGCCTCCCCAAAAGTAGGGACTACCAAATAGACAAAGCTCAATATTTTACGAATAGCACAAGAAAATATAAATAGTTATCACTGAAATAAAATCCAATCTTGAGAAAAACAAAACGGGAAAATTTTAAATTTTATTAAAAGCTCTTTTAAACATAGGCTAAAAATGAAATTAATTTGAGTATAGATGATTTGGAGAATTTTGATTGAACCTTTAAGGAAAAAAACTACAATGTTGTACATAAAATTGGCCTTAAGACTGGACTTTTTGCAAAAGTGGCTAGATAGGGTTCCTCTTGCTCAACCACTAGTCCAATAACTTCACTTGATGATAAATTGTACTTCTCAAGGTGGTGGGGGATGGTAGGCTCGTATATTGGACATTTCTCAGCGTGTCCTTCAAATGGTTGTTGTTCTTTCTGCCCCATTCTCACTGTTGGAGCGATGATATATCCAGATGATGAGACTGTTGGGACGGCGAGAGGAGCCGTCTTGAGAGAGTCCATATACTTCTTCAAATACTGCATGGGTTTTTACTTTTAAGGCTTCATCAAAAGTTGGCCTTATTTTATGATGCCGACAATTCCGTAGTGTGTCTCAGAAGAGACAGGCGTCCAAAACGTGGCAAGGGTTTCCTTCCCACTATTGCAATGGCGACGGTGGCTACCGTCTTGGGACCGTCCTGTATAGCACGCAGCGGACAAACATTGGCAGTCAGTTTTAATGTGGTTTTCTATTCACTGCTGATCAGGTTGTCGTCTCCATTTATTAGCTGGAGTGTAATGCTTGTATAGCACAACCCTTTTACCTTTGTGAGAGGGGGTGCACTAGAACTGAAATTCACACTCTCTCAGTTCTTTTCTAAGTACCTTAACTCTCATTGGTTCATTCGGAATATTCTCAAGTTCGAGTTTCTGCAGGCATGTTTTTTGGCCCTGTGCACCATTCTCGATCAAGATTTTACCGTGGTAAAATATGGACTTTACCGCGGGAACAGTCATTTGTGGTGCATCGACGCCGGTAAAAGTTTATCGAAGATTTTACCGCGGTTAAATCTGACCGGTCATGAACGGCCGATTTTCGCCGATTATTTCTAACTTTACTTGTGCTGAAATGTTAAAATGGCGGAACGGTATGCGTTAGAATTCCGAAGGAATAGATACACTCCATTTTGCTAATGAATACATCCTGATAAGGTTACTCTAATGTAATTTGTAATTTTTAATACTTAAGGCGTTTTATTTTATTTCACTTCTTTGTTTTTGCGACAGGTGCCTTAAATATCCTGACCCAAGACGTAACGAAAATCCACACAATCACGGCGCTACATATCACAATTATATCAGTTGAAGCATAGTTCTAAGAACAAGGCAGAAATAAGGGGAGTAATGAATGGATTTAGTACATTTTCGAGAATATTGTATACTTTAATTGCACAGATATAGGAATCCGGTAAGCTGAAGAGATCAGTGCCGAAATATAAAACCTGAAGTCGTTACCGTGGTGTTGGGGTAGCTGTACGTCTCCTATTCCAGTGGTTCGGGGTTCAAGTTATGTTTGGGGATAATGTATTTTTTTTCTTTCTATTTTCTACCTGTCTTTCAGTAAGTGAATATCGACTAAGCTAACTGAAATTTAGTCAGTGTGGAAAGAAAGAAGAAAAAAAGGTCTGTAAAGTTCAGCACATTTTTCTAATCAGTTGTAAGGCCAGCTTTTCCCACGTGTCCATCTTACAGTTATTGCTTCTAATTCTGTGCTTTCTATATTTTCTTAAGAATCGCAAGTTAAATTTAATAACACAATAGAGAAACTTGGGTCTGCTTTTGCTTTCCGCCATTGCACGTTGAATTACATGCATGCGCTTCAGCAAAGAGGTAGAACAAGTGAAAACAGACATGATGTACATCCGGGTGCGTTCAGTAGAGTTTACCGGCTAAAATCAAGAGAGCGCCTGCCAGGTAACCACGGTCACCTAAACTGCGGCGAACATTGGTGCACCGCTGTATGATGATTAACCCGGTCAAGTTCTTACCGCGGTAAGCTGAAGGTCCCTGAAGGGTTGGTTTAACGAGGATGGGCCACACGGCCATTTATCTCTCCCGATAAGTTACGAGAGGTATTGATAATGATGTGTGATCTCTGTAAATTGAGACCGGCATTAATATGTTGTAAATAGGTTTCCCAGCCGGACTTGAAAAACCTTAGTCCATTATACTTTCTATCTCTGTACAACATAGAATCAAGGGTATCATCAGGGAATTGTAATATTTCTTTCAGTGTTGGTTTACTACGTTTGTCAGCATCAGAAAGGAATTTAGGCGGTGGTTTGTTAATGGGTGTTGCCTGAGATTAATAGACCAGAGAAGGGCAGATGAAATTGCACAGCATGTTTAATTTTTGGTAAGACTGTAGTAAAGGTGAGGATGCCAGGATGTCTAGCTTTTTCTTTAGCTTAGCAATGTTTGTAACGGTTTCAAGTGTAGCTGTATCGTGATAGGTGACTCCAAGGTATTTAATAGACAACATTTAATATTATTAAGTAAATAATTAAAATTTTAAATAATTAAAACTAAAATATTAATACTATGAAAATTTAAGACAGATTGGATAATATTTATTATATAAAGTCGGGGAAAAACTGCAGAAAAAATAAAATTCACACAAGTGAGCTAAATACACTGCAAACATTTAAAACAGTTTGGATAATTAATTGTTCCTCCACGCAAGCCGTGTGTTGGACAAGGTTGGACAGATAGAATCAGACGACTGAAAAATTCAATACCATCGCCGGGATTTGAACCACGGATCTCCCGCTTTCCGTCAGGTTGCTCTAACCACTGAGCTACCATGTCAACATGACCGTACCACATTAAATTCCTCAACTGATTCGCATTTTTCCCAGTAAACCACAAGGGGATCTCAAATTGTACTGAGATGACATACTCTAATGGCGAGTTACAATGTCGTAAGTACTTTAAGTCCCGGGCTTCATACTTTCGACCACTATCAAGTAAATTAATAATTAATTAATTGTTCTTCCACACAAGCCGTGTGTTGGAAAGGTTGGAAAGGTAGATTCAGACCACTGAAAAATTGAATGCCTTAGCCGGGATTTGAACCACAATTAAGTCCATTAATTGACAATAGTGGTCGAAACTATGAAGCCAGGAACTTAAAGTACTTACAGCATTGTAAGTCGCCTTTGGAGGTATGTCATCTCAATATAATTTGAGGTCTACTTGTTGTTTACCGGGAAAAATGCGAATCAGCTGAGGAATTTAATGTCGTACCGACATCCTGGCATGTTAGCTCAGTGATAGAGCAACTAGACGGAAACCAGTGGATCCGTGGTTCAAACCCCGCCGATGGCATTGAATTTTTCAGTCGTCGGATTTTACCTTTCCAGTTTGAATAGTATTTGCTATATTAAGTAGGGGCAAAACTGCAGAAAACATCAAATTCACACAAGTGAGCTAAATATACTTAAAGCAGTTTGGATAATATTTTCTAGGTATATAAGGTTGGGGCAAAACTGCAGAAAGAATGACGTTTTGGGAATTTATTCCTTTGCTATTCCATGTGCAAATGTGTATTGATTGACGCGAATTCATATTTTAAGTAGCACAGGTAGCAGCTGTTGCAATGTATTGATTAGTGGAAGTATAACAGAGACCGGCGAGTCCATTTTATCTATAAGCTTATGTATAATGGGAAACAGCATGCCCTATTAAAAAAAACTGTATCATAGTTGTTCTTGAAGAAGATTCAGGCATATATTTTGTTGGGAGCAGACATTTTTGCATAAGAAACAGTGTTTTACTCAGTTTTTGCAGCTGAGTGTGCATTGGACAACCTTTGTGTTTAACACAATGATGCAAATAGGTGAGAGTGGAGTTTTCACACATAATGGCTGCTAAATTTGAGCCAGGGCACTAGCACACCGAGCAGGTTTGTGACAATGCTTAATATTTTGCCCGAAGGCTTAACAATTTATACATTGGATTACAAAGCATGTAAGTTTTGAATGTTCGATTTTTACAACTGTACTATAAAGAAGGTTTAGGTCATAAACATTTCCTTATTTGAATTAGGCTTCCATTAAAGAAAAATATTGTTAAAGAACTTCAAAAACTGTACAACCAAATATTAATCTCAGTAACATTCGCCTGGACTCCGTCTTATGTCGGAATTCTGGGTAATGAATCAGCTGATCAGGCAGCCAAAGAAGCCACCAAACATCCCCCTTAAAACATCAAGATCCTACACACGGACTTCGTCAATTTCTCCAAAAAAGACTTGCTTTAATCAATGGAGACAAATATGTAAAGCCACATCTAGAAGCAAGTTACACGATGTCTACATTTCCGAGACCAAACTTCAACACTATCATTTCAACCGCAAAGACCAAGTTGTATTAACTCGACTACGTATTGGAAATACTTCTATAACGCACAAACATCTCCTCAACGTGACCTTCCTCCTGTGTGCGATCTCTGAAAATCCAACCTCACAGTTCATCATTTCGTCACAGCCTGCCGTCGCTATGTACAACACACAGAAAGATGTGATATCCCCAACAGCCTACCAGATGTCCTAAATTCAGCACAACAAAGAACTTTAAACTTTATGAAAGCGACAAAATTGCATGGCGGTGCCGTGGCCGAGTGGTTAGACCGCTCGCCTCCCACCGAGGCGGCCCGGGTTCAATCCCAGGGACCTGCATGTGGGATTTGTGGTGGACGAAGCGGCGTCTGGGCGGGTTTTTTCTCCGGGTTCTCCGGTTTCCCCCGCCATTCATTCCACCAAGTGCTCCATCATCACCTTTCCTTTCATCCATTTCACCAACATTTCGTTTCATCTACTTCCTTCATCCCATAACAGGCATTGGGCTGATCACCCATCCTGGATGCTCTGTCTGATCCATGAGTATCTGCTCCTCGACGGGCCTCTGACACCCGCTTGTAAGTCGTGGGGGGGTGTAAGTCCTACATAAGAGGAGGGTAAACAGATAATGAATGACAAAATTGCATAACAATGTTTAGCGCACCTAGCTAGAGAATTTAATGTCGTATGTACTATTAGTGTTTAAAATATTGTATTTTCATTATAAACATGTTCTGTATTCTAAGGTAGTCGCGATGTGACTTTATATGACTTTATAGTTGAAGAATGCCGGCCCTCGTAGCCGTGGTCGCTGGAGTGGTCGCTCCGGCTGAGGGTCGTGGGTTCGAGTCCCGCCACGGGCGTGGGTGTTTGTGTGTATGTGTGTTGCGGAAATAAGGGTATGAAATCAGTAAAACACCGTAGCATAAACTGGGTACAACAAGGGAACTTTTTTTAAAAAAAAAACGACAATAAAGAATATACAGAGTTATTACATAAGAAGTAGAAAACTTTGAAGTTTTATGAAACAAAACCTAAGTGTGATATCAACATAAGTTTACCGGTGTTATGTTGGGAAACTATGGAAATTTGCATTGGTAGTTTTGTAGTTGGTAATCATGTAAGTCATTGTTGTTGAAGATGCAAAAATGGCGAATCCTGTGGAAAAAGTATATTGTATGCTAGAACTTGCTAAAACAAATTCTGTAACTGTTGTCCAAAGACATTTCAGAACACGATTCCAAAAACCACCACCGACTAGACAATCGATCTATGACTGGCACAGAAAGTTTGAGACAACAGGTTCTTTGTGCAAAGGAAAGAGCCCAAGAAGACCACGCGTATCGGAAGAGGATGTTGAACGTGTTCGTGGAGTTTTCGCAAGAAGTCCACAAAAATCGACAACAAAAGCAAGCAAGCTTGGAGTTACAAATTCCACAACCAACTGTATGGAAAATTTTGCGAAAGCGACAAAAACTGACTCCTTAAAGGTTACAGTTCTTGCAGCAGCTACATGAAGACGACAAAGTCAAACGTCAAGATTTCTGCATAGAAATGTTGCGACGTAATGAATAAGACGATGGCCTCAGTGAACGAATAGTTTTCAGTGATGAGTCAAGTTTCAACTTGAGTTGAAAAATGAATAAACGAAATGTTCGAATATGGGGAACTGGAAAACCAAGGGCTGTGGTGGAACATGTGCGGGACTCTCCCAAAATTAATGTGTTTTGTGCGATATCCCACACCAAGGCGTATGGCCCCTTCTTTTTTGCAGAAAGAAGCCCCTTTTCTTTGTATCAGGACCTACATATCTCGATATGTTACAGCTTTGGTTGATGCCCCAAGTGTATGGGGAAATGGAAAGGGAAATATTTATCTTCCAACAAGATGGAGCACCGCCTCAGTGGCATACAGATGTTAGACTTTACTTGGATGAAATTCTACCACATCGTTGGATTGGCCGTGCTGCAGATGACAATAACGCTTTGCTACGTTGGCCACCGAGGAGTCCCGATCTCACACCGTGTGACTTTTTCCTTTGGGGATTTCTCAAAGACAGAGTTTTTGTTCCTCCACTTTCACGTGATTTAGATGACATGAAGGAACGTATCAGAAGAGCCGTGGCAAGTGTGGATGCAGATATGTTACATTGCGTTTGGAATGAACTTGATTATTGTCTTGATGTGTCTCGTGCGACGCGGGATCACATTGAACATTTGTGAGTTCACAAACTAAACTTCAAGACTTCCTCTACACGACAGTGCAGACAGATTCATTATATCATTAATAGTTATGGATTTATAACACATTGAAAGTGTCTACTTCTTTTGTAATAACCCTGTATTATAATAATAAGAAGGAAAAGAGGTAATACAATTTTTGAAAGCCATGAATCACTAGAAGCATTTTTCATAATCTATTATCAGCCCGCTCTGGCCCTCTGGTTACAATTCTAATTCTTCTCTCGCGTTTCATTTGTTTGTTATTTTCTAAATAATGATATTATGATATGATATATGACAGGGAAGGGAGGGCACACTTCGCACCTCGATCCAACGCGGATCTTTTGTGCTTACCACCTCCAGGAAGAGCGGATGAGGTGAAGGGACCACAGGAGGCTACAGGCAAGCCGATAGACACGTGTAGAGATCCAGCTTGATGACCCGGTGACGCCGGCCGGCTGCTCAGAGAAGGCTTCCCTGTGGCGGAACCAGGGAGAACTCGACCCACCTGAGGCGGCTCAGAGAAGCTGTCATCTGTCGGGTCCGAGAAAAACTTTCCAACGAGCAAGTATCCGCTCCATCTGTCCAGCACCGGCCAGCACTGCACATCCCCTAAGCCTGCCTGAAACATGAAAGGGGAAGCGAAATGAGAGGAAATGAAGGAAAGGAAATTCGCCTTAGAAGAGAAACCACCGCAGCATTCGCCTTGTCAACCATGAAAAACCACGAAAAAACCATGGTCAAAGTAGCTAGCCCCAGGAATCTAACCCGGGACCTCCCGAATGCAAGCCTAGCACGTTACCGTTCGGTTTCGAAATAGTTGGTACATCATTCTACTGTTTCAAGGTTTAAGGTGTGTGTCTTTACAGTAGACGTTTAGCTCCTTTTGGCTCCATTAAAAGCTTATTACAGTTCACCGAATGTGTGAAAGTCTGAATTTTAAATGAGCCTGAGACAGAATCTGCCGGAATTAATTTTATTATGTACTAATTTATTCAGTGTCTAATGTAATCTATAAATTATATAAGTGTACAATGTAAAAACAATGTAAATAGTAATTTTTGTATAATGTAATATTTGTCGTGTACATAATGTTCCTGTTTCACTAGGTTTAGAATGTGTTGAAAGCTGCTGTTAGGATAGAAACATGCTGTTTCCAGGTGCAGCTAAAACGGTATCTTTTGTGTAAGAAAATAAAGGTAAAGGTTTTATGACTGTTTGTTTCCGCTCCGGATGTATGGAGCGAGGCAAATATTATAACGGCAGTTTTACCGTTGATTTTTAGTAGAGGACCGTCCACCGTGTAAGACAGTTGAGTTGAGAAGGCAGTACACAGGGGAAGACAGTGGTGATATGTGAACAGGAACAGTATGTAGTGTTAGATGAGGAAGTAATAATAAATAGTCCTAAAGCAAACGTTCCAGTGTGTAATCAATTCCTCTATAAGCTCCCATTGCCACAACTGAGATCGACGAGCTTATCAAATGTCATGATAGGCAGAGTCCATGCTAAAAATCACCGCTGAGATCCATCTAGCCAGGGTAACAGCGAGAAGGACTACAAGACGAAGCCACGTCGAAACAATAGGCAGGGATATCGACGCATAAATGTCGCCCAACCTGGTGGGGCTTGAATGGAGCAAATGAGGAGAGAATAGGAATCATCAAAAAGGAATTAGGAGACGCGGCAAAGAAAGAAGAAGATGACACCAAGACAGCGAGCAGAGGAGAGGAGCACAGCGAAGACAGCGTGAAGCGAAAAGAAGAATCTTGTGGAAATATTTAGTGCAGTGTTGTGATATGTGCAGAGTAGTGAATGTGCCTTAGGAAGGAAGGGGCATAAAATTAAGAAAAGAATATCATATCAAGAGAATAAAAACCGCTACAATATACTACAAGAAGAAAGAAAGAACAAAAAAAAAAGGTCAGATTAATATTCATGTTAAATTGTAAATCTAGTAATAGTGCTATATAATCTATGTTATTACGTATTAATAAGGTAATACGTAGGAAAATGTCTGATAAGGGTGAGAATTTTGAGAAAAGTCAGGAGGATAGGGAGTGCTATTCAGAACCTGATATGGAAGTTGGATACGATCAAACGGAAGTAGTAAATATGCCCTTGAGTAGCATTTCTGCAGAGGTGAATTTAGAAGAAAGCCCAGATGATAGGTTCAGTGACCCACTTTCAAACGTAAACATTCACAGAAACCCCAGTCCAGAGCAGGTAGATAGAGTAGATGTCAGTCAGGTAGAAAATAATGCTCAACCCTCCACACAAAACTTAGAACAGAGTAATTTCGAGATACTTATGTTCATGATGAAGCAAATAAGTAGTGAAATGAAAGACATTAAAGGGGAAATAAATCAGAAATTTAGTAGTGAAATGAAAGATATTAAAAGGGAAATAAGTCAGAAATTGAGTGGGGAAATGAAGCAACTAAATCAGAAAATTGACAAGCAAAGTAGTGAGCTTCAGAACTTAAGAGGGGAAATCAGCCAAAAGGTGAACCAAGAAATATGTGAAATGAAATAGAGGCTTAAAGGACAAATGGAAACAATTAATATTAAAATCCAAGGAGAAGTTAATTAGGTTAGAAAGGAAGCTAAAGATAGGGAAAGCAAAATATCTAAAGAGATAGGGAAACAATCAGAAAGGGTAGATAAACTAATGTCGAAACAAGAAGTAGAGATAAATAAAGTCAGGGAAGAAGTAAATAAAATGCATGTAAATATTACCAATAGTGTAAAACAGGTGGAAGAAAAGATAAGTGCTCAACAGGTAGAAAATATGCAGGGGTGGAATGATAAATTGCATTCAGTTCGTGAGGAAATATGTGAGAAAATGCATAGTACTAATGATGAGATTTTAAGTCAAGTAAAAGATATAAATGACAAGTTGGCAGAGGAAATTAAGAAACAGAATGCAAATTGTCAGAACACACAAAAAGCTGTTGATGTGTTACTACATAAAATTAATAGTATGCATGTAAATAATAACAGTAGTTCTATGAACAATAATGTCTCCAATGTATTTAATAGTGAAGGTAATGGACGTAGAGAAACCTCTTCTGTGTTTTCCAACAATGTTAGTGAAGCAACAGGGGGTGCCATTCAAAACAATGCAATTTCAGGGACCTTAGGTCAAACAATAGATTCCGGTATGCAATCTTATAATAGCAACGTGTTGAGTGACCTACCTCTACCTACTTTTTCGGACGCCAATGACGACTCACCAATTTACTTCCTAGAGCAATTACAAGAATAATTTAGACTTAAAAATGTTCCAGAGGGATTAAAGATGATGATAACTCGAAAATGCGTGGACCGAAATACTTTGAATTGGATAATGATCGCGATGGGTCCGGAAAATAATTTTGAATATTTTAAACATATGTTCCTCAATAGATATTGGAGCGCGAGCAAACAACAAGAATTAAGAGTAAAACTGTGCTATGGTTACTATTGTCCCAGAGAAAATATGAGCATGGCAGATTACCTTTTGCATAATACAAGGTATATTAAATACTTAAGACCTCCTGTACCGGAAGTAGATCTCATGGATATGATGGCAAAGCATTTTCCAATTCATATTCAACGTTCTTTGTTGGTCGCGAAGCCTAAAACGTTAATTGAAATGGTAGACCTAATTTCTGCATTAGAAAGTCAAGAGACTCAATCTTCAAATTCTTGGGAAAATACGCAACATAACTCGAACTTCAGCCGAAACAATAATCACCAAGAACGTAGGAGACAAGCAGGGAGAGAAAACAGACCTCGTAACAGATATGAAACTCAGATCCCTCAGTTCCAGCATCGAAATCGAGTAGATAACCGAAGAGATCGCCATGAACGCATAAACTTCATGCAATTCGAGAATAGATTTTCTCCAAGGCAAAGATTTCGTGGCCGAAACGAATTTTCACACAATTCAAGGGGGCATACAAATAACTGGAGATCTGGATACAATGGATATCATTCCGATGGTGAAAGATCAAATAGATCAGTACGAACAACAAACAACCGTGGAAGAATGCAACCAGTTCAAAATCAACGTGATAGCAGACAGGAAATCACAGTAGCACCTGTTCAAGATGGCCGCCCTCACATGGATAGTAATACCAGTCAGTTAAACTAGATTGTGACGTAATGGTTAGGGATCACAGAGGCGTCACACAGAATTTCTTAGAGGAATATAGAATTAAGATTGATTTTGAAAAGCATAGTGCTTTTATTCAAAAGGAAGATCGCATTTTAAGTGGTCCTTTCATTAAGAAACAAATTATTCCAATTGAACGCACGCCTGAAGAAATGGAACTTGTTGACTCGGAACTCTTCGTACAGAAAATAATGATTGACAACACCGAAATAGTAAGTATGCGTACTGTAGAAGAAAACGGACAGAGAGACCTTTTATTCAGGAAGGGACAGCTATACCGACCGATCTCCAGGTAGTAAGCCCAGGTATAACCCAGCAACGGGAGAAAGAGGAGACAAAAGGAAGAAATTCTTCAGAAATGCAACGATGTCAATGGCCTGAACTATAAACAACAAGGAATTAAGTGGACTATTCAGATTGGTGATAACGTACTATTGCGTAATAAATCGTTGTCGAACAAAATAAAGAAGGAAAACCAAAGAATAATGATCTATTACAAGGGACCGTATGAAGTCATCAAGAAATTTGGTACGGATACTGTTGAAATTGCTGATATTAAAAATGGAAAAAGCTTAGGAAGATTTCATAAAACCTTGTTGAAGAAATATAAACAACCATCGGAAGAGCAACAACTAAAGAATATAGAGGAAAATGAAAAGTAACGGGTAGAAAAGAAAGAAGAAAGACCAGCAAATGAGAAGTAAAACTGAAAACCAGTTAGGTATAATACGGTTGCTCAACTAGGTTGCTAACTAGGGTTGAAAAAGGTGTAAATAAAAATAAAATTGCTTAACATTGTATTGTATATAAAATAGAATATTAGGGATATTGAATATAATATAAATTTATAATAAATATATTGTTTATATTACTTGTTACTCATATGGACATGTTAAAATCTAGTATTAGTGTAACGTAACACAGAAAAGGACAACAATAAGTGTTATTTGGGGCGAGAAATAAATGTCATAGGTATTAAGTTGTGAATAAAGAAGAATGTGTGTGTGAAATATTAGAAATGTCAAAAGGAATGCTGTATGGATGATGAAGTAAAATTTTTGTATTAAAATTAAGATATAAATGTCTAGCTTAGGAAGGAATCGTTAGAATGTAAAGAAAGAAACAACGATTTAAAATTTTCTTTAACATTCACGATTGGGGCATTATGAGACAGAATCTGCCGGAATTAATTTTATTATGTACTAATTTATTCAGTGTCTAATGTAATCTATAAATTATATAAGTGTACAATGTAAAAACAATGTAAATAGTAATTTTTGTATAATGTAATATTTGTCGTGTACATAATGTTCCTGTTTCACTAGGTTTAGAATGTGTTGAAAGCTGCTGTTAGGATAGAAACATGCTGTTTCCAGGTGCAGCTAAAACGGTATCTTTTGTGTAAGAAAATAAAGGTAAAGGTTTTATGACTGTTTGTTTCCGCTCCGGATGTATGGAGCGAGGCAAATATTATAACGGCAGTTTTACCGTTGATTTTTAGTAGAGGACCGTCCACCGTGTAAGACAGTTGAGTTGAGAAGGCAGTACACAGGGGAAGACAGTGGTGATATGTGAACAGGAACAGTATGTAGTGTTAGAGTGAGGAAGTAATAATAAATAGTCCTAAAGCAAACGTTCCAGTGTGTAATCAATTCCTCTATAAGCTCCCATTGCCACAACTGAGATCGACGAGCTTATCAAATGTCATGATAGGCAGAGTCCATGCTAAAAATCACCGCTGAGATCCATCTAGCCAGGGTAACAGCGAGAAGGACTACAAGACGAAGCCACGTCGAAACAATAGGCAGGGATACCGACGCAAGCCTATTCTGGCGAAATCATGGTCGCTTATAATTTATATTCCTTAAACAACTGAATGTAATTTTTCTTTGGTTTATAGCTTTTGGATAAATAAGGAAGGCTTAAAAAACATATCATGCTCACTAATTTAAACGTTTGCTGTTGACCAACTCTTCGTTGTCCTCATAAACACTTGGTCTTTGTGTTGCATAATGAAGTTACCAATAAAACAACAGCTTCTTAGATGGACACCAACGATGAAGTCTGTTCTCTACCTGAACCCTGAACAAACTGAAAAAGAATAGGTACTACGTTTTCTATTTTTCTAACAGCCTGCGCTTTTTATAAACAGGACAGTCGTTACAATGCTTAATTTGTTTTGAGCAAGCGCAATATTTTATCAGTTCATATAGTTATGTTTGTATATTATTTGAAGTAACCTAAAAAGCGTAAGCTTTTTTTTATTAATTTAGTACCACGCTCACAAAAATTAAGTTAGGGATAATATTGAAGTAAAGTAGAAGTTATGTTAATGCTAGGGACTTTCGCGCCTCTCTGTGGCCTGTGTGCCTGCGCCCTCTAGCCTCCTGTAGCTCCCTCACATCATCCCTTCCTACTGGGGGTGGTAGCCACAATAGATCTATGTAGGTCACAGTGCGCGAGGTGTCCCTCCCAACCTTTATCTATACCTGTAACAATACTTTAGACATTACTTTCATACAAACTATGAATACATTATACAAACCTTTTGGCACCACAGTTTCGCTGCTAGAACTAGATATTTTGCTACTTTTGAAAGCTTCTTAATGGGTTACAAACCGTATCATTATTTGATTGTTTTTGAACATAGTGATTCCTTAATTGTTGTATTAGAGTGAAGATAGTACAATTGAAGGATTTTATAAATTATGTTGAAGATAATTAGAAATGGAAGAAACTAGGAATGGATTAAATGCCCCTATCCGTATGGTATCATCCTCAAGAGCCACACGGCGAAAATAGCATTTGCTTTTCTTCTTTCTACCATAGAAAAGTTACACTGTTTTCAAACGTTGTACTACAGAGCATGAGAAAGCATTACGAATGGCCGAAAAGTAACATAATTGTTACAAAGTAATGGATACAAAAGGTACGGGGACACACTGCGTGTGCGTAGACCGACTAGGAACTGCTGGTTATCATTGGAACTTGTTAATTAAACCCTTTTTTTAATATTGCATCACTATCATTCTATTACACCATCTGGCGACAGAAATATAGAAATATCAACTAAGTACCATGCAGTACGTAATGTAATTATTTATAATTCATTTTAGCTCATTTTCCATTTCTCTTCTAATCTAACCAATTAGTCTGATCATGAACTCTAAAACGCGACTTTATGAAAACTAGTTACCTGTTTGGACTATTATTATTTCACAGTTAAAATTTCACATAAACAGATAATTAAACAACATATGAGGTATGCGTAAAACAAATATTTTTGTATAATATTGCGTCAATAAGTAATTTTGAAAACATTGAATGATAACACATATAATCTGAAATAAATCGTTAAAATCCAATTAGTTCCTGTAACAGAGATAAATTAGCAATTACTACTACCGGTTACAAGAAGTAACCCACAAACTTCTTTTCTTTCTCTGTTTACTCTCCTCGTATGTAGGGTTTAAATTACGCAGGACTTACAAGCGGGTGCCTGTGGTCAGAGGCAGTGATGCCAGCTTAGCTATTTTATAGCTAAATCTAGCATTTTTACAGTAGCGCTTAGCCATATAAAATCGTAAAATGCTTATAGCCTGAAATCTAGCCTATTTAACAAAATCCTTAGGCAAAATCTAGTCTAAATAACATAATTTCATCTGCACTTTAGCTATGCAAAAGGAATAAATGGTTAAGGTGAATCCCCAATACCTATATAGTTGTATTACGTTCCTACGAATCATGAATCATGGCATGTCATCAAAATGTGTACTAATCATAAGGCCGACTTTCCGGAGTATGCGCTCAAAATCTATGATTTTTGACACACAGAATTGGTCAGGTTTTATATATTTTACCAAAAGAATTTCAGTAAATTTCATATCTCAATATCAGATATATTTAACGTGCGGTGTTGGTGCTTAACAAAAATATGCCTTTTCCATTACAATTTTATATTAAATAAATGTTTCTCTTACAATATTTAAATATTGTGGAATTATCTAATATTATAATATTTAGAATGCCTTAATGGGGTTTAAGTCCTGCAAAAAACATATGGATAGTTTTAGACGTCAAATATATCTAGCCTTTTTTTTAAATAATGCCTTTTTAAACTTACCATCTAGCCATTATTTGCAAGGAAGTGTTGGCAACACTGGTCAGATGCCTGTCGAGGAGCAGACACTTTAGATAAGATAGAATATCCAGCATGGTTGATCAGCCCGATGCCTGGTATGAGAGCGAGGAAGTGATGATAAAAAATGGATGAAAGGAAAGGTGATGATGGAGCCGTTTGTGGAATGAATGGCGGAGGACTCGGAGAAAACCCGAATCTGCTTTGTCCACCACAAATCCCACATGCGCGTCCCTAGGATCTAACCCGGACCGCCTTGTTGAGAGGCGAGCGGTCTAACCGCTCGACCACAGCCCCGCTAACCCACAAGCTAAGGTACTAACTTGTTAATTGTTTCCTGTGACCATTAACACAAAGTTACGAGCGATACACGCAAGTAACAATTTGTCGCATCCCTAGAAAGCATACTTGACGCAGCGAACTATGGCCCAAGGTTACCGGGAGGTCGGCAGTCGGAGATAGACAACGATAAGTGGCGCTCGCCAGCGTAAACACCAGGAGCGCTACCGGCAGATAACCAGAGTTTTCTGGAAGTTTCCTTCCCCCTCCTCAGAACGTGTGTAGAGAGAGAGTTCTGGAATGTTCTGTGGAACATACGGAATTTTAAGTTCACCGTATAGCGTCCAGTTCCAAAACATTTGACTATCCCTATTCCCTTTATGTATATAACGAAATGTGGAATGCAGCTAATTCCGGAAAGGTTTATCTTGATTGAAATAAAGTAGATAGAAAAATAAACTTTCGTAAGAATAATTTGTATACCCACTAATAAGCGCTAGAGGCTAGAGAAAGTCATGTGAATGCAACACATCAGATTTTTAGAAAAAGGTGCGCGCGCTCACGCTGTGTATGTGTGCTAGTGTGTGTCTGTCTGTGTATCTGTTTGTCTATGTCTGTGAGCTGCATGTCTCAAAAACGAAAAGTCGGATAAATACCAAAGTCCTGTCGATTTTCAGTTGTTTCTAGCGATTACATGGAAACAGTATGGAATTTTAAGGGCAGCACAAACGTTCATCTTTTAAACATTTGATTATCGCTGATCCATTTGTATTTATAACTAATTGTGTAACTTCTGCAAAGGTTTGTCTTGATTAAAATGAAGTAGATAGAAAAAGAAGGTTTCGAAGAATAGATTTTATACCCATTAATAAATGATAGAGGGTAGAAAAAAATGTGAATGTAACACATTAGAATTTTTTGCTTCTAGTTTTTCTCTTATCCAAAACATATACTTAATAGCTCTAAGTTCTCGGAACCCTTGGCTCCTTTAATTACTCATTAATGATACTCATCTCACTCATTGGTAGCTATGTAAAAAACAAAATTAACTGTTCACTGGACCTTTATTAAACATTACTTTTTTATACAGAACACCTTATCTTATGTTATCTTCTGTTACTGACGGGACTCGGCACTGATCCCGAGTGAATATTGGGGCGTCCCCTGGAGGAAGGATGAGGCGAGAGGAAACACCAAGCGGCCGGATTCAGGAGGGACGGTACAGCAATAACAGGGTTCCTAAGTTTCCATATGTAGACACCCCCGTAGACCGGGGATCCCGCTCCACACAAAGAGAGCCCAACGCTCCTCAAAGGGGTTGGGATACACTGGCAGCCAAGCGAATGCGGGCCACAGACGTTGCCGCCTGAGCCATCCCGCTCTGCCAGAATGCCTCAAATAGTGTATTTCCAATGAAATCTCCATGTCAAATGTTTGGGTTATATGAAACGATTATTTCCTCTGATTTAGTGTGGCATTAGGATAATGCAAAGAGCAGTAAATAATGGTTTGTTTACTAGTGCAATACCATTCTTGTCTTCAGTCATTTGGCTCTCTCCGTCTTCACTCGCGATATGAAGCCGTTTTCTCTCGTCTTGCTGTAACGTCATGTGTAATATGTATTTAGGCTACAAACAAGAACAATTCATCTAAGGGTTGTAATCTAGGGCAACCAGCATAATCAGAGTCGACGAAAGGACAATTCATGAGCGAATCTTACAGTAGCAGACACAATGTAACGTATTCTCGGGCTCGCAAATAAGATATAAATTTACTGTTACTTATGGACGCTCTTTAACTGCTGTGGTCCTTAGCGTCCCAAACTATATAGCGCGTGAAAGACTGATAAGTTTGCTCACAGGTCTCCATCGTCGTCCGCCGAGCTTGAACCCGCAACCTTTTTTTTTTTTTTTTTTTTTTTTTTTTTTTTTTTTAACGAAATTTGTTAAGTAATTATTTATGTAAACGCTTATCTCAATTAAATTCAGGAAGACAGAAGAATAAACTTTTGCAAGAATAGTTCGTAGAAGCTATTTAAAAATAAACGATAGTAGGTTGAGAAAGTCATGTGAATTTAATGAATCATATTTTTAAATTAAGCTCACAGACACACACACACACACCCACACACACACACACAAAGGACTGCACTTGTCCAGACTTTCTGGTTTTTTTTTTTTTTTAAAGACACAAGAGCATTGTAACAAAAAACCTGTATTTTTTTTAACTTGTTACAAGCTCAATATATTTTTTTTATTTATTTATTTTTTTAATTTTTTTTTATTTTATTTTTTTTATATTTTTTTTTATTATTTTTTTAAGCAAGGAAGAAGAGGATCCTAACAAAAAGGAAAAGGGTATTACTGTGCTAGTGGAGCTTAAATCTGAATATCCAAGGCTGGAATGGCCCTGTTCTGTGTTGCCGAATCATCTGCAATCTCTCAGCACGTAAAAATTGTCGTAGATGAGGCAGTACACAATCAGCTGCATCGTCCAACGTTTGTAGCCAAGTAAAGGTGCCCATAATCAGCCAGAGTAGGGAATTATACAATGGGGGGCTTACTTTAGGAATGTTCAAATGCAAAATATCAGAGGGTTGAGGAATCCATCCGGTAGGTATCCAAGTACGACAATATCCTAAAACCCAAGTCCAGACCACAGTTTTACCGGAACATTCCATCAGTCGATGAGGAAGGGAATCTTCGGCATTACAAAGTGGGCAGTTGTGGGAAATAGCCATCCGGTGGCGATAGAGTTTGTCCGCCGTTGGAAGGATTTCGTTTACCACCGCATACGTTACTGCCATCCAATCGGAGTTAATCTGTGGAAGGTTAAAACATCTCCAAATGCGCCTCCAGGGCAGTTGTGGGTATTTCAGCTGGACATGAGGGATAATGGGAGCAGCTTGAACAAGAAAGGTGTAAATCTTCTTCACCGTACTAAAGTCACCATTCCCCACTTTCTCCGGTGGTAACTTCTCCAAGACCTGATAAACTTCACGTAACATTTGGGGAACCTTGTCACGCTCGCCCCGATTCAAAAAGGATGAGTATTGTCGTTGTAGCGCAATATCCACGGGGTCACCCTGGTTATTCATGGCAAGCAAGAGCATTCGCATCATCAAGGCCTGAGACTGACGAACCACCTCTAATAATCCCCATCCACCTTGACCTTTAGGGAGACGGAGTTGCGTACGCGCAATACGATAAAGCTTTCCTGTCCAGATAAAATAACCTAATATCTGTTCTATTCTCTGGCAATGGCGTTTTGAGGGCGGAAGAACAGATGCAAGGAACCAAATTCTGCTGAGCGCAAAGCTATTACAAAACCATATACGTTGTACCAAATTCAGCATCCTGGTTTTCTGCTGATACATCACACCACGTAAGATATTAATACGAGACGTCCAGTTGTATTCCCGCATATCCTCTGCGTCAGTACTAAAGTAGATCCCCAGAACTTTCGGACGCTGCACAACAGGTATGCCCAAAACTGATGTATCCGGAGGTTGTAATCCAATGGGCAATATCTCGGACTTCCTCATATTAAATGTCATTCCGGTAGTCTCCTCATATTGCTGTAAACAATCTTTTAGGCGCATAATATCGCGGGGTGTGGTAACCATTACAGTAATATCGTCAGCGTAGGCTCGTACCACCAGTCTCTGACCATACACATCGATTCCGGTAAGAGTAGATTGAAGACGTCGAAGTAAAGGATCGACATACAAGGCAAATAGTATCATAGACATGGGACAACCTTGTCGGACGGAACGTTTAACGGGTATAGGAGCTGTCAGATACCCATTGCAGAGAATCTTAGACGAAGCAACATCATATAGGGCTCGGATAAGATTACGGAGCTTATTGGGCACTTTCAAGGCAACCAAACGTTTCCATAGTGCCCCGTGAACGACGTTGTCAAAGGCCTTCTCAAGGTCTAAATTAATGACTGCAGCTGACTGTTGTTCCTGTGCACAGTGCAATATACCACCTCTCAATGCCGCCAGCGTATGATGAATGGCCGTCCCCTTATGTACGGCAGCCTGCATCTCGCTAAGTATATAGGGTAGAATCTTCTGCATACGAACACTAATGATTTTAACAAACAACTTGTAGTCACAGTTCAATAACGTGATCGGCCGATAATCCTGTGGAGTCTTCGGCTGCGCACACTTCGGAAGCTGGACCACTATCCCATCTGCAAAAGTAGGCGGAAATCGCTCTGAGGTCCACATTACCTGGAAAACTTGAAGTAATTCTTCCCGAATATAGCGCCAACAGTGCGTGTAAAATTCATATGGTAGACCATCAGGTCCTGGAGACGCATGCAGCTTTGACGACTGGATCACTTCCATGAACTCTGCTGCTGAAACAGGTGTCGTATCCTGCCGCAGCTCCTCCGGGACAACCGGAGCAACCCCAGACATATACTCGCCCACAGCACTGGAGCATTCCTCTGGGACGGAGAAGCGTTGGACGTAAAAGGAGTGCACTTCACGAAGAATTCCGGCTGTAGTGGAAATTTTCTGTCCATCAACCTCCAAATGAGTGACGAGCTTCCGGCGACCATGTTTACGTTCCTTCGCCAGATGGTAAAAACTCGCCTTTTCCCCAAACACCACTTCCGCCGAGTGTACTTTGGACAAACACCCCTGTAACTCGTTAGATTTTCGGGCCTTAATGTGTTCCTTGATGCCTCTCATAAGAGACTGAACATCATCACCTTGCTGTTGGCGTATGTGTAGTTCCTGAAGGACTTGAAGGTAATAGTCCATGGTTTCCCTCCTAGCCAGAACCCGACGACAGGCTGCAGCCCGAAAGAAATACCGAAGCGCAGGCTTGGCTTTACACACCCACCAGAAGGCTTTATTCTGTGCTAGCAGAAAGGATACCCGCAACCGCGACCAAAGATCCTGGAAATCCCTTAGCACCTCCTCATCCATAAGCAACGAGCAGTTTAATTTCCAATAACCTCTACCTCTAGTGTAGAACGCTGCCCTACCTTCAAAGGCATGTATGAGTGCATTATGATCACTGAATGCGACAGCCACTATCTCTGTACGATAAAGACGTGATAAGAGTTCAGCCGGCACATACATGCGGTCCAGCCGCGATGCTGATAGGCCTCTCACGAAAGTAAATTGTACTGCGGAACCATGCGTATGCTCCCAGGTATCCTTTAACCGCATTTGCTCCACCAGCTGCTGCAAAGTAACACACCCTTTAAAGGCTCCGCGTTGATCTTTGGCCGCCAACGTACAATTAAAATCACCGACAAGCACAAAGGTAGCACCCGATGGGATATGGGTCAGGAGGTCTTGCCGAAAAAACTCCTCTCGTTGTTTGCGTTTATTACTACCAGCAGGTGCGTAGATATTCACGAAAGTCACGTCATCATACACTGCCGAAAGAACCCTACCGGAAGGATGGTATCCAAAACTGTGTAATCGTAAGCCTTGTCTGTAAACAATTGCCGTACCGGAACCCTCGGGGCCAAGATTGGTCTCGTAATCGAAGCCATACAAAAAATCCAGATTACAAAGATTCACCTCCTGTAAAAAACAAATGTCTATGTCATTACTGATCAAAAATTCCTTTAAAAGTTGTTGTTTAATAACCTGTCGCAGGCCGTTAACGTTGAGCGAAGCCCATATTTGAAGACCTACCGGCATTTAAAGGGCAAGGATCGTATATTCAATGGTTGCAAGCGGTGAACAACCAGGGAGCACTCCAGAAACAACACAATCTCAATCATCACTATCCGGGTGCGGGTCATCCTTTGTAAGTTTAGGGGAACGTTGGTGATCCTCAAAATCATCGCTGTCATCTACTGCCGGCCGCTTGCCTGAGTCCGCCTCTTTCGTTGTGGAACGAGCCGGAGAGTTACCGGACAACGGTTGCACATCTTGGGAGTGCTGTCGTATCATGGCACTTTCTACATCCATCCGCCTATGCTGGCTCCGTATCCGAGGATCTCGACTAGACAAAGAAGCAGAAGGCTTTTGCCTTAAAAGTGCTACCTCACTTGCCGATATCTCTACTTCTTCATCACAAACGATCTCCATGTCCCCATCCTGAGAAGTTTGCGAAAAAGAGGGTACCTCAGGCATTTCGAAATGCCGCCTTCCGATCAACAAAGGGCGTAATAGATCCGTCCACAATTGCATGTTCGGTTGCTGCAGTCAACAGCGGTGTCTCCGCCCCAGCAGGACCACCACTTCCTGAATCGGAAGAGCGCGCTGGAAGGTTCACCGACAAAGGTTCTACCACAGACGTTTGTGACATAATGGAAGCCTGCTTCTGGGCGACTGCATCAGAAGAGGTGGCAGCACTCGCCGCCTCACTGAATGTTACCGGTCGATTCCTTGGAGTTATAGGTAGCCGCGTGGCACGTAGAGGACAAGCTGCTTTTAAGTGGGTAGTGTCATGACACAAATGACAAGCCTGTGGTTGGCCGATGTAACTGATGGCAATCAAATACGAATCGATAACTAAACTAGCCGGTATATGACGTTTGAGCCCCATTTTTACAGCATGCACTCCGTTGTTAGACGAAAGAAGATACTGCGAGCCCCATCTTTCCCTACGCATATCATACACTGTACCATATTTACTTAGTTCCTGTGACAGTACCGTAAAGGGCACCTCAGAAGGCAGGTTAAACACCCGAACATTTACTGTTTGCTGATCACCCGGTGTAATATTCACTTTTGTTATGTCGCCGGAGGCGTATGTAAAATTTTGTTCCTCTTTATACCGCGAGAGAAGATTATCATACAATACCGCCGATAACAATTTCACATAGATAGCTCGTTCCCTGGTGTGAAGCTGGAGCGTGTCGACCTGATCAGCTTGAAGCCCCATGAAGTTCACTAGCCACTGGTGGATTTCTAGTGCAGTGGGTTTAATCGCCGTCGTCGTAAACTGAATTTTGAGAGTATTCACACGTTTATAAACCGCCATGGTTACCGTTTAGAACTTACGAAACAAGAAAGAAAGTATACCCAATTAAACAAGCGTGTACTCGGAGACACTGAAAACGGTACACAACAGCAAACAAATAACTCGCACCAGTGCCGGCCGGTTACACTAACACACAGCGGACAGACAACCTCACGGAACGCCTGCCACTGCACGACTGTCAACCTCGGGAACTATAGGCTAGCAGGGTAACCACTACACCACGGAAAACGACACTCGGACTCTCGCACGGTCCGCCGAACGCGAGTAATTACAATCTCGGTTGACAACTGAAGGGACTGTCTAAAATTCTGGCATGTTATGGACCAACCGAAAAAATCAGCGGTCTTCCAAAAATTAGGTAGGGTTGTAGGGAATGTAGTCTTCAATCTGAAACAGAAGAAGTACAAGGTTTGTCACAGCAAGTTCTCTTATACCAGAAACAACGTGACTACACTCCAGCTGTGAAAACAGGTATCGTCTTGATGGTAGATTGAGTCACACTTTTTGACCATCACCTTCACCAATTAAATGTTGTATAAAACTGAAACGTTCGCATCTTCAGTAATTCAGTCACATTTAATTGGTGAAGGTGAGGGCTAAAATGTGTGACAAAAATCTACCATCAAGAAGAATACTTCACTATTAATAGTGCTTCTTTTAATCTTTAAAGTATCGTCTTATTCACGGTATATAAGGAATTAAAATAAGATTTACATCCAGGATGTCGGTAAACATATTTATGTTTATCTCTGTTTAATATATTTTAGCTTTAGCACCAGCTTATAAACAAAAATTGAGAATTTAGAAATAAAATATTGGCAGCCATTAGTGCTGCCATCTTTTGGGCTCTTAGCTTATCTTCCAGGAGCAATTCGCAAATAGCATTTTTTATCGGGTTTATCGTTGATAAGTACCTCATTACAAGTTTCATGTTATTCATTTGTTAACTTAAAATGTATGCACAACCGTACTGTATTCCATTTATACAATAAAGGTATCCTAATAATTAAAAAAAAAAACGACTTCACCGGACGCAAGACATTGCGTAGGGCTTTGTAGGGGAAACGGAAGGTTCTGTCATCTTGTGTCTACAAGCAAAACTAGAGCTTGTGAGTTTGCCGCTTGTGAGTTATTTTCAATGTACGAAGTAACTCGCACAATTTTTCTTGTGCTGTCGCTTAGATGGTAATCCATAGAGGGAAACGGGGCTTTTCATGCTTTTTAGACAGTTGCGCATTAGAATTATATCACAGAAAACGGCGAGTTGCACTTTCTTCCACTGTTTATCCAAACCAACAGTTGGATTAAGAGGCAACAATGAAATCGAGTTCTACATATTGTTTCAAGAATTAACCGTTGTGATTTCGATTTACTTAGCTGACAACAACTTTATTTAGCTGGATCTGCTTCAGTCGTTTTGTTAAATTACTGTTGAATTTAAAAGTAACCGTAATGAAATCCAGTAGAACAGCCACAACAAAACTAATACAAGTGGTCACACTGGAGCACGGAAAGCAATGCTCAGATGTTCGTTTGGCTATGCACAGACCTTCATGAGCCGGACCATTCGCAGCAATAGGAGTTCAAGGCTCAAGAAAAAGTGTGGGAATAGTACAAATCACATGCCAGATTCACCTTTTTTCGTTTGATATTTATGTTGGATGCTTTTTGTAAAACTAAAGTCAACATAAAAATGGCTTTCCTTTTATAAGAATGTATTCTCTATTGTCATATGGTGTAATGAGCTTGAAAAATGTTCATTGTGCATATTATGTACATTAAAGTGCCAGTTGTTTTCAAATATTCGAGTGAAACGGATTGTTCAGCCCATTTTTGCCACATCAAGGTAATTAGAAAGAAATACGTTGGAGAAGTAGAGGGATTCATAACCGAAATAAAAGTACCACAGACTTTTTCCAACTCTCGTAATGTGGTTCAACAATTATGTTAGTAAACAGCACTCAGTAGGGAAATGGAACAATTAAGATCTGAAAATTTGCACTTACCTCATTAAATAACATTTGGAATATATCTAGTTTATAATAATATGGTCAATGGCTAAACTAGGCAGCTCTTAACGTACGACAGCATCAAGGAGCCATGACACGTTACTTGAGACAGTCACTTATACAGCTAATCAAAATACAGTAATTAACTGAAAAGCCATCAACAAAAGAGAACGAAGGAAGGAAAGAAAGAATAAAATAAGAAATACGAAACGCACAAATTCGTGCAGGCAACGTTTCTGTGACAGTTGACAGTGTTTTGTTGCTCCAATCCCACATTCCATAACAGGAACTTGGTATTGTAAGCAGTTCTCACCTCTACCCTACATTCTGGGAAATATACCTAGTACAGTTATAGCAAGTGCTAACTGCTTGCACACGCATTCAGTGCGTAGGTCCAATTCGCTTTGCTGTTGGTATTGGTCAGTGTGGTTTATTTAGCGAAAAGAAAGCTTGTTATAATAAGCATTGAACTGAAACTCAAAGGCGTTAGCGACAGAGTGACAGCGGACGAGGAATTCAGATATCTAGGGTAAGAAACACTACATAATCACGTTCAATTCTAAACAGGAAATACAACCTTCGTCCCCCGGAATATGGGCGGTCTCCAAGTTCCCTTAGTGGGATGTGTAAACCTGCTAGGGGGTAGGGGGAGCCGGTTGCACTAGCTGCCATCCGGGGAGTTTCAATTTGTAGAAGGTAGGGACCCTACACTCTCCCCTGTCGTACCTCCTGGTCCGGCCACACTCTGTTTCCTTTCACCCCACCCATCCCTCTCGGCGGCACCCCGTCAGGGTCTTAGGCACAAAGATCTTGAGGCCGAGGTGCTAAGTGCGCCTCCGTACCTAGTCCTACTCCTACTCCGAACGGAAAATACTGAATTGCGGCACTATTCAATAACACCAAACTGTTTGGTTGACTTGCGCTTTGTAAAACAAAGCAGTGAATCAACACCAAGAGATATAATGCTAATCAAACGTGGCGCGACATTTGTCGCTCGCAAGTTTTGCGAGAAAATAGTTCAGAAAAAAATAATTAGTTTTATGAAGTAGTCTTTCTAAAAACTGTAAAGGGTATTTTAATACTCTATACAGTAGTACCTTTTTATTAAGCATTATTATATGCATTTGGAATATACTTATGTTCTTTCTTTTGCTACTTAAAATTCTTACTATTGATTATTCGAAGAGATGCGTTATCTGAATCGTTCTGACCCCCTTAGTTCGATTAAGCGGGGTTTTAGTGTATGCACTTGATGCTATACAGCAAAGGTAATAGTTCAATTATAATGTGTGTTCAGAATAATTAAACATAAACTAAAAGTATCAGAGCAAAACACACATGGATACAAAACATTACTGCTTTGGAATTTATTAGTTTCCAAAACGTCAGGCATGCTAAAAGGTATCGGCAGGCTTTTCAAAAGAGAAGTCCTCAGAGAACACAAGCGTAAAACTGAAATAGCAATGATTTTCTTGTAATGTAAATTAATTATGAAACATAATCATTAGCAGGGAACTGTAATTTATCACTACAAATGTAAACATAGGCTTCATCATGAGTAAAATGCTATTGTTTCTCTTACAGGCGAGGAACCCAGGTTTGCACTCGAAAATTAAATCTGTTTACAGTGCATTTCTGGGGTTATTTAACATATGAGGTATAGATATAGGTTAGGTATAGATACAAAGTATATAGCGATTAACAAGTGCTTTAAGAACTGGACGCTATATACTGGCCTTAAATCCCATTCTCTTTCCATGCAGACGTGAGAAACAACTGAAAATCTGTAGGAGTTAAAAAGAATAAGCATTAAACACATCGAACAATTAATAGTGGCCACCTCGGAAACGGCTTAAGGCAAAAAAAGTTT
This sequence comes from Deroplatys truncata, assembly GCA_030765065.1. Classification (NCBI taxonomy): domain Eukaryota; kingdom Metazoa; phylum Arthropoda; class Insecta; order Mantodea; family Mantidae; genus Deroplatys; species Deroplatys truncata. Next base: position 127,957,235 of record CM060990.1, on the reverse strand, counting down.
GGAATAAAATGTGTGTTTTAAAGGGATCTACATTTTCATGTAGTACGTTTTCGTCTATCACTTAACGTTTATCACTTATATAAGATTATATAAAATTCCTTCCGAATGAAGAGAACTTCATAGGTTTACCCAGAAAACTCGAGATATAAATTTTATTTGTCATGGTATCTTAATCAAAGTCGTTAGAGCAAAGTTTGTGAAAATAAAAAATTTCGTAAAATATTGTATGTAAAGGGTAGTTGGGTGTGAGGGAAACTTCTTAAAAGTCTTCGTGTCGCATCTTTGGCAGATTTTGAACTTAAATACAATTTTGATGTCTATCCGATTTATTTTTAACACATCACGATAATCCTGGTTTTCGTGTCACATTGATAATTAAAGCATAATATAAACAAAGTTTTCCAAGTCAATACAAACCGAAAACATTTTTAAACATGATTGTTTTAACTCCCAGCTTCTCTAAACAATTATATATTTATTTTTAGCTTATCGCAGCTGCGTATAATTTTATTCGCTTATTTTTTTACATTGAAAACCTTGGTATCTCACCATTACAACTGCTGAACGATTTATTTTTTTAACGTATTTATGTGTATGTTAGTGCAAATTCATTTTGAATATCTCACGCTGATCATAGTTTTCATGTCAAACTGATAGTAGTAAAAGTTCTAATTATTGTTTTAACTCCCACCTTTCCTAAACCATGTTTCTGTTTTTACCTTATCGCAGCTCTGTACGATTTTATTTGTTTATTTTTTCACACTTAAAACGTTTGGATATTCATTATAAGTGTCATAAACTATTTGTTTTTTAAAAAATCTGATGTTTATGTTACTAAAATATATACTTTTAAAACAAAATCACGCTAGTCCTACTTTCGTTGATAGTTCTAATACAAGAAATAGTGCCTTATTTAAACTTTAATTTCATACACCAACAAACATTCTAGCTCAAATATAACTAATCATTAGTCTTTATTAAGTCTTAATTTCATATATTGTTATATGCAGACGTTGAGCACTTGAAAACACTTGAAAACATGTGCAAGAGGTTTCTATCGTCACACTGAAAACATCTTCAGGAGGTTGTGCAGACCTGCAAACGCAAGCACGGTAGGTGCAGGCGCTGGACGTTACAGGTCTTACATTCACTCCAAGATGGCGAAGAAGAAGGTCCGCTCTGCCGCCGCTCCTGCTAAGGCAGGAACCTCTTCGTCTCCTCCAGCACCCGCCGAGGAGATCTCGCCGCAGCCGCCGCTGCCTAGGGCTATCTATGCCGCAACCACCGCTTCGCCGCCAGCCAGCGCCGCTACTGCCTCGGCAGTCGCCGCGTCACTCACCGGCATCCACGCTGCCGATTCTGGGCACTTCCCAGCTACCGCAGAGCCAGCCTGTGCCTCATGGGAGGTACAGCGCCGTCGTCCGTGGGGTCCCGAGGGACCTGCCAGCCAGGTTCCTCGTCACCGCAGCCCACCAGCAGTGGCCTTCAGCCCTGAAGGCCACCAGGATTCACGGAGCTCAGGGACCCACATCGCTCGTCAGGTTGGAGTTTGCAGATCCTGGCGACTACGAAGCTGCCTTGAGGGCGGGCCTGCCCTTGTTAGGGCGGTGCTTAACCATCGAGGCCAGCCGAGTGGAACGCCAGGCTCCCTGCAGACGCTGCTGTGCCTACGGGCACAACGATACGACCTGCGCAGCTCAACCCAGGTGCCACTACTGTGGAGCAGCCTGCACCACAGCATCGTGCACCCAGCACGACCTTCGCCGCCGACGCCGCTACTGTGCGACCTGTGGAGGGTCATCCCACTTCACCGGCCAGGCGCTCTGCCCCCTGCATCCCCACAGGAAGGCATCGCCGACGCCGCCAGCACCTACGCCACAGACAGTGACATCTCCACAGCCACCGCCTCCAGCACCATCACCAGCGCCGACACCAGCACCTTCACTCTCGCCGTTCATCGAGGAAGTCCAGGGCCTACGCGACGCCGTTCAGGATCTCCACGCGGAGTTCCTGAACATGACGAGGAAGCTGACAGCCCTGGAGGAACTCATCCGGGAACTTCAAGCATCATCAGCTGCCCAGCAGGTTTTCCTGGCTGGGCAGTTCGACAGCACATCCTCAAGACTCACAGCCATCACCGAAGCCATCCGGGTTTCATCGCTCGGTCACCGGCCGAAGACGGACCCAGCCAGAGTCGCGCGCTTCTTGCAGCAATGCAAGGAGTTCAACCAGCAACAGGAACATCATCGTCAGCATCATCCTGAATCCTAACTTCCATTCACTTCCTAAACCCTCGCCATTCCCACTAGTGTTGCAGTCAGGTTTCATGGCTGCAACCTAGTAACTACCTTTACCCGCTTCCCGCCCACAGGGCGGCAGCCAAGCAGCATTCAAGTACTAACGCGGGTGCTATGCGGGACAGCAAGAAGCCACGCCATTCCACTTTTACCTTCTTCCTTTTTCCACCGGTGGAGGAGTTTTTAGTGGGTATGCCGACTATTGGTGAGTCCCACACTCTCAGTCCCGACTCCCATCGGGGCTGGGGTCAGTGATTAAATCATTTGCTCCCCCACTTGAAGCAGAAGAAGAAAAAACAGGTCTGCAGGGGCTCGGCATGGTACGGCGCGACCCGGCCTATGGACCGGGTTCGGGACACATTTGAAAAATATTTTTATGGCTTGCACCTGAAAAGAAAGAAGGAACATTAATTCATCAAATTTAAAATAGGCATTTTATTTGTCATGTACCTACGTATCTTAAACGTATGCTATTTTAATCAAAAGCATTAGTCCATTTTTGAGAAAACCAAAAATAATATAAACCTTTGCATGTAAAGGGAAAATATCGAAGAAAAGAATTACTTTATTACATTTTTTGATCAGCGATGATGAGATGCATGGAATAGTACAACTATCGCGACATTCAGTATCCATTGAGGTAGTCCTACCAGTAATAATAAATAAATGCTCACTTCGGCCAATTGCGAACAACCTTACAGCAGCTGCAAACTCCGCCTCCTATCCATCCACACCCAGGACATTCTGGGCAGAGTGCATTAGTTAATGTGGTCAATGAGACAGTATGGCGTCAACAAGCTAATTACTACATGCGGACTTCAGGACCTCAGCCGGCTCTATTTCTCCAGAGTTGCTCCTCAATTGGTCCCAAGGACCTTCGTGTGTCCCTAACCAGGTCCCCAGCAGGGAAAAAAGATTCCCATGTCGGTACCGGAATTCTAGCCCTAGTCTCTTCGTACCGCAAAATAATTTTATTTATAACAAATTGTTCAATATAGACATGGGCTCAGGAACGAATCCTTCATATGAACGACTACATAAAAAATCGCATGAATCTTTTCCGTCTTAGTCATGAATCGTCGTTCAAAAATATCGCAAGAATTGTGTCAACCATAGCTAGGATTACCATAATTTTTTGATTCATTCAACTCAGGACACCTTCACGAATATGTTAATATCATCACACTATTTTCTATCGCAGGGTTTCTTGTTGCCCTTTACTTATTACTACTACGTTTAAAGAGGAATACAAGTACTGAACATTTTCTTGCATGGTAGGGAAGAGTAAATATTTTATTAACTTAAAATAGTAGTTAAGGTAAACTAAAATAAAGAAATGACATAAAGGCTTTTATTCTTGAGCATGTAATACTCGAACAAGGCTATCACAAATTTATGCCTCATACTTCTCACTAGATAGTATTTTCCACAGAAACGATTTCTCATTCTTGATGACATAAAATTTCTGCAAGAATACTTACAATTACACTTAACATTTACAGAGGGTTGTTCACGATCTATGGTAACAATATCAGACGAGCACATTAGCTCCGCGCTGAAACATGTGGAACCGAATGAAAGTTCAGCAGTAGGAGTGTATCGCTGTGTTTGCTCAGTTGTGTGCTCTTGTTCTTGCTGCATCAAATGGCGTCAAAAATACAACCATTCTGATAAGAGCACATTATTGCCCTTTCCGAAGCAAAATACTTGTATTCTAAGATTATTACGCAGTAAAAGAGGCGTGGTTTTACTATATCCAAGAAAGTATTTCATGTGCACACAACAAAAAAGGTAAGGCCATATAAGGGCTTATTCCAAAGGGCAAGAAACAGTGAAATCCACAATCGGCCACCAGTCGCACCCCGGAGATAATTTGGAAGGTGAAGAAGGCCCATACCTCTGGTATAAATCCAGCAACTCAGAGGGTCATTGCACTGTAATTAGAGATCTCTGTTACTACTGTGAACACCATAATCAACCAGGATTTGAACCTATAAAAGTGCCATAAGAGCCGGGAATATAAGCTGTTGCCTATACACTTTGCAGAACGTACCACTAACAGCAGAAAACTGTATGAACGATACCCAGCTGGCGAAAATTGGATGTTTGTTGTCTTTTTAGATGAGGTATATGTTTATCTAAGTCACTGCAGCAAAACCTGGGCTATATATAGTACCGACCAATGGGAGGAAAAAAATTGAATATTGGTATAAGAAAACTAACGAAACTTTCCCCCAGTGGTCTCATGATAATAGCAAGGTACAATGGCAAATTAACCATTCGAGGTGTACATAAAAATGTGAAAGTCAACTTGGCATATTATCGGACTAATGTCCGGATACCAATTTTCCATACAGAAATCCCTGCTGTCTAAGGTGCAAATGTAAATAAAGTCTGGTTGCACCACGATAAGGCATCAAGCCATACGTCTGCTGTAACTTACGAATTTTTGGAGAACATAGAGAGAGAGAGAGAGAGAGAGAGAGAGAGATGGGAATATATTCCATACCTTTCAGCGGCATCCGTGTTAAGTCATATGCTGCATCACTCATGGAGTTTTGTGCATTTGGGTTACTGAAAAGAGCCCTTGGAAGCAGACGGCAGCGAACTTTGTAAGGTCTCTGGAAAGCTGCCAGGAGGAATGGAATAAACTGGACATCCCTGTACTTCGTAGCAGATTGCTCCAGTAGAAGCTGTGCAGCAGATTGAGAGCTCATGCTAAGGACTGCCAGATAGCACATCACTGGTGGTGGAGGCGTGGTTTTTCATAAAGTAGGGGGATCTTAAGTTTGTTACCATAGATTGCGAACAACCCTCTGTAATAATTCTCTAAACTCTGGATACTGAAACACGTCCTCTATCTCCAGACCATACATTTGCCATGATGGAATAAATCCGTTCAATAGGAACAGATGTTCCAGGTAAATACATTGCAAATTCTACCAGTTTATACATGTTGGTGAAAGAAGTATTTGCCTTCTTGAATACATTGAAAATTGATTCTGTTGCTATGTAGGCGTTGTACTTACTGACTTTGCATCCCAATCTGACTTATGGGTTTCAAATATTTGATTTAATGGTGTAAGTTCATCAAACAGTTCATCAACATTAATAGAATTTTTCACAACAGAGTTAACATCTGCATTTTATTCTAAATCAGATCATTCTATTTCACCTTCAACTTTTATCAAAAGAAACGAATCCGGTCTATCAAAACTTTCCTTCCACATGACAAATAGTGGATACTAGTGCCATAATGCCTTCTAATACTCTAATGGAATACCTGCTCATTTATCTCACCAATTTCGTTTAAACTGTTCAATAACTGTTTCCATGAGGATGGTACAAAGCTGTGAGCTTTTCTGTCTTTAAGTTTAGATATTAATTGAGAATACGCTTGAAGAGCTTCAGTAGCAGTGATAGTATTGGATTCTAGTTTTAACACTGTTTTGTTGAAAAGTAGCAACGTGCCTTGTAAGAAATAGGTAGACCTGACATTCTGGTCTCTCAAAAAATCTATCAGCATCTGAGGGCAATGATCAGAAGACAGAAAATATAACTTTAAACCATCAGAGACAGACAAGATTCCTTCTATAGCAGTCAATAAACCCAAGAAATCTAGTACTTCTGTGAGACAAGACTTTCTTGCAATCTTTGGCTACAAAATTGCTGAACCCTTTCAACTTTGCAACTCTTACAGCATGTATATTTGAAAATATTTGTACACTTTAATGACACTAACCTCAATGTCAGTGGGGAGGGAATCATAAACAGCTTGTACAGCACTATGCACAATATGAGCTGAGCATCCAAAATCTAGTACAGACCTACCAAGAATGTTTTCAACTTTCCTATATACATTGTTTTCGTCCACCTTTCCTTTTCAGACAACAGAAGTTGCTGTTAGTATTATAACCTGTAAAACAAATTAACTTATTCTCAAGGCTGTATTCCTTTTATCCACTTTATAAGGAATTCACTTAGCAATTCTGAAGTTTCTCCTGGCAATCCGTCAAAATATAAAAGTTTAATCTGAACTCCACAGCTGCACCAAAATAACTCACAACAATTGATACCAGTTTCAATTCCTTCCTGTTAGAACTGTCAGTATTTACAGTTACATAATTAATTTTCCCTAGGGATTCTAACATCCCTTTAAAAATAAATGGGTAAGTTACATTGACAGTAACGGCTTCAGCCTTAGTTCTGGCTGCAGAATACTTGCTTTCAAAAAACTTCTTTATTAGTTTCGATGTGCTGTCCTATGTTTTAAAACATAGTTCAGGATTTGCAGTGTGGTACGCAAATACAGCTTCCTTTGCAGCACAATCGAGATCAGCAATATTTACTTTCTTCGTTTTGAAGAATGATGCTATATTAGGTGAAGATGCTGCATTGACAGCAGTCCTATGTTCATCAGTCTTAACGCGATCTTCGATGTCTCCTCTTCCTTTGTGTACAAAAGAAAACACAAAACAATTTGAGTCAATTGGGTAATTCAATGCCCCACCTGCATGTTGTCACAGTAGCTCAATGGTTAGAGCAATCGCACGGAGAGCGGGAGAACCGTGTTCAAATCCCGGCTGTGGCGTTGAATTTTTCAGTTGACTCTACATTAAAAACGATACTACACTTAGCACATTGCACTCTGTCAGGGTTGTTACATAGTTTTAGGGATGTGTATTCCTCTAGGAAGTTTTCACCGAAAACGCATTTTCTTTTCCCCATAGTATATATATTCCTAAATACAAAAGAAACTTTATTTACACAATGTGCACAACAAAAAGCTATTCACTGGAATAGATTCCTTGGGACGCTTTAACAAAATTATAAAACAGTGCCAACTTGATATAATAATTACAGTTTAATACTTAGAAACGATCTTAGACGAGACATCCAACAATAAAAAAATGAGAGGACGGTATAACAACGAAAATGTAATTTAATCTATAGCCAACGTGAAGGTGGGTAGCTTACCTTTCGTCATGGACGATTCCAGAAACAACGAAGCGCTGTGGCCTATGCTATTAGTTTCTTAATCATAATAACTGAAATCATTATTAGAATTTAAAAACCCAGGACACATTTGAACGCGGACAGAAGCCTGGACACAACAACAAAAAAACCCAGGACTGTCCGGGCTAATTCCGGACGTATGTTAAGCCTAACCATAGCATATATCGTCGTTCAAAAAGAATCGAATGAATGATCGTTCAAAAAGAATCACTGGTTACAAGAATCGTGATCAGGTATTCTCATTCATTCTCGCTTGTACTTTGTTTACTATTCTTAGACAAATGAAAATTTCCTTCTGCCAAGCCTAGCCCGGGCGAATACTGCCGAGTGAGTACGAAGATACTCGACCGCACATTGTGATGCCATAACAACTGTCTGGTTTGTAAAACAGAACAATACTGACAAAAAAAAAACCGAATATTGCCGAGTTCTGCTGTTTCGGAGTAGACCGGAATAATCAAGGTACCGAATGAATTCTACAGTTTGAAAAAATCTTTGCCGAGCGAGGTGGTGCCGCGATAACGTGTGAGCTTCGCATTCGGCAGGTCCCGGGTTCAAATCCCTGGTGCCGACCAACCTGACTGAAGGTTTCCTTTTCTCGTATGTCACAATCTTGCAATACTGTGTTCAGCCGAGACAGATTATTTCTTAAAAACAACCTCGTAAACTGTAAAGTGCAGTAAAATGATTCGTAAACTTTCCCAACAGAAACTGCAACACGTAATATAAACAACCAAAATAATTTCCAGTATTTTACTGAACGTTCTTAGAGATGTAATACACCGTAATGCCTGATTACAGTGTTGCAGATGTGATATACAGTACCAAAATATGCGAAACATGGAGGGGAATATGCGAAATTTTACAATTTCTGGTTTGAAGCATATTTTGATTATTCAAACAGTTTAAGAAGTCTATAGTTATATAATTTAAAAACTTTAATAACCATACTGTAATCCAAATTTAAAGTAGAGGAACATGCATCTGTCTAACTTATTAAAGGTTCCTCGAATATGCTCTGAAATAATAATAATAAATATAATAATAACAATTCTGTGTACTAGGGCTATGTTGTATTGAAGTATTTATAAAATTAGGACTTATTGGGGCGCGCAACTGCAGTAGTGTGTGCGAATAATAATAATAATAATAATAATAATAATAATAATAATAATAATAATAAACAACTATTTAATGTATATTATACGCACGTTGAATTCCGACATGTAGTCGAAACTTATTTGAAGTCATAGTTCTGACGACGTTACAGCCAGACGAGAGGCAAACGTCTTTTCACCAAGGCCGGCGGAGAGCCAATCGCCTTCGCTACGTCTGCCGCAGGAGAGAGCCTAATCAGGTCCCTGTAGTCAGCGTGCACACTCTTGCCTCCTAACCTGAAGGTTCGTAGTTTGGATTTCAGTCGGGGCGAGTTACCACAATAACTTTTTTCTACCTTCTCTACCACATAAATAGTGGGTAAAGATTTTGCATTTCGTCCAAAAATGAAACAAAAATGGATACCCAGATTTCATTGGAAGTACTTGTTTTGAGGCCCCTTGAATGAATGAATAAAATGCACATTTACTTTCTCTACCACCAACACAGTAGGTAGAGAAGGTATTGCGTTCCACCCAAAAATTCGATACCGAGAGTTCACCCGAAAAATATGTTTTGATGCCCCTTGAACCCAAAAGAATCATTTTTAGAAAAATCTCCGTGTGTGTGTGTGTGAACAGCATAGCTAAAAAACGAAAAGTTGGATGAATACCAAACTTGCATTTAGGTTTAGTACCTTACAGTGATAAACACGAAGATTTTCAGGAACCTCTCAATTACACTTAACATGGATCATCTTTTGAAAATTTCTTTTCCAAAAAGAGGCACTAACGATTTTGATTAAAATACCATATATTAAAGATACTTTCATGACAAATTAAAGTTTATCTTATTTTTTCTGGGTATAGCCTGTGAAGTCCTCTTCATTCAGAATGGTCTTTGTATAATCTTGTAAAACTGGCAAAAGTTAAGCGATAGACGAAAACTTACTGCACAATATATATAAAACACACGATTTATGTCAAATAACGTTTTCGTACCATCAACTATTTCCGAGATTTCAGTTATTAGTGATTTGAATTCTTCAATACTTAGCCATTCATTGCACTGCCTATATAAGCGAGCGTTCTCGCGAAGGGAGACAGTCAGTGAGCGAGCGAGTTGGCGGCGAGTTTTCGGTGCGACGAGAAGTGCGATTCTCCGAGCGAGTTTCTGGCGACTGCTGTGGCGTGCAGTGAGTGCTGCTGCGGAGGGAGGAATTGAAGAGATCTTGTGTTCGATTCCCCAGCGAGCGAACCGTCCAGAAGATGAGGCTAACTCGCGAGGGAAGTGAAGTGACTGGGAAAATTGAACTAGTTCACATTAGTGTAGTGACAGTGGAACTAAGTAAAGTTTCAGTGAAAGTTGAAATAGATAAAAGCAAAATAGTGACAATGAGAATTTAGAGGAGTGACTGTTAAAAAAATTGGATAGTGTCACAATACTTTCCTATTAGTGTTGCGTTTAAAACAACACATACAGGCACATTTACAATAAAAGCACTACATTTAAGGTTTGTCCAGGAAAAGAGCAAAGCCAGGCTTCGGTTGAAGATCGTTTGACTAAAATTACAACTTCAAAATCTAAAGCTTGGTTGTATACGAGCGGAAATTTAGTCCGATTTTCTCTTTTATATTTAATCTCCTTTTATGTACTTGTTTTCGGAATCATTGTTATAATTAATTCAAGAGCAGAATTTAATAGCTGTAACATAACTACGTCCTACACCAGAAACCAAGTTACGTCATTCATTCTTTACCCCAATGTAAAGGTTGTAGTTATTACACTCACAGAGGTTGTAATTCGCCACTCAATTACTTATGCACGATAAAGAGCCATAGTTTGCGTATGGACTGTGGAAGTAAAGAACATACTTTTTTCACCCTTTCTTTTCTACTGCAACAATTCTGATTGAGACTGTTAAGCAGTTAAAATATCCAAAAGAAGCGTTTGTACATATAGTAAAGCCGGTGATTTGTTCGTGCACACTTATCTAAATGTTTTTAAGTTGTAAAATTGGCTACGTGCATAGCGTATAGAAGGAGAAGTGTGATATCTCTTGTTAGCCGCCATAAGGTAAGCGAAGGAAGTGGTGGATGCACAAGGCAGTGGCAGCACATACGTTTGCGACGGCTATTATACTGATTTAGCCATTATTAGTAAGTGTGTTGTTTGCTTTATATTGCGCAACCGAGTAAATGCTGAAGTTTGTGACAAATGTCAATAAGTTTATTGTCTTTAGATTGCATCTCTCTTACTTAGTGCAGGTTGTGTTATGTGCTAAATATCTGTATAACTATTATTTGTGCGAATGCAGTGCATAAAGAGTTGCAAGATGCCTACATGTTCCGCGCCCGGCTGCGGGTCTCGCTATGCGATCCATCTTCTACAGAGACGAGGCATTTCTTTAGATCACCAAAGTACAGTATTTTCTTAAAATGGGAAAAGGTCATCCCTAGGAAAGAAAGAAAACTGGTCTTAACTCTTATTTGTGGGACACTCACTTTTCCAACAACTGTTTTAAAAAGTTGATGCCTTTGTAGTAAACGGAAACTGTAGAAATACCAGGATAAATATGAAAACTAAAGCTAGGTACATTTCCGCACATGTTTCCTAATTTGCCCAAGTACTTTTCAAAGGCAAAATTAAGAAACGCAAGTCTTCCGTGAAAAGGCACGCACTGCTGGTGGACAAAATTGCCGTGACCAATATTACCTCCATAAACATAGTCAACAATGCAAATGAGCTGCTTGTACACAGACCGCCAAAGAAAATCTTGGGCGGATTTTGTATCGTTTTATGGGGTCTTTTGAGGTGTGTGCTTCACCTCCCGTATCCCAGAGCGTGGTGGCTTGATAACACAGCAATAAGGGGCGAAAGAGGGGAGGTTGATGCCTTTGTTTTTTCTGGTGTTATTGAAAACAAAATATGTCTATTGTCTCAGAACCATTCATGCCGTATACTAGCAAAATTACTCGTGGACGTATCGTGGGTATGTGGTACGCTGGTCGCACTGTTACAGCAATTGCAACGGCAGTGCATAAGAGTGTTTTTATAGTATAGTATAGTATAGTAATTTCGCTAGTATACGGCATGACTGGTTGTGATACAATAAACATGTTTTGGTTTCAATAACACCAGAAAAAGCAAAGGCATCAAAATCCCCTCTTTTCTCCCTTATTGCTGTGTTATCAAGCCACCACGCTCTGCGGTAGGTAAAGTGAAGGACACGCCTCTAAAGATCCCATAAAATGATACAAAATCCGCCGAAAATTTTCTTTTGCGCTCTCTGTACGACCTGTATTAAAAATAACAACATGCGAGCCGTGTTCCACCCTTTCCGCCCCTAATCAACAGAAAATGTGCCTGCTTTTCTAATACTAATTAAAGAATTCGATTCTGGCAAGGGCTGGTCATATCTCGCGTATGCATCAAGAAATGCTTACGATAATCTATTATGTGTGGAAAAGATTGTCCCTGGAAAGCTATCCTGTGTGCAAACAGTTAGGGTGATATATTTTTGGAGTGCCTGGATGGCTTAAATATTATTCAAGTGAAGTGCCTGCAATTAGCTTGCTGTGAAGAACTTGAGTCTTCTGCCTAATTTATATTTCATTACTTGAAATACAGATTTGTTTTCCGCACTAAAGAAATAAGGAAGGACATCACTTCGTCTAAGGCAATATAATATTCTCAGAAATATTCAAAGATTTTCAGCAGTTGAAGCCTTCAAAAACTTAACTTATTGATATTTTATAATAAGTAGTTAGGAGTGCATGTATAAATTCATTCCATCACAAACAGCAGCGGTGCCATCTAGGCGGTGGACCACGGAACTTCGGGAAAGCGCACACTTCTCTTTCTATATGCTATGATACAAATGTTAAAAGTAGAGTTTTATGTTGCGAGTAGAAATGTTTGCGAAACCAGGCCATAAGCCGAATGTAGCAATCATACGAGCAAAATGAAATCAGCTTCAACATGTGTGGCATATACTATTTTTAGCAGCCCTGAAGTTTGTAAAATAACAATAAAATAATGCTATATTGACTCCAGGTCTATATGTAACTACTATCTGCTCAGCGATGTTTAGCTAGTGAGTGGGGTAGCCCTTCCAAGCATGTAGGTGTTTAGCTACTGGAAGAGGTAGTGTTTACTTGCTCCGAGGCAAGTCAGGGGTAAAGACTGTTGGCTATTTTCCACTGTACGTACCACTCGCGGCACGAGTTCAGCATATTGTGTACCCCTCCCACCAGCTAAAGCTCTACCTGAGAGATAAGCTACCCCACCCAACTAGCTAAAATGTCTCTGAGCAGATAGTAAGAGAAATGGCACCTAGAGCGAGATCAACAGACGTGTGCAGTGAGAATGTATATATTTTGTTGTTTCGCTAGCATTGCTTACCTTACACCAATCAATGAAGCGACTATATACTTTATCATACTATTTTATGGATTTTTGGGAGCAATTCCAATGTTACCCTTTCGGCAGCTTCCAGAATTTCGCCTGGTTCTTGGATTTCATGTTCATCCATATAACCTGCCACCATTTTATCGACTATTCAGGTCATAGGTAAAAGAATACCAATTAGGACCAAAGAAAGTACAAGGCTGCCAACACAAGGAAAGAGAAGTATGACGATTTGAATTGCGAACAGTCAATGCGACCGCCATGAGAAATTAATCATGTAAAAAGAAATAATTAAATGTAAACGTTAATCAAACCAAATCCATTTGTTAATCATGTACAAATACAAGGGGTAATTGCCATGTGATTAGAGCTGAAACAAAAGTTGATAACGATGGAATACCATAAAAATTTGTATCTCACTAGTGCAATAAAGTACAACTTTTAATTCGTGTATCTTCTGTTAAAAGTTCTACTTTTAGTGCCAACTGTCTAAAATAGTTATTTATGCAGTCTGTGGCTGAAGTGGGATTCTTTGCAAGTAGAAAGATTTTATGATCGTGTTGAAGATGCCACGAGTATAAAAGAATCCATGTTCCAAAAGTTGTATACATGATTTTATTTAACCATAACAAAAATGGTGCAGTAATAAGTTTTATCAAAATCAAAATGTATTGTGATATTTAAGTTTAGTGGTCATATTAACATAAACAATTGAATAGCATAGACAGTGAGTCTTTTTTTTCTGATTTTTGGAGGGGACTCGGCACTGCTCCAGTGAGGATATTGTACCTATGCCCCACAAGGGGACGCCCCCGGGAGGGAGGAGGAGGTGAGAGGAGACGCCGGTGGCCGGAACTAGGAGTGACGGTACGCAATGACAGTGTCCAGATTGAGACGCCCCAACAGTACGGACAGGCATACCGGGAACCCCGCTCCACACAGAGGGTCCAACATCCCACTTCGAAGGGGTGGTCCGTTTTACCCCGGCAACCAGCCGAAAGCCGAGGGACGGAGAGCATCCTTTTCCCCTGCGACGCCGCACCGAAGCACCATCGCCGATACTTCCAACCCTGAAATAGACCAAACGGGGTGAAGGATGAATGAAATGATGAATGGAACAAAATTGAGGACAGGAAATTCGGGGGTTGAAAGAAAGCACTCCAGCGTTCGCCTGACGACCCGGGAAACCCCCGAAAAACACATGGATCAGAGTGGACGGTCGCCGGAAGTCTATCCCGGGACCTCCGTTCGCATGTGTTACCACGGCTCCACCTGGCTCGGTCAGTGAGCCTTTCCTGTTTAAGACAGTGCTTTTGAAAAGTATATACTTCTCACTTGAAACTGCTTGGTTATGCTGTGTTTTTTGTTGTAACTGTAGATAAATAAAAATATTATGGTGAATTATACAGAAGAAAAAGTGCATTTTCAAAAAATGTTATTTATTAATTGTTGACAATATTGTGATCATGTTAGTGGGATAATTATGCCCATTATCTATGTTTACAACTCCTAAATGTGAATGTAAATCCTAGTTAAGTTACGTCTAGCTATAAAATTAGTATTTGGTTTTCTATAACTACCTATTATGAAATGATATGAAATATTATCGAACTTCTTGAGCATGCTTCTGTTAAATCTACTAAATTGTTTCACTAAAATTAAGTTATTTGCATTAAAACTGCGTCAACAGTAAATCTGTTGTCTGTATTTTAAGCTGAAAAGTGTATATTGCCTCAAAATCACGCATCAATAGTTAACATAAGAATTTAACTATGTTATAGCCTATTTACTTTTGTATAATTTTAATCATAGGAATGTATTAAAATTAAAGTATTTATTAGGTAATTAGTATTTAATGTTGCTGACGTAATTAGGTATTTTATGTTACTTAAAATGTAATACTTCTGAATTTTAGATCTTTCATTTTGTAAGCATGCAAACTTTGGCACTTATATTTAATTTTGCATAATAAAATAGATTTCATTTCGCTATGAATTTACTGCTACCCCTTTAAGGGCACCGGAGGTGAAATTTCTACATTTTGTAGTTTTTATCTTAAATGCTTTCAAACTTTTGTCACATGGTGCTCCACCTCAATTATAAGTGTGTTTTAAATTTCATGCAGAGGTCTTTGATAGTTTTTTTGAAAAACATTTTATATATGTTATACTAATTAATCAGGTGTTTCACACAATGCAGGAATCGTAATTTTGAAAAAAAGGATAAAAATATTATTTAAATACCAATACACAAAACTGACATATGGTAATTTTTTCACTCTTCTGGCTGTTTCAGAAAAACAAGTTTTTAATTCTTTAAATATAATTTTGTAACAATTTATCCTTAGTGCTAGAATTAATTGCGTCATATTTTGAGCAATTTAGAAGTGTAGCATAAACCACACGGCAGTTTTTTAAGTTCATTCTGTCTGAGTTTATATTGAAAATTTAAACAAGATTGGTTTAAAAGTACATCTTATGGATAATTTTAACATGCAAAGGTATAAGAAAAATCAATGTCGATTAAAAGGCATTGGAAGTAAAATAGTGTGTTCTTGAGTATCTAAATGTTCACGTGTTGAAGCTTTAAAGGGCTCTGAGAGCAAAAATTACAGTATGCAAGTGAAACTAAAATTTCAAAGTAGGTTTTTTTTGGACATAAAAGCTAATTTTTAAATTTTTTGTGAAATGTTTGACATACTTTCAGCTATGGGTACTCTTAAGCTAATAAGAGATGAATTTGTGTTGAAAAAACGAAGCAGTTACAATAAATTGGTTCCAAAGTAGCAAGACTAAACAGGTTTTGAAGCTACTTCTTCATAAGTTGAGGTGAACCTTAGCTGCCCCAACTCCTTTCCTATTCTGTAGAAGAAAAAAACGAGAGCGTTTCGTGTAATTCCAGCCAAATTATACCTGTGTGATCTTTCGCCTGTCCGAGCAGTGGAACACGATCCCAGTGAGAGATGGGTTGTATCTGTGAGACAGGGAGATGAAGTTGTCGATAAGCAAGCAGAGGAGACCGGATATCTTTCTTGTGTGGTGGTCTGGGAGCCTGCAAGAGCAAAACGTGAAAGTGACGAGTGGGCCACACCAGGCCACATGCAAAAATCCTTTCTTTTTCTTCCATGTCTTGTTTTAGTCGCATTTGTTCTGCTTCCTGTTTCTCCCATTTCGTCACGTTTGCTACAGATCAGCATAATATGAAAATTAGCAATATAACACAGTTTTTTTAAATATATATAAGTTATGGCACTTACATGTAATGAAATCTGCAAAACTGTAGTATATATTCAGTCCTAAATATATTAATTTCTAATTTTTTAACGCCTTGTTTTTGAAATGCTCTAAATATTAATATTTGTTTCGTATTTATAATGTTGGAAATGAAATGCAATAACATTTTATACCAACCCTTACTAAACCCTTTCTCAATACAGCATTAGAATAAAATTTTTTACATAAAAAGATTATATAAAATATATACTTTTAAAATAAACATTTACACTAAAATCAAGTACACCTGTATTAGTAGAAATATACCAATAAGAGAGATTGTTTATAAAATAATAATAATAATAATAATAATAATAATAATAATAATAGAAATGGGACCGCGACACCATCAATACCTCGGTACTCTCTATACTCTGTGGCAGGAGTGGCGAAAACGACTTCCTTCCACGAGTCACCAAATATGCAACACGCACTGCATCACTCAGCAGCATGTGAAAAACAAACGGACGGTTGCAGAGAGAGAGCGGCGCCTGCGAGTCAAAATAACTCGCGAGTCACGTTTTCGCCACCTCTGCTCTGTGGTATCAAAGTAGGTCTAATACTTTGAGATAAACCTTTGATACTTTTAAATTTTTAAGTTTTGCGTTATTGAAAATTGTTGCGTTAAACTTTATGCTAGATAAGGAATGAGATACTTCAAGTTACCTCGTCATGTCCCCAAAGAGTTGCTGGACTATAGTTCTTGATAGACCTGGACTGCGTTTCTTGTGGGTAAATGACATTCCATAGACTCTTGTGTGTGAATGAAAACATGCCAAACAATGTGGGAGGGGGTAGAGCTACTCGTGTAACATGCAGCGTTAACTGAGTTGTGAATGAAGCTCACTTAGGTGACGCCCCAAATTATGTTTCTGCAATAGCCTAGTTTAGTGACTCCCCCTCAGCCGTTACTCCGGTGACAAAATCTGTGAATCCAGCAGGAACAAATCAGAGCTTAAGAACGTGAGATAATAGACCGCGTGGAAATATTTATTATTTCATGAATGTTTGTGCTCTTAAAAAAAATCTTTGATTCTTTTATATTTTGTGCATTTCATAATACACTTATTGATTTTCTCTTCAAATTTTTAATTGTGTCTAATACACCTTTGTATTAATCATGTATATACTAATGTATGAGGGTGGGTGGTAGAGAGGCTTAATTCACAAATTTACTGTTTTCTAGTGTTATATGGCTAATTACTTATTACCGATAAAAAATTACATATATGGCATTATCAAGATAAAAAAGTTGCTGCCAATTGTGGAGTGTCAAACAGAAATAATTTCGGAACTAGCATACAATACAGAATTGGTTACATGCGTTTATACACAGAAAACTGCTAATAAGTACATAATTCAGTGAACAAGCTATCGCCTTTGTAGTTTTTTTTTATAAAGCGAGTATCGAGTATCGAGAAATAGTAGTATCGTCCCATCAGTAAACAATAACAATAATAATTTTGCATTAAGTTTAATGTCCTTTAACCTGGTAGGACATATCGGACTATGAATGAAGTGGATGAAATGATGCTCAAACGAGTCCGGGTTTCTTAGAGCTTAAATACCCGACTTCTCAGGAAATGGGAAAACTCTATCCGGGTAACTCAACTTAAGCGAAATTCGAACTCGGGTCCTCTTGAATGCAAGGCGGACACACTACTCCCTACACCATGGAGGTGGGTTATATTAATGATAAAAACACATATTATCAATACTGCTGTTGGTGCAACAAAATAATTGGAGGGATCGAAGTGCAGAAAGTGATTTTCTAATACATCAAACCATGGAAGACTTAAGTTTTTGCACAGACATTACTGGTAGCATTTAAAGAAGTACGGATACAATATTTCACTTAAATATGAAAAAATCAATGCGTCTCATACTACACATTTTGCGTTATAAGTGCCATGTTCTAAAATTACATTTTTTGAAACCTGTGTAATAAACGGTGCGATGCAAAATTGCAACGAATTCTTTTTTTTTCCTTAATGTTGAATCGGGAAGTGGAAAAGGTAACAAAACGTGATATATCATTATGTAATTATTTTTAAAAACAAACCTAAAAATACTAAAACTGCAATCCGATATTTTATTACACATATCATGAAGTGTACAATAAATAATTGTCGGAACTCTGTCTCTATTTTTGTGGGAGAAATGGGAAAATAGCAAGAAAAGCGAAGATAGAAAAATAAATATAGTCATTCAGGGGTATATAATCAGCGAAGTGCTTTAAAAGTGACGTCCTAAACTTAAATTGTATCCACCTTAAGGGATGATGTATTTTTGCATAAAAACAAATATTTTAAACCAAAACGGTAAAGCACAAATTCGGTCTACCCATTAAGAGCTCTCTTAGTTTGTAAGATCTGGATTACGCTTCTGTTAAAATACGTAGTCCTTACACTATTAAACATGTTAAAAAATAATGAAATCGTTCAGTGCAACTTCCTAAATATTGCATTTGTCAAAGGTTATGTTATCTTCCAAGTTTCATCTCTTTGTAAGTTATTCAACTTTAAAACCCTATCACACAGGAGCAATTGGCAGTTTTTAAGTTTCCTGTATAAACTATTGCATAATAGGGCTGATTATCATAGTCTAAGACAAAGAATATATTTTTGTTTTGGTTTTGTTCGAAACGTCTCGCCAAAAAAATTCGTCCTATATTCTTCGTTCAAAATGTTAATACTGATTCGTGCAGACATTCACCTGTGCTTATAATGCTACGTTTATAGATAATAAATTCAGCATGGACCATAATAGGCTAGCTGTATCTTGTGACAGTTTATCTCAAGTAAAAGAGCTAATTCCTAAACATAGTTAAACACCAATATTAGCATTTCTTGTGTTTTTAGGATGTTTATTATCATGCTTGTATTATATGATTTATTGTATTCTGTACTTTTCACATTTCGTTCCTGAACCACAGACTACATTGCGTTGTTTTAAGTGCATATTGCAACTGAGTAAACCTGTTGTGTTCGCATTTCAGGCTAATAATAATAATAATAATAATAATAATAATGTTAAACGTCTGAACTCTATATTGAACTGTATTTGAAGTTAATATGTAAACAGACCTACATGGGCCGCTGAGTTCATTAAGGCGGGAGGTCCGCGGTTCAAATCTTATCAGGACCTTCCACCTTCACTGAGACTTCTTCAGGTTTTTCTCATTCCTCATAATTGGCAAATGTTTGGTAGTATATAGGATGTAGGATGTATTTATCGGAGAGGGACACCTCGCGCACTGCGACCAGCTTGTTCTATTGTGGCTACACTGCTCCGGGAGGCAGGGATGAGGTGAAAGAGCCGTAGGTTTTCTCAGGTCCGCAGGCAGACAGGCTCAGAGAGAGCAATCGGAGCAAACCTAACGGGTGGAACAACGCATCCTGGCGTTTACGGGTAGAAGTCTTTCTAATACGCAAGGATCTACTCCATCTCTCCGACACCGTCAGCACCGCAGGACCTGAAAACACACCTGAAACGTGAAAAGGAGAGAGGAAATGGGGGGAAGGAGAAATCGTAGAATACACCACCCCGGCATTCACCTAGGAAACCAAGGGAAAACCACGAAAAAAACCCATGGTCAGAGTGGACAATCACCGGGAATCGAACCCGGGAACTTCCGAATGCGGGCCACAGACGTTGCCGCCTGAGCCATCCCCTCGTTCAAATGTCGGGTAGGTACCCCAAACTTAGTTCTGGAACCTATCTTCCCGATTATCATTTTAATTCATGTATCAGGTCCAACACCTGTGGTGGTATAGGTAGTAAAAACGGGGTTAAACTCTATGAAAAATAAAACCTGTAAGTTCACTAGTGTCTTGACTGTCCTAATCAAGGAAAAGACCAAGTACAATGACCGGTTCTGTTTTCCTCTACTCGGTCATACACTCGCTCTTTGTTTGATGCCCGGATATCCTAAGCAGCATTACCGGCCCTGTGTTTGAGTAACCCATTCAATCACAACTTCTGTCTCCTTCATCATAAACGCTATATGATCTTCGTGCTCGATTTAACCACAGCAAAAGGAGAGGAATGAGACAGTTCGGTTCAATAGAAATTTGTGTTTGGCACTTCAATATTGACTAGATGCAGATTCCTGTAAAACACCCAAGCCCTTTTATGGTAGTAAGATCCATATTACCCTTGTCGTTCATGTCATCATCACACTCAGTTTTCGATTACTGTTTAAACAAATATTATAAAAAATTAAAAAAGAATTCTATGGCGATAAAGTCCGTGCGGGGTCTGGGTCTGCCAACCCGACCGACGACCTCACGCCCACTTACGCACGGCAGAGGTGGGCGATCATCCAATCGATATGGAGAGGTTATGTGGCCAGCATCACACATCCCCAGCCGGAAAGTTGGCTCACGAGGCCAGGACCGCCATCTTTCGTAGCTCCTCATGCCTAGTGTGCACCAGTCCTATACCCTGTACGAAATCCGTATCCCCATGGGTGGGATCGAACATGGGCGCATTTCGTGCCCGGGAATCAGAGCTCCATGCTCTAGCCCATAGCGCCACGGCGCAGGACAAACAATGTTATACAGAATGTAAAACAAAGCTTTATTTCATCATGATACAATAGAAATAAATATACAATGTGCACGTCTCCACCCACTTCCTGAAGTTAAATCTCGTATTTGCGCAAGACGCGCCCGTAGTGTTAGTTGTATGTTGCAGGGATTTCAGGTATGGCACAAACTTTAATCAGCTTGAAGTTGTGCCTCTGTACATATGTATATGGCTACGTAAAGTACAGTATGTATTAAAGATATATAACTCTGTAGACGGGAGTGCGATTCGAACTCGGGAACCTCTTCGTTAGAAACTTATCGACCTAAACACTCGTAAACAAAGTACAGCTGCGAATAGGCAGTCAAAATAGCCACGTAATAGGCAATCTACAGATGCCTGATTTGTGACCGACAAATATTATTATTATTATTATTATTATTATTATTATTATTATTATTATTATTATTAAAAATTACCACAGAACTATTTCCATTAAGAACTTTAAGCCATAGTGTTACTAAGGATGTAGGTACTAATGAAGGTCTATTATGCTTATATTTATTGGCATGTTAGTTACGGTATTCTTTTTGGGGCTAATCGCATTTTAGCGACTAAGATTTGTATTTTGAAAACCAAAGCTCTTGGCTTAATTTTCCGAATTCATTCTAAACACCAATGTAAGCCACTTCTTATTGACTTGGATGTTTTGATTTTCCTATCCATGCATGTGCTGAATTGCCTCTTATATGTTAAAGATAGTTTTACAGTTTGCTCAAATATTCTTAAGTATTCTTAACTACTTGACATGAAATGTCTAAGCTTGTGTATTAATAAATTTAAATATACCAAAACTCAGAACGGTTATTTAGTTTTTTCAGTTAATAAGTAGTTTAATGCTCTACCACAAAGAGTAAGAGAACTTCGTAGGATTAGGATTGATAGACAGAGGGACACCTAGCATCTCGACCCGCAAGGTATCTTTTGCGCATAAACCCCCGGGAGGAACGGATGAGATGAAGATACCTAAGGAGACGTATGGGCCGTAGGACCGGCCGGCGCAGACGACAGAGACACGCAGAGTTTCCTAATAGTTACTAGCTTGACCACCCGGCCAGAGAGTACTCGGCGGCGACCCTCCCAATCCACTGGAGCGCGGCTCACAGGCTCCTCTCCAGCGGAGACCGGGAAAGCTCGACTCAGCAGTGGAGGAACGAGCGACTGCCATCTGACGGGGCCGAAAAGGAGTTCCAAAGCGCAAGCCCTTGCACCATCTGCCCGCCGCCGACCGACACACAACCCCGGAGTCAACTGTAACGAGAAAGAGGGAGATGAAATGAAAGGAAATGGGGGAGAGAGGAGAGCCGTGGTAGAAAAACACCACTCCAGCATTCGCCTTGTCAACTAGGGAAAACCACGGAAACAGCCATGTTCAGAGTGGGTGGTCACCAGGAATCGAACCCAGGACCTCCCGAATGCAAGCCACAGACATTACCGCCTGAGCCATCACGCTAAGAGAACTCCGTAACTTAACCTTTAAGAGGACTATACACCATGCTTTAGTGGCTAATCCATTATATTGCAAATTACTTTTACTTTCTCCAACACGTACATACTACGTAGAGAAAGTATTGCATTCCACCCAAAAATTCGATACCGAGATTTCAGCGGCAATACATATTTTGAGGCCCCTTGAACTCAAAAAAAGCATTTTTTAGAAAAAGATCTATTTGTGTTTGTCTGTGAACAGCGTAACTCAAAAACGAAAAGTGGGATAGATACAAAACTTGGTAATTAGGCTCAGTACCTCCCAAAGATGCGACACGAAGAATTTCAAGAAAATCTCCCACCCCAAACTACATTTTACATAGAAAGTTTTTCGAATTTTTTAAAAATGAATACCGATTTTGATTAATATATCATATATTAAAGATATTTCCATGACAAAATGTATATCTTGAATTTTCTGGAAACAGCCTGTAAAGTTCACTTCATTCGAAGGGAATTTTGTATCATCTTGTATAACTGGTAAACGTTAAGCGATAGACGAAAATGTAATACTCAAACAATGCAGATCTCTTTAAAGCACAATTTATTTCAAATAACTTTTTCTGCGGCATCAGCCATTTCCGAGATATCCGTTATTAATGGTTTGAATTGTTCAATTCTTAGTCTTTCTTTCAAAGTCCTGTCGATTTTGAGCTGTTTTTTGCGTTGTGATGAAAAGAGTATAGAATTTTAAGGCCAGCGTACAGCGTCCAGTTCTTGAATTAACTATCGCTATTCCCTTTGTATCCATAACGAACGTCTAATGTAGCTATTTCCGGAAAGGTTTATTTCTATTAAAGTGAAGTAGATAGGAAAATAAACTTTCATAAGAATAATTTGTACGCCCACTAATAAGCGATAGAGAGTGAAGAAGTTATGGTGAATGTTAGATGTTTTAATGTAATTTTTTATTTTATTAATGTTGCTATACTATAGTAGTTCTAAATTAAATTATGTTTTATTTATGGATGCTCTTTAACTACTATGATCCTTAGCGTCCCATTCTATATTGGGCGTGAAAGACCGGTAATTTTGCCCAGAGGCCTCTTTATCAGGCTTGAGGTTCTTTTACGTGCCGTAAATCACGGACCACCGGCTTTACTTTACTTCCCTTCCGAAGGTAGCCATGCTAAGGATTTTCACCCCGAAAAAATCCATCGTCCTATGCCGGGTTTGAACCCGCAACCTCGGGAACTAGAGGCTAGCATGGTAACCACTGCACCACGGAGGACGACGTAATAGTTCTGGTAATAAAGACTATTATTATTATTATTATTATTATTATTATTATTATTATTATTATTATTATTATTATTATTATTATTGGTGGTGGTAGTAGTATTGTGTAATGTTTTACGGAATATTATATTAATATTCATATTATAAACATGATAATACTATAAGAAGCATAAAATACACAAACAGTATGCCGGTTAGAATAATGTAACAATCATAGCTAAATGTAAACACACCAAATACACTGACCTCGTACGCGGTGATAGTGTTAACAATACCAGAGCGCTTTTAAATAAAATAGTGAAACAGAAATAAATATTCCTACGTACTGTAAAGAGTTAGAGATGTTTTTCCATCCCTCATGCCATTTGGGTTGCCTAATTGAACAAAGTGGAGGGCGATTCGGAAACACCGTGTAAGAATAATCTCCGGTCAAAGGAATTGTTTCTCTTGTCAAGCGATAGGAGAACATTAATTACATGAGTAGTAGCATTTACGCCTTACGTTGGGTGCTTTCGTGGAACGAGGCAAGATAAACTGCATTCAGATATCAAGCATTGGAATTCGGCCGTGATCACATCCAACCAAGTGTGTAACTAATCATCTAAGTTAAACTCGCATTATTTTCTTACCTTCTGCTTCTTACCCAGTTTGGCTTCACATCATCTTCGGTCTTACATGACTTCGGTGACCCAAAACCACAATCCAGTTCTTCAGATTCATACTTTCTTGTTCCCGCATGGCTCGTATGTTAGATTGGTTTAGTTTTCAAGCAGTTATGGAAGAGTAACTTCAGAGCACGTATTTATTAAGTAGAAGCTAAAACGTCGTTTGGCCAGTGGCGTTATAGTCCTATAAATTCATTTGGGTTGCCTATACGGAAAATCTAGAAAGCGATGTTACACTGGACACGTAGATACAGACTTGGATTTAAGGGATTATGTCATTTGTTCCTTAGAATTTATAAATATTGGTGGATGAAGTGTTTCGAAGATTGCAAGAAAAACTGCTATTTTCTCTCCTTTATGACTGTATATCATGGAAGTATTTAAGACCTAAAATTCTTTATAAGGATTTAATACCTACAAATCTGCTACTGTATTTCATTCTTAAAGGTTATGTTCAAACTTAAATAGAATTGCTTACTAGATGTCCTTTATCTCCAAACTATCAGTTAAAATTAAATTAAATTGAGTTTTATTTATGGACGCTCTTTAACTACTATGATCCTTAGCGTCCCATTCTATATTGGACGTGAAACATCGGTAATTTAGCTCAGAGGACTCTTTATCAGGCTTGAGGTTCTTTTACGTCCCGTAAATCTACGACAAGGGACCACCGGCTTTACTTCCCTTCCGAAGGAAACCATGCTAAGGATTTTTACGCCCGAAAAATTCCATCGCCCTCCGCCGGGTTTAAACCCGCGACCTTGGGAACTAGAGGCTAGCACGATACCACTAGTCCACGGAGGACGACCCAAACTATCAGCAACACTGTTTTCCGTTCTCTAGCATCGTGGGTAATTCATTATTGACCTTATACTGCATTTGTTAAATACTTCTTAACAGCGATGTTTATTGGAGTGCTGTTTAGTTTCCCAAAGTCTCATAAACTAATTTATAGGAATTAATAGTTCTATAGAATTAGTGCTTTTAAGACCAATCACATAACTTAGCCTATGAAGGGTTGTTACAATAGCTTTCAAATATTAAACTTATATGTGATATAAGTATGTGATATTTCAAGAAAATGTAGTGGATATATTCAAAATTTATTCAGTAAATAGCTCAATTATACGATTTGGCATATCAAGTACCATTCAGCCACGATATGAGTGCAGTTGCAGGAGAGCGCCACTGTTTTGTTGACAATGCGTAACGCCATCAAAGCTAGGGATTAGAGAGGAGTGAGAAGCAAGGCGATAGTCGGAATGTACAGTTGCACGATGAAAACAGTACTAAATTTGTGTGTCTCAGCTTCAGTAATAAATGCAACTCGGAACTGAGGATGTTTTCTTTACCTGATTGTCCTTCCGATGCCCCGCCCACTTGTTCCGTAACTGTTTAGTCCTCTTCCTACCGAACGCACTCGTATCGTGACCGACTAGTAACCCTCAAAAATGTCTTTCTTTGATAATACTACAACCGATATACCCTATAGAGCGTGATTGGTTATCACAGTTCCATGTGTAAACAGACAGAAGCAGAGTTATGTATGCGACATTGAACCTGAAGGGAAGGACAAGCTTGTGAGAAGATCACCTCTGTCAACAGACTAAGCAGAGATTTCTCGATTCATCGTCAGGATATTGTCTAGCCTATTTATCGTCATTGTGTGTTAATATGAGAAATAAACTTCGTGGGGAGATTAATGGAGCTAAGTTTCTCCTACTGCATACTTCAGATATGAATCAGCAGGTTCCTTTTTTTGTAGTACCCAAAATGCATTACAAACGCAGTACACAATTTGAATAATATACAGAAATTACAATAATTTTCTATAATATCCCAATATTGCATCCATCAACGCTGCATGTATATTTAACGCAAACATAAGAAGTTGTACGCAAAACCTGTGACCTAAAAGCTACAAAGTATGATTAGAAAGCCTTATAGGTATAAAAAGATAATGTAAACAGAATACACAAAAAATATGATAATAGTTTCTTATTCAACAATATTAATCCCATGGGTATGCATAACCTGCGATCTAAAAACTTTTGTAGCTTGCACTGAGCATAATTATTCTATGCCTCCTATACAGATTCGCTATATACTTAGATTCTACTGCAGCTGATATATGCATAAATTAATGTTGCAAGAATGGATCAACAATTGCGCTTTAGTTCACCAAATTCATGAATTGCATGATTGATTTAAGGAACACTATATAATCGTTTGCTTTAACGCATCGTTTGTCGATTTGGTTTTAAGCTGGGTATATCCCAACCTATAATAATTGTTTACTACAATAATTTCTAAAGTAAAAGAGAAACCTTTTAGTAAAAGACGCAAAAAAATCATAATAACTGGAACAAAGTATGTACACGCAAACCCATAAGAATAAACTTAAGCATTATTACAGGTTCAAGATGCAACTCTACACGGGCATATACATGTGTACGCAATATCAAACATTCAATTAATAGTTCACACATTAAAGCGAAAATATGTACAGATGTGTACGCTCGAGCTTGGCAGATATTGCAATAAGTTTGACGAGTAATAGGGTCATTCCATGGTAAGCCATATTAAAAAACGATACTACTATAAGAATTGCATAGTAAAACAAGAGCAAGCGAAAGGCTGGTTCGCAATAAACCGAGAACTGGAATCAGAACGAGAACGGAAAGCAAAGTGGCGTACGTTTGATTCAGAATGCACCGGGAACGGAAACGGGAATGCTTAACTACAGAAAAGTGGAAAATCGATTGTGCGTGTGGGCAATGGATGTCATTTGTTTGTGACTGACCAATGGCATTTTTTCAACTACTTGCAATTCAGAAAACATAACGGAGGTTAACCAAATTCAAAATTAATGTTAATAAATAATTTCTAAAAGCCACACCATTACTATTCTTGATTCCTCTTGCGAAAGCATCATTCTAATAAGTTTGTAATAGATGGGGTATGTATGTACACGGTCGATTTAAAATTGGCCGGCGTCTGAGAGACGGAGCTCGAATCGGGTACTTCTGTGAGCGCTCGGGATAGTCAGGCTTTGTTCATAACTTCATAAGACTGCGTATATTCTTGTAGTAGTTATAATGGGGAACATAACCATAGACACAAAAATCTTCCGCGAAAATAGTTCATAGACGAGATTTTAAACAGACAGATGTTTCATTATGTTTCAACACTGAGTATTTATAACCAAAACACGCTTTATTGATTTATGGCTCTCAAGTGAAGTATGACTAAAGCTCGTTACAATGCCGCGGTTACCGAAGCACTCTTAGCCCTGTGGTAGACAATTCACTGTTCCTGAGGTTGGAAGCTCAATCTTCCGTGGAGCTACTCAGCTTCCATTGTATGTGCCGTTTATTTAGTAGTCCGTCATACCGGTAGATTGCAACCGTGACGATAATCTATCGGTCAAGAGAAGATTTCATACCTAGTCAATTTAATTTTATGAGGCGTGTTTTTAAATTGTGCCATTTTAATATTTTGCCGCTGCAGCCATGATTTTGAGCATGCGCGATCACTTCCTCCATTCATCAGGAAGCCAGACGCAGCCGTGAGCGATTATCAATTTATGCTTTCCTGCTGTTAGAGTATTTAGAAATGTTCTAAACATTTGAACGACCCGCCGATGTGAACTTAGATCAGTGATTCGTTTTTTGAATGCGAGAAAGGTTACGCCAGCAAGCTTTCATCGCCAATTGTGTGTTTTATGGGGAATAATAATGAGTGACAATGTCCGGCCACACATACCCAAACAAGCTCAAAATCTGATCACAATATTTGGTTGGGAACAATTCGACCACCCTCCCTGTGGTTCTGATTTGGCACCAAGCGATTTATCTGTTTCTTCACCTGCAGGAATTCCTTGGTGGAAAACATTTCAACAACGATCATAGATTAATTTGCCCACGATGTTGAAGATGTCTACGTTTTGGCTTTTATCTTCAAAATATACCAACAGCACAGTTTTTGTACGTGTCTTACCTTGCACCATTGATGAAATCTGTCATATGCCATTTCGCACTGTTTCCTTGATCTTTTTTGGCAGCAATTCTAAGTTACCCTCCCGCTGCTTGTAACTTTTCGGCTGGATCTTAAGATTCCATAACTACTGCAATAAAATTATCCGCCATTACATCAACAATACAAGCTTCTTGGATAATAATCCTCACATCTGCCAGGAAATCAAAGTTGGTTACGTCATTATTTTATATCACTGAGAAGCATAATTCTGTAGTGGGGAGCCATAAGTTGATATGTGAAAAATACCATAAAAAACTTATATCAGCTTTTGGCTGTTACTATTTTGTTCACAAGTCAGATATCAAGGTGTGTCCAAATAACTTTCCAGCTATATTTCCTTTATTTCAAATCATACATTTATCAACAGGTTCAAGATTACCATTAAAGCAACACATATGAATACATACCCAAAAATCGCAAACATGCACATATCAGCTTATGGAGGCACCACAGAATTTTCTTCTCTTAATTGATATCGCTTGCCGTTAAATGCGCTTCTTTTACCTTCGACTGTCTAAAAACATTTGGACATCTTTGGTTGAAACTGTAGGATTTAGAAATTTCGCCAATGCATACCTTAACTACATTTATCTCTATAAGGAAGTTTCAGTCGATCGCAGGCATCACGAAGGCAGTGATACTGCAATGATTCCTCTTCCACAAGCAAATGAGTGGTACCACCGCTGGGAAGTGATTTTCAATTTCTGTACATAGTAGATAAAAGGTACAGTCAGTGCGGGTGACTTTGTACCAAAATGTTCATTTTTGTACACCGTCCTTAAGATATAATGTGTAAAAATAACATCACTTCAAAAAATTACTGTTACACTCTTATGCTCTGTATACTACAGTTATATGTAGAATATTTTATTTATCTATCAGAGATATGAATACATTATATCTGGTACAATATCACCCGCAGGTGCAGGTTACTTTGTACCACTATTAATTTTTACATAAATCTAACATGATAGAAAAATATTTATAAAGTATGGAACTTTGTACCAGTGTTCTCTCAATTTTTTCCATTTCCCAGTTTACTTTGAAGCATTCTCTGAGTTTAATCAATGCTTTATCAAAATAGCAAGTACATTCTTTAATTTTTTTATTATGAAAAACAAAACAGTTTAGTTAAATTTTGGTTATTAACATCAGACAATTTTATTTCTAACATTAAAATATTGTAACTCAGCCAATGATTATCAATAACATAATCTTTAATGCAGAAGACTCCTCTTTTAACCTCCCTAATATCATTCCTGTCAATTGCTTTAACTACACTCTTAGCAACATAAAATGATTCGTCCTTTTCTTTTGGCCACTTTCATGATCCCTTACACCTCGTTGCACACACGACAGTTTTACTTACTGGTTCTTTGAATCAATGACAGTTACAACTCCTGGAAAGAGAGTTCCTTCGTAGTCAACAATAACATATTCATCAACAGCAAAGGGGCTTTTGTCTTGAAGACTATCCACTAACACTTTATCACTGTTGCTTCCGGATACTTCTTCAAATATTCCATCATTATCAGAATCTTCTTCAGAAGGAGTATCGGTTGAATCATCAAATATTAACTCAGCTTCAGTTTCAGATTCCGATGTAGACGTCTCTTTATCGCGCTTCTTTCTTGATTCTGATGACCGTGATTTTATTCTTTTTGAAGTTTTGGATTTTGTCCTTTTGGGTTACCTCTAGGTACTATGATACCTCTTCTGTACTTACACTCTTGCCAGGGTCGATTGGAACGCGTCTCCTTGAATTGGTTCTTGGTGTAGTGAAGTCTTTCCTGATATTTTCAATAAACTTCCTGAAGGCTTCTCCCACCGTCTCTTGTTGTCCAATATTGCAGGAAAATACTGGCAGATTAATTATTGGCTTTTGACGATCAAGAGGGGAGATACCAGTCTTCCGGAAACCAGAAAGAAAATTCTCTGGTAACTTAGGTGCTGTCTCTGTCAACAGCTTTTTGAGAAGCTCAGAAATGTTTGCTTAGGCAGAGTTGCGATTTTTCTGCCTTCCTTTGTTTGTTTCCATAGATGAAGTGCTCCTCCAGTGCATCTTCAATGGACTGAAGACGGGCACGTTCAGTGGCTGCAATAGATGTGTGCTGTAACGCTGTTCCTGTCTCATAAAGAATACCTATTGTTATATAAAATCTTACGGATGTTGCTAATCTGGTGGCCTCTGGTAGATGACATGCAGATTACCACTGGTGAATGCAGATATAGATGGCCTCTATTGTTTCCAGATGTGTGTCTTTGATGTGTGTGTGCACTTAAATGTTTCTATGCTTTATGTGTGTTATATTTGTTTGGCCTCGGCTAGCTGTAATTTTTAATTTTACGCTAGGCATTATGCTCTCGGCAGGGTGTGGTATAATGACAGGATAATGTAAATAATATAACACACGATTCAAAGTACTAATAAATAAATATATTGGAACTTTGTAGTTCTCTTTCACATACAACACTGATGAACTTATTTGCATTGCCAGAGTATTTGCGTGCACTTGAACTATTTTATAAGTACTCACTGCTCTTATTAATTATTATTAGTGTTATTAGCACAATTATTATATCACTTGATAGATAATACTGTTCTTGTTATTGATATGAGATAATAACTATACTTCTGTATGATTACGGCACTTCTTTAGCGATATTTTATGTAGCATCACGCGTAGCTTCCACCCACCATGCGAGCGCGTTACGAAGAAACTGAAGAATTTGCAACGGATTCAGTAGGGTCGCTTCTATCTATGCCTATGAGCAAGAGTGGCGAAAATGCCTTTCTCTCTCGAGTCATCAAATATGCAACAGTACACCACTCAGCAGCACATGGAAAACAAATGAATAGACGGCTAGCAAAGGAGTTACGCCTGCGAGTCACACTGCCTCGCGAGTCGCGTTTTCACCACCACTGCCTAAGAGTATAAGCTCATGGCTTCCATTGGCTACTACAGTGTCGTACCATACGTATAAACCTATGAAACGCTCTGCACCATGGACTTCTTATAGAAACGTTTGCTGTCTTTAAAACTACTATCGAATATTCTATAAGCTTGCTCATTATGTTCGTACTACGTTGTTAAAGCAGAATATGTTTTGTTGCTTGCTTTCATATTGAATTCAGATTCTTAGCTCTTTTAGAGCTTATGTCTTCTAGCTGCAAACACGAAATACTTCTGACTTTGCTTTTAAATATTATTAACATACATATATTGTCGTAACATATAACTCTTTAAAGTTATAGCATTTATGTTGTAGGATGATAATATAATTGTATTTGTTTTGAATAATTAATTAACAATATTTAATATATTTAAGTTTTTGTTAGTAGCGACTAAGCGTTTTTGGATTAGTAGTGGATACCGTCTTAGTTGTTCGGAGGCAAGCAAATGAATTTACCATCAACCTTGTTGCATTGAAACAAAACATGCACGCTGATGTGTGAAGTTATGTTGCCACAAATTATTAATTTCGCTCCTGTTCTTTGCTTTAGTACTGGATAAAGCATTGCAACAAACCAATCCTCAAAGAGGTTTTGATCGAACCAACCGCTCTTAGAGGCAGCATATCTTGCACCAGGAGCTCTGTTCTGTGCCCACTTTATCAGAGGTTGAGAGCCCTTACATACAATATAAGGAGGCAGTACATGTCTATTAGTTGCAGCACAGAACATTACTGAATAGTTAACTTTGCCACTGCTGCACACTAATTCAGAATGCTTGCTTTTCCTTACAAATATCATTTTCTTCTTTTTCGGATCATCAGAAAAGCCATTTTCATCAAAACTAAACATGTTTTCGGGAAGAAAGTGGCCTTCGTTTTTCAAAGTGAAAAAAAATGATTCTGTTGCATTTGCATGATTTTTGTTTATATTGTGCGCAAATCTTTCACGCAGTTCTTCATAGTGACACTTCATGAAGCGATCAACCCATTCACGACCTGGCAAATTATTCGTGAAACATTTTACAGTTTACAAGCCGAGAGGGGAAAAAGGAGTTGGAAGACCCAAGAGAAGATGTGGGACCAATAAAACGCAAAAGATCGTGAGGTCTAATGTCTGAAGAAGAATAAGAATAAGACGTTTCTTTTCCAAGTAACTTTTGGCAATCAAGCAAAAGTCCGACGTTTTTATTGGAAAACCTGAATTAACAAGGCATACAATGTGATTTACGAAAGTTTGTTCCTTCTCATCTGAAAAGACTTTCTGCCAATCTACTGAACCTCAGCGAAGTCCCTTTATCTTGTTCCGAATAGTTTTCGCGGAATACTGTAATGAGAAGAAGCATTTCTTTCAGGAGCCTTCCCCTTTGCTATGCCATCGAGGCATTAATGGACTTTCTCATTTGAGTAGCGTTCATGTGATCTGGAATCACGATGTCTCTTGTAGATGTTCGGCATAACCCTAGGACTGGTAATAAACCTGTAAGAACAATAATGTAAAAAAATATTAGAATGGAAGCCAATGCAGATGAGTTTGTACAAACAGCACCAAAGAAAATCTTCGGCGGATTTTGTATCGTTTTCTGGGGTCTTTTGAGGCGTGTCCTTCACCTTACCTATCGTAGAGCCTGGTGGTTTGATAACAGCAATAAGGGGGAAAAGAGGGGAGGTTAAATGTCTTTTCTTCTTCTGGTGTTATTGAAACCAAAACATATGTATTGTCTTACAACCAGTCATGCCGTATACTAGTGAAATTACTCGCGGACATATCGTGGGTATGTGGGAGGCTGGCCACACCTTACAGCAATAGCAACGGCAGTGCATAAAAGTGTTTTTATAGTAATATACTGGATAAAAATATTACAGGAAGGTGGGGACGACGGTCTACATACTCCTCAGAAAGTGGGCACTCCCCGTAAAGCACCCGCAGATGATGATATTCGTTTACTAAATGCAAATTACTCTTTGTTATAATTGACTGATCATGTTTAGAAACTAGAGATAAATATGTATATGTATATGGTTTACCGAAATGACATACATATTATGGCAATAAAATTGGGTTATATTTTTGTCTATAATCTTGTTGTATTCCTATGATCAGTAATATGTGAGTAAAGGTATATTAACCAATTATCGTTTGAATTAGAGGGAAAACATGCTGCTTTATTTATTTATTATTTAGTTATGTTTGCTTCTACGCAGCAACAAGCATTGATATCACTGTGAGAATACAGTTCTGTTTATTTTTTGTTATAAAGTATTGCTATGTATTTAATGAATACCATTCAAGCTTTAATTTGAAAATCTTCTCACACTGCACATTCTACATTTCGCTAACCTGGGCGCTCATCAAGTTTTCTCCTTAGCTTTTAACCCTTTCGTGTGCGGCACTATAAGGTATGGTTACGAATCACGACAAGAGGTCTGTATGACAAAATGAATGCACTCACTCTACCTCTTTCTCTTTTAGCCAATACGATCGAGAGCGTAAGCATATATTTCGTTTCTACGCCATTTTGTAACCTTTGTTGTGGTTATTGGTGCAACTATTTAGCAGAAGGAGTGGCGCATTCTCGCACCGTGGCCTAAAGCAACCAATGAAATTGTCATGGCTTCACAAGTCCACGTACAACGATAAATAATGTGACATAGACGCGAGGTGCAGTGAGATTTTCTTAGGCGCTCTTTGTACCACTTCGGGTGACATTGTGTCACCCAGTGCAAAGTTGTATGCATTAAAATACACTTTTAAAAAACTTAGTATTTATTACAAAGCGTTATAATCAATGCATTTCTTTCTTCTTAACATCAGAATAAATAACATTTTGCCCGAGAATATATATCATTATCGATAGTTTGGCGTAGTTACTTGCCTTAAATAATCACTTGGTTTTCCAAGTTGCGTTTTGCTGCAGATATCAGGTATAACAATCAAAGCAAATGTATAGCGACTTCACATGTAAACAGCACTTACGATTGGAAAACACCTGCACTGCTTAGAACCACGAATTTTATAACGTTTATAATTGTTATCTTGAATCACACTTCCTAGAGGGCGCGTGGTACAAAGTCAGAATCAATGGTACAATGCCACCCGCACTGACTGTATTGCATTGCACCCAAAAATTTGAAACCTATATTTCACCGGAAATACATGTTTTGAGGCACCCTGAATCCAAAAAAATCACGTTTAGAAAAAAGTCCGATTCAGTACATTCTAAAGATGCGACACAAAGATTTTCAAGAAAATTCTCCAACCTCAAGCTATCCTTTACATGGAACATTTTTCGAAAGTTTTGATTTTCTAAAAAAATGGCTATAACGATTTTGATTAAAATACAATATATTAATGATATTTACATTATAAGTAAAATGTATATCTTGAATTTTCTGGGAATAGCTTTTGAAGTTCTCTTCATTGGTAAGGAATTTTCTATAATCTTTATAAATAGTAAACGTAGACGAAAATGTACTACACAAGAAAGGTAGATATCTTTAAAACGTACAATCTATTTAAAATAACTTTTTTGTGGCATAAGCCGTTTCTGAGATATCTGTTATTAGTGATTAGAATTGTTCATTACTTGATCATTCTTTAAAGTCCTTTCAACATTCAATTGTTTCGCGCGATAGCCTGGAAATAGCATGGAATTTTAAGGCAGCATGTAGTGTCCAATTCTTAAACATTTGACTGTCGCTGTTCTTTTTATATATATAATGAAATGTGTAATAGAACTATTTCTGCAAAGGTTTATTTGAATTAAAATGAAAAAATAGAAAAATAATCTTTAATAGGAATAGTTTGTATATGCACTAATAAGCGATAGAGGGTAGAGAAGCCAAGTGAATGTAACATCAGATTTTTTATAGGATTCTCTTTCACTGGGTATATAATTCCTATTGAGGGTTCTGTTTTGGGGATAACGAAAGGAGAGGTCGACGACAGAATATGAAACTGCCAATAGACCCCCCTATACGATCCTAGCAGATTCACATCGAAGCCCTCTTCTTGCGTGGTCCACAGACACGTGATACAAAGAAGTGCTATGGGACTCCTTGATTGTAACGAAGATGGGCAACACTAAACGTTGGGCAGTGCAGTGGTGTGAGGCTGTCGGCTCTTGACTTGGGAATTGTTGTCCCATAGCCTTAAACGAAAATTTGACAACTCACGCTTCATCAAACAGTCCACTTTAGAAGAGCAAACAGGTCCTAGAAAGGTATTTTAACTTATGAGGGTGGCAGATCCGGTAACTAATATTTGGTTCAGGTTACACGAACACACCCCGGATTAAGTTTTCAGTCTTCTCTCCTTCCCCTCCCACCCTCAGGGCAACTGGGACGCCTAGCAGAAGCGGTCAGCTTCCCCAGGCTTACAACCATGTTTAGGAGCATTTAACCTTTTTCCATTTTTAATACCTCTTTTCTTAACGTTTCGGTAACACTAATGGTTAAGAAGACTTTTCGTGATATAAAAAAACCTGGCTTCTTTTTTCTTCTTCTACGCTTCTTATCCTTTCCACAACAAAGCTCATATTACAACATCATTTTTACCACGTGACTGAGCGTCTAGACTGTCAATTGTCTGTCACAACGTTTTTATGCATTTTTAAAACGGAGACCATCCCACCACGTTACTGTTACCTAAAAAAGGAATAAAAAAGAGGAAAATAGCCGTAATAATTTGGTGTACGCAGTATGTACTCCCCTGTCAGCTCACGATTACAGCCTAGTAGCAGAAGCTTATGTGACTCGGAACAGGTTGACTCCTAGTGACTGGTGGGAGGCAAATAAAAAAATAAAATGCATACATCTATCAGGAACGCAGCATTGACAACCGCTGCATACTTGAAACCGGCATTTCGAGATGAAACCCCACATTACAGTGCTAAATGTTTTCATTGTTTTATGCATTTCGATCAGGTTGTAACTTTATACTTTAATTTCATGTGACACCTTGGATAACCGGTCTACGTTTCCCAAACTTTTATTACAAGGATAAATGTGGAACAGTACCTACTTGGGACGAAATTAAAGACGCCTTATAACCATCTAAATGTCATGCCCGTCACCCAATCACCTGGAATTTAAGTCGACAATCTGGTATTAAAAATAACCTAAAAAATATAACTGGTTAATATTATTCTGGAAATGTAGGCCTTTGTCTCTTTTTTCCCATTTATATGCCACTTTTAACATCTAAGGTTTTTCTTTTGGAATAATTGTTCATCGGCAATAGTGTTCACTCGTTTACTATTGTGTATCTTCGGGTTTAACTACGTTGGGTTTTCTAAATAAACATTTAATTCACACACGCACACACATTTACACTGTCACTCATACTTCTAGACTCTAGGGAGGATGGGGAATAATCCTGGCTGAAGAAAAATGCCCATCCTCTACCGGGAATCGAACTCAGGATCTCTGAGTTTGGAAGCTAGCATGCTAGCCACGGAGGCAGTCGCTTTCGTGTCTTGTAGGGAAAGGTAGGACAAAGCAGCTACTTTAATGATTTATAAAGCTCTCCATTGGTTTTCCACATAAAAGAACTTATAAATTGATCTGTGATGTATGGTCAGAAATACTAATCTGGGAATAAGCATTTTTGTTTTCAATTTTAAAATTTTTTAAAAAATACAAAGCCGGTACAAGTGCAAATTAAAAGCAAAATAACACACGTTCGCAACTGCTTACTTATATTCATGCGCTTACGGGTACTCGATGCTGAGTTTTCGATAGTTTTTTTTTTTAAATTATCACAGAAAAAATCTTAAACATTGCGGAATCAGTCATTTAAATAACCATATATGACGTTTAAAATATGAATCTGTACAGGTTTGTGCAAGTAGGTAACACATGGAATTTAAAAAAAAAATGTTTTTTTATTGTTGTTTTCTTAAAAATTTTGTAAATTTAAACTGTTTCGCATGATGCAATTTTTGTGCAATTTACCTAAGAGTTTCCGAATAAATTCTTTCAAGTTGGATGAAGAGATCTAAAGAGCCTTTGCTTGACATCTAGTAATTCTGGATTTAGGTTGTTAATAGTTATAACAAAATAGAAGGGTTACATGCTTCATTGTTGTTTACGGGAAACGTTTTAATATTGCACAATACTGATTCTTTCACTGTGAAGAAATATATATTCCGGGAGCGATATGCAAATCTTTCAGATTTTCCTCAAGTCGGGCGTTTAGTATATGACCGAATTTTCATTTTTGAAATTCGTTTTCTTGGAAAGTTAGGTACATAGTATCTAGAAACTTAATTTTATATTATAATTTCGTTGTACAAATTTATGATAAAAAAAATAAACTACGTTGGTTGAAATTTGCAGAAGTTGCCAACTTCAGCACCAAGTTAATCTATCTCTGAATATTTATGTACCAATTTTTGTTTTATCTTGAAATGAAATGTCATTTTGGAAACTCGTATTCCAAACAAACACCAAAAACTAATCTAGCGCTGTATTGTGAAACGGAATTTTAGTGCAGTTTTTTTTTAAATTAGGTATCTTCACATTATTTTATAACATGCAACAAGGTGACCACGTTACCCTATGTTAAAGGGTAAAATAGTAACTACTTGGTGTTCGATTTAGCTGAATATCTATCAAAGGAATTTTATGCTAAACATAGCCGTGTATGTTTATATGTACAGAAAATTAGTAAATAAACCATCACTATTTCAAATAATTAGACATGTTTCTACTTGCATTCTAATGAATTCCTAAACTGAGGAGGGATTTGTAATGTGTTTATCAACATTATCTTTTTTATCTGATTGTTTTCATTTAGGTTTTGAACAATCACTTTATCTTATTGTGCTATTGTTTCGGGAATGTTAGATTTTAAAAAAATATACTTTATTTATTTTTCAATTGCCATATTTTATTGTATTACTGTATTGTATTAATTTTCATTCCGTTCTCTAGTTATTATTTCTTTTCCTGATGGTGTGGAAGAGAAGGTCTAAAGGTCTTAGCTCCACCAGAATAAACAAATAAATTATAATAAATAAATAAGTAAAAATGAAATAAACATACACACAGACATTCACAGTGGCAGAAAACGAATATTAAAATTTTATGGATATATTAAACGAATAAACTAAAACACTCTCACCAAAAAAAATGGAATTCTACGAAAATAGAAGTAAAGCACAAGTAGATGCTATGAAGTGGATTGTTAAAGTAGAAAATTATTTAAAATTGGCAAAAGTTACGCAACAAGATACCCTAAACAGAGATATTTTTAGAATCAAAGTGCTAAGTGGTATGTTGACCAAGAGGACAAACAGAAGAAAAAAACTGAAACAACATGGACAGATGAGGGAAAGAAAGCCCACAGCTAAAGAATGGGAGAACTGTGGATTCAAAAGAAAGCAAAGAAACGTCTCTAAGTATTTTGCGCAGTCCCACATGGACTTATTCGCAATTAAAAATAAATAAATAAATTATCCATTATCACTGCTATTTTTACTACAGGGCCCTTCATCCTGCTTATTACAAAAACACCTCCTGAGCTCAGAGAAAACATCAGGATATTTTGCCTATTCCCTTCTTTCCTTAGAATTAGAAAAACAAAGGCGATCAGTATCATGGCGGCTTTGACCGATTTTAACAAAAACTTTAATACAATATACTGACTTTTTTGGTAACAGGCTACGAAATTAAAGCTCAAAGCATAATGTACGCTAATATTAAAAAAGACAGAAAATTTGTGTGTGTGTGGGGGATAGAAAAAACTAGTCAACTAATTTTAAAACATCTTTCAAACCAATAACCTTCCCAATAGGCAAACGATATAAGAAAGTTTCTAATTTCAACTCCTAAATGACTAAACAGTGTTAACGAAACTTGGATACTGAAACACGAACGCGTTGAAATTATAAAAGAACACACCTGTGAAGGCGGCTTTGTCTTTTCGTTAAGGATACGGTGGAATAGAAAATACTTTTACTCCAACACGCAAAAACCAGGATATTTCATTCCAAGCAATATACATAGATGGTTAAGGTTTGTCAACTGGAAAAAAGATATCAAGTCATACTGCTGACGTATACAGAGTAGCATTTAGTTCTAATTCTACAGATGACTGTAATGAAATTTCTGGTTGTTAAATCAATGTATCTGTGAAAATAAAAAAGATTCTGAGCTTTTCTCTGATTACTTTGACTTTTTCGTCACACACTCAGAACATAAAACATATAGTGCATACACAATTTTAACGAGATATGTCAGAACGTAATGAAGATATTAATTTTTATTCATAATTAATCACCTTGTGATGTGGTAATGTGAAATGCTCCTTGGACCGTAAAGTTTATTGTATCGCTCCCAAATTTATAATTGGCTTAGCATACAAATATAAAGAAATGTTTCTGCAGGAATTTCTTAATTTAAATTAGTATAAGAGATCCTTTTTTTGTTCAGATGTTACTGAATTTTTCACCTTTTTTCAAATTGAGTAATGGAAAATAACTAATTTCAACTGAACTATTTCACATTTTTTAACTAGTGCACAATAATTTTAAAATCCATAATTCTTGAAGCTATCCTGAAAATTTCAAGCTAATAAGTTATAAAATTTGGTCCAAGGAACATTTTGAAAAGTAAAAAATGATCAAAAAAAAGGAATTGAGAAAAACGAAGTTTAAAATTCAACATAGCGCTTTATCTATATGGTGCATGACCGGTTAGATAGTTATTTGTAGCTTTAAAATTTCTGAAATTATAAAGTAAATTCCGTAGCCTGAAATTAGAATTTATAAGTACAATAAGAATGCAAAATATAAAAAACCAAGAAATCGAACATTTCTATATTTTAATCAAATTTCACAGATGCATCCCTTAAAATTAAAATTAAGTTTTATTTATGGACGCTCTTTAAATGCTATGGTTCTTAGCATCCCATTCTTTTGGGCGTGAAAGACCGAAAATATTGCTCAGAGGCCTTAGGCTTGAGGTTCTTTTGTGTGCCGTAAATCTACAACAGGGGACCACCGGCTTTACTTCCCTTCCGAAGGAAGCCATGCTAAGGATTTTAAGCCCGAAAAAACCCTACGCCCTCCGCCGTTTTGAACCCGCGACCTCGGGAACTGGAGGCTGGCATGGTACACCTAGACCACGGAGGACGACATTAACACTTTTAATAATGCCTTGGGGAAGATAGTTTTGCTGTGTTTCTCTTACATGTTACAATCAAGTTCATTACCTGCTATGATAAATAATTATATACAAGATGGACCATTTAAGTTAGGACCGTACAGTATCTCCAAAACTAAGCGTTGTAGAAAGAAATGTCTTGTATAAAAGCTGATTGATATTATGGGGGAAAGTAAATGCCATTAATCGTGTTTTGTTTGGAGAACGTTGTGGTGGTCATTTTAGGGCTAATTTAAATTTACTCTAATTCTAGGTTCCCATTTAAGAAAATTAAATTGACCCTAAATTGACCATCATAACATCCTCCAAACAAAGTACGCTAATGCCATCTACTTTCCCCCATAGTATCAAGCTGCTTTTATTCAAGACATTTCGTTCTACAACGCTTAATTTTGGAGATATTATATAGTCTCGACTTAAATGGTCCACCCTGTATATGAGTGAAGAATATGTCCAGCGTAACATCATAAATCACTTAACCTATGTTTATAATTAACAGCTTAGAAGCTGGATGCGTATGCAGGGTGAATCACCTAAAACTTGCACCGCAAATATTTCGAAAATGGAAAGTGCTATTGATGTGCAGTTTTCACAGCATTGATTGGTAGTCAGGGGCTCGTACATTTAGCTATAAACAGATTTTAATAATACTGAGAAAGTGTAATTTTTGAGCAAACATACAATATTTAAATGGAATAATGCCTAGTTACATCAACAGAATACAGGTAGGGTAAATAGAATGTCAATGGTCTTTGTTGCAGGATTCTAGTGCAAGTGGTTTACGAGAAATCGTATTTTGAAGAGTTTCCACCCCGACAATTGTTTGTCCCATTCAACCTGCTTAGTTGCTAGGTACGATGTTGCTATGTTTGTTTACATTGTGTTTTCTGTTCATTGATTGCATTGCGACTTTCTGGTCAGTTAGTTTGTGACAGTTCAAGCAGTAAGTCATGAGTGGAAGATCGAGTTTACTAATGCAGAAAAAGCCGACATGCTCATGGTGTATGGAGATTGTAGGAAGAATGTAGTTCGTTCCTGTACTGTGTATGTGGAAACGTATCCCAATAGACGTCAACCATCTCGGCAATTATTTATCAACCTCTTCAACCAATTACGTAAAAGTGGTACTGTAACACCTAGAAAACGTAACAGAAACAAACAAGTGACTGGAAAAGAGGCAGAAATTAAAGTTTTGGCTGCCGCTGCAGTAGATCCGCAAATTAGTTCCCGCTCAATCGCACGTGGAAGTGGCATAATTCAGGCAAGTGTATTGCGCATTCTCTCGACATAGGTTTCATCGCTATCACATCTCTCTCATTCAAGAGCTGCATGGAAACGATTTTGAGAATCGTGTTAACTTTTGTACATGGGCATTAAGATAGGATACTCCAGATTCATCATGTATCTTGTTTAGTGATGAGGCAACATTTACTAATCATGGCCAGGTAAACCGCAGAAACATGCACTATTCGTCTGTTGACAATCTCCGTTGGATTCGTCAAGTGGAACGTCAGCGTCCATGCAGTTTAAACGTGTGGTGTGAACCATCAGCTCATAGGCCCTTTGTTCATAGAAGGAACAATGAAGTCACACAGGTATCGAGGTCTCCTTCTCAGTGTTATTAAAATCTGTTTATAGGCTAAATGTGCGTGCCCCTGACTGCCAATCAATGCTGTAAAAACTGCACATCAATAGCACATTCCATTTCCAAAATATTTGTGGTGCAAGTTTTAGATGATTCACCCTGTATACTAGTGTGTAATTTGGAAAATATTGTGACGCATCGGCTATGGCCTAAGGTTATCGGGAGGTCGGCGCCGTGCAGTCGGAGAAAGATAAAGATAAGTAGCGCTCTCGCCAGGGTAAACCCAGAAAGCGCTATCGTCAGATAACCAGAATCTGTGGACGTTT
This sequence comes from Deroplatys truncata, assembly GCA_030765065.1. NCBI lineage: Eukaryota > Metazoa > Arthropoda > Insecta > Mantodea > Mantidae > Deroplatys > Deroplatys truncata. The sequence continues at coordinate 127,915,094 of CM060990.1, read as the reverse complement.
CTGGAACTTTGTGGAAGTTTCCAATGGCTATATAAGTGAGCTCTCTCACAAGTGAGCCAGTTAGTGAGTTAGAGTAACTGCGTTTCCACTGCTACAAAAGTGCTGTTCTCCGAGCGAGTTCCTGATGACTGCTATGACGTGCAGTGAGTGCTGCTACTACGAGAGATTAGGAAGTCTTATGTTCGACTCCCCGTGAGTGAACCGTGTGGAAGGAGAAGCTACGTCGTGTGTATTTTATAACACCGTTACGTCACGAAGAAAGTGAAGTGATAGTGAAAACTAAGTGAAATGGCAGTGAAAAGTTGAGGGAGATCAAAACAGTGAGGTTATATTAAGAGCATTAGTGAAGTGACAGTTAAAAATTGGACAAAGTTACAATACTTAAATTGATAGTCTGAGAGCGGGGATATTAATATACTCCAGTTTCGCCTCACATTTCGTTGAATATTGATGTCAGGGGTTTCTGTATTATATAAAAACCTTGAAGCCATTATGTTATTAAAAACTATGTGACTAAAGGGAAGGTAGTACAAATGTTTAAAATTAAATCTGTTGTGATTATCTAAAATTTGCTCGATTATTCCGGTATTTCCTTCACCGCTAAACATACAGACTATACATTTCCAGAATTACGAAGACTGTCGGAGAGAGGTTAAAGAAGTCAGAAACAGAACATCCATTGATACTTCATAACCATTTCCGTGAATATCAGACCATTTTTCGTCCGTTATTGGAAATATATCAAAGACTTAAAGAATTTACAGTTGTAAGGGATAAGATTTTACTATCAAATGCTTCAGATCATTGCACAATAGTTTCATTTGATACCATAATTATTGACAGGAAGATATGAATAATTAAATAATAAAATAGTAGTGAGATAGAGAAATATTTTCAATAAATAATTTCCGTATATTAAATAAATATATCATGTAATAAGCTTGAGTTGAAAGATTTGTCCGGAAAGAAAAAGGTAATTAGCAAGTCATATAAGAAAGACATTAGTAACAGCCGAGGATAGAACACATTAGCATAAAGATGCTTGGAATGCAGTTTAGAATTAAGTTCACTACGTTTGCAGAGTCACGTGGATAGAAATTCTGTAAAAGAGATATCGCATATTAACAAGGTAACAGACGTATACGTAGGAGTTTAAGTATTGGCGGCGCGAGAATGGAACTTGGTGGGATAGTTCTAAAGTATGCGGAGCTTAAGTAATAAAAGAGCATGTATTGCTAAAATAAGCGTCTTGCGTCTTTTCTTTCCATCGTGTACAGCTTTAGGGGCTTAGTCTTTTACGGTGATCGGCAATTCGTAGAGCCTAAGACCGCGCTGGGTTATCAGTTACTTAGCGGTAGCCGCGAGGGGTTATGCCGGGAAGCATTTTAACGACTCACGGCAAGTGACGCTTCTAGTTTCTTTATTGCAGAAACAATTATTTCAGACTGTAAAATTGATATTGCAGAAGTTAGCAGGTATAATAATTCAGTTGTTATAGTTTCAAGTGCTACGATTCAGAATCAGCTTCGTTGTTCATCTTCAAACGGTCGACAACTCGCTTTAATAGCTCAAGCATTAGATCACATTACATTTCTCAGTCAATTTAAACTGGTGTTATACTTTTACCCTACGACACGCATACCCTGAGAGAAAGAACTCATAGCCAACGACTGTAGCAGCCGGCAGCAGAATCAACAGCAGCTGTTAGAGACGACGTCAAAAGGTGATATCGGTCATACGTCGTCAGACGTAAGACCATTATGGTGCTGGAGACGGCTTCACATATCGAATACTGGATAAGTGAACGAAAATAATAACATCAACATTCGAGATTTATGAGGCCACCCATACAACGCTGAGCAAGACAGCAACCGGAATAAATTGTAAAAATTTTTCAATACTTAGCTATGTTACAAGATACGCAACCCTTACTTTATATCAAGAAAGGTTAAAATCAATAAGTTAACAAACAGACAACTCTGCAGGAAGTTTACTAATAAGCTGCCACAAGAGTAACTATCATTAACAAGTTCAACCACTAATTGCTATACTATAATACTTATGACTTTCTCTAACACGTATAGTAAGTAAGGGAAGTATTGTAATCCACCCAAAAATTTGATGTCGATATTTCACCGGAAATATATGTTTTGAGGCCCCTGAACTCAAAAAAAGCATTTTTAGAAAAAGGACCATGCGTGCTTGCGCGTGTGTGTCTGTGAACAGCATAAATCAAAAACGAAATGTCAGATAAATACCAAAGCTGGTATTTACGTTCAGTACTTTCCAAGGATGCGACATAAAGATTTTCAAGAAAATTCCCCCACCCCAAACTACCCCTTATATGGAATATTTTTCAAAATTTTTGATTTTCTGAAAAATGGCTCTGAAGATTTCGATTAAAATACTGCACATTAAAGATAGTTACATCACAAATAAAATGTATACATTGAATTTTCTGGGAATACCTTGTGAAGTCCTCTTCATTCGGAAGGAATTTTATATAATTCTGCACAACTGGCAAACGTTAAGCGATAAACGAAAGCGTACTGCATAAAAAAATGTAGATCTCTTTAAAACACAGAATTTATTTTACGTTTTCATTTTTTTATTATTTTTTGCATCAGCCTTTCGGAGGTATAAGTTATTAATGGTTCGAATTGTTCAATACTTAGTCATTCTATGAAGTCCTGTTGATTTTCAGTTATTTCTCGCGATGCCATGGAAAATGTATGAAATTTTAAAGCCAGCATATAGCGTCCTGTTCTACAACATGTGACTATCGCTATTCTTGTAGTACAATAAAGAAATGTGTAATGCAGCTATTTCCGGAAAGCCTTATCTCGATTAAAATTAAGTAGATAGGAAAATAACTTTCGTAAGAATAAGTTGTATGCCCACTAATAAGCCATAGAGGGTAGAGAAAGTCATATGAATGTAACACATAAAATGTGTGGTGTTTTTTTGTAGCTTTACGCTTCAGAGGCCTAAAAAGGCATTTTAAAAAATACGTATTGTTGTATTTCTCCTATCACCTGTTTCTGTGTATATGGGCAGTTTTAGCAACTCCGATAAACTTGATTTTGTATGCAATTGGCTTCAATTTAATACATTGTAATGAGAAATAAATGCTAATTGGTACTTTTATCGCAATGCTAATCTTGCCCCAACCTCCTCTTATTGATTTTGCCTTAATTCTCTCCGGCGATGAGGCGAGTTTGACACTAATAAGGCAACCTAAGCTAAAATTTTGATTCGAAGGTTACATTTACTATTACTGTTGGTTTGGCAATTTTTCAAGCTAAGACGCTACTCTGTTACGTTTTTACTTTCTCTGCAACGTACTTGTAGAAACTAGAGAAAGTATTGTATTGCATACAAACATTCGAGATTTCAACAAAGTACATGTTTTGAGATCCCTGAATAAAAAACGAAAATTTTTTAGAAAAATCCGTTAATTGTGAAACTTGGCATTTAAGTTCAGGACATTCCAAGGATACGATACGAAGATATTTAAGAAAACCCAACCTCCCTAAACTACCCTTTACATGGAACTTTTTTCGAAACTTTTAATTATCTCAAAAGTGGGCTCAAAAGATTTTAATGAAAATTCCAGATGTTTAAGCTATTTTCATGACCAATAAAATGTATATTTTGAATAGCCTGTGAAGTTCTCTATTGAATGACATTTGTATAATAGTAAACCGTAAGAGGCAGAAAAAGTTCTACTACACAAATAATGTAGATCTCGTTAAAGCACACAATTTATGTCAAATAACGTTTTTTTGTGCCGTTAGCCATTTTAGAGATATTCTTTGTTATCAGTTTGAATTCTCAACTACTTCATACTTCTCCCAACTGCAAATTGAGATTCTTTTGTTTTACTTTATTTTTCGCGTTCGTGCAAAGGGATTGTAATTTAAAAACATAGCAACCGGCTTTGAAAAGATTTGACTATCGCTTTAGCTTACTGTATTATTCTTATACCTACAGCGAAATATGTAAATGAGTAATGAAGGTTTATCTGTATTAACAAGAAGTAGATAGAAGAATAAGGTTTTACCAGAATTCTATGTAGAAGAGTGAATGTAAAAGTCATGTAAATGTAACACCTCAGATATTCATTTTTTATTTACTGTTGTTTAAGAATACCATGTAATTCTTTAAGTGTACAGATGAAACTGGCTACTGATATTACGAAACTAAAGTTTTATCCTGTAAATTTTAAGTTTCATATATCAGTATTTCACTCATGTGGCTGAGCTTTCAAGTTAACTGCAAGGGCTCCAAATAGGTGATCAGTCATTACCAGCCAGAGGGGTATAGTAAGTAAACAGAACAATCGTGTTACCGCACCGAGTATAGGTGACGTTAGGTACTGTGACGAACACACTCCTCCCAAACCCAACAGTCGGTTTCGTTGGTTTATTCGATGCATATAAGACCAGTGGAGAACTGTGGCAATATGTCTTAAAGTAAAGAAGAGTTCATACATCAAAAACATCATCACAGTAAGTATAGTTTGTTGTAGAATTTGACATGAGACACTTCAGCACAAATGACGAAACTATCAGATGTAACATTAGAGCTCAAAGGACGTTTAAAACATCATGTTAAACAACTTGTAATTCAGTGAAACACAAGGAACATGTGGCATTAGAAAGAAACAATGAGGAAAGTGGACCTTCAACCTCCTCAACTCCAAACTATTGATCAGAATTTTTCGAGAATCTGTGTCATACGTAACAGCGGTTATTGCTTTAAAAAATATGTACAGCTTTCAATGTAAAGGAAAAGACAATATAACTCAGATATCTGTATATTAATGCCTTAATTAAATCATGAGGTAACTTTATTGCACACCATCAACAGATATACATACATTGTTTTTTCCCTTCTAATATTGCTTAATTCCACATGCCATCAAAGTAGGGTGTTCTGTCTTCAAACCGTATATCATATTTGTTTACAGAGAACATTGCAAGGTCACAAGTGTTTCCACCTTCTCTCGCCACCAACTCTTGGTGCGTTCCTAACTTGATGGTTTACGTACTATCTCTCTACCTGTTTATTACATACTAGCTATCTTACCCGGCAATGCACGGATGCATTCTGTAACTAGGGGTTGAAAATGAGGATGGGATGATTTTTGAAAGCCGTGAGAAGTTTAAAATTTTCTCACGTACAAACAACACCAAAGAAAATCTTCGGCGCATTTTGTATCGTTTTCTGGGTTTTTTGAGGCGTGTGCTTAACCTTACCTATCGCATAGCGTGGTGGCTTGATAACACAGCAATAATGGGCGAAAGAGGGGAGGTTGATGCCTGGTGTTATTGAAACCAAAACATGTTTATTGTCTCAGAACTAGTCATGCCGTATATTACCGAAATTACTCTTGGACGTATCGTGGGTATGTGGAAGGCTGGTCGCACTGTTACAGCAATTGCAACGGCAGTGCATAAAAGTGTTTTTATAGCAAATTACTGGACAAATATGTTCCAGGAAAGTGGGGAAGATAGTCTACATACTCGTCAGAAAGTGGGCACTCCCCGTAAAACATCCGCTGATGATGATATCCGTTTACTAAATGCAAATTACTATTTTGTTATAACTGACTGATAGTGTTTAGAAACTAGAGATAAATATGTATATGTACATGGTGAATATGACATACATATTATAGCAATAAAATTGTGTTATATTTTTGTCTATAATCCTGTTGTATTCCTATGATCAGCAATATGGTAGTAAAGGTATATTAACCAATCGTATTTTTAATTACAGGGAAAACATGCTGCTTTATTTATTATTTAGTTATGTTTGCTTCTATGCAGCAACAAGCAATTATATCACTGTGAGAATACAGTTCTGTTTATTTTTTGTTATAAAGTATTGCTATGTATTTAATGAATACCATTCAAGCTTTAATCTGAAAATCTTCTCAGACTGCACATTCTACATTTCACTAACCTGGGCGTTCATCAAGTTTTCTCCTTAACGTTTAACCCTTTCAAAAGCGTGTCCTGCACTAGCCGATAAGTTATGGGCTACCAATCACGACAAGAAGTCTGTATGACAAATTGAATGCACTCACTCTACTTCTTTCTCTTTTAGCCAACACGATAGAGAGCGTAAACATATATTTCGTTTCTACGCCATTTTGTAACCTTTGTTGTGGATATTGGTGTGCAACTATTTAGCAGAAGGACTGGCGCTTCCTTGCACAGAGGTCTAAAGCAACCAATGAAATTTCCATGGCTTCGCAAGGCCACGTACAACGATAATGTGACATAGACGCGAGGTGCATTGAGATTTTCTTTGGTGCTCTTTGTACCTAAAGCGCAAGTGCTCAAAGTTTTGCCCAGATCGGTGTGAATCAGAAGTGAACCAGAAGTCATGTCCTTTGCTCGTAACCAGCTGTTCACTTCTGATTGATCTTCGTCACGGTGTTAAAGTGCTTGCCTCCATGATAACCTTTGATTGAGGGGAACATGTGAAAATCACTTGGGAAAAGATCCGGTGAATACGTAGGATGCGAGAAAACTTCCCAATTGAATCTTCTGAGCTCTGCCTGGGTCAAGATTCAACTTGGAAGTTTTCTCGTATCCTCCGTTTTCACCGGAGCTTGCCCCAAGTGATTTTCACATGTTCCTCCAACTCAAAGGTAAGCAATTTTAACACCGATGATGAAATCAAATTAGTGATCAGTTGGTTGCGACCACAGGACTCGACCTGTTACAACATTGGCTTGGAAACACTTGTGTCACGTCCCCAAAAATTCTTGGAAAAACATGTTGATAATGTAGAAAAGTAACAGAAGGATTGTACAATATAAATAAAATTAATTCAACATGATCAATTGTATGTAATGTTTTTTATCAAATAGGGAACCTTACTTATTGGACGCCCCTCGTAATATTCAAAGAAAGGGGATTGAAATTGGGTGACAAGAATATGAAACCCTCCTAACCCCAATAATTAAAAAAAAATTTTGAAGTATTTTATAGCCTATGCCCCTCCGGATGAGCATTCGAGGTCCCGGGTTCGATTCCCGGCGACCGCTCACTCTGACCCATGGGATTTTTGTGGTTTCTCCGAGTCGGCAGGCGAATGCTGAGGTGGTTCATCTTCTACCACGACTTTCCTGTCCCTCATTTCCTGTACCTGTCATCTTCCTTATCATCTGTTTCAGGGTTCTAGGACCAGGCGACGGTGTTCGGTGGGTTGCGGCTGGACGGTGACATGCGCCTGTAGAGGTTTCTTCCCTGGTGTCACTGCAGAGACTCTCAGTTAGGTTTCTCCCCCCAGAGGGCTCCACCCGATGGGGGACTGTAGGGGGTTGGTTGCTTGTGGGTAGGACCGGTTGGCGCTGGATGTATTTATTCAATCTGAAAACGTTGGGAACTCCGTCCATGCTTCCGCCCGTCGGCTGCCGGATCTGGTCGCCCTTCGAGTCTCTCCTCTCACCCCTTACTCCGAGATGCACCCCACTCGCATACAATATTAGTATACACATAAATGATTAGCAAAATTACATCATATGATATCTGAATTCTCTGAAAACATTTGAACAAATTCTACGGTAACGTTTACAACAGAAATGCAACCAAGTTATGAAAAGACCTATTTTAGTACGTTTAGAATACCTATGTTGACTCACAGAAGAATATTTGTCTATAAGTTACACACTTTGGCACATAAACTAACAGTGCTTACTCATATAATGATGAATAACTCCAAAAGTATTTTCTCTAAAAATAATAAATGCTGCTCAAATTTATGAGATAAGCTTCCCAGCAAGCAGTTAAATTTTTACAATTGTTTAAAGCTAAAGGGGAAATTTCAGAATAGGCTTTTCTTCGAGTACTTGCATGTTTCCCGCAAATACCTGAAGTACCAGGTGGCCGAAACAAGCCGTTCTTTGCAATTTTATGTTTCCTGCATACATGGGTGCAAAAGAAGTTGCCGCATCACTGCTATTCAAAATGGTATAGGTACAAAGCGAAAGATCACTGAGGTAGTGATACTGTCTGCAGGTGTTTAGCAGGTAGTTTCGTACTGATGAGCGTCGCGTAGTAGCCTACTTGCAGTTTGAGCCAGGTCATTCAGACAAAAAGATAACGTTCATCAATAACGAACACACAGATATGGTTACGATCCGTGCGGAGACGCACCAAAAAGTAGCTTGGCTCGAAAACTGTGTTCTGAACATTTTCAGACGTGGTATCTGTCTTCTGCGCACGCTTACTTTCTTTCTTTTTTTTTTTGGACGTACAGAAATAATATTAAGAAATGATGCATCATACCAGGTAGAACGTGGGACAGAGAGGCCCTTACATCAATTCGTCCACCAAGGTGGGCATGTTCTTGCACGTGCTGATTATAAATAATGCACTAATAGCAAATAATTTAATTCCTACCCACTTTTAAGAGTACATAAATATAATAAAATAACATTTTGTTTAATCTTGTTAACTTTTCGGCATCAATTGGTGCCATATAGTTATACTGATTGTAGATTAACTGTCATGGAACTAAATGATTTATCAGGTGTGCTCAGGTTTGCTCAAGCGGCAATCCTGAATTCTTGTTAACAAGCGAATTACTTATCAAATAACCGATAACCCCCGCTCACACACACACGCGCGCACAGAGAGAGAGAGAGAGAGAGAGAGAGAGAGAGAGAGAGAGATACTCTCACATTCAAACGCCAGACTCTGTACATACCGTGAAATGTTTTATGTTTAAAGACAACTTTCTGGAGTGCAGCCAGGAATCGAATCTGGAACACATATAGCACGCAGTTTCGCTAGCGAATAAGCTCTGGGACCAGTAGCAGCAGTTAAAGTGTTCGCTTTCAAGCATTGGTCTTTCATTTAGTGGTCTCCTTTCTGTCGGTATTGAGTCCCCTTTACAGTTCTGCTTAGGCAAACCTTCTAGCATCCGCGCTATCCGGTATAACTTCAACTAAGGACAGCTTGTGTGGGCCACCTGGTATACTGGTATAAAATGTTTTAATTAATTTTTTTATCTTTATTAAAGATTTTGTGTTGTCGAGTAGCATGGAGAAATCACTATTATGTTCTAAATACTTATTTATAACGAAATTTGTTACTTCTAATGTACTGCCAAGATTTGAAGGTGGTTGGCAACACTCTTTTTAAGAAAATGAACACAAAAATTCCTAAACTTCTAACGCAGAAAGTAGTTTAATAGAAATTAATTATATAATTTGTATATGAAAGGGTTTGTGTTTGATATGAAGTCATATGTGTATGTTTAGAAGTGATAGGACGATACCACTATTTCTTGATACTCGATACCGATACTGACTTTTGAGTATCCATACTCTATACTCACTTTATAAAAACCTGTAAAGGTCATAGTTTGTTCACTGGATAATGTTCTTACTAGTAACGCAATTTACCAATTTTGTATTGTACGCTAATTCCAGAATTATTCCTGTTTGACAGTCTTCAATTGCCAGCAATATTTTTATCTTGACAATGCCATAGGTTACATAGCTCTACTGTTAGTCAAGGCATAATAATAATAATAATAATAATAATAATAATAATAATAATAATAATAATTTATTATTTACCTCCCTTTTTATGTAACTATATTTTGTGCTGAAAACTTTCTTTTCCAGGATTTTCTATCCATTTTATGGAAATCATTAGTACGGTATACCTGTAAGCTACGCTCGTGAGCCGAGTTTGACTTGCGTAAACACAAACTAACAGATGAAAGGAAAGAACAAATATTTCCATTACCTGTGTTATCTCACGTCTTAAGTTCTGATTTGTTTCTGCTGGATTCACAGATTTTGGTCACCGGAGTAGGTAAGTGTAATGATTGAAAGCGTGTCACCAAGCCAGGCGATTGCAGAGACGTCCTTTAGTGCGTTTCACAACTCAGTTAACGCTACATGTTACATGAGTACCTCTACTCCTTCCCCCATTGTTTTGCATTTTAGACACAAAAGCCTATGGAATGCTGATTGATTCAGCCACAGGAAACGCAGTCAAGGTCTATCGAGAACTATATCCAGCAACTCTTTGGGGACACGTGCGAGGCAATAACCTAAAGCCTCGACTGCTTTCATTCCTTATCTACCATAAAGGTAAACGCAACAATATTTAATAGTGTCAGACTTAACAATTTAAAAGTATCGAAAAAGTATGGAAGGTTTATCTCAAAGTATTAGATATGCTTCGATACCAACGATTATCGAGAGTTTCGAGGTATCGACGATATTGAGGTCCCATCCATGATGTTTAGCGTATATGGTGTGGATACTAAACTGCAGGTGAAAGGACATTACCGTAGCTATTAGGCTGTAAGAACAAAGTAGCAGACTGGAATCATCAGAATTTTTTCTCATTACATTGCTCCACCGTACCTGTATGAAAGGTTTACTTATGTAAAGTGCGTTGCAAATACATATAACACGATGATTCGTGTTTCCTAAAAAATAATATATTTAGAGAAAGGGATTTATAGTCTAAATGCCTGATATATCGGTAACCTCTCCGCCTTAGTTTTTTTTTTTTTTTTTTTTTTTTTGCAGCTGGACAGTCTATCTCACAGAGCCTTTGTTTTTATTTTTTTAGCAGCGTTTACACCCGTTCTTAGCACATAGGGTACCACAGGTGATGGACACTGATGAAATATGTAATGAAATGATGTTTGGGAAAGGAATTGTGGACAGGAAACGTTCCAGGCCTAAGTTTAGGGTATCTCCCCGGCATTTGCCAATTATGAGAACTGAGGAAAACCTTGAAAAAACCTAGTCATGGAGGACGCTCCTGGCGGGATTTGAACCGTGGACCTCCCGAATGCGAACCTCACACTTCCTTCGGAGCCATCTCACTCGGTCAGTACTCTGGCTTTGACTTGTGGCATTGCTTGCTCTGCGCTATGTTTGTTCCAACTGGTTCTGTTCCCTCTCCGTGTGCCGGCTAATCAGTTGACGCGAAGTCTTTGTGCAGAGGTTTATATGTCGTAAGACCACGTGCTTAAGTGTTATAATGTCTTAGTGCTTTTATAATTCCAAAAAGTCCGTATACTTCAGCATAAAGAATCTTCATTTATGATTCCTAGTGATAAACTCTTGTAGAGAAGTGAAACGGCGATTTATAGACAGATTCCCTACTGTTCGTGCGCCTCGCAGAGAAACGGTTTCGTAATCTGGTGAACAGATTTAGGGAAACGGGATCTATTCTTGATTAAAAAAAACAGAAAGTAAACCGCCTTGCTCTTGCTGAGGTAAAACACGATGACATCGGAGAAAAACTAGAACGAAGTCTAAAGAAATCTCTGAGAAAGCTTGCTCAGAAATTGCAACCACGCGAAAATGTGAGTAGAATTAATTTCTGCAATTGGGAGTTGAATAATGTTAATGGTCACTCTATTGACCCGCGGTTCTAAAGTGAGTGGAGTTTAATTTGGTTCTTTCTCAGTTCATTATTTTCCAACATTTTTCTTTGTGCAAGATGCTCCTTGCGGAGCAGTTTTTGTCCAAATACATTAAAACTCACAAAGAAAGGAGAGAAAACAAGAATTAGAAGTTATCGGGGGTTCGTATGATTAACACATTTTTTAAATGTATTTCTATGAATTCAAATATAATTTCAATTACATTTTTTCTAGAAATTGAGAACAAGTAAAGTTTATAATTTGTTTATTAGTAACTATCCACAGGACAATAAAATTCCGAATAGCTTTAATTTACCCACATCTGAGAACATTTCCACAATTTTTCAGGTAAATCAAACTAAAACAGTACGCAAGGGTCTTTTTATTTGGAGTGATGATAAAAATTAATTAGGTATTAATAACCTCGGAACAAATCTACCTACATTGTTCAAAATTGTCAAAGTCGTTTGTGTTAAGCGTATTCATATGTGATTAAATTTTCATAATGATAGCATTAAAACTATAGAATTTGAAAATTTCCGTCATAAGTCACCGTAATATGTTTCTGCACTTGTAAAAGGTCCCATGGGTGTTTCCTAGGTTAGCGTAACTGCAAACTCTGTTTTACCTCGGACTATTTGAGTACTCATAAGCGTTTCATTTATCACCTTCGTAGACCCGAAATGTAGTAAAATGCATTAAAAAATTCTGATGCGATACAGTCACATGACTTTCTCTACCCTCTATCGTTTAATAGTGGATACACAAACTATTCCTACTAGGCTTATTTTTCTATCTACCACACATTAATCCAAGTGAACCTTTGCACAAATACTATATTACGTATTTCGGTGTAGATATAAAGGGAACAGCGATACTCGTGTTTAAGAACTGGACGCTATATGCTGGCCTTAAAATTCCATGCTGTTTCCATGCAATCGCGAGAAACAACCGAATGTTGACAGGACTTCAAGGTAATGGCCAAGCAATGAACAATTCGAACCTTCAATGACGGATATCTCAGAAATGCTTTATACCACAAAAATTTATTTGAAATAAATTGTGTTTTAAAGATAAACATTTTTTGTGAGTACGTTTTCGTCTATCGCTTAAGGTTTACCAGTTCTACAAGATTATACAAAATTCCTTCCAAATGAAATGAACACGCTCTTCCCAGAAAATTCAACATATACATTTTATTTGTCATGTAAATGTATTCGGTATCTTAATCAAAATCGTTTGAGCCATTTTTTTAGAAAATAAAAAATTCAGAAAATTTTGTCATGTAAAGGAGAGTTTGGGGTAACGGATTTTCTTGAAAATCTTCGTGTCGCCTCTTTGGAAGATACTGAACCTAGATACTAAGTTTGGTACTTATTCGACTTTTCGTTTTTGAGTTTTGATATTCACACACACAGACCTTTTACTGAAAATATATTATTCAGGATCCTCAAAATATGTATTTCCAGTAAAAACTCGGTATCGAAATTTTGAGTGGAATGCAATGTTTCTCTACCTACTAAGTACGTCATAGAGAAAGCAAAAAAATAGAATTAGCTTTTTGCACCAATCCATTGACTCAACCAGTAAATATGCTAGGGATGAAACAGAAGTAGTCGTTTGCATGTACTTGAATTAAACGTTAGAAACGAGTGGACTCTTAAAGCGGCTACCTCCACAAATATTTTGTCACACGAATACATACGAGGCGATTTAAACATTACGAGCTGCCCTTTATTTCTCACGCTACCGGTAGCTAAACCGCATAAAGTATGCGCAGGTGTGGTTTAGAGGCCAATGCACGTTAATGCGGGTTTGAATCCCTAACGTCTTCCTTTCTTTCTTGCGACCAAGACGCATTAAATGGGGTGAAAAATATGCATTATTTACATTTACCTATATCCTTTTTCTTTACTAGTTTTCCTACCAGTAGTACATAGAGAACGTATTGCATTCCACCCAAAAATTCGATATTGAGATTTCACCGAAAATATGCTTTGAGGCCCATGAACCCCCCAAAAAAGCATTTTCAGAAAAAGGTCCTATGTGCGTCTGTCTGTGAACAGCATAACTCAAAAACGAAACGTCGGTTAAATACCAAACTTGGTATTTAAGTTTTCCGTCTTCCAATGATGCGACACGAAGATTTTCAAAAAAAACCAAAACTATCCTTTACATGGACAATGTTTTGAAAATTTTGATTTTCTCAAAAATGGCTCCAACGATTTTGATTTAAATACCATAGCTTTAAAATAGTTTCATGAAAAATGAAATGCACACTGGTGTGCAAAACCTAAGGACGAGATGGGTAAAGTAACATAACAAATGAACTACTTGGTGCAAGTAGCTGAAGGTGCGGGAGCATGTTGCCAGAGGTCTCTCACACGTACACAGAAAGCTGGACGTCACATGGCGTGAGTGTAGCGAGCCTATGGTGCCAAATGGGTCTTGTCCCCCAACGGTATGTAGCAATTAGCGAGCTGTTACGGTGCACTGTAGTGGTGTTCTTCATTGCAACATGGCCCGTAGACACCACTTGGATGACTTCACACGGGGAAGAATCATCGGGAAACTGGAAGAAGGGCGAAGTATGACGAGTTTTGCTCAGGAGTTTGGAATTGCTCACAGCATTGTTTCACGTACATGGGGAACTTTCCAAACCACAAGCACTGCCGTCCCAAGGAGAGCTGGTGGTCGACCTCCACGCTCAACTACAGCAGCAGATGACCGCTACATTGTACAACAGGCAAGAAGGGATCCACGCCAAACAGCGGGTGCAATTTCAACCACATTTAATAAGACAGCTAGGCACGCAATCTCACGATACACAGTGGCACGGCGACTACACAGAAGTGGTCTCTTTGCCCGATGGCCAGTTCGTTGTTCTCCATGGACATCCGCACATCGGCGGCACCGTTTGCGATGGTCCCAAGAGCATCAAAATTGGACCAACGAGGAATGGGGTCGCGTGCTCTTCTCGGATGAGAGCAGATTCAGTCTAAGTACTAAATCTCGACGCACCCTTATCTGGCGAGAGGTGGGAACCCAGGAACATCCTTGAACGTGATCGTTTTGGTGGTCCGGGTGTTATAGTTTGGGGAGGCATAATGTTGCATGGGCAAACCGACCTCCAAATGTTTGAACACGGTAGGCTCACTGGTCAACGTTTTGTGATACTGTACTCCTTCCCCATGTGCGTCTTTTCAGGGGTGCAGTCGGCCCTGACTTCACTTTTATGGATGACAATGCGCGACCGCATCGAACAGTGCAGGTGGAGGATATCTTGGAACGATAGGATATTCGACGAATGGACTGGCCTGCCCGTTCCCCCGATTTAAATCCCATCGAACACGTGTGGGATGCTTTAGGGAGACGCAATGCAGCACATCCACATGCACCAACGACCATCCAACAGTTGTCAACAGCGCTGGTGGAGGAATGGAACGCCCTACCACGAGAACTGCTTGCCAACCTTGTGGCCAGCATGGGAGCACGATGCAGAGCATGCATTGCTGTCCGTGGTGATCATGCACCCTTTTAAGTACCATGTATCTGTTTCTGTAAATCTAGAAAGCCATCATATGTCGTATTGACTTTAGTGTAGCTTATGGTCTATGAATAAAAGTGGCATTTCTGTTCGTCTCATTGCATATTTTGTTTAGTTGCCTACTGTAGCAGTCCCCTCTATGTATGATTCAAGTTTCATCGAGCTATGTTACTTGGCAGTGTCACAGCATGCGAACATTACTTTCGTCATCAGGTTTTGCACACCAGTGTACATCTTGAATTTTCTGGGAATAGCCTCTGAAGTCATCTTCATTCTGCATGACTTTTCCATAATTAGCAAACTATAAGAGATAGACAAATTTTTTCTACACAAAAAATGTAGATCTCGTTAAAGCACACAATTTATGCCAAATAGTGTTTTTTGGAGTTAACCATTTCCAAGATATTCCTTGTTGTTAGTTTGAATTTTCCAATACTACTTTTCTCAAATGGGAAGTCGGTATTCGTTTTCTTCTCCTTTTCTCCTGGTCATGCAAAGAGAATGAAATTTCAAAGCCATCACTTAGCGGCCAGCCCTTAAAATACTTTACTATCGCTTAAACCTATTGTATTGCCCCATTCTCATAGTACCTACAAGGAAATTTGTAATAAAGTCATTTATGCAAATGTTTATCTGATTAACATAGAGTAGGTAGAAGAATAAACGTTTGTAAGAATAGTTTATTGAAGAATATGTAGAGAAAGCCGCGTGAATGTAACACATATTTTTAGAAATAGGTCCGTGTGTATGTGAAGAACATAACTCAAAAACGAAAAGTGAGATAAATACCAAAGTTGACCTTTAGGGTCAATATGTTCCAAGAATGCAACATGAAGATTTTCAAGGAAATCCCCCACCCTATACTACCACTTAAAGGGAATATTTTTCAGAATGTTTGAGTTTCTCCAAAATGGCTCAAACGATTTTGATTAAAATACCATATATTTAAGACATTTACATTAAAAATTAAATGTATATCTTGAATTCTCTGAAAATCGCCTGCGAAGTCACTTCATTCGGAAGGAATATTTTATAATCCTGTATAACTAACGTTAAGTGATAGAGGAAAATGCACTACACAAAAAAATGTAAAACACACAATTTATTTCAAATACGTTTCTGTGGCATAAGCTATTTTCGAGATATGCGTTATTAATGGTGATTGCATGGAAAGAGTATAGAATTTTAAGGCCAGCATAGAGCGTCCAGTTCTTTAACATTCGACTGTCGCTATTCCCTTTGTATCTATAACGAAATGTGAAATGTAGGTAACTTCTGCATAGGTTTATCTCAATTAAAATGAATTAAATAGAAAACAAGCTTTCGTAAGAATAGTTTGTATACGCACTAATAAACGCTGGACGGTACAGAAAGTCATGTGAATTTCACAATCGGATTTTCAGTTTATTGTTTTTTTACGTTTAGCTCATTGTTATTTGCCCTTCTTCCTTCATTGTTAGTGCACTGGATATCACATCACTGCAAAACAATATCCAGAAGCATAGAAAGGTATATTACGCATCGAATATGGGTACTATTCTAAATATACTGATTAGTGTGATGACATACGTTTTAAAAAATACTTTAGTTGCTACAAAACAATACAAGGTCGTTGGCCAACAGACGATATGGGGGAAAAAAATAACAATTACGTAATTAAACTATATATTCAGCTACTTTTTGTGTCAAATTACCAATGAAATATTTATCTTTAGGTTAAAAGGGCTATTCTCTCTCTCCCTCTTTCTCCCTCCCTCTCTCTCTCTCTATTTTGGGTTACCTGTTTATACAGCTGAACAAGTTTTCATTAACAGATATTATGGAAGCAATTGTTCAAAATGAGGATTACTAGACTTAACTTTAGAAGTGTCTCTGTCGTACGTAAAGTTGTTTTAAAATTCTTAAAAGTATTAGCTGTGGATTTGTTTTATTTCATGAAACTTATCTTGGCACACGCATTGCGTCTATACCTATAGATTTCTATCATGCTTCTCCATAAGTCTACTTGAATACATCACGAAAATTGAGGTTTTATGTTATAACCAGGCATAGCAATTTCTTAGCATCAAAGCCAGGACGAAAAGAAATAAGGTTGAACTGTTATTGGACTATAGACAGGGACTCGTAGGTAACAAACCACCCCATTCGTCGTACAGTCTTTTGGCGTTTGCAGACAGTACCCGGACCGCTTTTTATCTGCCTGTCAGTGACCCCTGACCTCTGTAGTTTTGCATTCTTTGTAGTGATAATGGTTTGGGTGTGGATAACTTAGAGCCAACTGCTTAAGAATTCCTATGACGAATATTAACTTTCATAGGGAAGATGGTACCAGCATACATGCTTCATGTAACCTGCTCTCATTGGACATGTTCAGTCCTATATGTATATGCTGAATACATGGACAGTAAATAAATAAGAACCATGTTAAATCCCTAGGATTCGAACAGTCTATTTCTTCTTGTTGTGGCAGCGAGAGTTTGTACATTAACTGAGTCAGAGCAACCGCGTTTATTTCATGTTTAAAAGGACTGAATAATATGTGTTCTCTGCACTTCATATCCATTTTATTGTCATTTTCATGGTATAAAGTTATTTAATAGATAATGTTACAGAACTGTAGTCGCTATCGCGTTAATCATGTGCATAAGAACAGGTACATAATAAACTTGTGCTCTTTTGGAACGGACTTAATATCTGTTGATATGTTTTGCTTTCACTTAAAAGAGCGAATAAACAATGTGACAGGCTAATTAAGAACTGAAGTTTCCCATAATCTAAATATGTATAAGGTACTAGTGGATCACACGGTATACATATATCCTCAGAGGTTACCTCACTAACCAGAGATTATCACAAGAGACTTTTGGAATCCTGAGAATATCCTTTGATCTTTTCCCTCTCTCCGTGAAATATTTATAATGAAATAAAAATGTGCTGCTATATAAGTGTTATGAATCTATTTGTAGCACACATTCAATAAATATAAAATATAAAAGCAAACTAACACCAAAACAGAACTTCTATGATATGGGCCAGAAAACATTAAATACATTTATCCTATTTCCTCCGAAGTAATATATAGATCAGTATATCAAGCTACAGTACTTTTACCAGCAAAGGTAGCCAATGTCGTTAAGGCAGGACTCGTGAACGGGAGACAGAATTCTTCCATGTTTTCCTCAGTCCTCATAACTGGCAAATGCCGGGGAGGCCTGGAACGTTTCCTTCCCAAATTTTCTTTCCCAATTATCATTTATATATCATCAGTGTCCACCGCCTGTGATGCGTATGCGGTAGGAACTGGCGTTAGAAACTAATAAAAAAGATACAAAAATATAGTATATTTTTAAAAGGAACGGTTGTTAATGAGCAGAAATTTTGTCAAAATTATACATTTGTAATTAGCCTAAACATATAATAATAATAATAATAATAATAATAATAATAATAATATGTGAATGCAAAAATGGTGGTAATATAAAGAAATCGATGACAAATAAACTATCTTGATTTTGGGGATGAAAATAAATATTCTGAACCCTTCTTTGAAATAGAGCTATTTCTTGTAATACATTGTTAATGACAGAAAATTCTCATAAGGAGGAACGAATAGGCTTTCTTCCGTGATACAAATCAAATTAATACGGCTTGCATGAATCATTATAGCTAACACTCTAAGACAGATCATAGGCACGTTTAATGCACATAAACATTACAGCTGCGGTTAATAAAATCAATCTAACTTGGTCATAGCATTGCAAGTACTCTAAAAGATTGTAACAGTAATACAGTAGGTTTCTGGAAAGTGTATACTAATACCCATGGGTCAACAAAGCACCGATATTTCGACGACTCTGGATGGGAAATTTGATATCGATGATTAAACTTGTTTCTGGGCATCCGTCCGAGCTAAACGTTGCTGTAATACGAGCTTTATTCGACAAAAATCCTGTACAGAGACTCTGTGCTGGAATAAAGGTTTGGGTTCCTTAAACTTAAAGTATGTGAGCATGAAAAGACGTCTTGCTTCCACACAGGGTAAGTAACGACAGTTTCCAAATATAGATTCTACAATTTTCTTCACAAAGCGGTATTTCTCTTTAACAAAGAGAACAAAGAAAGATAAACATGATTTTCCAATATAACTTAGAAATATTTTCGTAAAATTAAGTCTGTCATTATGAAATCAAAATTAGTTCCTCTCGTAAGTTCTTCTTTTAAGGACAACGGGACTGAATTTTCCAACTTTTTTATTTTAAAGCTATTCATATTTACGTGAAAATTGGCAACCTTAATACGGGTAAGTAAATAAATGACTGAGTGTGCAAAAGCTCATAGCTCTAACTCAAATAGTTGCTCGCATAATGCTTTTTCATATTTTTAATTAACGAAAAAAAATGCAAACTTTCTAAAACTGCCTTGTGAATTCACATTTTTCAGAGAAGTGTGTTAGTGACATTTTCTATACTTTAGTACGTGAAAATAAGTTTGAGGATTTGAATTAAGTTAATGTTATTAGTTTTACACAAATACATTTTTGTTTTTATGAAGTTGTTGGTGTTAAAATTGTCATTGTTTTTTCGGTTATACATTAATTTTTGTAAGCCAATGAATAAAGCAATAATAAAATGTATGTTTTAATCTTTATATAGCACATTTTAAACTATGTATGCAAATTTTCATTTAATCAGAGTAAAACAGAAAAAACACCTGCAAAAAGAGTCCAGTGAGGTTAAAAGGGAGCGCACGGGCGATTTAAACATGTCGCTGGGCTTTTAAAAATGACGGATCGTCAAAGATGTTTAGTCAGAATGATTTACAGGTGTGTATAGAATATTTATATAGTTCAAAAATCGAAAAATTTGTCATTTTCACCTAAAAACCCAGTCCTGGTGTCGCTTAAGTTTCTCATGACAAGGAAAATGAGCAAAACTGACATCATCCAGATGAATCTTCTACTGTTATTTAAAAATATCTGTTAACAAATAGACAAGCAGTTTACGATTGGAAATATTATTTGCAACTAGTTACTTATTCTACATAAGAAACATCAGATCAAGAGCTGCATTTGAATATCAGCAGTAAAAAAGAAACTTGTTATCTAGTAAAAACAAATACTGAAGTACCTTAGACTAATGAAATGAACTGATCAAGAGTAGGAGTTAGTAGTCACACGGAGAGACCTCCATTAGGCCATAGTGGCCCTTCGTGCTTCCAGTAACTACTAGAAGGAAGGGGAGACCCGAAGGGTGACCAGATCACGACGACGATGTGCGCTAGCAAGGACGGGTCCCTAACGATTCCAACTTGATACAAATCCTGACTCCAGCTAGCTCTACCTTAACCACCCGTAACCTGGAGTCCTAGGAAGAAATGGGGCCCCAGCAGTCCCGCCAAGCCCAGGAAGAAACCTTTTCACCGTCCTGCCGCAACACCCAAACCGCCGTTGCCTGGTTCTACACGTTGAAACACATGAGGTGAAACAGTTGGAAGGAAATGATAGACAGGGAATTCGTGGTAGATGAGTTCCTGGCTAAAAATTGGGGATGCTCACTTCAGGCAATTTTCCATTTTTATTTCATTGAATATAACATATTAAATGCTTTCATAGAATAACGTAATTGGAAGACCGAATAGTTCCTGTTTAAATATCCTTGGTAGGGAGAAAAACGAGGATGTCCACGACTAACAATGTAAAAGAGGGCATTAATTAGTTTTACTATGTTGTTTTACATAAAATTAGTTTTGAACAATGTCAGCTCGAATTCTAAAGCTATTTTTCATAAACCATTAACAAATTTAGCTTTAACTGTGGGTCATAATAAAATAAAATCTGCGATTACACGTCCCGGCTCCTGGAAGCTAAACCAGGACGTATGATCCCAAACTTTATATATTTATTTCTCAAAAATATCTAATTACATTTCACATTTTCTTGACATTCATTTTGCATATATGAACCAAAAACTAAAAGTTAATACTAAACTACCTACATTTTAACTAATATAACTTATACATTAACTCCACTACTGGTTTAAAATTCTATTTTCCTACTGAAACCCAGCAGCGATAACCAGTCATAGGAAGTTTTAAGCATTAAAGTCAGGAGGGAAGGGAAAAGGTTGAACTATCACTGGACTATAGGCAGGGACGTTGCAGATAACAAACCACCCCATCTCTTATACACTTTTTTGGCGTTTGCAGACAGCACGGACGAGTTTTTACCTGCCTGTCAGTGACCCTTGGCCTTTGTTGTTTTGCATTCTTAATAGTGATAATGGTTTGAATATATTAAAAGCCAACTGCTTAAGAATTTCTATGTCTAATCATAATATTATATTTTTCTTAGTTTTAACTTTTAAGAAATTGGAAACCAGTGAAGACTAATTGTAGGAGTAAGATGTTTTTCTAAAACGAAAAACCTAGCATGCCGATAGTAATACGTAAGATTAATACACAAGAGTGTTTGAAATATGCAAAGTGCTCTTTCTTGCTGGTCTCGTCACGTATCTGTTCATGAAAAGGAACGGCAAGAATGAAGGCGATACATAGTCATAATTTCATTTACGCTGAGTTCTCCATTTACAGGATTATTTACGATTTTAATCCGTCTTTATGATACTGTTATTTACAAAAACAGTAGAACAAAATTGATTATATGTTTTGTTTGACACCTTTGCTTTTAATTTTTATTCCTTCCTTGTTTTAACTTATATAATCTTCCTTAGAATTCTGGTATCCAGATAAGAGTATTTATTTGATTTTTTGTGTTGACTAAATGGGTATTTGTTACTAACAGTCATGTGGGCCTTACAGTTGCTATATTTGTGTGTTTAATTTTATAAAAAGTGGCTTAAAAGTATGTTTCTAGTACTACTTGCGGAAGGCAATGGCAAAATACCGGAGTATCTCTGTATAGCATACCTTTGAGTGAGTTATCCTTGATTTTCACGGCGTAACCTACAGGGTAGAAATTATCTTTGGAGAGAATATTCTTCTGCTACTACCATCAACTAAATCTTCTACTCCTTTGCCGTTATGTTTTGGATATTGCTTCAACAGTATTTCTTTTATTCAGGTTTTATGCTATGGTTATCCCAAGAACGCTTTTGAATCACTGTTTCCATGAACTCTTTTTCCGGAGCTTTACTGCGGTATCCTACTTAAATATACACGGTGTCCATGAATAACTACCTGTTGACGTAATATGCTGTAGCTCTTCAATGAACACTTCTAATAAAACTGACATTATTTATCAGTGTATACACACTTAAAGTTTTGAACTAAATAAACAAACCTAAAAAACGTCAACATGTGCGCCATGCGTAGCACGCAACACATCCAACCGAAATTCGATTTCGCGCCACACATTCTGCAACGTTTGTGGTGTGAAACCTTCAATTGCATATCTGATGCGTTGTTGCAAGGTCACGGGATCTGGAACCACTCTTTTGTAAACATCAAGAAAAAATCTAAGGGGGTGATGTCCCGTTTCTCGGGGGACATGCGATTGGGCCATATCTGCCAATCCACCGATTTGGAAAAGTTTCATGTAGAGACCTCCGAACTTCAAGTGCCCAGTGAAGAGGAGGAGCGCCGTCTTGCTGTATTATGACAGTCGGTTGCGCTTCCTATAGCTGAGGAATGGCATAGTTGGTTAACATATCCAGGTACACATTTGCATTAACTGATATTTCAATGAAGAAGAAAGGGCCAATCACTCTATCATGCATTAATTCCACACCACACATTGATTTTTGGACTGTCTCAAATGTGTTATCTTATCACATATGGATTTTCTGACACCCAGATTCTCACGTTATGCCTGTTAACTACTCCGCTTGCATGAAACGTAGCCTCATCGGAAAAACAGATACGTTGTAAAAAGTCATTATCCTCATCTATTCGTTGAAACACGTCTGTAGCAAATTCTGCACGTCTTGGACGATCTTCTTTCTGTATTGCCTGAACAAGTTGAACTTTGTAAGGATATAACTTTAAACGGTTACGTACCACTTTGTGGACTGTACTCCTGGTACTCGAAGTTCGCGTGAAGACTGCCCAATTGATTTTTATGGTGACCTAGTGAACGTCGTTTGAATCATCTCAACGCTTTCTTGAGAAACTGGTGGTCTAACACTGCTTTTACCCTTAAGCACTAACCCTGTTGCTAAAAATTTTATCATCCATGATTTTACTAACTTCACGTCAGGAGGGTTCATTCCATAAAGTGTCCTAAACATTCGCTGCACACGTCGGAGATTCGTTACCGCAACCCATAGAACACATTGAGCCTTTTCCTGCGGAGAAGCCATTTTGAAGATAACAGCGACAGCGCTCCTAGCGGTAAAGTTAGTGACTAAAACACACCTGTAAAAAAACTTTATAGGTGCCCAGGTTTACCTGCAACAGAAAAACTTAAATTATTATCATGGGTCAGATGTTATAAATTGCTGTAATCAAGGTAATCATTTATGGACAACCTGTACTATGAATACTGTCATACCCCAAAGGAAAATTCTATGGTAGAGCTTTAAGGCTCGGAAATACTTCTTTATAAATTTCAGCACAATCGGGGCGACATTGCGAACGAAGCGTAACAATGCATTCACTATTATTACAAGTTTCCTAGCGTTTACCTAAACAGGAATGGCAGGAAAACATTCCTTCAAGAACTCGACAACAATTCAAGAACAATGAAGCTAATTTATTATAAAAAGACAAATGTAAACTCAGTACCTGGTGGTCGGAAGAAGGAGTGCGTGTGCTCCACCCTTGTTGACTATCTGACGATAGCACAGGAAAGAAGAAGATATCTGAGTGTCCCTTAGTTTCTGCCTGATAACTCCGCCCCTACACATTATGTTATTGCCGACCCATACTGCCAATCCCTGAATGTATAACTTCCCAAATGCTTCAGAATAATCCCTAAAAACCCGCTAAATGCCACAGTACGTTAGAAAACAAATTATTTTCATAGTCTCATAATTGTAGTGTATAATATAACAGGGATAATGTTTAAGCATCCTCCTGTGCCCAAAGTTTTCTTCTCTCTTCTTGTCTATCATGCTAGTCTCCTTCTGAAAATCCTTTGTTTCATGGTTTTAATAGTTTATTCCATTCGTGTTCTCCGATATCTTCCTCTCTTCCCCATTCGTTCAGGGATCCATTCCAACAGCTGTCTTGGTAGTCAATTCTCCTCCACTCTTTGGATGTGGTCATTACCAGGTTGTTTGTACATACATTACGAATATAATCCGCTATGCGATTCTGATTTACCATTCTTTTCTTATTTCCTCGTTTCTCGCCTTATCTTACGATGAAGATCGGGCACACCTTCTGAGAATATCTATCTCTGTGGATACCAGTTTGGATTACAAGTTGGTATCTAATAACTAGAGCCTGGATTTATATGCGAAATGTACTAGTCACCACCTTTTTATGTCATGCATAAAAAGTGGTCCATTTCCCTATATCGCCATAATGTTTTCTGTCTGTAACCACCTTCAGGTACCTAAATTTTGACTCCATCCAGCTGGTATAAGCTGTCTATGTGACTGGCCTGAGAAACAATTCAAGGACATTCAAACTAACCAACGAACGATGCTTATAATCAATTAAAATGAAGGGGTGATTCGGATGAAAGAGTTTCACTTCAATTGGTACACAAGAAAGGTTAAAGCAATCACAAATAATTCGGGCTTCTAGTGGAAGGGGTGAAGAATTATTTGCATGTCTGGTTAAACTGAACGACTGCTACCATTTACACATATGAGAGCTTTCATCAGCGACATGGAGACGAAGAATAAGTTATTGCTGCTACTAAACGGCAGTAAGAAAACCGGCATTAAGAAAACGGAGTGAACCCTGAAAATATAAGGTTTAAGTTGTAATGCTACCCTTCGGCAGTTTGGCCATACATTGGGGGAGGTAAAGTACCCTGTCAATCCAGTGGCTAGAATTATGCTAGAAAAACAAATATGGTTTCGCTAGTAGAGGGTGTGGCCACATTTTGTTAGTACAAAAATAAACAGCTCCGTTCCATTAGCCACATTTTATGCACACCAATATACCTATTAGATAGAGAAGGTATTATATTCCACACAAAATTCGATACCGAGATTTCAACAGAAATGCATGTTTTGAGGCTCTTGAATACAAAACATTTGTGTGACTGAACAATATAACTCAAAAACGAAAAGTCGGATACACACCAAACTTGGTATTTAAGCTCAGTAGCTTCCAAAAATACGACACGAAGATGTTCAAGAAAATCTTCCACCCCAAGCTACCCTTTACATGGAACACATTTTCAAATTTTTTATTTTCTTAAAATGGCTCTAAGGATTTTGATTAAAATGCGGTATATTAAAGATATTTTCATTACGATTAAGACGAAAATGTACTACACAAAAATTTTGGATCTCTTAAGAAACGCAATTAATTTCCAACAACTTTTTATGTGCACCTGTCATTTCCGAGATATTGGTTACTAATGGTTCGAATTGTTCAATAGTTAGCCATTCTTTTAAAGTCCTGTCGAATTTTCCGTTATTTCTCGTGATGTCATGGAAAGAGTATGGAATTTTAAGGCCAGCGTATAGCGTCCAGTTCTTAAACATTTGACTATCGCTATTCCCTTTGTAACTATAACGAAATGTGTAATGTAGCTATTTCCAGAAAGGTTTATCTGGATTAAAATGAAGTAGAGGAAAATAAACTTTCACAAGAATAAATTGTATCACTAATAAGCGATAGAGTGTAGAGAAAGATAGGTGAATGTAACAGATCAGATTTTTATATATTTAAAGATATGCGGAAATGATGTTTTATAAGTCACACTTTCACAGACAAGTTGAGCAGTGTTTGATAATGCATGTAAATACATATTCCAAGGATAGTTGTGGTGGAGGGATTTTCTTGATTATCTTTGGGTCTCATCTTCGAAAGATACTGATCTTAAACATCAAGTTTGGTATTTTCAACTTTGCGTTTTTGAGTTATGCTGTTCACAGACACACACACACACACACGCACACAGACCTTTATATAAAATCCTTTTTTTGGAATTCAGTGGACTACAACACATGTATTTTCGGCGACATCTAGGAACCAAAATCTTGGATGGAATGCACCACCATCACTACCTACTATGTAGTTACGTGTAGAGAAAGTAAACATGTATGTATGTAATGTATGTTCCAGCATAGCTCTGGAACGCTTAGAGCAATTTCAACCAAACTCCGTACAAATATGACTTACAACCTGGAAAACAATATTGTTGAGATGCAAAGGGGTGACATTAAGAAATAATAAAAACCGACCATTATGATTGTCAAATTCATAGTTTTCAGGGCCGTTGAGATGAATATTGGCACTCCCTATTCCATTTAAATCCAAGTTCATCCCCACCACCATGGGGGCAAGGTGGGATGAAAAACTGTAGGTACAAGATGATCAAGATTACTGTCGAATCCATATTTTCAGGATCGCTGAGATGAAAACTTTCCTCGTAACCAGTTTGAATCCAATTCACACACACACACGCAAACACAAAGTCTAATCTCTAATCTTGGGTTAAGTCCCAAAAACCAGAGGACCCCGTGGTTTCTGCGGCTCGCTGCATCCTGACGTCCAAGCACTAATGGTGGTGAGGTACAAATAGCGCCAAAGAAAATCTCGCTGCACCTCGCGTCTATGTCACATTATTTGTCGTTGTATGTGGCCTTGCGAAGCCATGGGCATTTCATTGGTTGCTTTAGGCCACGTTGCAAGAATGCACCACTCCTTCTGCTAAATAGTTACACCAATAACCACAACAAACATTACAAAATGAAGTAGAAAAGAAATATATGTTTACGCTCTTGATCATATTGACTAAAAGAAAAAGAGGTAGAGTGGGTGCATTCAGTTTGCCATCGTGATTGGTAGCCCATACCTTATCGACTAGTGCAGGACACGCCTTTGAAAGGGTTAAAATCTAAGAGGAAAACTTGATGAGCGCCCAGGTTAGTGAAATGTAGAAAGTGTAGTGTGAGAAAATCTTCAGGGGGTGCAAATTAAAGCTTGAATGGTATTCATTAAATCCTACATAGCAAGGCAGCACTTTATAACAAAAATAAACATATCAGTATTCTCACAGCAATAACAATGCTTGTTGCTGCATAGAAGCAAACATAACTAAATAATAAATACATAAATCAGCATGTTTTCCCTCTAATTAAAATTATAATTGCTTAATATACCTTTACTAACATATTGCTGATCATAGAAATACAGCGAGAATATTGACAAAAGTATAACCCAATTTTATTTCCATAATATGTATGTCATATTCGGTAAACCATATACATATTTATCTCTAGTTTATAAATATGATCAGCCAATTATAACAAAAGAGTAATTTACATTTAGTAAACGAATATCATCATCTGCGGATGTTTTACGGGGAGTGCCCGTTTTTCTGACGAGTATGTAGACCGTCTTCCCCACCTTCCTGAAATATTTTTATCCAGTATATTACTATAAAAACACTTTTATGTACTGCCGTTGCAGTTGCTGTAACAGTATGACGAGCCTCCCACATACCCACGATACGTCCATGAGTAATTTTCCTAGTATACGGCATGGCTGGTTCTGAGACAATAAACATGTTTTGATTTCAATAACACCAGAAAAAGCAAAGACATCAACCCGCGCTCTTTCCCCCCATATTGCTGTGTTATCAAGCCACCACGCTCCGCAATAGGTAAGGTGAAGGACACGCCTCAAAAGACCCCAGAAAACGATACAAAATCCGCCGAAGAATTTTTTGGCGCTCTGTGTACCAGTAATAAATAAATGCTCGTTTCGGGAAATTGCGGATAACTTTATAACAGCACGGCAGCTGCAAGCTCCGCTTCCCTCCGTCCACCCACACCCAAGACATTCTGGGAAAGCAGTAATAGAGGTGACATGTAGTCAATACGTCAGCCAACGTTCCGCTTACTATATGTGGATTCCAGGACCTCAGACACCACTATTTCTGTAAAGTGGCTCCTCAATTGGTCCCAATGACCTGAATGTATCGTTACCAGGCCTTGGTAGGTACCAGCCAGGTAGCAGTGCTTCGTAGACTGCTAATAATAATAATAATAATAATAATAATAATAATAATAATAATAATAATAATAATAATTGCAAAATAGTTTTATTAAAAACAAAATTAGACAACCGAGCCCGGGCTGGATAGTGCAGTATACCTATTTTTAGGCTCGATTCTGTCCAGGACCCAGGTTCGGGTCTGACCTAGCTTGACCTGGCCTAAGAATTTCGGCCCGTGCAGGCCTGTAGGATAGGACAGGACTAGATAACGGAGGGGACACCTAGCACTTCGACCCCCAATGGATCTTTTGCGCGTATACCCCCGGGATGAGGTGAGGGAAGCACAGGAGACGCATGGGCTGCAGTCAGTCGGCGCAATTCGACAGACACGCGCAGAGTTCCCTAACAGTTTCAGGCCTGACCACCCGGCCACGGGAGGGTTGCTCGAAGACGTCCCTCTAGTGGGACCGGGGAAACGCTTCCCAGCAGTGGAGGCTCGACAACCTTCCCTATAGCACGGCTGAGAAGAAGTTCCACACCGCAAGCCTCTGCGCCATCTGCCCGACACCGACCGAACCATAACCTGAAACATGAAAGGGAAATGAAATGAGAGAAGATCCGTGATAGAATACACTACTCCAGCATTCGCCTTTGTCAACCAGGGAAAACCACGAAAAACCCATGGTCAGTGTGAGCGGCCACCGGGAATCGAACCCGGGATGCGAGCCTTACGTTACCTTGGAGTCATCTCGCTCGGTTGCAGACCACTAGCACGCGCGCATACACACACACATTTTTTGTCTTTATAATATGTATAGATAAGACAAAGAACTGTTTGATTGCAGCAACCAAGTAGCATAACCTTGCGCTTTCTTTGATAAGGTCAACATGTTGAATTCAGACTACGGAGAAGAGCGATGCCGTACACGCGGCACGAGAAAGAGACTGCACGCTAATAGCGCACCGACCTACCTGAATGAGACCACATCATCTAGCGAGTAACCACAACGTAACCACATGGCAGTATCTTCCTGTCACACAAGCGGCAAATGTTTCCAATAATAGCACTGGCTGCCTCGCCATCAAAGCATGAAAAAGTCTACGACGCGAACATCTCCAGGCATTTCTTTGAAAACGTTTTCTTTTTTGTTTCTTTCTTAAGGGGATATACATTCACTGTAGGCACGATTTAAATATATTCTTATTTTCTCCACTACGTATAGTAAGTAGGGGAAGTACCTATTGTATTCCACCCAACAATTCGGTGCCGAGATTTCACTGGAAATACATGTTTTGAGGCCCTCTGAATCCAAAAATAAAACTTTTAGAACAAGCGCGCACGTCCTGTCTGTGAACAGCAGAAAAGGAAAGGTCAAATAAATGTTAAACTTGGTATTTAAGTTCAGTACCTTCCAAAGATACGACACAAAGATTTTCAAGAAAATCCCACCACCCCAACTATCCTTTACATGAAACATTTTTCGAAATGTTCAATCTTCTCAATAATGGCTCTAACGATTTTGATAAAAATAGCATATGTTAAAGACGTTTACATGAGCAATAAAATGTAAATCTTGAATTTTCTGGGAATAGCCTGTGAAGTCCTCTTCATTTGGAAGGAATCTTTATAATCTTGTATAACTAGTAAACGTTAAGCGATAGACGGAAACGTAGTACACAAAAATGTAGATCTCTTCAAAACACACAATTTATTTCAAATAACCTTTTTGTGGCATAAGTGATCGGTTATTAATGGTTCGAATCGCTCAATACTTAGCAATTCTTTTAAAGTTCTGTCGACATTCAGTTGTTTCTCGCAACTGCTTGGAAAAAGTATAATTTTAAGGCCAGCATATAGTGTCCAGTTCTGAAACATTTGACTATCGCTATTCCCTTTGCATTTATAACGAAATGTGTAATGTAGCTGCTTCTGGAACAGTTTATCTCGATTAAAATGAAATAGAAAAATAAGCTTTCGTAAGATAACCTTTTATACCCATTAATAAATGATACAGAGCAGAGAAAGTCATGTAAATGTAACACAACAGATTTTTAAGAACTGAACTACATCTGCCGTTATGTACTATGAATTAGGGGAAGTTTTGCTCTACAAATTGGTACTGCAGTTAAGTATGACAGCTTCTGTAAGCTCAGCAATTGCTTTCTTTCTTTACAATATGTATTTGTTTTCTACATTTTTGCTTTCAGCAGCTTTTTGAGTGAATGATATTTCCTGGCATAAATGGCCCGTTTTCTCAGAAATTATTGAAGATAGCCAAAGTAAACTTTAGAATGGCAAAAGATTTTAAGTGCTTGCTGTAGTTCTAATGTGATGTTAATAAGATATTCGGTACCTATTTAAAAAACCAATTGTTTAACATTGTTTATAACAATATGGTATAATTAAGAAAATAATTCTATTTTCCTTAATAAATAAACCTATTTTATAAAAGCAAATCACTGTACTTAGAAGGCATGCATCTATATTCTATAAACATTTCACTCAGATACCATAAATAGGTTTTGAATTTAGCAAATTTAATATTGGTGGGATAGGACTTTTAATCTCCACTTTACCTTCTTTGTATTGATCTTAGGTACGGAAAAATTAATAAAGAAGCTGAATTACGTAGTATATGTTTCCTTGGGTGTGATTTTAAACACTACGAGAGTGGTGATTTTCCATTTAAACAATTAAGTGACTACTATAAAACATTTGCCTTAAAATGCGCTTATTTCAGCTAAAACGATTGGCGTAATACATAGTGTTTTTGATAAATTTTATACTATACATATACACTAACACAAAATGGTACTGTTCCACATAATCTAAAACCTTACAGATTTGTATTAAATATCCTGTGTGTAGTGAATAATCACTCAGATTCGATATTGGTTGCAATTCCGTGTATTATTTAGCATCCTTACCTCTAACTCCATAGAAATGTCACGGTAGTAAGGTTGACATGAAGAATTTGGACACAATTAGCCAAAGGAACAAAGCTGTCTTACAAAGAAAACATGAAACTAGAAACCAAAATTTCTAAGGTTATGAATCAAGTTCATGAGATAAAAGTTACAAAATCTTGAGAAAAGCCAAAATTGTTAGGAATTTGTTGAATATTGAAACAAAACAAATTTCAAAAAGCATATTTTAATTTTTTTTCAACAGAAACAAAATGTTGTATAAATGTGAAAGTGTTTATGCTCGTAGTAGATACGTTCAATAACTTTAATTTTCCTTTCTAAAACACTTACTATACAGGTGATGCAACATTTCAGACATAGTGTTAGCAATTTTTCTACTACCAGGTAAAAGCATAACAAGAATGATTAGGATTAGGATTAGCTGACGGAGGGGATACCTAAGCACCTCGACCCGCAAGGGATCTTTTGTGCATGCACCCACGGGGAACGGATGGGCTGCATGACCGCCCGACGCAGACAACAGAGACGCTCACAGTTCTCTAAGATCTACAGGCTTGACCACCCGGCCGGAGAGCACTCAGCAGCGGCCCTTTTAAGCCACTGGAGGGTGGCTCATAGGCTCCCCTCCAGCAGAGACAGGCGAAACCTCGACCCAGCAGCTGAGGTTCGAATAGCCACCATCTGACGGGCCGAGAAGGAATTCTAACACGCAAGCCTCTGTGCCATCTGTCTACAGCCGTCCACACACAGCTCCGGAGTCAACCTGTAACATAAAAGAGGAAGATGAAATGAGGGAGAGAGGAATTCGGGGTATGTAATTATCCTTCCCAGCATTCGCCTAGCGACCCGGGGAAACACCCGAAAAACTCATGGATCAGGAAGCTACGCCGCGGGAATCGAACCCACGACCTCCTGAATGCTGGCCACAGACGTTATCGTCTGAGCCATCCCGACGGTATACTACCGTAGGCATAACTACCTACCTACGTCATTTCCTTCCATTTAATAGAGAAATCAAAACTGATAACTTTAAGTTGTTTGTCTATTGCAGTCCCATAGTTCATGTTTTATTTTAGTTCGTTATGTATAGTTTATCAGATATGAGTGCATGCGATGGGAAGAAGAACTAAACAGTTACGGAATAAGTGGGCGGGGCATCGGAAGGACAGTCAGGTAAAGAAAACGTCCACATTTCTGAGTTGCATTTACTAGGGAGGCTGAAGCCTGCAAAATGTGCTGTTTTCGTTGTGCAACTGCGCCTTCCCCTATTACCTTACCCCTCACTCCCCTCTGATCCCCAGACTTGATGACGTTAGGCATTGTCAACAAAAACACTGGCGCCCTCCTCCAAGCACATTCATACCGTGGCCGACTAGTACCTTGCTTGGCGTTTGCAGACAACACTCAAAACGGTTTTTATCCACCTGTCAGTAACCCTTGGCTGCGTTGCCCGCGTTCTTTGTAGGTAGTGATAATGGTTTGAGTGTTGATAACTTGAAGCCAACTGCTTAAGAATTCCTATGCCTGGTGATAAGTTTTCCCGGGCTGAAACATAGATTGATCGCCATTTATGAACGTTTAAACTTAAGCGATTCTTCTTTTCCCCTTACATGAACTTATGGCGAAGAAAAATTTATTTGTGACAAAGAGCCGAGTATAGTTTCTCCATTTTGGATATAATAATGTAGGAATAAGTATAACCAAGTCCGCATAGCCTAATTTCAAATTAATTCTAGCCAAACGTTTTGTTGTAATTAAGATAAAATTGAGTGAAGAATTAAAGTTTATGTCACCTGTATAAAAAATACTTCGACAGACATGGAGGCGGGTTGTTCACACCAAAACAAGAAACAAAAACCATGCAAATACCTGCCCAACAATATTTGGTTTTTGAGTTATTAATGAAAGTTGTACCCCAACTCAGAAACTCATAACAAATGTTCAAAATATCTCCCCTTGCTTTTACACATTGTCCGTCGCATTCATTCAAATTCTCCCGGACGATGGCGAATGATTTTGCATGCTTCCATTGTAGTTTATCGAATGAATGTCTGATGTATAAGCAAATTGTTTCAGAAGGTTCAACAGATAAAATTCTAAAGAATTGAGGCCGGGGAAACGCGCAAGTGATAGAACTGGTCCTACTTACCTATCCATCTACAATGGTAAATACAACCAATGCATCTCGAACAAATATGCTGGAGCCCAAATAAATATGCAAACAAATATGCAAAACCACATGCTGCTTCTTACTTGCAGGGGCACGTCCTTTAGCAAATCTTGAAGAGTGTTCTCAATACTCAATAAAATTCCTGGAGACAGCGCCTGTAAGACGTGCTAGGAGAACATTTGGACCTACCAGTCAACCACAATTCCAGCACCACGCTAATCCTCAACTCATGCTGATGTCTAGACTGCATTATAGCATCAGGATTTTCGTCCACCCACAAATGGTTGTGCAAATTTATTTAATCTCTTCCAAATGTTGCCTCATCTGTAAACAAGACTCAAGAGACAAACAATGGATTGTCTGTTTGTAAAACAAACCATCGGCAAAAGTTTTGCAGTGTTATGTGATCAGCAGACGACAGACCCTGCACACGTTACAAATGATACGGATATGCGAACTGCTCGTGAAGTACTCTCTATGCGGTACTATGAGATGCATAATATGCTAGGGCCAGTTGTGTGCTGAAACCTGGGAATTCTTCAACTGCCTGTAGAATGAGCTCTTCCTTTTCAGGCGAACATACGAGCTGCTCTTGACCTTTTCTCGATCCTAGTTTGTGGTGCTACGGATCCATCTCAGAAATGCGACGATAAACAACAGCAACTTGGCTCGGCCGCCTGCGGCCTGAAAACACCATCTATATAATAAACTGCGCAGCCTCGCGTCCATTAACATTCGTGCGGCCGTACATAAAAATCATATTTCCTTGCTCACGTAATGAATATCCTACAAAGGAGCACTTTTCAGTTATGTCACTGCTAAGCAAGCGAAGTGTTGCAAACAGACTTAAGTATAAACGTACACAAATGACAGATATAGACAACTATCCAAGACAACACATCGCTATCTTCTTTGTTACAAACTGCAGTTGTTGGGTTGTATCTCGAACCTCGTTGAATGTAAACAAACTTTCATTAGTAACTCAAAAACTAAGGAATTTGGTTTATGCAGCAGATATTCCTAATGCAGAGACGGTTCACCAGCGTGTCGTGGGTCGTCCTCCGTGATCTAGAGGTACCATGCTAGCCTCTAGCTCACAAGGTCGCGGGTTCAAACCCGGCGTAGGGCGATGGATTTTTTGGGCTTAAAAATCCTTAGCATGGCTTCCTTCGGAAGAAAAGAAAGCCGGTGGTCCCGCGTTGTAGATTTATGGCACGTAAAATAACCTAAAGTCTGATAAAGAGGCCTCTGTGCAAAATATCCGGCCTTTCACGCCCGATATAAGATGGGACGCCAAGAACCATAGTAGTTAAAGAGTGTCATAAATAAAATTCAATTTTGAATTTTAAACGTGGCATGGAAAACTGCGAAACCATTCGACACCGTCCGGGAGTATATGAAAAGGTACGAGCAGTGAATAATCCAACGAGTGCATGCAGGCAAAGGATAAAAACATTTTATGAGTTTTTAAGTTGACGTTCATTAACAACTCTAAAATGGAGGATTTTCGGACAGATACTTATATATACTTTGTTTCATGTTTTGGCGTGAGGAACCAACTCTGAGAGTCTGTAAAAGTATTTTTGGTATAGTCTATATATAACGGATATCTATGAAATGCTAATGGTGTGACCTTTCTTTTCTTTTTTTTCCACAGACATATGCCAAAAACATATTTCCGGAAATGGAAGGTGAAGGAGGTGTCTTCAAAATGATAACACACTTAGGTTACCGAGGTGATAATGATTCCTATATTGTAATTACCAGTTAGTTTTAACACATATTCGTTTTTTCATACGCCGTTTTTATTATTTTAAACTTTACCTCTAGCAAGAGCTTAGATTAGTCTTATCACATCTTATGCATTATATATTTAACTTTGTTTATATTTTATTAATAGGCAAAATATGTGTTACTAGGAAAAAAACACATATCTAATATCTTCATATAGATTTTAATACTTATATGTGAGCCTTCAACTGAAGATGTTCAAGTTTTCTATTTCTATTTGTGATGATTTTAGGAATACCATGAACCAAACAGTTTCTCATGGATTTTATAACTTTAAAGGCCTATCTGACGCACCCTCTTTAGTGAAGCTGTGAAGTGACATTTAGTAACGTAATCCGGTTGAGTACGTCAACAGCAGTTAGGAAAGCAGACGCAGTAACCCATGCCATCCCAACTGGCTTATGATTGTAGCATCTATCTCTGTATCACATCAGATTTCTTAATGCTACACACGGCTTAACCAAACATCTGCTTTAAGTGCTTATACTTTGCACCAAATACTACCTGGATGTCTAAGTTAACTGAATAGCTCAGGGCATTTAAATGAAATATGGAAAAAGAAACAGTACTTATGTGGTAAAGCTCTCAAATGTTAGATCCTTTTGTTCAAGTGTTCAGCTAAAAAAAATTTAAGTACTTTCAAGAAAAGTAGCTAACTTACTCCATTAGCACGGGTTGAATTCATTGACTATTATACTCATTCGTCAGTCATGTGATATAGACCAATCCTGGACTAAAACCTTCATACATATCAACTAATTCGGACTTTCTGTAGCAATAATTGAGGACAATTATCCCATTCCTTTACTATCAGGTATAACGAACAAGAGTGCAGTGGAAACAAGCGCCAAATCCAAATGACAAAATGGCGACTGAAAGATTTGACCAAGCTATGAAAAGGAAGTATGTAAAGTGAAAAATTAGTAACCGAAGAATCCAGCACCAACACAGTAAATCGCAAACATTTTAATACTCTGGGCAGATAGCACTAGAAAGGTAAACGGAGAAGCTTATATGGAGTTATTTCAATATGTAGCTCCAACTTTGTTGACATGCATAAAATCACAGGTGCAGTGACCAGTGTTTTTAGGTTACTTTATCATTTATTGTATGCATTTTGAATGTTATCTTATTTTATGGGTTTTATTTCATTTTATTCGTGAAATAGTCCTAGCGAATGCAAATCGTGGTTTTCGTGCTTTAGAAAATCACTCCCGGCATTACACATTTCCCTTTAGAGCTTATAGAATAATGCAGCAATGAGTATATGTGGACAGAATAAATAAAAACAACTGATTTGCAGAAATCCAGAATGTAAAATAACAATTTATAAAACGAAATATATTGTTTGGGAGATGCTTCCATTAATCAAACGATAGAAGGCAATAACTGGATGAAAACTTTTAGGTTGTGCGAGAAAGGATACAGAAACTTATTAGTTTCTATACATAATCTGCTTATTTAAAAACACTTCAAATTTATTCCATTGCAGTTTAACGACTTCTTTACCAAATTATGGTAGCTGTTGAACGACATTTAGTTCTCCTGTGAACCTCAACTCTCGCTTGTGTTGGGCTACAGTTGTTTTCAGGTAGTTTACCGTTGTAAAACGCTAATACCAAGTGGATTTTTCATTTTGGGGAAAACATTGTAATCAGAAGGACTCAGATCCGCACTGTAGGCTGGGTGAGGAGGTGTTTCCCAATTGTAATCGTTCAATACATGACTCTTAGATGCACTCTTGCGTTATCCTCATTAAAGATGATTTAGATATATAATATTTACGAACAGTCTCCTTCTGGCTCACCCATCCGTTTTCTTCCAAAGAATGAAAATATTTTCCTCTACTTAAGAGCGTAGATTATCTCTGTCCTGCGGGGATTAACTGCGTTAGAAATATATTTTTCATGATTCATTTGAAAATGTTGCTGCTGTTTTCTGTAGTCGCCACACCTTTTGGAAGCAATTCACAAATTCGGTTGGCATAAGCCCACGTCATAAAGCTTCAACTCTATTTTAAAATCTTTCACCTAAGACCGGATACGTAATTAATTTCCCGCATCCATTTTAGCAACTTATAAACTGAGCTTTACGGCAAATAAGTTATGTCTGTAGAGATTTGTTCAGAATTATACGTAGTGGAATAGTTGACCATCTCGCAGCATTATGGAGTCGAATGTTTGCGCACTACGTATTACTTTTTCGATAGCATTATATGAAGAAAAAAGTGAGGATATCAATGAAATGAGTAAAGCACTGGATGGCAAGAAGTGTACAGTCGAGTGCAAAAAAACAAAAAAAAACAAAAACAAAAAACGTGCCCAGCCTTTAGTTACCTTTAGTGTTTTCCATTCTTGAATGTTGGCAGAATCTCATCATTTGTGTTCCGCGCCTGCCTTAGGTGAGCCATTCTCTAGTTGGTTTTAGTCCGATATGCTAGCATTACCCTGTGAAGAACGGTCAGGCCTACCTGGGCGATGAAAGGGGGAGAATCGGTATATGTCACCTGAATGGTTGAAACAATATGCCTCCCAAAGACTGTCCATACGAGTCCGTGAATGAGTCCAGCTTTTATTGGTTCGGCATTCAAGCATTAACCTCTGTAATCGAATGTGGGATGGAAGGCGCGGCAAAGGCGTGTTAATCATTGATTGCCAACTTAAACCGTGGTTCCTCATATCGGCACGGTTTTTTGTACCATACTGTACAGAGGCAATAATAAAAGGATGGAGAGAGCATGTGCAACAAATACCTGATTACCGTGGTTTTAGATCATGGGGTAACCATTTAAATCAGTAGGACAGGATTTAATGAACGTGCATTAATTAACCATTGCATAAAATAGTCGATCCATATTCAGAAACGAATCTTTGAATTTTAGGTGTATAAAAGTTAGTTTAGGACTAATGCACCTAGATCTAGGCCACGCTTAACTGCTGTCTTCTCAGAGTAACCTGTTTGAAATGAGTCTGTCCTAACCTACAGATTTACTTGCATTTCTTTTTAAAGCTAAGTAGAATAAAATACCAACATGTAATCATGTAGCTTATGAAAACCATGATGAATTATTATTTTATAAATTAATCACATTTTCTTGTTGCAAATTCGAAATTACACTCAGAAAGACATTTAGTTTTACAAAATTAATATCATAGAAGCTTTCTTAAGTAGTTATTTGTTATATGGTATTGCAGTAACGGCTTGATGGTCAAGGTTTAGATTTTACCATGAACATCTGAAATAGCCGAAGAGATGTACGGAGATTTTCTGTTACACAGAGATTTGTAAATGCCAGTTACATAAATGAATGCAATTGCGGAACTATCGGTTAACTTTCGCTATTTCCCATCTTCTCTGAAGGCCTGAATAATATTGGCGCTTTGCGTTAGTTGGCCTCAGGTTGCCCGGCATGCATAGCCAGGTCGTTATTTTTGGTGTTTAAGAGCTTGAGAATTGTTTGAGGCAGGTATAGTTAAGTTACGACTTCGGACTTAAAACTATTATCAGGACTGTCTTCCAGCATACATCACCTAAATGCACTGCGAGGCTGAAATCCTTGCGGATAGATTCTACAATAATTATTATAAGTAGATTTTAAAATATCATTTAGTCTTAATTTGCCGTACCATCTGCCCACTTTAGTATACTTCAAAGCTACACTCCTAGTAATATTTAAAGTGTAGTAATTTTTGGGTAGGGTCTGACTCAATTATAATTAGGCACCTTTTCTCCTACACGATAGTATTTATAATTAATTATCTATAAAAATGTAACTGTATGGATATAATCATCTCTTAAACAATATAGCACATAACTGAATAGTTATTTTTGTCTAGGATTTTAGTGCTCTACAACAGATGAGCAGAGGAGGAATTCCTACAAAGAGCGTTTTTTTCTCATAGTGCTTAACGCACATTTTTACTGCATATGGCACTACAATTGGGGGACACTGATGATACATTAAATGAAATGATAATTTGGAAAGGAAATTTAGGAAGGAAACGTTCCAGGCCTGAGTTTAGGGTACCTCTCCGGCATGAACCGCTGATCTCCCATGCACGAGTACGT
Source organism: Deroplatys truncata (assembly GCA_030765065.1). NCBI lineage: Eukaryota > Metazoa > Arthropoda > Insecta > Mantodea > Mantidae > Deroplatys > Deroplatys truncata. The sequence goes on along the minus strand of CM060990.1, from coordinate 127,876,086 downwards.
GCCATAACAACCTCGGCTACCCGTGCCTATAATGCACTTCATGATAAAGAACTTGAAAATTTAGTTCCATTATCAAAATTCTTAGAAGAATGGGACGAGGTTTATATACACACACTTAAAAAGATTGACTGAATACAGTGAAACCGAATTTATACATTTCTAACCTCTACGTTTTTCGCACATGTACGTTGTATATTGTGCACTTTTTCGATGTTGCATGCCAAGTTACCCCACTTTCACGTTTTCCATTTATACGTTTTCGCATTTTTATATTATTATCTTTACTCCCCCACAGTCGCTTTTGTCACACTTAAACATTATAAAGACCAAGAAATCGTCACAAAGCATTTTATATATGATGTGACCAGCTGATTGTTGGTTTGTTGTCTGAAAACTAATAAAAATAAATTCAAGTTAGCATTAAAAAGATATCTCATCACTCACACCTCTATACAGAGGAGGATTTCTTTCATTCAAAAAAATAACTGACTATGAAATGTTACCAAATTTTATAAATACATTAAGTATAAATGATATTGTTTTAAAATGTTTTATCTCTAACGCACTCTACATAAGAACTACAATTTATTTACATACAAGTACACATTGTAATTATGTATTTATGACGTAATCTACATCCTAGAGTAGACTAGCTTTCTTTAAGCTGGTCTAGCTCACTATAGGGTCTACAGATTGAAATGTTTTGTTTTGTTATGTTATGTTATGTAAACTCATTATTGCGGGCCGTAGCTACGTACACATGACAACACTGCTGTTCATTACTGTAGTAACCGGTTTCAGAGATAAGGAAGGGCTTGAATGCGGTCCACTGCCGAGTGTTGTGTGGAAAATGATGAAATAATTAAAGAAGTTGTGTTACTATCAACTGAACAAAATAGTCCTGAGGAACCTGAAGAATCGGATGGTGAATCTGTTAAAAACTGAGTTTTATTTATGGACGCTCTTTAACTGCTGTGGTCCTTAGCGTCCCATTCTATATTGGGCATGAAAGACCGGTGATTTTGCTCAGAGGCCTCTTTATCAGGCTTGAGGTTCTTTTATGTGCCGTAAATGTACGACACGGGATCACCGGCTTTACTTCCCTTCCGAAGGAAGCCATGCTAAGGACTTTAACGCCCGAAACTCTCGGCCGGGTTTGAACCCCGACCTCCGGAACTAGAGGCTAACATGGTAACGAGCACACCATGGAGGACAAGTGAATCTGTGGACCCCCAGTCTGTCAGAATCACTTAATGCATTGGGAGTAAAACAACGTTACATAAGATCACGAAACATTAGCGATGACAAGATGTGCATAATAATTACATATGAGCACTTGATCTTTGAATGCAGTGTTGTTTCCAAAGAACAAATCACAATTGATTCATTCTTTAGGCCTAAGCAAATTTAATTGCTCATAATTTAGGCATAATTGAACTACTGTAGGCACCTACTACTGTACAGTATATGTATCTTACGTTTGCCTGCATTTTAAGTTAATACATGCATACTAAGAAGTTTCAAGTTAACGTCAATCTCACTTGCACATTTAATTTATCACCCCCCTTCAAAAACGTATAAGCGAAACGTATAAGTGAAACGTATAATAATAATAATAATAATAATAATAATAATATAATTATCATCACCTTAATGTTCTGCAAACTTAGAAGCTTCTAAATTGTCATAGGAAATAGTATATTTAACTTGATTAAAATAACAAGTAGAACCACACAAATTACAAGAGAGGTAGCATCCTATAAACCTCAGTTCATCAGAATATCTACTGAGAATGAATTATACACGATGGCAATTGCAAGGCATTGTTCGTCTTTCTGCATTCTTAATTATTGTTTTATATTCTGAAAACAAAACCAGTTAAAATCTATGTTTCTTTCTCTCTTTCTTTCCTCACTATTCAGCATTAATCTTGTATTTATTACCTATCCGTACGATTACAACGACTTTGCTTCAAATTTCCCTTACTGCTTGACGCTGTTGCCCAACATCTTTCTGTTATCTTAGGTTAGAATTAAACCGATATCAGATAAAATGAAATTAGAATTATACACCACAAATAGAGAAAATATCTAAGATAATTGCTGAACTTCAATATGAATTGGAGTTAGCTATCTTTATGAAACCAGCCCTAGCTAAGATTATACTGTTTGTTAACAAATTAATTCTTAGAGTTGCATTAACTTAAAAGAATATTACGTCTGTGCGTGCGTTTATTTCACTTTAAGGAAATTAACACGGGAGTTTCCGAAGATAAAGTGATCAAAGGGTTTTTCTCGCCGTCCTTGAAAACGGACTGTTTCTTTGCCCTGTTATTACTGTTGTGTTAAGAATGGAGGATGTTTCATTCGGCCGTACCTGTTCCGCTGCAGACTGTGGAATCATTGTGATTTTGTTGACTGCTACCGCATCAAAACCATATGCCATAATTGACTGCGATGGTCGAGATTTGTGTCGTTGGTCGGCAATCTGTCCGTCAGTAAGTGACATTATAATGCCCCACCGCATGGACCTCTTAGCTCATTAGGCAAGCTTATCTCCCGGATATGTGAGATAATGATCAACTGGATGCTTTATTCCCGCACATGAAGTATATGTTCACTTTCTGACGGGTCAGCCCCCAAGCACCCACCAGGATTTAATGAGGTTGTTGTTCTCAATACAGTTTTCAATAGAAAATATAACTGTCGAGGAAAGTCACCTCTAGGGTCACTTTAGTCAATTTAGTATTTAATTTAATACGATCATGTACATGGTGTTCTAATAAGTTATACATACAGAAGGCCTTGGCTTTTGGTTGAGAATGCTATGGAGTAGAAAATAGTTGTTACTCCACAGAATATGCACGTAAAATAAGACAAATGCCCCGGATATATCATTTCAAGTTGTGTGTGTGTAAAAAGAATCGAATCTCTTTATAACGCTACGATACGTATGCGATACCAATGACAAAATATTTTAATAGCTCTCATGTAAGAACACTTCTGCCCCTCTAAGCTGCTTTCTTCCATGGTTTCTTTTTCCAATCCGATGTGTGGGTGCCATATCGTGGTCGCGTACGTCTAACTTGATTGGTCCATTCTTATCACGTGGCCTCCCGACATCCACTTCATCGTCATTGCGTCAGGTATGGTGGTCATTCTTTTTAGGTTGGTGTTAAAACTTGTCTTTCAGTGTGACTCCCAGTATTTTTCTCAGCATCTTTCTCCAGCGTGTTTGTATCTTATCTTCCTGCACGGAGGGGACTCCACGCCGATCCAGAGGGGATATTGTACCTACGCCCCACGAGGGTCCGTCCCCGCGAGGTAGGGTGAGGCGAGAGGATCCAGGTGGCCGGACCCAGGAGCGACGATACAGCCATGATAGGGTCCGCATCTTTGTATTGTTGCGAGCTGCTTGTCAGACAGAGTCCATGTTTGACATCCGTAGAGGATTACTGCGAAGATGCAGGATTCTAAGGTCTTAAATTTAAAAACTGAATTTTATTTATGGACGCTTTTTAACTGCTGTGGTCCTTAGCGTCCCATTCTATATTTGGGTGAAATACCGGTAATTTTGCTCAGAGACCTCTTTATCAGGCTTGAGGTTCTTTTATGTGCCGTAAATCTACGACACGGGACCACCGGCTTTACTTCCTTTCCGAAGGAAGCCATGCTAAAGATTTTTACGCCCGAAAAGATCTATCGCCCTCCACCGGGTTTGAACCCGCAGCCTTGGGAACTAGAGGCTAGAATGTTAACCACTACACCACGAGGACGACAGATTCTAAGGTCTGAAGCCTTAGCTTGCGGTTGATTTATCTAACAATATGAACTTCAGGCTACAGAATGCCTTCCAAGCCGATGGTATCCTGTGTTTTAACTCGAGGTTAATAATATTACTTATTTGTCATTTAACTTTCACAAAGTAATATACATTGTCATTACCACATTCTAAAACACTACATCATCAAGATTTGTCTCTTCAAACTCCTTAATACTATAAATAGTTTTAGTTTTTAACCATTGTTTAAGTATTATCTATTTAAGTTCACATTACTTGCATTTAGTGGTAGCTTGTTAAACCATTTAATTCTCATATGTTTAGAACTATTCTGCATTTTACCCAGTCTAATAAAAGCAGGATCTAGATTCTGTTTATTTATTTTTTCATATTGATGAACATCTGATATAGAATTAAAACTATGATAATTGTGTTTAACATACTCCAGTACCTTTGATATAAAAAGTCTAGTCCACGTCATAATATTTAAATGTTAGTCGGCAGGCAAACAGTGACCAAGAAAGGCAAAGATAGAACATAGTGGAAAGAACTAGGACGTAGTCTATCACAATCTCAAATTAATTAAAGTGTTATAGAGTTAAACAGGACCAATCAATCAATGAGTATTACAGTGTAGAGTTAATAGGACAAAAGTTCTAGAGATAAGCAGACCGACAGAATGTCAACCTCGCCAAGCGAGAAGTAACGGACCACCGCTTATAGGGACAATATGGCTAAATTCATTCCTTCATTCATGTAAAAATGTTTTCTCCATTTCCTTTGTATTTATGATGCAATCTTCCTTATCAGGGCAAGCTAAATAATTTTACAAAGAGAGAAAATTGCTAACATTAGAAGTCAATGAACAGATAATATTTAATTAACAATTGAGAAGCTTGTTTTATCCATGGTCGCAAAGAGGTTCACTTGGTGACCTAGGAGTACGGAATCTACATATTCACCAGCTTCACCCCTATTTGGCTGTATATGTTAAAGGTTTCTGTGCTATGTGAAAACTGTGAAGCTATTATATTGCTAAATAACCACGGGACAAAAGAGAAGATACAAAGGTTTAAAATTTCACCTACTGTAAGTATCTAACAAGTCACTTTACCATTCCGATCGAGGATTGTCCCACAGCCAAAGGGTACTTATAGGCTATGCAGAGTATTCAGATTTTGAAGGATTGTCGGAGAGAGGTTGAGGAAGCCAGGCCTTCCGCCGATGTTTGTGAATATCAGGGGATTTTTCATCCGTTATTAGGAATAGCTGGGTCTGTAGAAATTACAATTATAAGGGATAAGCTATAAGTTTTATGTTTCGGCCTAAACATCTTATAGATCAGTGTACAAACATGTCATAAATGTCGGAAGTCAACTGGTATACTTTTTGCGTCTCGTGCACATCTGCATTAATATGAGTTAATGCTTTGCCTGCCACCTTATTCATTTTCGTTGTTTTTCTTGTGATTCTGGTTGCCTTTGCTCTTTTTACTTTTACCCACACATTTACGCGGATTCAAGCACCCATGCCCGAAGCGGGACTCAAAACCATGGTCCTCCACGCGACAAGTACCAAAGCTATGGCTATGGCCATGAGGAGCACTCACCTTGACAACCAGTTGATAAAACTCAAGAAAAACGCGATTAACCTGCTAAACCCTGTTAAATTACTGACAAAAGCCGGGGACAGTCGATTCCACATCTACGTGCATGGAATTAACATTAACCTTTAAACATTGCAATATAACGAATGGAGGGTGCCAGGGCACAAAGGTATTGCTGCAATGAAGAATCATTCCTTCGCACCGAAAGACTGTGCTGACATTCCCAATTCATCTAATTCAATTAGTTTATGGAATTTTCGTAGTCCTTCTCGGACTTATTTGCGAATACACTTTTCTGAACGGTCTCATTTCTAAATAGTAAAGATTCCGAATCGACCCTCTTCTGGACATCGAGATTTCAAAGGAATTATTTCTCAATGAATTACAAAGTATCGTTCCGAAAATTATTTTAAAAATTAAAAAATGCTTCACAAATTAAATAATTATAACTCTAAGTTCTATACACTATTTCTAGTAATTATTAATTAATAGAATAAACTAGAGTAGAGCAGAGTGGTGTATTTATTGGTCTTAAACATTTTACATGTTCAAACTCATATATCGCACGGGTCAAATAGACATGCTTATATAATACACTGTGGTTCATATTTTCCAGATTATATTCATCACACTGAACCTTAAAGTTAATGATTTTTACAAGAAATGAAAAGAAAAGAAAAAAACAGATAAACTAACAACAAAAATCACACAAAAAAGCTTGTTCACAAGCACACGCTATTGTTTACAAAATAAACAAATACCCGCCCCTAAGCCACTAACCCTCCCCCTCCCGACTTTGGCCCTCTCCGATCTGAACTGCATAACCTTTTGTAAAAATGTACCAATTGCTTCCCCCTTACCCCTCAAGGTCCAACAAGCTTCTAACCCTCTGCTTGAGTTAACAAAGAAGCCTGGCAAATACTTTCTCCTCAACTGTTCTGTCTTAGTACAATACGCCAGAATATGAGTCCAAGTTTCTTCCTCTCTACACCAGGGACAGATTATTATGCCTTCTTCGTTACTGAATTTGGTCGCCCGCTATGATCCTAGTCTGAGCCAAACAAGCCCTTGCTTGCTGGCTCTATTTCTGGACAAAATATATTATTCTATACCCCATTCTGTTTTTAGTTTCGACTGCAAGTTTAATGATGCATGTCGTAAGGCTCACATATATTCGAAGCAGTTACTATCATTTTTGTACATACTTAGGATACTGAAGGAGAATACCCCAAATTGTGGCTTGCAGGTAATAGTTATATTACATGTTGGTAGCTTTGGAAAACCAGTGAATCTTGATTATCAACTATGAATAAGTAAAAAAGACCGAAAAATAACGCGCGTATATACTTTTGTCAAAGTTTTCTGTTTTTCAAATAAAAGGCGTTTATTACTAAAACAGTTATGTATCAAGCATTTTAAAATGTGTATTGTTGGTTAGCAAAAAGCCGTGTAAACAGACTAGATAACACATGTGCAAATGGCAAGTGATGACGCAAGGCAAATTGCAAAACGATTTTTTCTAGCGAGTGTAGAGAATTATTGACTGTCGTCCTCAGAGGAAAAGGTCCAATGAAACGATAACTAAAATGCAAAATATATGTTTGCACAAAAATAAAATATGAATTATGAAAAAACTTTGCTAGTGTGGCTTGTTTTGGTGTGGAATAAGGTTCTAAAGCGGACATTAAATCCAAATTTTTATTCTATTACTTTCTCTAGCACTTACTTAGAGAATGTAGAGGAATTATTGTATTCCAGCCAAAATTTCGATGTTGTGATTTCTCCGAAGGCCCTTGGATAAAAAAAAACAAAAATGGTTCGCGTCTTGCACGCCTGTAAATAGCATAACTAAAAAATGAAATGTGGAATTAATAACAAACTTTGTATTTATGGATGAACTTTTGTTATTTTCTTATTTTCTAAATATTGTTCTGACGATTTTGAAAATATACTCTTAAGTCCTCTTAATTTGAAATGCATTTTTACAAATGGTAAATCAGGAAGAGATAGACAAAAACTTACTATATAAAAATATATACCTTATTAAAACCTACAATTTACTTGAAAAAATAATTTCCGAACTACTCCTTAACAGTTTGAATTTTTCAGTACCTTTGTCATTTTTTAAGTGCTGTCACCACTTAGTTCTTTCTCGCGATGCCATGGAAAGAATTAGGAATTTTAAACCGGTATAGGTATAGCGATCGACTTCTTTAAGATTTAACTAACACTTCAGCCTTCTGTATCCCCTTTGTACCTGTCGTCCTCCGTGATCTAGGAGTGCCATGCTAGCCTCCGGTTCCGGAGGTCACGGGTTTAAACCCGGCGGAGGGCGATGGATTTTTTTCGGGAGTAAAGATCCTTGACATGGCTTCCTTCGGAAGGGAAGTAAAGCCGGTGGTCTCGCGTCGTAGATTTACGGCACGTAAAAGAACCTCAAGCCTGATAAAGAGGCCTCTGAACAAAATTACGGGTCTTTTACGCCCAATATAGAATGGGAGCTAAGGACCACAGCAATTAAAGAGCGTCCATAAATAAAACTCAATTTAATTTGTTTCCCGTTGTACCTACAACGAAATGTGTAGTGAAACTATTTCTGCAAACGCTTATCTCGACTAATTTGAAGTAGATAGGAAAATAAGCCTTAGCAAGAATAATTTTTAGAAGATATTCACGAATAAACGACAGTGGCTAGGGAAAACTATGTGAACGCAACACATCAAACCTTAGGATGCAATTTTAATCTCGGAAAGCGAGGATAATGGTTTTCGGTAACATGGCTTCGGAAAAATGTCCTCGAAAAGACCGAGCTCGGGAATAAGAGTATTCAAAATCCACATTTGACAAATGAGAGCGTTAGGAAAACGATATTTTGTCTGAAAAGATCAATGCGTGAGTGAATAATATAAAACTTCTATCTGCAACGAATCGACGTGGAAGAGAATAAACACTTTAAAAATGTGTTCTAACTGATAAGATTTTGAGTGAGCAGAACCCCAAATGAGACTGATAATTTCTCTTAACAGGTCATTGCACTCTCAGAAAACACCTTTACACAGTCAGAATCTTTAAGGAAAATCCATTCTGCAAACGTTGTGGTGAATATAATGGTGGAGCTAACATTTTATACATAAAATACAGTCAGCCAGGGAAACGTTTTATTTCCATAGTTTGATAAATTTTCCACTCAAATGTCAGTGATCAATGAGATTGAGAAATGGATTCTATAGTGTAGTAAGTCCTAATTCCCCACAAATCTCAATTACACTGTTTAAAATTATTCAATATTTAACGGTTACAAAATGACCTCTACTCGTCATTGTTAATCAAAATTATTCCACAAATTCGTCTTAAGAATATTTATGATTGCATATACTTCCTATTAAGCATGATAAATGCTCTTAAATTCATTCATTCATTATCTGTTTACCCTCCTCTTATGTAGGACTTACACCCCCAGGACTTACAAGCGGGTGCAGGTCGAGGAGCAGACACTCATGGATCAGACAGAGCAGCCAGGATGGGTGATCAGCCCGATGCCTGGTATGAGATGAAGGAAGTATATGAAGCGAAATGTAGGTGAAATGGATGAAAGGAAAGGTGATGATGGAGCAGTTGGTGGAATGAATGGCGGGGGAAACCGGAGAACCCGGAGAAAACCCGCCCAGACGCCGCTTCGTCCACCACAAATCCCACATGCAGGTCCCTGGGATTGAACCCGGGCCACCTCGGTGGGAGGCGAGCGGTCTAACCACTCGGCCACGGCGCCGCCATAAATGCTCTTAAATAATAGTTTCAATTCAAAATTCTACGATAATACATATTTTGTTGAAAGTACCCAGGAGGCTAGGAAAACAGACATTCATTATCTGTTTACCCTCCTCTTGTGTAGGACTTACACCCCCCAGGACTTACAGGCGGGTGCCTGGGGTCAGAGGCCCGTCGAGGAGCAGACACTCATGGATCAGACAGAGCATCCAGGATGGGTGATCAGCCTGGTATGGGATGAAGGAAGTAGATGAAACGAAATGTTGGTGAAATGGATGAAAGGAAAGTAGTTGGCGGAATGAATGGAGGGGGAAACCAGAGAAAACCCGCCCAGACGCCGCTTCGTCCACCACAAATCCCACATGCAGGTCCCTGGGATTGAACCCGGGCCGCCTCGGTGGGAGGCGAGCGGTCTAACTACTCGGCCATGGCCCCGCCCCTTAAGACAACAGACAACTGTTTAAAAATCAGGACGATATCATTATGTTAGGAATGAGACTTTCCCACAGAATGGGACAGCAAGTGAACCCTGCCTGTAGATAGTGTCAACAGACAGATGACACAGCTCCTCATCTATTGCGCGAGTACCCAGCACTTGCTCACCAAAGAGCCTTCATATTTGGGAGTCATTTCCAAAACTGGAGTATCTTTCAACCATCGTGGTCCATAATCTGATTCATTACATTATGAACGTCACATCTCTGGATCGTTGACAAGGCTGGGGATGTGCAATAGATCTGTAGAGGTCGCAGTACATGGCAGTACTGCTCCCTCCTATCGTGCTAAACTTAACTAAACTAACCACGATATTAGGTAGTCTTTAACAAGGTATTCCTCATCCTCTTTGTACGAGCTCACGTGAAAACAAAGATCGACCACTTAAAATTTAAAAGTAAACTGTTTAAAACGCAGTAAAGTTTAAACGAATGGGAGTTAATATTTCGGACATTTTTAGTACGGTGTACATTTATGTTTGACAAAAACCAGATATATATTTTTCTGCCAGAAAGCATACGTCTTATGGTCCTTGTAAAACATTTCATAAGAATGAAAAAGACCATATATTGTGGACTTGTGTGTTGATCAATAAATAAAACTCGAAAAAAATGTGGTAAAGAATAAAATTGTTCCGCGTGAGAGATAAAAAAACACGCAAAGTCACACAGCAAAAGTGCTGAATATTTCGGGTTTACCCCTTCATCCCTAAAAGAATTAAAAATGCACACAGAAGGAAACAACACTTGACAGTCGACTGCATTATTCTAAAATATTATGTATAATACTTTAATCAAAGCAATTGTGAAATTTTTGAGCTAATAAAAGCAAACGAAAATGTTTCCATGTAAAGAGTTGTTTGGAGTGAGAAAAATTCCATGGAAATCGTTGACTTATATCCTTTAAAGGTTCCGTGCCTAGGTATACTATTGGTATATATGGACTTCTCGTCGTCCTCCGTGGTGTAGTGGTTACCATGTTCCTCTAGTTCCCGAGGTGGCGGGTTCAAACCCGGCGGTGGTCGATGGATTTTTTCGGGCGTAAAAATCCTTAGCATGGCTTCCTTCGGGAGGGAAGTAAAGCCGGTGGTCCCGTGTCGTACATTTACGGCACGTAAAAGAACCTCAAGCCTGATAAAGAGGCCTCTGAGCAAAATTACCGGTCTTTCACGCCCAATATAGAATGGGACGCTAAGGACCACAGCAGTTAAAGAGCGTCCATAAATATAACTCAATTTCAATTGGAGTTCTCAGTTTGTTTTGCGCAGTTATAAACACAGACAGACAGGTTCATGCTTGAATACGAGTTTTGTTATTTATCCTATTTTTCTGTTTGTCTTACGCTATTCTCGAACTTGTACCTATTTCTAAAAATGTTCTTTTTTTGTTTGAAGGACACCAAATCGTACTTTCTAGGAAATTTTTATATCGAATTTAAATATTTGATCAACTGAATGTAACAAAATATAATTTTAACGGATAAACTCACTGGCACATATACCGAGCTTATAAATGTGTAGTTAAAGTAGCGAGTGTAGTTCAAGGGATCCATAAATTATTTTATACTCCCTCACACCACAACTATCAAAGTAAAATAACCCCAATCGGCTTCAAATCTACTATGAATTAAGGAGAGGTTGAAATCTTCTTAACCTCTCTCTGAATTTGCCTGTCATAGAACTAAATCCTAGATTAGATTAGATTAGATTGTATTCTGTGAGTTCACTAGCAGCCGTAAAGGCTTGTGAACATAGAACATGTCAAGGAAATGTACAAAAATTACATATAAACATAAATATTACACAGAATATGGAACATTTGAAATAAAATAGACACATACTATATGCGTGTCAAGGAAATGTACAATAAAGTTACATATATACATAAATATTACATAGTATACAGAACATTTAAAATAAAATAAAGACATATTATATACAAAATGAAGCAAAACAAGTGTAATTTTGTACAGAGTTGAATACCTTCTTACTGTTATAAGGTTAACATACGTATAGGCAAGAACAGTTATTTTAACATTCACTAGGATTTTACCTTTGTTCGTCTGATCATTTTGTTCTATTTGATTTGTAATGCATAGCATTTACTGTCAGTTCTTAATATACATACATTTAAATAGCTTCATTAATTCTAGAGCAGGCATCAAATATGACTGGCAATTGTCATTAATATTTACTAATACTACTTACAGAGCTATATAAGTATTATCATCAGGATAATTTGTCATTCAGATAATCTTGTACAGAATAATATGCTTTTGAGCATAGGTACTCTTTAACAGCAGTTTTAAAGACATTGAAATTGTCAACTTTTCTCTTAAGATCATTAGGGAGAGTATTAAATATTTTTATGGTCTCGTAATATACACCTTTCTGGAAGCAAGAAAGCTTTGCACTGGGATGATGGATGTTACCCTTTTGTCTAGTGTTTATCTTATGAATTTCCATGTTTGTAATAAATGTGGCTCGATTGCATACATAGAATTTTAAGATTGAAAATATATACATGCAAGGTAGGGTTAATATCTTCAGTTTACAGGAGATTGAAATTCCTTGAGATTATTGACTGAGAGACTTTCCAACAAGCATTTAATAAATATATTTCTGCCCCTTTTAAGGGTATTCCATACTGAACTTTTGGTATGTTTTGATTACCGTTTTAATTTTCATGGAAATAATCCCCAAACATTGCACTATAAAGACCCAATTACGATTGGGTCCCTCTGATCATTTCAGTGCCCAAATTTCACGTTTAAATGGTTGTGCGCAGGATGTGCAAATAGAAGGTAAAATTTAATTTGTTCGTAATCTTGCATTCTATGTTTTCGTTTCTTAAAATGCTCTCCATTATGCAATTTTCTAGTTTCTTTCAGATTTTCATTATACGTTCCTTGAAGATTAATGAAGGGATATAAAGAGCCTTTTCTTGACATCAAGTATACTTTTGAATTTAGGGCTTTAATAATGTAACATATTATTGATTTTTGGAAATTTAAAGGATTAATAATTTATTCGTTTTTCTATGAACATTTGAAATATTACAAAAAACTTAATCTTTAACTGCAAAGATATGTATTAGAGGAATAATATACACAATATAAAAGTCTAAACATTCCAGTTTTTCATCACGTGGGGCATTTCACGTGAAACTCGATTTTCATTTATTGTAAATAATTATGTTGAACAAGTATGTGATAACATTTCAGATAAACTGTTTGAAATTTGTAGAAATTTGTAATTTCAGTATGTTGTGTACTCTTTTAAATGCAACAGCTCTATATTAAGGTGAAACCAATGAAGAAGGGAAATCATGCAGTAGAGGAATACTTTCATAGTCCTGTAATAGAAGGTTTAATAGTTACAAAGTATTTCAATATAATCCAATCCCTTAATCTGGCATTGTAGTTGGTTTTACGTAACAAAGTTTCTGTAATAAAACGAGCCTGATTAATATCACTCAAATGAGGATTACAGGACCATGCTGAGCTTTAGGTAGATCCAATAACTCATATTTATGATGTGGACCAGGTAACTTGACAGGGTGAAGAGTATCATTCCATTCTTGAGAACATCATGGACTCTCTTACCCCTTGCAGAGATCTTTAACCCTTCTAATAGCTGCCAGTTTGTAAAAAAGAGAGCACAGCGGTCAGAAAAATGGCAACCGGATTTTGTGCTGTCTCTCAGAGAAATTATTTGACGGCGTTATGAATTCTATTTCCACTGTAAAATGTTCTTATAAGGGTATCAAGCTACACAAATATTTAAGAGTAATCAGTTACTTAATGAAACTGTTGAAATAAGATTTATAATATTTTCCTACTGCGTGTGAAAATAATCGACAGGGTAGATATATTTTATCTATAGTAATATAATGCCGGACAAGTTGACCATACAAGTTGGTGAACGCCGTGTCCTCGTCCTTATCTCCCAATCACATTTTTTACTCGACCGAGCATATCCAAGTAAGAATAATATTGCCAGTGTTTACACTGTTGCGCTTCCAAGAAGAGCGGGAAGAGCAAATGCAGGCTGGAACATTTAAGTTGAGACTGTACAATATCACCAAAACTAAACGTTGTAGAAAGAAATGTCTTAAACAAAAGTTGCTTGATATTATGGGGAAAAGTAAATGCCATTAGTCGTGTTTTATTTGGAGGACGTTGTGATGGCCATTTTAGGGTCAATTTAATTTTTTTAAACTAGAACCTACATTTTTATGTTGTTTTCTCACTTCTCATAAAAAAACTAAATAACATTTGTATAAAGCACGTTGCAATTGTTCTTACACCAACGTAAATAACAAAGAAAATTCTGAATGGATGTGTACGAAGAGCACAATGAATGGTTGGATCATCCATGGATAGTCACTTCAGGTCAAGTTACGTTTCGTAATTGCGAACCAAAATTTTTATGTTGTTTCCTTATTCCTCATCACAAAATAAAAGCTTTTTATAAACCATTTTCTAATGAGAAAACAACATACGAAATGTAGGTTCCATTTTAAAAAATTAAATTTGCCCTAAAATGACCATCATAACGTCCTCCAAACAAAATACGACTAATGGCATTTACTTTCCCCCCATAATATCAAGTAACTTTTATTAAATACATTTCTTTTTACAACGCTTAGTTTTGGAGATATTGCACAGTTTCAACTTAAATGGCCCACACTGTATATTCAGAAAGATAAATACCTCCGATATGTCTTCGTGGTTTGTCAGGTAGTAACAAGGACTACAGAATTTATCCTGAGAGAATCTGGAGCTCGAGTTGTATTTGTTTTGACTATTTGTTGAAAATTAAATAAACAATGATAGTAAAAGTGAAAAGACATTTATTTGGTTATGTGCTGGTTTCATTCATTGCATCAATGCAAACGGATTCATTCTACGTGTAATCTATTTAGCTCGGCAGCACACTCTTTATTTTTCAGTTTAAGAACTTTGGTAGCAAATGTGTTATTAGAGAGAACCTGAAGTATATAACCTGCAATACTGATGAAAGTAAAAATGAGGTTCTAACAATGCGTTATTCTAATGAATTTAAATAAAATTAAATATTCGTAGAGAATACGGTGGATATAGCGTTTTAGATAACAAGCGTAAGAAAATTAGACTGGCAACGTCTATCCTAGTGAATATTAGTAAAATGTGATTCGGACTATATGCATTTTACTAATCAGCACATATTAACTGATAGTGTATTTCAATCTTATTAACTGTAATATTCACAAAAGTCCACAGAGTACTCCCCTCCTCCTAAGATTCGATCACACACACACACACACACACACACACACACACATCTTTAGAGTCAAATAATAATATTTTGGAAGTAATTATATCAGCGGCCTCGGGAGTTCATTAGAATTTATATATGTAAAGCTTAGTAAACCTATTTGCTTTTTCAGAATCAGCGGAAATAGTTTCTTATTCCTTTACAGTACTTTTTATCCTGATATGGAAAGTATATAAACCCTGTATTTTAGTTTAGAAAGCTATAAGTAATCCATGACATGTGAATACTTGCAAAAATTCCAAAATGGTTACATTTCTTCAAAAAAGTTCCAGTGTCCATGAAGAACATTACTTCTACTTAGATAGAATATCAACCAATTCAAGGACTTGGTTAACCACAATAAAATTATTAATAACGTTTAACACTTTTACTATATATTATTTCACACACCCTGTGAATGTGTGGTAAAATTAAATTAAGTTCTATTTATGGAAGCTCTTTAACTGGTGTGGTCTTTAGCGTCCCATTCTATATTGGGCGTGAAAGATTCGATATTTTTCTCAGAGGCCTTTTTATCAGGTTTGGGTTTTTTTTACGTACCGTAAATCTACGAGACGGGACCACCGCCTTTACTTCCCTTTCGAAGGAAGCGACG
Organism: Deroplatys truncata; assembly: GCA_030765065.1. NCBI lineage: Eukaryota > Metazoa > Arthropoda > Insecta > Mantodea > Mantidae > Deroplatys > Deroplatys truncata. The sequence continues at coordinate 127,860,525 of CM060990.1, read as the reverse complement.
CTAAGAATTTTTACGCCCGAAAAAATCCACCGCCCCCCGCGGGCTTGAACCGGAGACCTCGGGAACTAGAGGTTAGCATGGTAACCACTACACCATGGAGGGACGACGCGAACGTGCGGTGCTCACTCGGCTGCGCCGATCTCATTGGCTCTATGCTGAATAAATTCCTTCCGAAATCGCACACTTCTCCGATAGATAAACAAAAAATGATAAGTGCGGAAAAATTAAAAACCAAGTTAACATAAGCATTAAGCAGACGGCTTTAAAACATGCTGAAAATAAAATGTTATTTCATCTGCTAGCAGCGCGGCTTTGGAAAATCCAGTGGACATAATGGTGTAACTGGCTCTGAGTAGTGCCGAAAAACAAATGGATAAAATCAGATGCCATTTTAAGATTATCTGACTGTTAAATAGCATATTAGTTTCTCTACTTTGTACCTAATTACAATAAGTAGAAGAAGTATTGTATCCCACCCAAAAATTCTGTGTCGAGATTCCACCGGAAATACCTGTTTTGAGGCCCCTGAACAAGAAAGGAATTTTTAGAAAAAGGTCTGTGTGTGTGTGCGCGCGCGCACCTGTGAACAGAATAACTCAAAAATGAAAATTCGGTAAATACTAAATTTGGTATTTCTTCCAAAGATGCGACACAAAGATTTCTATCGAAATTTCTTATTTACTCAAAATGGATGTAACGATTTTGTTTCAAATACCATATATTTAAAATATTTATATGACAAATAAAATTTATATATTGAACTTTTTGACAATAGCCTATGAAGTCCTCCTCATTCGGAAAGAATTTTACACAATCTCGTATAACTTGTGCACGTTAGGGATGTCGTCCTCCGTGGTGTAGTGGTTACCATGCTGGCCTCTAGTTTCCGAGGTCACGGGTTCAGAACCGGCGGAGGGCGAAGGATGTTTTTCGGAAATAAAAATCCTTAGCATGGCTTCCTTCGGAAGGGAAGTAAAACCGGTGGTCCCGTGTCGTACATTTACGGCACGTAAAAGAACCTCAAGCCTGATAAAGAGGCCTCTGAGCAAAATTACTGATCTTTCACGCCCAATATAGAATGGGACGCTAAGGACCACAACAGTTAAAGAGCGTCCATAAGTAAAACTTAATTTCAATTTTTACAATAAGCGACAGACGAAAATGTAAACAACAAAACATGTAGATCTCTTGAAAATACACAATTTATTCCATATAACCTTTTCTGTGGCATAAGCCATTTCCGATAATCTATTATTAATGGTTCGAATTGTTCAATACTTTGTCATTTTTTAGTCCTGTCGTTAAAAGCGCTTCTTTTACTTTCGACTACCTAAAAAAGCGTTTTCGCACAGTGGTAACACAATGCATCAAATTTAAAGAAGCATGTTACAGCTATGCGCCACTGAAGTTTACAGAACCTCAACTGAAGAAGCCACGCACAAGTTTCCGACGCTGCCAGAACCTAATGCAGCGACATCTGAAAATGACAAAAATTTTGGTAGTTTATCTATAAACAGTCCTGTAGCTTCAGCGTTAATCACGGCAGCTAAAATAGTGTGAGGCACTCCTATTTAGTCCAGTACATATAAAGGTAAATATATAAATAAGTATTACTATATTTTGTAATAAAGGATGTATAATATAATATAAATATTATAATCTGTGGCTTTATTAAATGAAAAAATGCCGCCAATTGGAGAAGAGAAAACAGCAACAGCTGAAGAATTAGTATAAGGAATTACTGAAAGGAATGATATAATTCGGTAGGATGTAGGATTTTATCGGAGGGGGACACCTCGCCACTGCGACCAGCTTGATCTATTGTGGCTACACCCCCTGGGAGGCAGGGATGAGTTGAAGGAGCCGTAGGAGGTCGCAGGTCCGCAGGCAGACATGCCCACAGAGACGCGCACAAGTCCGTAATATTTCCAGTTTGAACACCCGCGCACCATTAGAGGCGAAGAATCCCAAGAGGGAGAGAGAGAGAGAGAGCAACGAAGCGGCCCTAACGGGAGGGACAACGCACCCTGGCGTTCACGGGAACAAATCTTACCAATACGCAAGCAACTACGCCGTCTTCCCGACACCGCCAACACCGTAGGACCCGAAGACACAGCTGAAACGTGAAGGGGAGAGATGACATGAGAGGAAATGGGGGAAAGGAGAAATAGGGATAGAATACAATACCCCGGCATTCGCCTAGGCGAGCAGGGGAAACCACGAAAAATCCCATGGTCAGGGTGGGCGGTCACCGGGAATCAAACCTGGGACCTCCCGAATGCGGGCCACAGACGTTGCCGCCTGAGCCATCCCACTCAGAATACATGAAGATAAATAAATAAATAATTATTATATTTCGCAATAAGTGATATATATATATATATATATATAAAATGTGTGGCCTTATAAATGAAACCATACCACCAATTGGAGAAGAGAAGTCATCAGCAGCTGAAGAATTAGTTTATGACATAAGTTTTGCTATAGTTATACACTGAAAACTAAAAAGAATGACATTTTAATTCGATAAATAAGCTATTGCCTTTAGATTTTCCTTTTAAAGTGAGTACACATTGATGTTTTAAAGTTGGTAACCGGTACCGAGAAATGGTGGTATTGGCGTTCTCTAATTTCTGCAGATTACACCTTGAAATTGTCAGCTGGAATTTGAAATCCAGATTAAAGTTTGTCTTTAGGAATAACTATAACTTTATGAGACTCTGAATACCGGCATATGAGCCATATTTACATTGCAATGTTTATCTATTTTTTCTCCTTTTAATGTTAATAAGGTACTCCGACTACGATGATGGTACATACAGGAATGATAAGAGTAATGTCAAGTATTGTAAGGATTATCTCGCAACTTAAGAGCCTATGAAAGCCGAATCAAAGCTAAAGTGATTTCTAATACCACCATTTGCACAACGACCATCATCTCCTAAAATCCCAAGGCCTTTCTCTCTAATTTTTTGACTCCCTACTCACATCTCATCACCCTTTCCGGTTTTGCAGATGGTTATTCTACAATAACTGACAGGGCAAAACGTAATAATTGAAATTTTCTTTTCAGGAACACATCACCACTAAAATGTCTGGTGAATATCTTGTAGCGGTCGCTGAAGTAGGCTGAGATGTGGAACTAGACACCACCACTCACTTCTTGTGCTTGCATTTAAAGAAATGCCAGAAGCTGCTATTGTGCTTCTTTAATAACAGCGAAAACGACAAGGGTTTCAAAGCATCACTCATTATTTAGCCGTCAGCTCCTATAGCTGCACAATATAATAGAATTTCTGGTAGAGGGAAGTGCAGGTATGTATTTAGAAACTGAAGACGCCAATCTTAATTATAACTCTTTGAGAACTATGGGAGTTGGATTTGACCACCCCAAGTCACGGAAGATAGAAATCAAAAGTGGGAGCATGCCACCCTAACCTTCAAAGGTCCTGAAGTCCATTAAGGCTAGCAGGTACAGTGAATCAAACTAATAATGGGTTGCTGATTTCTACAGCGGTAAGTGACGAAAACCTGCTGAAGGAAATTATTCTGTCTCGTATCGAACTGAACACCAAGGGAAGCTGTCTACATTTCTGCTTCAGGGTGACCACCTCCGTAGGTGAAGAACACGGGACAAGAGTGCCAAAAATGTGAAACATTTCAGGATTTTGAGGGACACAGCATAATTGAAACGGACTGTTTCTTCTTTTACAAACATAAATATGCCTTCACTAGACAGATTTAACTGTTAGAAAGCTCTGAAGCATGAGTCTTCAACCTGCGGTCCGTCGAGGCAGCTAATTTGACTCTGGGAGGTTTATTGAAACTGTGTTAATATTCCTTTTTTCACTCAATCTTTAAAGTAATGGCGGATTTCGCCATAAGCATGCTTCCCTAATGAACCGCATCTTGTTTAGATCTACATCATGTATAGTGGTTACATTTTACGAAAAGTTACTAAAGTACAGCTTTGACATTTTTCCACTATTATGGGATAAGTCACTAGAATCTGGTGATATTTGGGTTGTTAGGTTCGCACTTATTGCATGTTTTGCAAAGGTTAGTTATGTTGTACCTGTTAGTTTGGCGCCTTATTTATAGGGTCGCAGTAATTCAAGCTTTGCACACCGACCGTTTAGCTTTGGCTCTCCCATATCCTAACCTCTGAATGAAAAATTAAAAATAGCCTTAAGTGTCCCTTGAAGGGCAAAGGCCTCCTATCAAACAGGGAAAGCTACTCCACGTTAGGTGTTGCACCTGTTTATTTAGTTACTTCTGTCCGATTGTTTGTGTGGTGCACTATTCAATCACTGTTTTATAATAACATTACTTATTCGCTATTTAGTCACTACACGTATGTGTGTATAGAGCCACTACAATGTGTGTGTGCTCAGCAACGTTTTAGCTAGAGGAGTAGGGTGGCATATCTCTCAGATAAAGTTTTAGCTGGTGGGAGGGGTACACAGTATGCTCAACTCGTGCTCTGCGTGGTGCGTACAGTGGAAAACACTACCTTCATTCACTAGCTAAACCCCTGCCTGCTTGGAAGGGCACCCCAACCCTAGCTAAAACGCCACTGAACAGACATTTTTCATGTCAATTATTATAAGTAGAGGAGTTTACAGAACCAATGAACGGTGAGCTAGAATTTATGTTTTGCGTGGACACAATTACAATTTAAATGTAATTGTGTATTTATTGGAGATAAATCAAAGAACTGGCCATACACGATGCTTCCCTACACTAGTTGTTTCAGGTGGCTATAGCTCGCAATCAGGAGGGCTCGGGTTCAAATCCCGTACACCGGCCAATCTGCTTGGAATCTTTTTATGATTTCAAGTAAATATGGAACTGGATACTACAGTGCTATGACCCAAGGTTTCAGTACCCCTATGAAATCCATAACAATAAAATATATTGCACACATACCCGACTACGCAGCCTTCGTCACTTTTAGCAGATGGTACATGAAGGAGAGTGCAGAAAGGTAATGTGCCTGGAATAAACTGACATGTATGCAGTCTTAAAGTTTAAAAATGCACCAAAAGCTATGCTCTGGAAAAATTAATCACGGCATCAGGCGAATTCTTTTATTTATACAGGTATACCAAAGAACATATAATTATATATTTACAGTTTTTACATAATAAGGCATGAAATATGTAATAAAGCCTCATAATACTAAAATAAAAATAAAATAAATCTGTAATATTTCATCCTGGCATCTGGTTGTCTAAACCAGGACGTATATTCCAAATTTATTGTTTATTAATCAACGATTATTACATCATTTGTTTCTATTCATAATTGAACACCCGTGGACAAAAAATGAGCCATCCCCAGTTTCCATGTGACGATCGGAGGGCTTCGTGTACCTTCGTAACAGCTGTGTTCACAACGCAGAAACTGTAGAATGTCCTGTACCTGTAAGTGCAATGGTAACTTTACAACGGTGTTTTTCTGTGATGACACTTAAACGCTACTGAAAACAGATCACGGAACGTTTCGTTGGCCGAGACGTTAAGAAGGCACTGTTTAAGCTCATGACCTCCTCCGTTCAAGTCTCACATTATTTATTGCAATCTTTATGTTGTTAATTTTATTTCTGGATATGTAGAGCATAATATTGCATTAATATAATTTTAACATTTTAAGTTTTAGGCATATCTATACACACAAAATATAGCTTTTAAATAACTAAAGAAATAAATGCAAATAAATTATTGTCTTCTAAAATTAAAACACATAAGAAAAATAATAATATCAGATGTGTGAGCCCTTGCCCTTAATTTTCGGGTTCTAAACACATTGTTCTTCGCGCATTTGCAGGGAAATTAGAGCGCAGCTCCCTTATCACCTCAGCCCACACATTTTCAGTAGGGTGAACAGGGAGGCCAGTCTATCACTCTGATATCCTGCCTCCCTGAGACAAATTTGAAACCTTTCGACATACGCGAACAGGATGATTATCCTGCACCAATTCAATAATTTCATCAAGATGTCTCATCCTCATAGAGAGAATCAAAATATACTCAAGTATTACCGTGTATTGCGCACTATTCAGTGTGTCGTTAAGCTGCCACAACACACCTAGACCATCCCTTGATATCCGACAAGATACAGACATTCGACCACAATGAATTTGTGAAGCCACGTATTTTGCATCGTAATAACTATTCTGTTATGAACTTTACCAAATGCCGTGTATGAAATGGAGCATATCGAAAATAAGTAGTCACTATGTGTTGATTAAATATTAGTAACAGAAGAAAAAAGTGTTTACTTCATGCGAGAAGCGATCCTGCGGTCTTAAGCACAGAAGTACCCTACACCTGGCCACAGTGCTACAAAGAAGAGACATGGAAGGTAACATGTTTAATTATGCGTACAACTTGCTGCAGCGGCTGCACAACTGTATTGTGCATGGTGTAAACAAGGCGCTCTGCCGTGTAGGATTTAGAAACATTTGGCGTTAAAGACATGACTCATTTTTTTGTCCACGGGCGTACAAACATATTCTTAACCTATTAAATTATACTAAAATAATGAAAAATAATAAAATGTGCATTAAGATAATAATTCTAATAATATTTCCCACTGCTACTTTTGGTACTGGAAGCCAGAAGCTCTTCCAACTGGTTGCTAGTTGCCATCTACTCCCCTTTAATTCTAGCCTAATATAAACTTTCAACTAATGGTATCCAGCAGTGTTAGATACTGGTAACCAGGGTTTCTTTTTAACCAAAGTGTGCATTTAGTTAACTTATTTACTATTTTACTTCACCTTAATTTCGTTTAAATATTCTATCTAGTTCTTTAATAATTCCATTTATTAAAATTTTAAATTCGTTAAGATATAATTTCTCGCTTTCACCTTAAATTCCATAAATATTTCTTTGTATCATTATTTGTCAATAAATTTAATTATTTATATCTTGTAACAAAATCGTATTGTTTCTTTAATCTAATGTCCAACCTAATTATTTCTTGCTATATACTTTAATCTTTATAAGCCTCATAATAGTAACAGAAAAGGAAATAGTGGGTATTTTTGGGTTGCTTGGTGACTGCTCTGGTTATATATCTAGTGACTCAAGTTAAATCGCTCTTCTGACGTACGGCATCAGCCATTTTTTTTTAATCTGAATAAGTCTGCGTTCCCTATAGGTCTAGGTTCTATACACTGGGAAAGTGCGTGTCTAGCAGCCAGCGGCTAGTCAGCATACTTGATACTACTTTTAACAATCCAAAATACGCTTTAGAAAATCCTGAACTAAAAACCGTTAACAATGCGTTTTAAAGGTTATGTCAGTTGAAAGATTAATGTATATCTTCTCTGCTCCCTTCAGCCTAGCTGTTATTTCTGGCAACATGCAAATGAAAATAAAGAGATATGTAGTGTAAACGTGTGCTAAAATAAAAATAGTGATGCTGAAATCATTGATTCATATTGCAGATACTTGGATGAGCACACACATTTATTCACTGACACAGGTAGCAGTGATCGTTAAGAGAAGAGTTCGTGAACGGGAGGTCCGCGGTTCAAATTGAGGCAGTATTTTTAACACTTAAATAATTTCAGTCTAATTATATAATATGTAAATTCAATAACAGCCCGCCTTGAAGTAATACCTGTATGTAATAATTTGTAAAATGTATGTATCAGTCATTGCATATGCTTATATTATTGTATACATGTTCCATAATGTTATATGAATGTATTACGTAATTTAATAATGTAGGAGATGTGAGAATAATAAGTTAAAAGTTGCTAACAATGAGGTAACAATGAGGTAACCTTGAGGCAATAATGAGTTTGAACGTTTAAATGCTACTAGTCATTATTGGAGCAACAATAATGTAAATTTTGAGACAGTTTATAAAATAGCCAATCAACAACCAGAAAAAGCTTTAGTTAAATGAAGGTATTCTATTGGAGTAGGATTAGCCAATCAGAGACTTGAAATACAGAAATTTACAAGTTTAGATGGTTGAAATCTAGCCAGTTGCCTGCAGACAGTGCTCATAACTGGATGCGTTGCTTGTGCGTCCTCGAGAGATTTAATACGTATTCGTGTGAGACGAAAAATAAGTTTACGTGTTAAAAAGTGTAATTAATTAATAAAAAGAATCTCACAGTTCTGTATATCAGTGAAGTGTTATTTAAATCGTATCAAGTATTAATAAAAGGAGTGAAGTAAGAATTATAATCTGTGTAAGCCTGCATTCTTAGTCGTATCACAACCCTGCCAAGAGAAACGTGTCTCTAACAATAATACTAACGCAGCCGAGGCAAACATAAATATATAATATTTAAAGAAACAGTCAAATTACAAAGTTAATATTTTTTTTAAACTTGGGGCAAAGGCCACCTGAAAGTACATTTGAGGCGAAGGCTACCGGAAACTGTTTACTATACGTGCGGTTGCAACTACTACAAGTTCGGCTCCCCAACAGTTGAAGTATAATAATACTCCTTCAACAACCTACTTCAAAATCCCGCCGGAGCCGTCCTCACTGATTGAGGTTTTAGCTTTTCCTCAGTCTTCATAAATAACAAATACCGGAGAGATACCCTAAACTTAGGCCTGGAAGTTTCTTTCCCAAATACCCAGCGGGATGGCTCAGGCGGTAACGTCTATGGCCCGCATTCGGGAGGTTCTGGGTTGGATCCCCGGCGAACGCCCACTCTAACCCATAGGTTTTTCATGATTTCCACGGGTCGGCAGGCGAATGCTGGGGTGATTCATCTTCTACCACGACTCTCTTGCCCCTCATTTCCTCTACCCGCCATCTTCCTTATCATCTGTTTCAGGGTTGTAGGAACAGGCGGCGGTGTTCGGCCAGCTGCGGCATTGCTGCGGGAACTGCTCAGTTAAGTCTCTCTTACGAGTGAGCCCCGCCTCGGAGGGACGGACTGCCGGGCGTTCGTTGGCTTGTGGGTGGGCCCGGAAGCGTCGGATGCGTTCTATCTGGAAACATTATGGACCCCATCTGTGCTTGTGCCGTCGTCATCCAGGTCTGGTCGCCCATCGGGTCTCTCCCCTCATCTCTCCCTCCCGGGGGTCACGTAGAAGCACAAGGGACCTACTGGCCTGCATGCAGTGCTCTGCCCCGGTTTCGGGGGTCCCCTCCGTTTGTCCGTACCTTTACCTTCCTTCTCAAATATCATTTCATTTCATATGTCACCAGTGACCATTGCCTGTAGTGCAATGTAAAGTAAGAACGGAGTTAAACACTAAACAATTTATTCTCATGGTCTTAAGATGATGTCCCTTCTTGGAAATGTCTAGTCTTTTCTAGAATGAAAACTGCTGAATGTAAAACTAGAACCAGAAGGACCAACGTCCATTTGAAGAACTCGCTAGAATTGTTGCATCATATATGAAACAAAATATAGACTGGTTGGAAAAAAATCGTGGCCAGTGTCTGGAATACCAGTGTAAACATCGTATATTACTTTTGATATGAATGCAATTTTATTCTTCGTTTTTTGTGAGTACATTTTATTCATATGGTTTATCTCTAACTACAGTGGATAATTTTTTCCTTTGCTTTCTAAGCAACTGTTAATATTAAATTGTTGGCGTATTCTTTATTAATGTGTATTCAGGAAAAAATGGCTCAAAGGGTACGTAAGGGTTGAAAGTGTGTTTCTTATTCTGTAAATAAGTTATAAGCCTTGATTTATGTTCAAAGGAGAACCTTTTATAAAAACCTTAGGTGTCAGGAGATATAATTTAATTGTTTAGTTGTAGGCTTGCTAATATTTTTCTAGAATATTAATATTACTTTACTTATAAACCTATTGATTTATTTCTGAAACACATTTTATTGTTTTAAAATGCACGCCCGTGGACCAAAAAAAAAACAAAAAACAAAAAACAAACAAACAAATTCTACGTGACGATCGGGTGGCTTCGTGTGCCTACATAGCAGCTGTGTTCACAACGCACATGCAGGAACTGTAAAATGGTCTCTGCCCTGTGAACGCAATGGTCACCTTATAACGGTGTTTCTCGGTGTTGACGCTTATAAGCTATCGAAAAGAGGGCATAGAAAAACGTTTCGTTGGCCGATTAGGTACCGCTTGTATTCATAAGCTCCTCGGTTCAAATCTCACATTAGTTATTGTTATTTTTATATTGTTAATTTTATGACTGGATGTGTAGAACATAATATTGCATTAATATAACTTTAGCATTTTAAGTTTTAGGCATATCTATGTAGGCAAAAACACAATTCTACTAAAATACTTGTTTTAAGTAGCTAAAGAAATAAATGTAAATAAACTACTATTTTCTAAAACTAAGACACATAAAAAAATAAAAAAATTAATATCGGGTGTATGAAGCCTTAGCACATGCAACTGCCCTCATTTTCGTGTTATAGATGAAATAAATCCCTGTAGTAACAAGGGCGATAAGTTACAACATTCTTGAATGTGTGTCCAGATTCCTGTACGAATTCAACAATTCCATCAGGGATATCTTATCCTCATAGGGGGAATCAAAATATTCTCAAGTATTACCGTGTACTGCGCACTGTTCAATGTAACGTCAAGCTGCTACAACACACCTAGACCGTCCCTTGATATCCAACAAGATACAGATATGCGACTATGATGAAATTGTGAAGCCACGTATTTTGCATCATAATAACTATTCTATTATGAACTTTACTAAATACCGTGTATGAAATGGAGTATATCGAAAATAAATAGTCACTATGTGTTGAATAAATACTATTAACAGAAGAAAAAAAGAGTGTTTGCTACAAGCAAACCTGCGGTCTTAACCACAGAACTAACCTACGCTTTGTCACAACGCTACAGAGAACACATATGGAAGATATCATGTTTAATAGTGTCATACAACAACTTGCTGCAGCGGCTACACAACTGTATTGCGTATAGTGTAAACAAGCGCTGAGCCGTGTAGGATTTAGAAAAATTTGGCGTTCAAGACACCTCTCTTTTTTTTTCTTTCTTTCTTTTTTTTGGGTCCACTGGCGCACGCGTATTTTTACTTCCTATACACGTCAAAATTTCTTCATTTTGGAGTACTTCCTGATTTCATCCCTTTTTTCCCTTACCACATCATTTATTGTAACTATACAGCCAATACATTTGCTATCAAAGGAAGCCAGAATTGATAATGCGACTCGAGCAATATACCAACACTAATTTTGCGACATGCATCTGTATGGTGATCTGGATGTTTACATATACATAGTATCATCAAGTGTAAACGCTCTCCGAAACAGCCAGACAAAATTTAAAGGAGGAAGATATTTGTAGAATAGTTTAAAGCGTTTAAAAATGCAGGATTTATCGAAAAATTCGGGTCAGGTGGTCTCCCTAGTTTTTGCTTCCGATCATCAGAGTCTATTTTTTGATTAGACACATCTCCTGAGGTTTATAATATTTATTTAAAAAGCAAGACTGGAGAGATTATACTCTTGTTTCTAACCACACCGCCAGAATATAATGCTGTAGGAAAGACCAGCATACCTAGGGCCATTTTATATCGACGTTATCCATAATGTTAAATTGTGAAATTTAACTGTTATGTGTTTGTTCTTTTGGCTGCAGTGGTTTTAACAGGCAGTTCACTTTTAGAGGGAATGTGAGCAGTTTTCTCTCTGTAGATGTCATTTCGATGTTTAGAAAAAGAACAAAAGCAGTTTTTGTATACTTCATAACTGCATTCATTTATACAAATAGTAATCAGTGTTAATGATTTTACCACCACCACCATAATAATAATAATAATAATAATAATAATATTATTATTAATATAAGAATAATAAACACTATTACCTCTAGTATGCAATAGAGCATAAAATGACTTCATTTTGAAGTTCTAAGACCTATTTAGGTAGATATAGGTACCTACAGGATATATACACGAAGGGGGACACCTCGCACTGTGACCTATATAGATCTATTGTGATTACCAACTCCCAGGAGAAAGGCATGAAGTAAATGATCCATAGGAGGCTAAGGGCCGCAGGCAGGTAGGCCAAAGAGACTCGCTTAAATCCCTAACAGTTCCAGGCTCGAAGACCAGTCCTACTGCTGGGGCTGCTTAGAGAGGGCGATGAACGGCCCGTCGATCAAGCAGCTCTCTAGTGTCCACCGAGAGTATTGTTTCCTTTGAGCAAGCATCCGTGCCATCTGTCTGGCACCGCCATACATCACGAAACTTAGAAGAACATTGAAAATGAGAAGGAAACGGAATGAAAGGGAAATGATGGAAAATAAATCTTGGTAGATGAAAAACCATCCCAGCGCTCGCTTACCGACCAGGGAAAACCCGAAAAACCCAAAGTCAGAGCAGGCGGTTGACAGGATTCGAACCCAGGATCTCCCGAATGCGAGCCTCACACGTTACCGCGGAGCCATCTCGCTCGGTTAAGACCCATTTATTAACCCTGTGTGTTATTCTTGTACCTGGAACCATGACTCTGAAAGTGACTGGTGCAGTTGATGATTGAGAATTAGGAATGACCAAAATATAACGTGACGTTTGCTTTGTAACGATTATATTATTACAGCGGTTACAAAACGGATGATGAGAGAAATATCTACAACCCATTAACGGTTACAGAAGGTAACTCCTTACCCAACAAGGGTTACAGAAGTAACTAGGATACAAAGTACCTACCTAGTTACTCAATAACTACATTCACCACGTAAGCGTAGGCCCACTCGTTATCATGGAACACATTAATTAAATGTCAGGTAGTATTATTATGCTACTCCTCAAAGTAGCGTGGCATTACAATCTACTATATCAATTAGGTGCTTTGCATCACGCAACTAAACTGTTACACTGCGTCGTTTGTGATACGAAATACTATAATACATAACGTGTTTGCTTTGTTTGTCATCTAGCAGCATCACCTTTTAAGGTATTAAAACGTCGTTTTATTTAACGCTTTAAAAAATTGTTTATTTTAGTTCTTGCTTGTTGGGAAATAGAATTATATTTTCCTTTAGAGCGTAGATTGCAGAAAATGCTTATTAGAAATCTTTCTTTTTCTCTCCCTTCCCTTGCAATCTAATTTTCCAGTCATGAACTCTAAAATGAGTAAACTAGGTATATGTGGCGTTTTTCATATAATACATAGATAACCATTACGCACAGTTTTATTTGTGGAGGAAGAAAATATGTTCGTGTAACAGGCGTCAGTATACAGTATCAAAAACATATTCAGTGGGTAACATTTTAATGTTTAATTATTTTAATTGTTACTGAAGGTTATTTATGCATAAATTATAGTGCGATCATGGTCCACCGCTATAATCCATTCTGTTACACAGTTAGGGATACCTACTTCTGTATCCCGGCGGAGGGCGATGGACTTTTTCTGGAGTAAAAATCCTTAGCATGGTTTCCTTCGGAAGGAAAGTAAAGCCGGTGGTCCCCTGTCATAGATTTACGGCACGGTGAAAGAACCTCAAGCCTGATGAAGAGGCCTCTGAGCAAAATTACCGGTCTTCCACGCCCAATATAGAATGGGACGCTAAGGAGTACAACAGTTAAAGAGCGTCCATAAATAAAACTCAATTCAATTTCTACTTCTGTCAAAGTTACAGAAGCAGTGTACCGGTAACAAATAACTACAAAGGTGTTACTGTCTTAATCGTTGTTTATAACCGTTACTTGTAACTGTTAGCGCAAAGCAGCTACGAGGGTTTTAACCCTTATACAAAAATATACTTTGTCCCACCGCTATTGAGAATGACCTACAGTAAGGGAACAACGTAATTGGCGAATCTATATCTATAGGTAACTGCCTTTGAATGGATGTGGGTAAACATTCATTATTGTATAGCTGTTATAATTAATATTAACTTAAAATCAATACACTTTTAGATGTATAAGCAGACGTGTATGAATTAAAACACTCTTTTTTTGGACAAACGTGATTTTTCATACATTTCCCGTTCACACTGGTATGATAGGAAGACGCTTTTACCGCATTCGAAGCTGCCAATTCCAGATAATTACTCCATCCTGCATTCATACTCTAGATATAAATTGTTACACATATTCTTAATATTCTGGACAGATCAGAGTATTATCTTGCACAGCAGCTAAATGAAGAGCACCATTCCTACATCGTACACATGCATTGTTCATTAAACATAACAAACAATGAACAAAGTTCATTCCAATTCTTACAGATTTAATTGTATTTTTAAATAATGTTTGTTGCAACAAAGAAAATCATAATGACAATGACCAACTGACGGAGGGACACCTAGCACCTCGAACCAATGCATCTTTTGTGCACACACCCCGGGAGGAACGGATGAGTTGAGGGGACCGCAGGAGACGTATGGGCTACAGAGCAGGCCGGCGCAAATCGACGGAGACGCGCAGAGTTCCCTAATAGCTCCAGGCCTGACTACCCGGCCACAGGAGGGTCGGCTCGGAGACGTCCCAGTGGAAGAGGCTCGAAAGACCTCTAGCAAGATCGAGAAGAAATTCCAATTGGCAACCTTTTGCGCCATCTGCCAGACACCGACCGAGCCACAGTCCCGGAGTCAACCTGAAACATGAAAGCTAAATGAAATGAGAGGAAATGCTGGGGAGAGGAAATCCGTGGTAGAATACGCCACTCCAGTATTCGCCTTCGCCAACCAGGGAAAACCACGGAAGACTCCGGTCACAGTGGGCGGCCACCGGGATTCGAACCCGAGACCTCCCGAATGCGAGCCTCACACGATACCGCAAAGCCATCTCGCTCGTTAAGAAAATCATAAAGTATAATGCTGGTTATTGTATGCCAACTTCTAATTTCCCACTTAAGATGGAAGTAAGTAATTTTAAAAGATCAAGTTGCACTGATCAAACAAACGAAGTGCGATCAGATTCTGATTCCTTTTCAAAGAGCACCGCTTACATCGCAGGTAAATATAAATATTTGATGACTGTATTTTAATAATTCCCTTTTGGGGGGTAAATCTATTTATTTTATTCGCGGAATAGTCCTAGCAAATGCTACTCTTAATTTCCAAATCCACTAGATAAAATCTCTTGTCACTTCGCGACTCGCGAATTTATCAATGATTTGGAAGCCGCTGATGGTATTACACATGGTAAATGAACTGCTCCATTTTAATAACACCGTATGGAGGAACAGGTATAGATTGAAAGAAAGATAAATATTTGTTGAAACTCCTAAATGAATTTTACAGTTACCATATGTTTAAATACGTGTCACATGTGGTCAATCAAAGAAAGTGTTTAATGTTAGCTTTATTATTATTATAATAATGTTTACTACAAGTACGCTACACACTAAATGAAACGTCTGAAAAATACCATTAGCATCCCACTTAGTACTATATTAAGGAATGTAGCGGTTTGCTACCGAAGTCCCGGATGCTGGCTCTAAGTTCGCTGTTTTTCTTCTCGTTGTTGTTATTGTCGTCATAAATTATCTATATTTGCCTAACTATTCTTATCTCAGTGGTTAGACCGCTCGCCTCCCACCGATGCGGCCCGGGTTCAATCCCAGGGACCTGCATGTGGGATTTGTGGTGGACGAAGCGGCGTCTGGGTGGGTTTTCTCCGGGTTCTCCGGTTTCCCCCGCCATTCATTCCACCAACTGCTCCATCATCACCTTTCCTTTCATCCCTTTCACCATCATTTGGTTTCATCTACTTCCTTCATCCCATACCAGGCATCGGGCTGATCACCCATCCTGGATGCTCTGTCTGATCCATGAGTGTCTGCTCCTCGGCGGGCCTCTGACCCCAGGCACCCGCTTGTAAGTCCTGGGGGGTGTAAGTCCTACATAAGAGGAGGGTAAACAGATAATGAATGAATATTCTTATCTCGGGTCGGGTAATGAGTCTTGAAGAAAGTCATGTGTTACTGCTTGGCTTGTCTGGATTTATTGCGGTATTTAAACAGCAATAGGAGCTGCTAGCTAGTTACATATTATACTTGTTCGCACCACTTGAGCTTACATCTGAGTTCACACACTTCCCATCTAGTCCGATGTTCAGCTGACCTCTTGAAGATCAGAACTGGAAGAAGTTTTCTCGGAATCACTCACCTTTTATGATCTGCCAGACTTTAATTATTTCCCGCTGTAATATATAACGTGCTTCCCTATTGGCTAGTGTGTTTGGAGCCTTATGAAAATAAAATTATTCAGATATTTTCCTCTAGCAAAACTTGACCAATTTGGGAATTCCGGGTTATCTCTGTCTCTTTCTAAAATTAACTATCTCACTCGCTCCAGTCACTATTCTCCTCACCCCTGTTCTCTTTGGTCACTTATTTAGTCTACTCCCCCTTTATGGATTTTTCCCAGCTACTCTGTGTGCTCCTTTGCTAATTACGTTTTTTTATTAGGCGGCTTCCTGTACAAATTTTACTCTTTGCATATTCAGTTCTGCATGCACACATAATATTCTTATATTATGTTACTTATATATATATATATATATATATATATATATATATATATATATATATTGCTATTTCTATCTGTTTTCTCATTCTCTACTCTTTCTTAATATGTCTCTCCTTTAATATATCATTATGTCCTACTTTAATAGCGTTCCCCCATAGTTATTCTTATTTGCTCTAACATTTTTCTTTTCTATAATGTCTTCATATTCACCGTGAGGTAGATGTTCCCCCTACGGAGGACCTAGTACTTTTAACTGAATGCGACTATACTACACTACCCCTCGTTAAAAGGCGTGATAAAACTATTACAAGTGAAAAATTGTCTAAAGGGTGGATTTGGCAGAAATGGAATCTCATATCTGTGCGATAGTCATATAGTAAAGCGGTAAAGTAGCTTCACCCATAACCTTCGTTAATTGAATTTTAGTTATTAATTTGATGTTGTCTGACAAACCGCCTAAAGCAGGTAAGGCAACCCTTTCGCTGTGCTCTATCCTTTGCTCTCAACCCCAAAGCTTTAACCCTCCACTGATACAGAGCTCTAATTTTTCTATGTCTTATTCGAGTAATGTGCTACCCTTCTTTTTTAGCACGTACTTAAGAGAACAATAGGTAATTACGTAATTATTGGGCAAAAAAGATAAAGGGTTGATTTAATGAGCAAAAACTGCAGGTTTCACTTCATGAGATATGTGAAACTTTTCTTGCTCAGATCTTGTTCGTCACTCTTAATGCTGTGAAAATACTGTAGGAAAGCATGACGAAAGGGGAGAAAACTCTTAAAATCGTCGTATGTCTATGTGTTGCATATTTTGATTCTAAACTTTATGCAAATTTTGAGCTACACTCTATTTTAAAATCCTGCCTTTAGGTTTAAATGACAACTTGCAAGGTGTGTTAACATTCTATGAATTCTTCAGACTGACTCTCAGCTTAGATTTTCTCGAGTATTGTGTACCTTTTCTCTGTCGTATTTACTCCACAGTATTCATATTTCTAGATTCCCTTGTTTCATGCTCATAAACGATTTGACATATTGTACGTCGTTTACCGCTTACCAAAGTTAATAGAAGAACTATCGTATTCTACTAAAAACACGGTATCGAGATTCCACCGTAAACATGAGTTTTAGGGCTCCTGAAACCAAAAATCAATTTTAGAAAAATAACCGAGCGCGTGACTCGTGTGTCTTTTAACAGCATAACTGAAAAACGAAAATTTGGATATTTACCGAACTTGATATTTAAATCCAGCATCTTTTAAGGTGTAAGACGAAAATTTTTATACAGTTCCTCCAGTTTAAAATATCCTTCACAAAGGATTCTTTACAAATAAAAATATCGTAATTTGTATATTTCCCCAAAAATAATTGTTAGGATTGGGATTAAAGGCTGCTTCATACTAACTGGAAACGGGAACCAGAACGGTTTTGGTTTGATATACTTATATTACAATGCGAGTGTTCACAATGAGAAGCTTACCACTCACGCGGGTAGCCGAGGTCTGTAAGGCACGAACTCGTGAAAGGGAAGACCACCCTCCTGACTGAGGCTTTTTGCAGGTTTTCCTTGGTTCTCATAACTGGCATATGCTGGGTAGTTACCCTAAATTTAGGCCTGGAACGTTTCTCTCCCAAATTTCCTTTTCCAATTATCATTTAATATCATGTACCATCAGTGTCCACGCCTGTGGTGCCTTATGCAGCAAGATGGGGCCTTAAACATTATAAAACAAGAAAGACAAAAGAGAAGCTTACCGGATGCCGGGAAAGGAAAAGGCATATCGCTTTCAAATTTGCGTAACAGTTTAATGGTAGAAATTACTCAAAGCGCCGTAAACTCGAGCCGCCACTGGAGCTCTCCCTTTCTCTCTCTCTCTCCCTCTCTCTCTCTCTCTCGCTCTCTCTCTCTAGTCGCAAACTTGGAAGATCAAAACCCGGAAATAGAAACAGCAAAGAAATACAAACGTCAATATTTAAAGTAAGTACCGTTAATTTTTTTAAAAAGTAACAGAATATTATTTTCCAAACACTTTATTATCATTCATTACCTTATACCTTACATTACTTCTCCACATAGTCACTGCCGTTTTTCAGGCACTTGTTGTAGCGGGAAACCAGTTTTTGTATACCTTCGTCAAAGAATGATGCCGCCTGTGATGAAAGTCAAGTCTGCACTCCTTGTTTCAGAACATCATCGTCGTTGAAATATTCTCACCAAGGAATTTCTTCAAATGAAGAAACAGATGAAAATTGTTCGTTATCAAATCCGGACTGTAGGGCGGGTGGTTGGAATTCTTCCAAACCAAATGGTGCGATCAGATCTTGAGTTTGTTTGGTTCTGTGAGGTTGGGCATTGTCACTCATTATTGTTTCCCTATAAACCTCACACAGTTGGCGATGAATGTTTACTGGCGTAACATTTCTAGCATTCAAAAAACGAACCACTGTTCTAACTTCACAGTCTTTCGACTGTTCCGAATATTTCAAAACGCTCTAACAACAGGAAAACACAAAGTGACGATCGCTCACAGCTGCGTCCGGCTTCTAATGAATGGATTAAGTAATCGCGCATGTTTAAAATCGCCACTGCAGCGCTGCAGCGGCAAAATATTAAAACGGTACTTACTTTAAAAACAAGCCTCGTATTATATATCTATTAGGACATGTTCATAAGAGCAATCAGAAATAGTGATGCGTGGCTTCTCCAAACTGTATACTGTATCCAATTTCGAAATTGGTTAAACTACATTATGTTAGCTGAGTTTGTAAGTAGATTAAAAAAATGCCATTACTCGGTTACAAACAAATGGCATCCCAATAGGCAACATCTACTTTCTACTTTGTTATCGTATTGTTATAACTGGCGCAACAGTTCTTGACATGTGAAAATCTTAATGACAGCTATGAAGCGAGTTACATACCAGATCAAGGAGGTGACCGGTCGTCTACATGCTGCAGGAGTGCGTGGGACAGTCATTGTCAAAAATCCGCACACCGGTTATGCACTGCACTACACGATAAACTTATAGTTATATACAGTATATTTAAATCCACCGCTGTAAAATGACCTTAATATAAAAACACTGTCAACCATATGCCTCCAGTTCTTCCACACCTGACAGCCCTTCCTCTTCTGCGGAATCACTCACATCATTGCCGCCATCACTGCTGTCGCTACTTTCTGCACCATTATCCTGGATGAGAATTTTTTCTAATTGATTTTCTGCAATTCCGTATTTTTTGAAATAATGATTCTCAATTTATTCAACATGTCGACATACATTTTCCTATTCTGGCCTTACAATTTCTGCAAATCGCTGGCGACATAACTGCTCCACATCTTTTAGTTTAAAAGTGATATTTCTGCAGGCCACCCAGTTTTTGACATCACCCAGATTAATTCGATTGGGTTTAGATCTGGGTGATACAGTGGCAGTCTAAGTACATTAATGGCGATGTATTAATATCTGGCCAAGTATTATGAGTTATGACTTCTGAAGGGATTTCTTGGCTTTAACTAAGTTATATTTGTTTTACTCATGCTTTCATCAAAAGCTATATTATGCCTAAGCAACCAGGTTTACATTCCTTCTTTCAAGGAATTTGAAGTAGGTTGTTTGTCAATTTGGGTGTTGCCACATTGTGAAGCATTGTCGATAACCAGAATAGACCCAGCAGGCATATTAGTTATCAACATGGTGTTGATTCACTTCATGTAATTTTCTGTATTCATTTGTTGATGAAAATCTCCTGTTTTTTGTTGCGACTTGTAAAAGAAGGGCATTTGGAACGAACAACATGAACGATAATAAGTATTTGCCCTTTGGCAACAGGTGCCTGAAAACCTAATTCGCTATCGTCACTTCAACTTTTAGATGTTGTATGACTGCTGTGTATGTACGACTCATCTTCATACACTATAGTTTGACCCTCTAATTTGTACCTCTGAGTAAGGTATGTCGTGCTTTTCTATTAGAACTCTCCTATTTGGTTTCGTTTTCTTCCACTTGAACCCTAAATCTTTTATAATTTTTCTGAGATTTGTAGCAGCATCTTGAAAATGTATGCTGATATAAGTACATATAAAATTATAGTCGTTTGTAAAGTTAGAATCAGACTGCAAAATTCAGTGCCATAGCCGGGATTTGAGACTTGTAGCACCACCTTGAACATTTATGACATCTTTCAGATTGATGAGCAATCTGCTTATTGTTGGCACAGTTTTTTCTTCCACGTAGAAATTGTGAATCGTGCGCCGAATGACGCATTTGTCGAAATCGTTATTTCTGTAATACGTTTAGGGACCTTATGTTTCTTCACAGGTGTGTCAAATGGTACTCTTTCATCCATATGGTTTTTCTTATCTTTGAGAAATCTGGAAACGGAACTCAGTGAAACAACAGTTGCTTTGGCTACTCTTTCTTTCACTCTCTTAAGGCTTTTGTGGAACTCGGGTGAGCATATATTTTCTTCCTTCATCTCTGCTTCTTGCTTCATGAAGTCGAGGACATTTGCAATTATTTCCCTGCTTTGAATACGTAATACCTTACCATTTAACTTTGAAAACGTAGGAGCCATGGTTATAAATATCACAAATATAAAATAAGCACTATTTACGTACTGCTCTCTTTGAAATTACAAGATGCGGACACTTTCTATGCAGACTGTATGCGTTACGCACTGTGAGTAAGCAAAGGTATTATATCGCTTTCGTTGATTAAGCTAAACATAAACCATTCCTAGGCTCGGCAGCTGGGGTGGCAATCAAGGTCACGATTCCAGAAGTTTTGCGCCAGTTATACCGATAAGGATTAATTCCCGTTCCCGGTGCATTGTGAACCAAACTCATACGATTTTTTGCTTTCCGTTCTCATTCTGGTTTATTTTGGACCAATCTTAAAATGGCACATTTTTAGACTCAGATAAAAAAAATGCGTAAAGATATGACATAAAATAAAATGCTGAAAAGAAAAAGTTGTTTTTTTCTTCTTCTTTACTATTTAACGCCCGTTCTTACTGCATACGGCCCCACAGGCGGTGGACATGAAATTAAATTATTATTGAGAAAGGGAGTTTGGGAAGGAAACGTTCCAGACCTAATTTCGGGGTACCTTCCCGGCATTTACTAGTTGAGAATGAGTCCATGCTTTAACAACCTCGGCCACCCGTGTCGGTATGAGTTTGGTAACACCGGACAGTGCGAATTTGGGCTTGTGGCTCCTCAGTTAATAGCCTAGTGCACCTAGGACTTGTGAAGATCGACATAACGCAGACAAGCTCAGCAGACTAGAGGATGACCGGCCATATCTAGCTATAGGTCCTTGAGATTCAACCTCCAAACAATGATCCTGATTTTCTGAATGTTTACTGGTACTTTCTTTGCAGTATTTGCATCATTTAAGTAAATTTGCTGAAGTTTTATTTAAACTGTAATGCATTCCGGGGCTGATGACAAACCTTTAAATTCGTATTATGTTACAACTGTAGAAATGTTTTAACGCTTAAAAGTAAGTGTTACAAGTAACGATTAACTATTAATGTCTCAGAACCGCATATATATTAATAGGTAGCGCCACCGAAAAGCATAATAAGCATAAAAAGACATAACAGGGCTTTAGACATGTGGTTGCTACCCAGAACATGATTTGGGATCTAACGATCTGGATAAAATAAGTTTTAAAAGCACAATAAAGCAGAATTTTGAAAAATACAGCATAAAAGCACAATAAATAACATAAAGCATAATTGCTGGAAATTGTCTGCCTATTTAAAATCAAATAATAGATTCAATGCAAAAATTAAACTACTTCCAGTAACAATGTAAAGTTAATATTTCAACAATGAACATCCAAGACGTAAAGTTTAAAGGTTTTATAGCTAGTGCACAATCTGAATCAGAGCAGTTAATATCTGTTGCACACCAGCATGCCAAAAATTGTTGTAAATGCAATTCAAAGGGTTTGTGAGTTTCCCACAGATTATTTTGAGGCTGGAGAGGTGAAACGTTTCAGCACCTTATGGTCAAAGTACATTAATTTTGAAAAGAAATCTGTTGTGCAAAAGCATGTGGAAAGTTTCAAACATAAATCTCGGAGACAGAGTGATGGATATGGTTCAACTTCTGGCGGTATTGGCAGCATACGTACCAATACTATATGAAAGAAATGGTCAAAGCATTCACTTCTGCTGGTATTCCATTCCATGTCTTCCGTAACGAGAAATTTCGTCAATGGATACCTACAGCTACAAGTATGAAGCCGGTTCCTGTGAAACCGCTCGGAGAAGATACCTTGTCAAGTGTATACTGAAGACCTCCAGGAAACCAAGTCAAAATGTGAGGGAAATTCTGTTTATCTAGTGATTGATAAAACGATGATTGTTAAGAATCGTAAGATAGTGAATGTTCTTATTGCTCCATTGGGCGCTGTGATCAAAAAACCCCTTGTGAAAACCAAAACTGTACAATATCGCAATGCTGGTGTTATAGTAAATTTAACACTTGACGAGCCAGATCTTACTACCGTTCACAGAACTAACTGTATTGTTTTAATATCGAAAAGTGCAACAATATGCTTTCTGCTGGCAGACGATTGGCTGGAGTTGTACCTCAGGTTTTACATTCTACCTATTGGGTTCATGTGTTGCATCTTTGTGCTGGATATATTAGATTTTCGCTCAAAATTGCTAATGAGTTCATTGTAGCTGTTAAGACTGCCTTAGTGAAAACTCCAGCTATAAGGAAAAGATTACTGGACTTCTTAAAAGAATCAGAAACACTTGATCTACCTCCAGTTCCTGTAATTACTCATTGAGGCACATGGCTGAAGGCAGGAAAATATCACCGCATCCATTTCAATGTAGTTATTAAACATTGGATTGATGTAGAAGATGGTGAAAGTAGTGCTTGCTGAAACAAATTTAACATGGCTAGTTGAAAATGAAACCCTTCAACTTCAACTTAGAGCTATATCTTCTATCATCAGTTCTTCGTATGCTTCAAAAATATGGTTTAGCATGTAAACAACTTGAAAGATTTATGAATGAACTCCATCCTGCAAAAAGCTTCTGGAAGGAAGTTCAGAGTTTAGATCCGACATTAGCCGTTCCTGAGCAGATTTCTTACATCCTCACTTCAGGTGGACTGAAACGCTTCTCTGACATTGATGTTCCAGTCGAAGAAATATCAACATATGCAGCAATGGCACATACATGGAGAAAATTTGTCTTCTGTTATTGCTTTATCCTTCTCGCAGAAATATTTCGCTAAGATGCCTACACTAAGTAAGCTGGCAATGAAGGTATTTAAGGTTCCTCCATCATGTGCTTCAGTTGAGAGAAGCTTTTCTGAGCGCAAATGAACTTCAAATTCTAAACGGTGTGTCTGACAGAAGAAAATCTTGTATCTGCCTAAAACTTACAATTAATCAACCTCAAGAGTGTGTTACAGAGATTTAGAGTGACACAGATGACTAGATTTTCATTCTTTAGTATCGTTCTCTTGCTGTAGTGTGTTCTTGTATAACTTAATATTATTTTTGTAAGACAAATATACTTTACTGTCACAAAAGATATTCATTTAAGCCACCGCAGTTTATTTCTAAGAAAGAAATACATTATAAAAATAAAGCATATCCATCAAAAGCGTAAAGCATAATGTGGGTTACTCTATTAATAGGTATCCCCAACTTTAAATCTTGTTCTCTCATAAACTTTCTTTCAGCGTTTACTCATACAATCTTTTGCTAATGTGTTTCAACACTTTTGTACTGCCTTTTGAAAATATATTAAAGAAAATAACGATATACTTTCTTAATGTAACGTTTCATTGAGAACTAAATTAAAGTTTGAAAGATCAAGAATTTTGGGGAGTACAAAAATTAATAAATTTAATGCAATAACTAGAGGTTAATATAAAAAGTATAACAGATCCTTTCGTAAACTCATTTATTGTAAAACCTAATTTTTACGTGAATATTTTTAGAAATGCATCGTGTGAAGTAGAACAACTAATTTACACTATTAAAATTAATATTTAAACAACTATGGAAGAATTCTGAAATATGGCAAACGGAGGGTAACATTGACAGCTACTGGCAGCAACGCCGTTTACTCGCGTGAATTAAGGAAATGAAGGGAACATTTCATTTATTTTCTTGGGGTTAATTTGGTGGCTAATGTTGGCTACCGTTATAATCTGAGTTCCCGGCAAATGTGTTCTGCAGCAAAAATGATTCCTGTCTGGTCATGTATATTTGAAGACAACAACAAAGAAAAAATTGACAGATATGTTTTCAACAAAGGTAAGTAAATATACTTTCTTCTTTATTTCTCAATCGAAATGTATGTTAAGCTAAAGGAAAGATTACATAACTTGTGTAACTGTCTGTTGTTCAATTCTAATCTATAATGCTGGTTTAAATGAGTGCCAATAACTGTAATAAACAAAATACATTTTACAGTATTTGGCAGTTCACGCCAACAACTGTTTTTATTGAGCAACCATAGAGCATTTTACCAAACATGTCTCCCAAAGACAAGCGATTCCATACATTTAAGGCGCTTTTATGTAAACTCCTTGCAGTTTTTAGCAGGGGGTGTCAATTTCTGTCCGTATTCCAATTAATGACAATGATGTAGTTGTTGGCATGCCAATCATAAATCACATTTCTCCCCTTCTTTCACTAAATTTTTGTTATTTTCTTTTGCTTTGAGGGTGTAGATCCTAAATCCAATGCCGCGGTAAAGCAGCAAAAGTACACGTGTGACCAAATATACACCCCAAGCTGTAGAGGCTGCCATCAGTGATATTCGAAATGGTGCATCAAAGAATGCTACAGAAAAAAATGGAGTTCCTAGAGTTACTCTACATTCCGAATAAGTGACCGTTTTACAAAATCAGAACATGGACCGCCTCCTATCTTAACAAAGGAAGAAGACAGTGTACTTGCCGATTGGATTATAACATCTACCGGAAAGGATTTCCACAGCTCAAAGATGATGCAGTATTAAGTGTGAAGGAATTTCCGACTTTAAATAGGGACCCAATCCTTTCAAAGAAAATATATGGATGGTATAACGCTTTCTTAAGGAGACACCCTGGGATTTCAATAAGGACAAGTGAAGTGGTTACATCTGCAAACACCTTTGTCACTGAAAAAGACATAAGGAAATGGTTCTGCCTTGTAGAAGAGTATGTGAACAAAGAAAACCTTAGCGAAGTATCGAGTGATCCATTGAGAATCCTCAGTACAGATGAAATCTGTTTTGTACTGAATCCTTCAAATTCAAAAGTGCTCGGGTCTAAAGGTGACAAAAATGTTTATAAAGTTGAACAAACAAGCTCTAAAATTTCAATCACATTAATGTTTTCCTTTTCTGCTTCTGGAGAAGTTATACCTCCAATGGTTGTGTTCCAATATAAGAGATTTCCAGCAGATATTTTAAACTCGATTCCTGAACCATGGGGACTAAGTCGCAGTGACACAGGATGGATGAAATCAGAATTATTTTGAGTACATTGGAAACATATTTGCACCTGATTTGAAGAGAAAGGTAACACTTCCAGTGATACTCTCTATTTGTTGTTGGACATAAAACCTATCTTACTTGTCAGGCAAGTCAGCTTTGCACTGAAGTTGGAATAGTGCTAATTGCATTATATCCTAATGCAACAAGAATCTTATGGCCAGCAGATGTTGCTGCATTCAGGCCAATTAAAAAAGATGGCGTAAAGGAGTTCTTGTTTGGCGTAGATGTAATCCAACCAAAGACTTAACTAAAGAACAATTCTGGCCATTTTAGGAAAATGTACTTAGCAACTATGTGAAGTCTGAGACTCTAAGGAATGGGTTCGGGTTTGTGGCTTACCTCCAAGGCGATGCAGACACTTGTCGATTATTCAAAGTGCCTAAGGAGCTCAAGTGTAACCGAAACTGCACCTAACACATGTACAGCTGAAAATGCATCTGATACAACAAATTGGATTATGGAACTTTTAGAAACATTGTAGGGGAGGAAATGCTGGAGAAGTTTAGAAACCTAACAACAGAGACAAAACATGCTCAGAACAGTGCAGAATTGTTCATTTAGTTTAAAGTATGGAAAGAATGTATCAATAAAGTTTATGGACTTCAAAGTAATAATTATGTATTAGAAGCAGATGAAGAAATTGAAAGAGATGTGCGCCTAGTTGTTGACAACAAGATGAATAAAATAGAAAGCGCTGATGAGCAAATTGAAAAGATAAATGTAAAGTGTATGTTATTTAATACACCAAGGAAGCCAGAAACTGATAGAAGCTCAGTAAAGAAACTAAGGATTTCTCCTTTAGCTAAAATCCTGCACTGGTTTGAATCTCCAAAACGAATTGAATTGAGTTTTATTTATGGACGCTATTTAACTGCTGTGGTTCTTAGCGTCCCATTCTATATTGGGCGTGAAATACCGGTAATTTTGCTCAGAAGCCTCTTTATCAGGCTTGAGGTTCTTTTACGTGCCGTAAATCTACGACACGGGACCACCAGCTTTAGTTCCCTTCCGAAGGAAGCCATGCTAAGGATTTTTACGCCCGAAAAAAATCCATCGCCCTCCGCCGGGTTTGAACACGCGACCTCGGGAACTAGAGGCTAACACGGTAACCACTAAACCACGGTGGACGAAAAGGTGCATGTCGGATAGAAAGACTGGCATTTGTTATAACAAATGTAGAACGGAAAAGGATTCAGAATGCTAAAATAATGAAGAAACAAGAGGTAGAGGATGCAAGAATGAGAGAAAACGTAAAAGAGCGGAGAAAAAAGAGACACAACAAAAGGGTAAGGCTATGGGACAATACCACTATTTCTCGATACTCGATACCGATATTGATTTTTGAGTATCGATATTCGATACACACTTTATAAAAAACTTTAAAGGCAATAGCTTGTTCGCTACATAATATTCTTATTAGTACTTTTCTGTGTATAAACGCAATTTATCAATTTTGTATTGTATGTTGATTCCGAAATGGTTCCTGTTTGACATTCTCCAATTGGCAGCAATTTTTTATCTTGATAATGCCACTGGTTATATATTCCCTGTTGTTAGTCAATGCTAATAATAATACCTAATAATTTTTTGCTTCCCATTTTATGTAACCGGATTTTGGCTGAAAACCTTCTTTTAAATGATTTTCTATCCATTTTACGGAAATTAGCCTACGGTATATCTATAAGCTACGCTCGTGACCGAGTTTGACTTGCGTAAACCCAAATTAACAGATGGAGGGAAAGAACAAATATTTCCATGCTCTGTATTATTTCATGTCTTAAGTTCTGATTCTTTCTGCTGGAATGACGGGTTTTGGTCACCGGAGTAGGTAAATGTAATGCCTGAGAGTGAGTCACCAAGCCAGGCTATGTCGTCCTCCTTGGTCTAGGGGTACCATACTTAGCCCCTGGTTCCCAAGGTCGCGTCTTCAAACCCGGAGGAGAGCGATAAATTCTTTCTGGCGTAAAAATCCCTAGCATGGCTTCCCTCGGAAGGGAAGTAAAGCCGGTGGTCCCGTGTCGTAGATTTACGGCACGTAAATGAAACTTAAGCCTGATATAGAGGCCTCTGAGAAAAATTTCCCGTCTTTCACGCCCAATATAGAGTGGGATGCTAAGGACCATAGCAGTTAAAGAGCGTCCATAAATAAAACTCAGTTTAATAATTTTAATTTAAGCCACGCCATTGCGGAGGCGTGATTTAGTGCGTTTCATAATACAGTTAGCGCTGGATGTTACATGAGTACCTCTACTTCTTCCCCCATTGTTTTGCATTTTTTCATTTAAACGCAAGAGTCTAAGGAATGCTGCATTGATTCAGCCACAGGAAACACAGTCAAGGTCTATGAAGAGCTACAGTCCAGCAACCCCTTGGGGACAAGTGTGAGGCAATAACATGAAGTCTCGACTCCTTTCATTTCTTATCTACGGTAAAGTTAAACGCAACAACATTCAATAGTGCCAAATTTAACAATTTAAAAGTATCGAAAATGCATCGAAGGTTTATCTCAAAGTATTAGACATACTTCGATACTACTACCGAGTATCGAGGTATCGAGGTCCCATCCTTACTAAAAAGAAAAGTAAATCATTGAATAAATTACAAGCAACTAAAGCTCAGGAAAGCAGAGATAATCATCCCAACAAAATATAAATAAGACAGATGCTTCACCAAAACTTGTGGCATCACCAATTCTTAACCCAAAACAAACATCACTGGCACTTAAAACGGGCCTCTGTTTTCTTTGTTCAAGAAATACTAAACCCAGCAAGGTTAAAATGTTAGTGTTCAGTCTGTGACAAAATGTGTACCAAAAAGCCATCAGCTTCACATCCCAGATGAAGAGGATTTTGATTTCTTTGTGTGCCATTTATGTTTCGATGTTAAAGATCCTGATACTGATGATGTCTCCATACTATCAGAAAGTGACTGATATGCTAAAATGTTGATTTTTATGTGATAACCCAGTTATAACTTTGAAGAAAAATTGCTCTGCTAATAACTGCCGGCCCTCGTAACCGTGGTCGCGGGTTCGAGTCCCGCCACGGGCATGGGTGGTTGTGTGTGTATGTGTGTTGCGGAAATAAGCGGTATAAAACAGAAACATACATTAGTATAAACTGGGAACAACAAGGGAACTTTTAAAAAAAAATAAAAAAAAACTGAGAAAGTGATAACAACTGTGTTATGCGTGCCAATGATTATAATTTATTAATATTTTTAAATTTGGTTACCATTTCGACAAAGATAAACATTGTTTATTAAGTTATCTTATGTACTTAAACAAATAATAAAGTATGCCCATTATGTTAAAAACTTAAAACACTAAAAAAATACGGATTTTTTATTTAAAAAAATATTTTCCTAAATTATATCCTTAACCCTGCCAACAACTGTCTTATTCCCCTATTACTGTTAATAATCGGCATAAATTTCAACAAGATAGCTTACATACTGTAGAGTTTCGCAGATGCATCACCTTAATGATATACTTTGAGTACTCAAATAGGAATACCTGTAAGTACGGTACCTTATAGTATAAAAGACAAATGAAGGCGAGAAAGA
This sequence comes from Deroplatys truncata, assembly GCA_030765065.1. Lineage (NCBI taxonomy): Eukaryota > Metazoa > Arthropoda > Insecta > Mantodea > Mantidae > Deroplatys > Deroplatys truncata. Next base: position 127,830,992 of record CM060990.1, on the reverse strand, counting down.
CGCAGGTATATGGATTATACGGGGCTCGTATGCGGCAGATGAAAAACAGAATGGAGTTTTGTGATGACAATGGAAATACAAGAGAGCCCTCACCCCTGCTTCGGTTATGCTGCACATTGAGCACGAGGCCACAGTATCTATTGAAACTGATATGCCGTCATTATGGACACAATGCGGGTTAAACAATATCTAGCTGCAATGCTCTCGTCCATCTTATGATAATAACAGTCTCTTGCCAATTGCTGTTTGTATGCACATTCATGGTTCAGTGGGATGAAATTTGGAGAGGGAGCTATTACGCAGCCGAAACAAAGAAACACTAGGCCGGGCAATTGAAAGATGGCTCTCAACAATAGACGTGTGTATATAACCGTAATGAGTTGTTAAACAAACACTCGACCCGGTTTTGTTCACGGCAATCCGTGATCGGGCCAATTTACATTTTACGGCGGCGTCACTGGCTATCATGGGACAACAAAATGGAGTTCATCTCTGTGAGCGATTAATAATTAAAAATGTATGATGCAGTCCACGCTCTGACCCCCTCCACTGCCACATCGATATCTCGCCAAAATAGCATGCACTGATTTTAACCTCACCCTTCCGTCTCGGAAGATGAAGAGAGGGTTGGTTTCTCTAAGAGGGTTGATATTCCCCTCGTCTAGACTGAGTGCATGAATACAAACAACAATTCGCAGAACTACAATGAGAAATCTTGAGGACATTTTACGGATTAGACGCTTTTGGTGGTGAATTATTTCATCAAAAATGTTTTTGTCGACTAAGCAATTCTTTAGCTCGAATTACTTATAATTGCTTCACTCTTAGAACACAAATTGATGCAAACACATGACGTCATAAATTACTCCGCGATACGTTGGAAACCAAAGCACGCCATAACATAATACAGTACCTTAAAATATATGTACGATTATCTGAGTTTTCAAGAAGTATGTTAATCAAACATAGATCAAAACTTTTGATTAATATGAAATGGTAAATAATATGAATAGTAAAACTAAAGAAAGTTGTAACTTCGTTTAATTCTATGTGGTGTCATTCCCCTCTCCTGAATGCATACGATAATGATGAAGTTTCCTTACAGCTGATACGAACACGATGCTAACGCGCAGTAATAAAATGTTTTCGTTATATGGAACCCGACCCTGCTATCCTCGTAGCTCAGTCGGTAGAGCACCTGCCTGCTGTGCGAGAAGTCCCGGGTTCGATTCCCGGTTGGGGGTGGGAATTTTCTTCTAGCCAAGCGTATTCTCTATTCTCCCTAGTGTTTGGAAGTATGAATGAGTGTGAATATGTGTGTGATCTAATGTATAAAACCCAAACAAAAACCAGAAATCCAACGGCAGTTGTGTACCAGATAACACCATTGCCGTTAGGCAATATGAACGAATGTGTATCTGAATAGAATGTACGCCTTTTTGATGACTCAATCTCTGCCTACATATCACTACCCTTACCAACGTTACTTCTCGCGCGGAGCCAATCTCAAAGCTCTAACATGTGCGTCTGTTTCTTGTTGCTATGGAGGAATCTAAGAATTGCTTTCCCTTTCCCTTTTGCAGAATTCTGATCTACGCGAGTTTGCAAACGTACTGAACTATAACTCTAACTGCATTCCAAGAATCTTTATACTAACGCGTTCGCTACTTTGTCTGTTACTAATGACTTCGCTTAACATGGCCCGCTAATTATTATCTTTTTCTCCAGACAAATCTTTTCAACTCAAGCTTGTTACATTATACATTAATTTAATATACATAAATTATTTATTGCAATTATTTTTCTATATTACTATTATTTATTTCTTTATTTAATTCTTTATATTTTCCTGCCAATAATTAGGAATCTATATTCATGTTTTCAGTGAAACTCCCACAATTTCAGCTGCTGATTTCAAGTGAAAACTAATAAATCGCAATTTTCTTTTGACTAAGATGAAATTGTTTCCACATATGTAGAACGTAAATGAACGCATACAAAATTTTAATGGAGTATGTCAACCCGATTTTGAGGTATAATTCTTTAATTTATAATTTATTGGATATGCTAATATTAAACGTTTATTGTACCAAACGCTTTATTATATCTATCGTAAAATTTTGTTTGGTACCAAAAAGCAATTTAAAGAAATTGTTTGATTAATGTTACTTAGGGTGTTAGAGAAAAAAAATGTTTTGGAACGTCTTATTAAGGTTTTTCATTGTTACCACCTTGAGATGATTAAAAGACCCCAGCATTCGCCTTCTCGTCCAGGGAAAACCACCAAAAAAACCTATGGTCAGAGTGGTCGGCCCCAGGAATTGAACCCAGGACCCCCACCCCCACCCCCACCCCGGATGCGAGCCTCGCACTTTACCGCGGAGCCATCTCACTGTCTTCCTGTCACTAAGTTTATGTTTTCAGTTCATACACCAGTTACTGTGTTATCTTCCTGTCTTGTTATGCATTTTTAATTCATAAGAAAACAACTATTGAACACCAACCAAAATCTTTTCTCATTGATGTGTGTTACCAATTACCTTATGCTACTTGTAAGTTACGAACGAGAAGATCTCATCCTAATCTCACTGTTAACTGAAGGCAATTATGTAAAAGAACTTTACTTTTTCATTAAGCTGCGTTTTTTTTTAGAAAATATTAAAATTACCTTATCTGTGCATTATACAGACACTGGAGGCCACCCTAGCGTTATCTAGCGGCAAAGCTGCAAACCGCTGCCTGAAAATAAACAAATAGGTAGTAAAAAAAATTCTGATGTGTTACACTCACATGACTTTCTCTACTCTTGTACAAACTATTTTTACAAACGCTTATTCTCCATCTACTCGATATTAATCGAGATATGAGATGTTAATCTTATTGCTAATTTTCTTGTAGGTGCAAGGGGAATATCGTAGGCTTTAAGCGATAGTCAAATCTTTTATGAGCTGGTTGCTAAGTGGAGCATTCCATTCTCTTTGCATGTCCAGGATATAAAAAACAATTAACGAATTCCCATTTGAGAAAAAGTATAAGTATTGGAAAATTCAAACAAATAACAAGGAATATCTCGGAAAAGGTTCACTCTACAAAAAAACGGTATATGACATAAATTGTGTGTTTTAACGAGCTCTACATTTTTGTGAGAAAAATTTTGTCTATCTCTTACGGTTTCCAGTTATGAAAAAGCCATTCAGAATGAAGAGGACTTTTGGGGACATTCCCGGAAAATTCAAGATATATATTTTATTTATCATGAAAATATCTTAAATATATATGTTAATCAAAATCGTTAGAGCATTTTTTAGAAAATAAAAGTTTTCGAAAAAGGCTGCATGTAAAGGGTAGTCTGAGTTGGGGGATTTTCTTGAAAATCTTCGAGTCGCATCTTTGAAATATGAATCTAAATACCAAGTTTGGTATTTATCTGACTTTTGTTTTTGAGCTACGCTACACACAGACACACACACGGATCTTTTTCCAAAAATGCTTTTTTTGGATTCACGGGGCCTCAAAATTTGTATTTCTGGTGAAATCTCGATATCAAATTTTTGTGTGGAAATCAATACTTCCCCTATTTATTATACGTAGTAGAGAAAGTAATTATGGGAATAGCATTACCCAATGCGGAACAAAACTGTAATTTGTAAATCTTGGAATTTAGCGATGCGAATTACAATAGCCATTGATATATTAGCATTTATAGGTTTAATAATTGCAAGTAACAACGTTATTGATATGATACGTTCCCCTAGTAAATAAAGCAATGTGTGTCTGATGATGCAGGTTATAAAGAAATCTATTTTATGTAACTTCTACAATGAACATATTACAATTATTACCGAGATTAAGTTTTCTTAGTAACATTTTGTGAAGGTTTAAATATTTTATTGACATATGTATGCTTGTTAAAGACGTTACTGCAACAAGTAAATGCTTTGGCTGTAGAAATTAAAAACAGTTTGATATCACATAAAAATCACATTTGTTTATGTTGGGTGAGAGGAAATACTGGACTGATAGGAAATGAAAGAGCTGACCAACTAGCAAAATGTGCTGCTGCTTCCATTTTGAGCTTCAGTTATACTTTATGTCCTTTTTCGTTTGCAAAGAGGAAAAGTAACAAATTAATAATAGCCAGATAGAACAATCAGTGGATCAGCAATACATAAGGAGAAGTTACAAGAAAGATGTTTTTCCTACAGTCAATATTCGCTTAAACATTCGAAAATTCAGGCTATATTTTATATCTACATAATTTATATCAGGACAAGGAAATTTTGGATTCGATTTTGAAATATTTAAATTACAGTAACAGAATGAAAATGTGTGTATCTGTCATGAGGAAAAACAGTTGAACACCGTTCGTTTCATTGTCCTATTTTTGAAAGAAGAAGATACCTCCTGTCAGGCATTTAAACTTCTGTGGCATAAATTTATAGTAACCATGATTTACTGTTTTAACAAAGATTGTTGCTACATTAATTTTTATAATTTTATTTGTTAGGTATATATTTCAATATTTATAGTTAGTTTATTAAACAACAATTTATTTAAATTTTATTATATTGGAAAACCTAAATGTCACAGTTTCACATGCAGAATTTCTATAATTTCAAAAATTGGATTTATAGTTTTAAGTTGCTATTTATTTGCTTATTAACGTTTGAGTTTGTGAAAAACTGTAAGATTAAACCTGTGTGTAATTTAGCTATAACCCTAATATACTTTATGTAAAATAGGTTTGGGACAATTGTAAATTAAGTAATAATAATAATAATAATAATAATAATAATAAATACTGCAACAAGTAAATTAGAATAAAACAGAAGAAGCCCTGGCCAGCTTTGACGGCTAGAGTGCATGTACACTAAATAACAATAGATATATACACTTTCTCTACAATTTCCGTTATTATCTTTATGATTTATTCTACATCTAACAAAACTCTTAGTTATCATTACAAAAATCTGAATTCCACTGCCAGAACACTATACGGAGCGACGTATTTTACGCTGGCTACAACTCGTTAGTTTTAATATCTGAAAAAATGGATGTGTTACATTCACATGACTTTCTCTACCCTCTATCGTTTATAGTGGGCATACAAATTATTCTTACGAAAGTTTATTTTCCTATCTACTTCATTTTAACAAATCTAAACCTTCCGGAAATAGCTGCATTACATATTTCGTTGTAGATGCAAAGGGAATAGCGATAATCAAATGTTTTAGAACTGGACGCTACACGTGGATCTTAAAATTCCATACTCTTTCCATGACATCCCGAGAAACGATTAAAAATCGATAGGACTTTAAAAGAATGGCTAAGTATTGTACAATTTGAATCATTAATAATGTATATCTTGGAAACGGCTGATTTCACAAAAAGAAGTTTTTGGAAATAAATTGTGTGTTTAAAGAGAACTACATTTCTTGTAAAGTACGTTTTCGACTATTACTTAACGTTTACACGTTATATACAAGATTATACAAAATTCGTTCCAAATGAAGAGGACTTCGAAGGCTATTCCCAGAAAAAGGCTATTCCCAGAAAATTAAAGATACATTTTATTTGTCATGTAAATACCTTTAATATATGGTATTTCAATCAAAATCTTTAGAGACATTTTTTAGAAAATAAAAAATTCTGAAAAATGTTCCATATGAAGGGTACTTTGGGCTGGGGAATTTTCTTGGAAATCTTTATGTCACATTTTTGGAAGGTATTGAACTTAGTATTTACTAAGTTTGGTTAATTAATTTTGAAGATTTAGAAGCTAGTAACAGTGATATGTCATAATTTAAAATTATTTTAAAATTATTTTAAACTAAGTTTGGTGTTTATCCGGCTTTTCGTTTTTGAGTTATGCCGTTCACAGACACACATAGACATACACACACAGATCATTTTATAAAAATGCCTTTTTTGGATTCAGGGTGTACCAAAACACGTATTTCCGGTGAAATATCGGTATCGAATTTTTGGGTGGAATTCAATACCTCTTCTACCTACTAGTTACGTGGCAGAGAAAGTAAACTATATAGCTAAAAGTAGCATATATTTATGGTCTCTAAGTAGAACTCTACCGTATAAACCAAATGCACACATTGGCTTCAAAATTGATGTCTCTTGGATTTAGTTTCAAAAAGGCTTCTAAGAAAAATAACTGACGTGTTGCATTCACATACTTTCTTCACTCACTATGGTTTATTTTTATACATCGTATACAAAATATTCTTGCAAAAGCTTATTCTTCTATCCACTGCAACTTAATTGAGAAACGTTTGCATGATCAGTTTCATTAGAAGTACAAAAGGCATAATGATAGTCAAATGTTTAAAAACTGGTCGCTATATATTGGTCTTGAAATTCCATACTCTTTCCATAACATCGCGAGAAACAAATCAATAGCGACAGCACTTATAAAATCTGATATGTTACATTGGCACGGCTTTCTATAATCTTTAGCGCTTATTAGTGGGTATGCAAATTATTCTTACAAAAGTTATTTTCCCTTCTTTATTTTAATCGAGATAGAATTTTCCAGAAATAGCTACATTACACACTGCGTTATAAATATAAAGGGAATGGCGATAGTCAAATGTTTAAAAACGGGACACTATGTACATACTGGCCTTAAAATTTCATGCTCTTTGCGTGCAATCGCGAGAAACAGGTGAATATCGAAAGGATTTGAAAAGAATGAAGTATTGAACAATTCGAACCATTAACAACGGATATCTCGGAAATGGCTGATGCCACAAAAATTTGTTTTAAATAAACTGTGTGCTTTAAAGAGATCTACATTTTTTGTGTAATGCGTTTTCGTCTATCGACAGTTATACAAGATTATACAAAATTTCTTACGACTGAAGTGAACTTCACTGGCTATTCTCAGAAAATTCAAGATATACATTTTATTTGTCGTGCAAATATCTTTCATATATGGTATTTTAATTAAATTCGTTAGAGCCATCATTTTTAGAAAATTAAAATTTTCGAGAAATTGTCCATATAAAGCGCAGATTTGGTGGGGGGATTTTCTCAAAGATCTTTGTGTCGCATCTTTGGAAGATTTTGAACTTAAATGACAAGTTTGGTATTTACCCTACTTTTCGTTTTTGAGTTATGCTGTTCACAAACACACACACGGACCTTTTCCTAAAAATGTGTTGTTTATTTTTTTTTTAGATTAGGGCCTCAAAATATCTATTTCCGATGAAGTCTCGGTAACGAACTTTTGGGTGGAATCCAATCCCTTCTCTAGCTACTATGTACAGGGTAGAGAAAGTAAAAATGATAAAATATTGAAACATTGAAAGCAATAAACGCTTATCTCAAAATGGCTAATGCCACAATAAACTTACACTGCCGTTTGTGAAAATTGCAACACCAAGAAGGAAACGCATGAATTCAATGAATTTAATGCAACAGGTTAGGTAAATGACAAGTAACAAATGATAAACTTTTCAAATCTATACATGACCTTTGAGCCCTAATATTCAGTATTTGGTGTGGCCTCCATGCGCTGCAATTAGAGCTGCTGTACGCCGTGGCATTGAATCAAAAAGGTTCTGAATAAGTTCCTGAGGGATTTCCCTCTACGCAGTTTGTATTCGAGCCCACGAATCCGTGACACTGGTTACTGGAGGACCGTGACGCACCAGGTGCCGACTAACCATATCCCAGACATGTTCGATGGGCGACATGTCAGGCGAACGTGCAGGCCAGTGAAGCAATGGTACCCGTCGCTCTTCGAAGAAGGCTTGTACATTCCTCGCAATATGTGGCCGGGAATTGTCCTGTTGAAATGTGGCCTGTGGAGATGTCTGAACGCCTGTACAACCACCGTTAGCTACCGGTTGCTGTTCAAAGTGCCCTCAATTCGTAGGAGGCGAGATCGGTTGTTGTAACCAATGGCGCCCTAAACCATCACACCTGGTGTTTGTCCGCTATGCCGCTCAACAATGCAGCCCTCCAGGTTGCGCTCACCACGGTACCGCCGGATACGTATGCGGCCATCATTGTAGGATACGTTGAAGCGGAACTCGTCCGAAAAGACTACATTTTGCCACTCAGCACCCCAGTGACGGTGTTCACGTGCCCATTGCAGTCGGAGGAGCGTGTGGTTTCTGGACAATGGAAGCCAACGTAATGGCATGCATATAACCAGTCCAACCTGCAGCAGACGGCGACGAACCGTTGATGCAGACAAGTTCACACCTGTTGCAGTGCTCCAGCGTCGAGCCAACACGGTGGATGAAGCTGTACAGTCCGTTATGGCCATGCGGACAAGGTGACGGTCATCCCGTGCTGTGGTCATGTACCGTGGTCCAATACCCGCTCTTCGCTGCGTACGACCTTCATCTATCCACTGCTTCCACACATGCATCACTGTCGTAGCAGCATGCCCTGTACGAGCCGAAATGTCACGGTATGACAAACCTGCTTCCCGGAGACCGATCAATCTGCCCCGTTCGAACTCACTCACATGCCGATATGGTTCCCTTTGATATCGACGAGGCATACTGGCACTCACTTCATTGTTTCCACCTTGTTTGACAGCTCTGGACTGACTACATTGGGCGTAACACTGACATTGTCGGACCGACACGAGAGGACTCTGCTCGGCCTACGTGTGCTCTAACCCTCTGCAAACCTAATCACTTATTGCTTGCACACTCTTCTACACTTCCACCAAGTTTGGAGTTATTCGGGAAATTCTTTCTTGGTGTTGCAATTTTCACAAGCGGCTGTGTGTTTTAAAGAGATACACAATAGTTCGTGTACATAGTACGTTTTCGTTTATCTCTAATAGTTTGCCCGATACACAAAGTTATACAAACTATATACTGGACTGGAATTACAAACTGTCCACTGAGATACTGGGGAGAGAACCCCGAACATATAGTGAACTTCTGCACTTAGGGTAAGCCGAAGATATGAGATTTGAGTACCAGCGTGGCAATACGTTTTTATTTTCTCTAGCTCCTAGGAGGTATTCTGTCCAAAAGTTCGATACCGAGATTTCACCGGAAATACATTTTTGAGGCCCCCTGAGCCCGAAAAACAATTTAGAAAAAGGTCCCTGTGAGTGCGTGTGCGTATGCGTGGCGTGTGTGAGCGCGTGCGTGCCTATGAACAGTGTAACTCAAAAACGGAAACTTGGTAAATGCCAAACTTTGTATTTAATTTCAGTACCATTCAAAAACGTGACACAAAAATCTTTAAGAAAATCCCCCACCCCAAATTAGCCTTTATATGGAAAATGTTTCGGAATTGTTTATTTTCTAAAAAATAACTCTATTTTGAATAAAATATCATATATTTAAGATATTTATATGAAGAATAAAATTTATATCTTGGTTTTTTGTGAATAGTCTTCATTCGGAAGCATTTATGTATGATTTTGTATAACTGGTAAAGAGATAGACGAAAACGTGCTGCACAAAAAGTGTAAATCTCTTTAAACACAAAAATTATTTCAAATAACTTTGCTTGTGGCATCAGCTATTTCCGAGATTACCATTATTATTGGTTTGAATTTTTCAATATTTTGTTCCTTTTTAAAGTACTCTCGCAATTCAGCTGTTTCCCGCGATGTTCATGTAGAGAGTATGGAATTTCAAGACCAGCATATAGCGATGCGCTTTTAAACATCTGACTATCGACTCGGTTTCCTCTATTCCCATGGTAATACATGTTTAAACTATTTTTGCAAAGGTTTGTCTCTATTGAAATGACGTAGATATAGGGTTGTCATACGTCGCGGATTTCGCGGACAATCCGCGATTTTATGCTAGAAGACGAATGTCCTGGACAAAGAGATAAAAGTCCGCGAAAGCAGTGAGTGCTAAAAAAATGTTTTTATTATTAACTTGAGTTTTAACGCCGAACGCCGTTCAAGTATTTCACCATTCCTTACGATAGAAGTTGCCAGATGGCAACACCATGGCTGACGAAGACCATCGATATATCGCCGATCTCTCACTAACAGTGACAGTGGAAGCAATCTATAATAGATTCTCTGTGATTTTGCTGTTTCCAGTTCCTCTATTTTTAGTGCCTGCCTCGTATTTGTGCATTCTGTGGTTTGTATGAGGTTAACATTCACGTGGAGGGTAATTCCGAACCTGAACCCGATCCACAGTTACTGGAGACATCATTACGTGGAATTTTAAAATAAAATATTGTCGAAACGAAAAGTTCACTTCCGAGAATAATACATTGATCAATTTCCAAGCATTAAACGTGGAAGAAATGAACATGAGATTTTTTGTAAAATGTGTGGGTAAGTACAACACATACACTAAAAAGTACATTTTATCTTCATATTCTTTGAAATTAAGGGTATACTTAAGTAAGATAAGCTTTTTGAACTCTGCTCGCGTCTCGGAACGACAAAAGCAATCGTAAACACGAAGAGTGATCTTCAACTGTGTATACTGCCAACATTTACGAAATTATCCTGCAAAATTTTAGAGCGTAATTTCAACATTCATTTAAACATGCGCATACTTGAGGTTAAATGCAAACTAAAGCTGAATTATTTCATTACAGCTGTTATATTTCAATCGCCAATGAAGGGAAACGAGCTCTGAACGACCATATTACAAGCAAGAAACACACAAGAGCTGTGAATTCTGCTTCATTTTCCAAACAGTTGACCAGTTTCTTTAGTGATAATCAAACAGAATCGAATAAGGCTGCTGCAGCAGAAGCCACGTTTGCGTTTCATGCTGTGAAACATCATCATTCCTACAATTGCTTAATGCTTGGACCGTGTCCTTGATTTTGGTTCTTAGATTATGGCAACCCTACGTAGATAGAAACATAAGATTTCATAGGAGTAGTCTGTAACAGGCATATGAAATAAACAATAGTGGATACAGAAAGTAACGTGAATGAAACACATAAGATTTTCAATATATAATTTCATTATTCCAGCCTTAGTCTGGCCTACACATCGCTAGTGTGAAAGAACAACGGATATATGTAGATTAAATCTATAGTGTACAAAACTGGCAGCGTGGAAGTAATAAAACATTGCGTATATCGCAAGCGCTTTTGAAGTTCGGTATCTTGGAGTAATTGAAATCTATATAGTAAAGATTTCGGAGATACGTACATGAATCAGTTCAGAGAAGTGCAACGCGCTCGGGCGGAAACTCGAAAACGCGTGCTTCTATTTACCTGAGGAATAAGTTCGTATGCATTTATTAAGGGAGTTGAACACCAATTTTACATTTTATGGCACGCTGTAAAATAAATACTGATTGAAGTAATGGGAACGTAACAAATTAAGATTCGGATAAAAGAGTTTTTGTAATTAAATAGGAATCTAAAACCGTAATAACACATATTTATATATATTGAGAAAAGTTTTATTCCTAGGCATTTTTGTCGTGATTCTCGATTACAATCCTTTGTTTAGACACCCTTAAATGAATTTTTTTGGATCGATATTTCTTTTGGTCTTTTCTGAATCGACAATAACTTAACTAAAGTAAAAGTACGCCTAAATATGTAGTATTCATCTGAACAATAATTGCTTAACATATACATGTTTGCAGCTAAGTTTCAGAACTGTCATTGTAAAATAGGTTATAAATTATTTAACTGTGCTATGTTAGCATTTAAAATGGTTCACTAATGGCAGAAAACCCGAATACCGTTTCCTTAATAACTAGTCTGATTTTTAATATATTCAAAAGGTTTTTTAAACAAATTTAGAAAAAATATACAGATTTCAAAATGTGCTAAAATCATAGAGCAGATTTATACTAAAATCATTTATGCATACATTTGAAGGAAACTAATATTTATACCTTAAAAATTCAAACAAAATTTACGTTGCTCATAGTTTTAACGTTCACATCTTTGTTTTATTGCATACACTGGCGTCATAAAATCATTCTTAGAGAATTTCGTATAGATTCATATAATAGTTAAATTGTTATGTTGGAAATCATTTAATAAAGTGTAGTTTTAGGAAAGGAGCGACAAAGTAATTGCTTAGTTATAACAGTACTTCATTAATTAGTTTAAATCATAATTATAAAACTACAGCATCATTTAATACCTTTTTCACTGATAATCAAAATACTTTCAGTAATTAAAAACTATTTTTAAAAATAAGAAATACCCATTTTAAATGTTGCATCAGCGTGAAAACGTTCCATATCTTTCTTTTACTCCAACATCCCAATAACCTTTTTGTACTGTTATTAATATAGAAATATACTAATCCAGAAGTTATAGGAGAGTCTCGAAAAACTACGGCTTAAATCCCCTTGTCAGTAGACAGTAGCAAAGAAATTCTGTATAAAGAAAAGACAAACTAAAATGTACTAGTGTTTTCATAAAAGAACATAATACAGCAATCAAAACAAAATCCACTTTAAATAGTAAAACTAAACAAAAAACTGTGTAGTTGATCTTGTTCAAAAACAACCACACAATATGAAAGAAAACATTGTGTGTTATATTCACACGACTTTCTCTATCCTTTATCGCTTATTTGTGGGTGTACATATTATTCTTACGAAATCTTATTCTCCTGTCTACTTGATATTAATCGAGATAAACATTTCCAGAAATAACTGCATTACACATTTCGTTATAGATACAAAGGGAATAGCGAAAGTGAAATGTTTTAAAACTGGACGCTATACGCTGGCCTTAAAATTCCATACTTTTTCCATGATATCGCGAGAAACAGCTGAAAATCGACACGACTTAAAAAAGAATGACTAAATATTGAACAATTGGAACCATTAATAACGCATATCTGGGAAATGGTTTATGCCACAGGAAACGTTATTACAAATAAATTGTGTGTTTTGAAGAGATCTACATTTTTCTGTACTACGTTTTCGTCTAGCGCTTAGCGTTTACCGACTATGCAAGGTTATATAAATTTCCTTCCAAATGAAGAGGACTTCACAAGCTATTCACAGAAAATTAAAGATATGCATTTTATTTTTCATGTAAATATCTTTAATATATGGAATTTTAATCAAAATAGTTGGGGTCATTTTTCAGAAAATCAAAGAATTCGAAAAAATTTTCTACGTAAAGGTTAGTTTGGGGTGGGGGATTTTCTTGAAAATCCTCGTGTCGCATCTTTGGAACGTACTGAACTTAAATACTAAGTTTGGTATTTATCCGACATTGCGTTTTAGAGTTATGCTGTTCAAAGACACACACACGGACATTTTTTCAAAATGCTTTTTCTGGATTCAGGGGGCTTTGAAACATGCATTTCCGGTGAAACCTGGATATCGAATTTTTCGATGGAATGCAATACCTTCTCTTTACGTGGTAGAGAAAGCAAAAATACATTTAATGTCATACATTATAATGGTTGTTGTAGCTACTAAATGAATATAAATTTACTTTCAGGAAAGTTAAGGCTGTCTAAAAGAACGAGCAAAGATACGCGAAGATAGACACGCAAAAGAGCGCCCCTCAGAGCAAGACCTTGTGCAAACATGAGGCACGAACTAATCTCTTGGACAGAGAGGCACGTTGATCTCATTCACAAGTAACCCTGTGTTAAGCTAAAATATTAATTCTTCGCAAGCGTATTGGACTATTCAATTATGTTATTTCAGTGAAATTAATTATCTGTATCTGTTACAGTTGGATAGATATGTTCTTTTTAACGCTATTTTATTCATATATCAAACGTTTTAGTCGCTTTAAGTTTAATGAGCTTTATTCGATTTGTTTTATTTAATACTCCTTCCATCATTACCAAAATACCTATTATTATAAGCTTCAAAATATTCAAACACACAAAAAATTAAATTGTTAAATAAATTTATGTTTTTTTTAATTTCCAGAAATTACATTTTTAGGTACATGTATAGTTAACTGAGTCGTTTTTAATAGAAAATAATCCGCATATTTTCAAGAACACAGGCTAAAAATTATATTCGTAACTTGATATTTATTGAAGCTGAAACAATTTCTGTGATGCAACATATCCGAAAAAAAGGAGCTCTAATACCTATCTAGATTAGATACCAATAAATTTTATTAAATGACTGGCTGAATATTAAAAGAGCTTTAAAGGATTTATCTCGTGTGTCTAATACACCGGAGCAACATAATACCAAAAAACAAAACAAAAAGCACGTTTCACTTCTTTTTTGTTGTTTTTGGAGGATACCCTTCTTAAGCGATGTAATGAAGCTATATGATATTAATTAATCTCATAGGCTTAGTGGGCAATAATATTGGATAAATTACTAAATAATAGTAAAAAGAGAAACTAAAGATAAAAAATATTGCGACGGACTTCTTGGTTGCTCGCCGTCTTCCTTCCTGGTGTGAGTGTTGATGTGCTGTAAGAAATTATTCCTACAACACTTTTGTGTTGGCTTATACTCTTAACTTTTCTCTTAGGCATGGTAACAGGAGACGAAATAAAAGTTTAGGTTCACCTTAACTGTAATTTATCCACATTTGTTCGCAGCTAGCCCTGACTTCTATCCCATAATTACGTTACAGGGTTATGGGGCCTATCTATAAAGCTGTACCTCCTACTCTATATAGTTATCTTTCCTAAGTTGTTAACAGCTTCTTCACACGCTCCGCCATCGAAGTGGCGTGAAGTTCACCCCCTGACTATTTGTAGAAAGGCTTGAAAATCTCGGTTTCTGTTTTATTTATTTGCCCTGCAAGTGATGCTGTTTTTTCCCTTAACTACTTTAAAGCGCTAAGGCGATTGGCTGATCACCTTAGCGTCACATGAGAACATATGCCCTCGTAGCTCTCCTGTGACGCGTCTGGACTTTCCATTTGTAACCAAGGCTCTCGCTATCTCTTTCTACTGTCACTCCAGCGTCTATGCTAGTCATGTTCAGCCTAGGCCCTGTGCTGGTGCTACCCCAGAGATGTCTCCGCCTGGTACCGCTCGGCGTCATATACTTGACTTTCACCTACACGACTAGCTAGCCTCCATTACATTCAACATATCACGTATTTACAATTTAATAATATCATTTACATTAATGTCAGTATCTGCACTGATATACCATTATTGCCGCTATAATACGTTAATGGAAATTAATGGGTTGACTGCAAAATTACGCATCTCTACCTAATAAGTTACGTTATTATACTTAACAGATCTGAAGGGTTTCTTGATTGTTTAATCCCCTATTTGAGCTCAAATACGCCATTCCACCGTCCAAAAACCTTTAATTTTTCACCTCTCGGGCAAGATGGATCCACGGTAACGTGCAAGGTTCGCATTTGGGAGGTACTGGAATCGATTCCTGGGCCGGCCACTCTGACAATGCGTTTTTTTCGTGGTTTTCCGTGTTTGGCAAGGCGGATGCTGCGGTAGTTTCTCTTCTACCACGAATTTCTTTTCCCTCATTTCCTATCATTTCGCTTCTCCTCTCATGTTGCAGGTGGCTTTTAGGGCTGTGTAGTCTCGGTCGATGTCGGACAGATAGTGCAGATGCTTTCCCGTTGGAAAGTCCCTCTGGAGCCCGTTGGAAAGCCTTCTATGAGCCGCCTCAGGTGGGTCGAGTTCTCCCCGGTTCCGCCAGAGAGAAACTTTATCTGAACAAACCGTCGATGTCACCGGGTCATCAAGCTCGAAATCGTTAAGTAGGTACCTCTGCGCCCCTCTGTGGCCGGCCTATAGCTTCCTGCGGTTCCTTCACCTCATCCGTTCTTCCTGGGAGTGGTAAGCACAAAAGATCAGCGTTGGGTTGATGTGCGAGGTGTCTTCTCCGTTCCCTGGTCATAGGTCATATTTTTCACCTGATTCCACTATTATAATTTATTTTGTGTTACCTTCGTGAATTTACTGTTTGACAAAAGGTAGTCTGCCGTGTCTTTTAACGTTAATGCTTTATGTTGAGAAGACTCTAGATCAGAAATGAAGGAGAATTAGTTTAGAATAGTGTCAGAAAATGATTTATTGTGATAGAAGGGCTCATGAGGAATATTTTACGCTGAAAACTCTTTTTTCTATTGGAATCTCTTTAGAGAAATCCCTATAATTATTATTGGAGTGGATATCTTTTGAAGATAAATGCTTTGCAACTCATTTTCATAAGCAAGTCTCTCTCGTCTTTTGCGAGAAGTAATATGTTTAAGAAAAGTTCATGTGTATATCTCGTTTGTGTTCGTAAAGTACTGCTCTCAACGTATTGATGGGCTCTTACTCGAGGTTAAGAAGAATATTTTGATGGAAAGACCAAGAGATGAGCAGCAATGTCTTGGATTTGAATGCCGGCGGGCGGAACCCATACCCTGGTCCGATTAATCGCTTCCACTGACTGCATGACCATTGTTAAAC
The DNA here is from genome assembly GCA_030765065.1 of Deroplatys truncata. Taxonomy (NCBI): domain Eukaryota; kingdom Metazoa; phylum Arthropoda; class Insecta; order Mantodea; family Mantidae; genus Deroplatys; species Deroplatys truncata. The sequence goes on along the minus strand of CM060990.1, from coordinate 127,814,665 downwards.
TTGTTAACACAGCTGTCAAAACACATCAGCGTGATTGGACCCGGCCTTGCAGCGAATGACGGACAACTCAATGGAAAAACCAGACGCCTCAACATTTCCCTTCCCAGAGGCAACAATAGGGCACTAGTTCCTACTGTGTAAAGAAGTAGGGACTAATTGAAAGCGTCTAGACAAATCTCCAATCTCATCATTTAGTCCATATTTACACACAACCTCGCTGGGGTTCCTCTCTAATGCAACACTAATGAGTCGGAAGAGAATAACAGTTGAAAACACTTCTTGTCTTCCATGCAAGCAAGAGTCAGCCAATCAACTATGTGCAATAATTTATACTCAACTGTTTTATTATTGCCACCCAAAATAAAAACTAAAATTGTGCAGCGGCTCTGTTTTCACTTTTCGGAGGGGGTTACATATTTTTCACCAAGCGCGATGGCTCAGGCGGTAACGTCTGTGGCCCGCATTCGGGAGGTCGTTGGTTCGATTCCCGCGGCCGACCTTCCTGACCGATGAGTTTATTCGGGGGTTTCCCCCGGGTCGCGAGGCGAATGCTGGGGAATTATATCCCCCGAACTTTTTGTCCCTCCATTTCACCTCCATTCTCATTTCACTTCAACTTTATCTGCTTGGTCTCTTTCAAGGTTGCAAGTGTCGGTGGGAGGTCTCGGCGTGTGAATGGCAGGGGAAAAGGATGCTCTGAGTGAACCTTCGTCTCCCGGAATTTGTAGCGGTCTCCGGGTCCCGGGCCTCCCAGGGGATGTGTAAGCCCACAGGGGGAAGGGGAGCCGGCTGCACTAGCTGCTATCCGGGGAGTTTAAATCTGTAAACGGTAGGAACCCCTGCCCTCTGCCTGCCGTGCCTCCTGGTCCGGCCGCCATCTGTCTTCTCTCACATCATCCCTCCCGTCAGGAGCCCAGGTACAAAAGATCTGCGAAGGTCGAGGTGCTAAATCCCCCTTCGCTCCCAGTCCTACCCCCTACCCTCCTACCTACCTACATATTTTACACTTTCTCTACTGCTTACTACGTTAGCTGGAGGAATTATTGTATTGCTTCCAAAGAGACGATTTTGAAAATTTAAATAAACATCATGAAGTCCCCTGAATAAAAAAGAAACAACACATTTTGAGAGAAAGCTCCATGTGTGTGCCTGTGAACAGCATAACTTAAAAACTAAGAGTCTGATTGGCAACATCGAATTAATTTCGGCATCTCAAGTATGCAACACGAAGATTTTTGTGAAATTCTCCCCAACCAAAACAACCCGTTACATGGAAAAAATGTTCGCCTCTCACGATTTTGATTGAAATATTATATTGAGATCTTACCATGAAAAACGAAATGTATAATGTAAGCTTTTTCACAATAACCTGTGAAGTTCTGTTCAATTTTATTGATTCTTTTAAACTTGGAAACCATGACATAGACAAAAGCTTACTATAAAAATCTAAACCTCGTTAAGATTGAAGATTAATGTCAAATAATTTTGTTCATAGAGCTGGACGTTTCTGAAACACTCCTTGTTTACATTTTCCGAAGCATAAGTGCATCATCTGAAAGAACATGTTTGAAAGTTTGGATTCTTCTGTTGTTTCTTCTTTTCCTATACACTGTACATTACCACTCACCTCCCCAAAACTCCCAAGATCAAAATCAGTTGAAAATAAAATGGAGGATCCATCTAATTAGAAAAGTGATTGGCTGTAACTAATTACAAATATGCTTATAGCCAAAATGAGTGTTAAACAACAATGTTGTAAGGGATACGTTTAGATTAATCTTTCATTTCTGGGATGAATTATAATAGGAATATTAGATAGAGCATACATAATGGCTCTTACAATTTCATTAATAAGTTTTAAATTTACAATAGACACTTAAAACCACATAAAATGATAAGTCATTCGAGAAAAGCTTCGCTTTGTCTATAAATAGATTTGAAAACCCGTTGAGCATAAATATTCGAAATGCCACAATGGTATCGTGGCTATTCTTTCAGTTTTATGAAGTGTCAGCACGGTTTCGATATTTACTCTATTGTTTAACTTTGCCTTTCTGTCCTAACTTATGTCTACTTCAGCTTGGGATTTTCTACTTCTGCATAAAACAGCACTGCATGAAAGCTAAAAATAAGTTATTAGTTAGACATTTTAAAACTGATCGGAAAGAAATCCAATATATGTGGAGTTCACCTCGTCACCCTCAACAAGAAAGAATCATGAACTAAATGCAAAACGGCATACATTCAGTGTCTGGATTAATCCCTTCGGCTCTACTGGAAAGTAATTAAGAGTGAATAAAGAGAAACTGATATCGCGGATCTTCAATTCCACATCATTGTTTTCCGAGCGCTAATTAACGCGAACATTTAAAACCATTGCAGAGAATCTCTAGGAGCAGGCATTTCTTGCCGTGTTTTATAGATTTGTGTGTACTATTGCTTTTTAATCCTTCTAGCTCATTTGCATTTTTGTGCTTCATTTAATAGTTAATATTGTTAGTGTAGTAGTTAGCATAGTTGTTGTTAGTAATGTAGTAGGAATGAATGAATGAATGATTTATTGTCTACTTTGAACTTGCATGCAATTTATATAATGTTTACAATACAATGGAGTTGCTTATTATTTTTCCCCCCTTATATTTAACATTCTGTTGTATATATAACGGGGAAGCATAATTTTCCGCTATTTACTTTTTTGCCTTGTTACCCTTCTGTATTTTCTCCAATTTGCTTCCCATCTCTTTTAACTACTTTAATCTAATTTTTCCTAAATATTTTCCTGCTTTCTCCATATATTCATTTGATCTTGTATTAAAAATCCTCCTAACTTTTAGCTCTACTGGTAAATTTTCCATTTCTCTAGTATGAAATTCTCTCTTCCTTTATCCGTGTCCTCGCATTGCAGAATATAATGCCAATTGTCATGTAATCCATTACATTTAGTACATCTCTCCCCTGTTAGACCATTTAAATTCATTACACCTGTCCTCACCCATGCATATCCCATTCTGGCCTCTTTGTGGCATACTTCGATGTAACTTTCCTTTCTCCATTGCGTTTTTAAATATCTACAATCTATTAATACCTTTTTCCTTGAAACTACTCATAATTTCTTGCTTTTCAATATCCTCCACTCTTGTTCTAATTTCTTTCAGAAACCCTTACTTTTGTTGTTTCTTTCTGCCCATGTTTCCCCCATTCCTATTTCTTCCAATGTTGTCTTTATATTGTGCATCGAAGCTTCTTTTTTCCCCATTTTCTCCTGTACAACCATTATTGCTTTATTCTGAACCAGTATTTGATTGCCCTTTCTACCATTTTGCCTTTAGCTCCCACCCTCCCTAGTTCTGCTTGTGCTACTCCATAGTAATGTAGTAGGGATTAATTCAATTAATACTGGTCAAACCATTGGTACTTCTAGCACCTGTAAATAACCAAAGAGTAATTTCAATATTAGTTTATAATATTTAAACGATATATATTAGTATATTTACAAAATTAGTAGTGCATTGTATGACGTAAACTTTTGTGGCCGCAAATACCCACAATTAAAATACTTTACAGCTTAGACCGCGGCTTAAGAATTAATAAAATACGTTTCGATAAACCTTCATCTCTCTTCTTCAGGGATCTGTCGCCTAATTGGCAAGTATCGAAGCCATTTTTAAGTGTGCTAGAGGATAGCGGATATGTCCATATGCGGCCCAAAAACTGATTTCTAGTCCAAGTGCGGCCTAAGAATATTTACGTGATCGTCCAGATAAGCCCCAGAACCTTTAGATGAAGTCCAAATGCGGCCCCAGAATTATTATTTGATCATCCAAATACGGCCTAATTTAAACATTTTCCTTCCCATTTTGCAGACTTAAGACTTCTTGTAGCAATTTGAGAACATGACCATTACAGGTATGGTTAGAAATTTTATTTGTAAAGTTATGGCTTCCATCTGTTTAAGGTACGCCACTTGATGTTTACACTGGTAGGAATTTGAAGGAAACTGCCCTTACGAATTGAAGTCTTGTAATGGAGTTTTGCTGCAGTGCTATCTTTTGAGTTCTTAAAGCGTTCCTTTTCTTCGATTTTCTTATTCTTGGTTGCTTGCTAACTTTTAAGCTTTGCGTACATTTCTGTTTGAATGTCCTTCAAAACATCAATAAAAAGGGAAATATTTGGGTGACTGGTATTAGAATAACCCATGAAACGATTCACAGGCGGTTTGTTGTTCTGTTGTCGAAGTGACAAATCTTGGGAGGAAATATTGCATTACTCATAATGTAATTTTCCAATACGAAATCGGTAGTGCATTTCGCACTTCGAGGGCTTATCTTGCCGGCCGCACATGAGACATTCCATGTGAATTTGGACGGCAAAAAACCTCGCATTTTTTGTTTGCGTTATAATTTTTCATATTAATAAGGGGTGCCAAGAAAAGCATATTTGTCAAATATTAGCAGCTAAAACCCAACGTTTGGTTGTCACATTATCGAACGATAAATGCATCGTATTAATTCATTTTTTCGCATTTTAACTGTGCACAGCTCCGAAACCCTTCATTTCAGAATATTGTGCCAAATCTCATTTTGTAGATAAAAGTCGCAATTCATTACAGCACATACTAATTATTTTTATAATATTCACAATAATGTATATAGGGTTTTTACTTATTTTAAGCGTATCCAGATATTTATAAAACTAAAATATTAGTTTGAGAATAATCCATAGTGTCATTAAGAAAAGCCGGCAATGTTGGTAAAGTGGTTATGTTAGAGTGTTCGTAGTCATAACACAAAAAGTGAATAAACGTAGCGATTTGCGTGGTTGTTGCTCGATGATCACCAAGCGCTCTGCAGCAGGACAACACACTTAATGCAAGAAAGGCACGTGATTCAGGAACCTGGCACAATACAAACTAGCACTTCGTCTTTATTTCAGTTTGCTTCAGTCTTTCCGTACACTAGCAAGGTTAATAGAAGTGTTGTGAGTTAAGCGCAGGTGGTTATTAATTATATTTTGGTTAGTGATACGTTCTTGGGAGTCCTTCATCAAGGTAGGACAATTAAAACCTAAGAAGCTTTTATCAAGTTAAGGTATGTCCTAAGATAGCACTGTAATATGCATAATACTGCTAGTAAGCGTTCTCATTGTTTAGCCTTAGGCACAGCAGCTTCCTTGGCCGCCAGTTCAAAACGAATATGCGAGAGTGACCATGAGCGCGTAAAGTAATTTACTTCTTTAATTATTTTAGACGAAACCTTATCAGCAACCATTACAGTAAAATATATGTTTGATTGTGTTTAAATTACGAAATCTTACCGTATACAGGGTATATCATTTAATTCGAGACTGTACAATATCTCCAAAACTAAGCGCTGTAGAGGGGGGAAAGTAAATGCCATTAGTCGTGTTTCATTTGGAGGATGTTGTGATGGTCGTTTTAGGGTCACTTTAATTTTTTTTAAATGGGAACATACTTTATTATGTTGTTTTCTCACTCCTCATAAAAAACTAAGCAACATTTGTATAAAGCACTTTGCAATTGTTCTTACACCAACGTAAATAACAACGAAACTTTTAAATGACCGTATACGAAGAGCACAATGAATGGTTGGATCATTCATGGATGGCCATTTGAGGGTCAAGTTACGTTTTGTAATTGCGAACCAACATTTTTTATTTTGTTTCCTTATTCCTCATAGCAAAATAAACATCTTTTTATAAACCATTTTCTAATGAGAAAACAACATACAAATGTAGGGTCCCATTTAGGAAAATTCAATTGACCCTAAAATGACCATCATAACGTCCGTCAAACAAAACACGACTAATGGCATTTACTTTCCCCCTTAATATCAAACAATTTTTATTAATGATATTTCTTTCTACAACGCTGAGTTTTGCAGATATTGTACAGTCTCAACTTAAATGGTCCATCCTGTATAATAAAATTATTTCTCTTAATCCGAAACCACCTACACTCAAAAAAGTCTAAACTTCTTCATTTAAATAAAAATAAGAACATGTTTACTTCTCAGTATGAAATTAAAGTTTACGGAATCAAAATAAAGCTCGTTTTAAATAATTAGATTTTAAAGGTTTCAGAGTTATAACAGCTTGAAGTTGGAAATTTTAGGAAGATACGATAAATTTGAACAATTTTAATTGCAAAACAATGATGTTCTAAATTTTAAGAGTTTGCATAAAGCATTGTATACAAATCTACAAGTACAAAAGGTTTCGTCTCGTTTAAAAAATGCAAGGTCGATTTTCGATCTATTTCGGGCGATTTGAAATGGAGTGCCCCACATGGACTGTAACGAAGACTATCCCGGGACGCACATGGACTATGGTGTCAAATGTCCCGGCCCGCAATGGCACATGTTTCTCAGATTAACTTTTCGTCTCGACCGCGCCTGGACCCCGCCCGAGGGTAGGTTGGGAGCAGAGGTCAACGGGACGGGATTAAACCTCTTCATTTTACTTTAAATGATATAGTTCAAATGTACTTTGCAAACTTACTACCTCGGATGATACAGAGCTATTCTGTAACTTACTGTTAAGATGTTACCGTTACTCTTTAAAATCAAGAAGCACTAAAAGTGCATCCAGCTCTAACAACGCGTTCTCGACTCTTGGTATCGTTAACCACAATTGTCTTCCTCCCAACAAGTTATGTTACAGAATGCCAAATAGCACCGAGTGGGATAGCTCAGGCGGTTACGTCTGTAGCCCGCATTCGGGAGCTCCCGGGATCGATTCCCGGGGACCGATCACTCTTGCCCATGAGTTTTTTCGGGAGTTTTCCCGGGTCGTCAAGCGAATGCTGGAGTGGTTTCTTTCATCCCCGAATTTCCTGTCCCTCCATTTCGTTCCATTGTTCATTTCATTCCTCTTTCGGAGTCGCAAGTGTCAGCGATGGTGTTGCGGTGCAGCGTGGCAGGGGAAAATGATGCTCTTTGTGACGCTCTCCGTCCCTCGGCTTTCGGTTGGCTGCCGGGGTATCCGAACCCCCTTTAGGGGCATTGGACCCTCTCGGTGTGAGATAGGGTCCCCGGTCTGCCTGTCCGTCTGCGGATGTGTCTATGTGGAAACTTAAGGATCCTGTCATTGCTGTGCCGTCGCTTCTGGTTCCGGTCGCCCGGTGTCTCCTCTCGCCTCATCCTTCCTCCCGGGGACGCTCCTCGTGGGGGTAGGTACAATATCCACTCTGGATCGGTGCCGAGTCCCCTCCCTAGTCAATCCAATGCCAAATAGCATATAGCCTTTCTAAGAAGTTAAACTTTAACCAGATGTTACAGAACAAGTGTGTATATTAAGTGAAACATAAAAATATGATGAGCGTGCATTTAGAGGAGAGCTAACATTTGGATCTCTAATACAGTTTTAGAAGCGTTTGATCCATAATATTTGTTTTAGCTTCGTTTGGCATACACACAACAGGATCATTCATAACTCATATTACAAATTAACATAATTGTATTACGAAACATAAAACTAAGTCGTAAATTAGAAATTTGACTTTCACAGTAATATTTGACTCGAGTCAGATCTAAAAGCAAGCTAAGTTATATTCCCTATATATAAACATCACATAGTTTTCAGTAACTCACAGTACACTTTAAGAACAAAACATTTAGGCTTTACTGGATTTCCTGCCCTATAAACCACTACTCAAAAATGTTCTAGTGTGTAAATAAACAGCTGCATTACAAATATAATACAAGCATAATTGAGACATTTCCTTTGTTATGAAACTGTTTTAGAAAGTAACACGCAGTTAACCCTCATTACACCTTTGATAATTATAAAAAAAAACAGTTGCATTTTCTCTTATGTAACAAAATTTGGCTCTTTGTAAAAACACCAACTACATAAAAATAGCCAGTCTCTACCGTGGAGATCAGCGGAGTTATTGAACTTTAATATTTACTCTGCGGGTTACGTAAACAAAAGTCACCAGTGAGATGCATACTTAATTTTGGAGTATCTTGTTTTTCTTTGCATATGAATACCCACGTATGTTTTCACAGCAAATATAACTCATAATGGAACACTTGACTTACCATTATTTGTGCGAAAAACTGAATAACAATACTGCGATTATCACTTTCAGTTGAAGTTTTTTGTGACATGTTAAATAATTAAGATTATTGTTCCCCTAGGACTCCCAAGCGAGATTAGAGGTAGTTGAAGTGGATGACGTGTGATGTCGCAACACTGCTCTATTCTACTTCCTCTTGAACGGAAACAAAGTTCCCTTCAACCCTTCATTTTGTCTAAGGAGAGGATGCTTGATTACGTCATAGTCCCTCAACCCCAGGAGCTCCGCAGGGTCTGCAGTTTTCGATCAGTAGATCTCAGGGAAAGCTTCTGTTTTCATTAAAACCTCATCACTGTTTAACAAACATTTAAAAGCCTTTTACCACTGGCTCATCCCAAGTCTTTAAACTTTAAGATAATGATTTGTGAAATTTGACTAAACATTATGAAAATTTTAAAAAACGACTTTTTTCATAATAAAAGAATATGAATTTTAAACGTTAACAGAAAACGTACCTTTTTTCACTTGTCGCATTTAAACCACCCATTAACTGAAGCTATAAATGGACAGGCACAGGCCTGTTTTCTCGCAAACTTTTTTCAGCATTTTTTACATACTCAAAATGCAATTTTTCACTAATTTGTTTCAAAATTTTTATACTACCTCTCAAACGTACATTAAAGAAAATGACAATATATTTTTTTTAAATGATGCTCCAATTTTGGAATATTGATTATTAACTTTTGAAAAATCAAGAATTTTAGAGAGTTCAAAGAGTAATAATTTTCTAAAATAATTAGGGGTTAATATAAAAAATTCTGATATGATAGTCTTTCTTGTAATATCGTTTACTGTAAAACCTGATTTTTATGTGAATATTTTAAAAAATGCATAGTGTGGAGGATTTTCATCAGAACAATGAGTTTACACAATAAAAGTTAATATTTAAATCATTATGGAAGCTAGAATTTTAAAACGTGACAAAACATTATCACTGTTGCGCGTAATAACTGGCATAAGTTTCAATAAGATATCTTGCTTACCTATGGTGGATTTTAAAAATTTCATAGATGTATTACTGTAATAACATCTTGTGCACACAATTTCTGATTCTGATGAAATTTTTTGCGTGATATACACCAATTTTCTAGAGTTCAAAGCGTTTTGAAAGTTTTCAAAATTCAAGGAATTTGTATAACTTGTAGGATTATCACTTATAGCTCACCTCACTTTCTATATATCCACGATACACATAGGTGTTTCAGAGGAAAGAAATATTGATCTATTACTTTAAGTATTTCGTTGTATTCTGAAAGCAAAATATTGAGAAAAAATGTTTAAATTAATATATGTCTAAAACTCTCTGCCTGAATATATCTTAAACCCGATTTCGACTAAATGAAATTAAGCAGATACACTTTTTAAGTTCTCAAAGGAGACAAAGTTAACATACTTGGTTATTTGAATCATTATTCTGCAGGTTTTGGAAAATAATACAGAAATTACACCATTTCCGTCCGTGATGCAAACATTTAGTAAGAATTAGGGAATTTTTTTTAAAAATATAATTATAACTGTTTTGGAGTTTTAAGATTGGGTCATATTACCAACCAAACTTCTTCAAAGTCAGAAAAGGCCTGGAAAAGCACACTTGTTAATTTAACATGAAATGATCCCGCCAAAAGTATACTTCCTGATCCTGACATCTCCGTTTCTCTTTGACCAACGGTTTGTTTTACTTCATTTACCATGCATTTGTTCTCCGGTTCTATGTGCACAAAAATCATTCATTCAGCAATGATGCAATGCAAATAATATTTTATGCAAAAGATAATTTATTTAACTAAATTGGCAAAGAAAGCAACATACATATATCAACTAAACTGAGTATAATAAAGGCATCAAGCTAGGAAAGTGTTGTTGTATGGAAAGCGGTCTTCGATTCCTATGTTCCTTTCAACTGTGCCATCCTAGTCGTCCTCCGTGGTGTAGTGGTTACCATGCTAGCCTCTAGTTTCCGAGGTGGCAGCTTCAAACCCGGCAGAGGGCGATGGGTTTTATTCGGGCGTAAAAATCCTTAGCATGGTTTCCTTCGGAAGAGAAAAAAAGCCGGTCCCGTCGCAGATTTACAGCACTTAAAAGAACCTCAAGCCTGATAAAGAGGCCTCCGAGCAAAATTATCGGTCTTTCACGCCGCAATATTGAATGGGACGCTAAGAACCACAGCAATTAAAGAGCGTCCATAAATAAAACTCAATTTATTTTGTGCCATCCTAGTGAAAGGAATGGAGGCTTTCGGATGTTTTACAGTCAGAAGCTATTTGTGATTGCAGAAACTGCAGAGTGAGCTGTTGTAGATGTCTGTTCGGGTGTCCTGCTAGATAGCCATAGGCTGTTACAATTATCGGTAGGCAGAGGGGGAATTAAACCGCTCCAAGGATACAGCGAGGTGACCGCCCACTATGGCCCATGGGTTTTTCGTGATTTCCCCGGATCGGCAGGCGAATGCTGGGGTAGTTCACCTTCTACCACGACTCTCCTGCTCCCCATTTTCTGTACCCATCATTTTCCTTGTCATGTGTTTCAGGACTGTAGGGCCAGGCGACGGTGTTCGACGGTTTGCGGCTGAACGTGGTTGTGCGCTGTGGATGTTTCACCTTGACATCGTCCAGGGACAGCTCGGTTTAAAACCGCCTCTGGATACTTTCGGGGAGGAGCTCCTTCGGGGGACTCCCGGAGTCTAGGGGCCCAGTAGAATGGGCTCGGGCGGCGTTGGAGGCGTTCAATCTGAAACATTAGGGACTCCGCCTGTGCTTGCGTCCGTCGTCATCCGGATCTGGTTGCCCTTTGGGTCTCTCCCCTCATCCCTTCCTTCCAGGGGTCGTGGTAGAAGCACAAGGTGCCGGATGGCCTGCTGTGGTGCTCTGCCCCGGTTTCGGGGGACCCCTCTGTTCGTCCGTACCTTTATCTTTACCTTTTAATCCCCCCACAAGAAACTCAAAATCGTAATATAGAAGCACTGCAGTATCACTTTTTTTAAACTTAGAGAATTGGTATACCACATTGTACCTGTTAATAAATAGGCAAACACAAATATTATATACATTAAAAGAGTATGAAATATTGTGGATGATAAGGGATTCATCCGTTCTTTTGGAAAATTATGATTCCCTACGTTGGTTGGCAAAATTGATTAAACGGCTCGCTCTGCTCGTTTCACTATCCGTGCACGTCTAGTCGCAGGTATTTAGCACTAGATGGTTACAGAGTTCCTTCTGTAGCACTTCTGAGTGGTTCTTCCACCTGGTTGATTGACTTAAAAGTTAATTCTTTACAATACTTGAATTAACCTTGCGTTTGAGTCCTGGCTGGGAGTTTGATCTCTATGTATTCCTGTCTGCCTTTTGGTCCAATAAATACTTAAAAGGTTGTTAGTTGGTCATGCTGATCCATCAAATCCTTTATTTATTCAATATGTCTGTTCGTGGATAAATGGGTACCTCTCACTTCGATATATGTATGTCTAAAAGTGTCCACAGAATGAAGGTATGACTTACTTCGTGTGTTTCAGTTATTCATATTTCAGTCCCCCGCAAACGCACTCTCTGCGTACAACCCTGCCATTACCATCCAGAGTTGTCCTCCGTGGTGTAGTGGTTACCATGCTAGCCTCTAGTTCCCGAGGTGGCGGGTTCAAACCCGGCGGCGTGACTTCCTTTGGAAGGGAAGTAAAGCCGGTGGTCCCGTGTCGCAGATTTACGGCACGTAAAAGAACCGCAAGCTTGATAAAGCGGCCTATGAGCAAAATTACCGGTGTTTCACGCCCAATATAGAATGGGATGCTAAGGATCATAGTAGTTAAAGCGTCCATAATAAAACTCAATTTAATTTACCATCCAGAACCCTTCCGGGCCTGATTCCTATTAAAGGATAGGAAACTTACGCCATACTCTTACAGATGGCGTTTCATCCTTGGATGCATGGTCAGCGCCGCAGACATGTTGGGCTCTAGTCTTGCCTCTCTTCCCATATACAAGTAATGCGGATTGGTTGCACGATCTTAAAAAAACCGAAATAATACACAAAAATCATACACAGAAGGAAACCAATACGCTTGTGTACAACTTATGTATTTCCGGCATTAAAAATATCACTTTACTTAGGTCTGTGTTAACGCTGTTTTCGCAAATTAATGTTGTAAAACAAAAGAATCCTGCGCTGCATGTACGCGGCTTGGAATGACATCCATGATACTATTATCCTGTCCACAGTTTAAATCGAAGGATAAAAAAATAATTTAGAAATCTTTATGGCATTATGATAACCATTAACAGATCTTTATTAATTACAGAAGTGGTATTAATATACTGTATGATACTTTTGGTATATAAGGAAATCTACCGATGTGTTATCCTTTAATTTAGCCGAATTTCGGATATTTTAAAGTGGATTAACAAACAATGAAAAAGAAACGCGTTTTTTCTCTACGGAAAATAGTACGTACTCCAAATGAAATCATCTCATCTTCCAGACGAAAATTGGTGACTTTCTACTCTGCTGGTGGTGAAATTAGTTACGAAAGTTGCGCATTTTTATGTAAGATTTTTTTTTTATTTCTATAGATCCCTTTTAAAAATTCTTATGCAATATCAGGACAAAACGTTACAGAATACTACGCAAATTTATAGAATTACCAAAAACGTGGAAAATTAATAATTCTAAGAAAAATGTATACTGGATTTCCTGAAAAACAAAACCAAATTAGTATTTTAAACAAGTGTAAGAGTAAAATGTGTTTTTTTTCTGAAAACTCAATCAGTTGAGTTACAACACTTGACGATACTGCGATATTCAACATTTTTTTGTTTTGGTTTTTAATTGTTCCATACCCTACCATATGGCGGCCTTTTACTTGGACATATAACACGTACATTTTAAAATATTTTTGAGCCCAGTATTGGAACATTACAAGTTTGGATAGATTTCTACAAATTAAATGCTTATTGGACAAAGTTCAGAAAAATTATACTAATTATGCAACAACTTTTTAAAATATACACAATAATATTGCAAACAAACACAGTTTAATAGGTTAGGATCTGAAAACATGCTGAAAGCGTTAATATATTCTTCTAGTTGGACATATTTGACTTCATGCAACTTTTGGCTATAAATATGAAAATACATTTGATAGGTAGAGTAGAAGATGTAAATTTATTATGGAAGTTAATGTATTCATAGATTTCAAGTTGTGACTACAGTGAAATTGTGGACATAGTTAATGCTAGCACTGATAAACTGTATAAAGATACCTGGGCCACCATTATTTATACTATTAACCATGAAACAAATAAACTATAAAATTCGTTGCATTTTCAGTAAAATAGCTCAACAAAACTAATAGAATTCAGAAAGGTTGGTATTGGAATCAGTACAACAAAACAAGTTATAAGTACATTGTTGTTTATAATGCACAGAAACTTAAAATCTTCCATTCCAGAAGCACAAAACGATTGAAAGTACGTAATATAAAGATTTAATCATTCGTAAAATCCAGTATTAAATAAATATTGTTAAATAAATACGGAATAGGTACTTACTTCCTCTCCGAGAGTCCAGTGCTTTCTACTGATTTTGGTGAACCAAATCCTTCTGTCCAAGTTTCTGAGTTTCAACGGTAACCTGTATAATTTAATTCCCTTTTGTGCCTTCGTAGTGCACCCGAAAGCACAGCATTCTGGCATTTTCACTCATAAATCAGCTTCGACACAACTGTTTCCTTATGTTTTTATTGGGGCAAGCAGCCCAAGATGGCGCGTATTCAGTTCTCTGCTAATCAGCAAGCCGTATTGGCGGCATCTGCAAGATAAATCAGTTGCTGTACTTTGTATATAGAGAACTTTAGTATAGTTACGGGTTCTGCCTCAACTTGGCAGCCCCGAGAAACTCGAAAATCTTAATCATAAGTTCAATCCAGATTTGACATTGGCGCTTACTAATTGCCCACTTGAGGATGCGCAGTTGTGGTTAACCATGGTGATGAGCTGATGACACACCAAGTACTGCATAAGGTGACCAACCATCCAGCTTTTGTCAAATATATTCATTTTATGCATTTGCTTTGCGTCCGGCAGGCCTTTAAATATTATAGAAATTTTTTGGCTATTTAGGTCCGTTTCACCCACTCCCATTTATGTTAAATAAATATAATTTTTTATCCAAGGCTGTACGTGTCCGAATAACGTGACATCACTCATGGCACCAGACGCACTTCGGCCTTGGGGATTTTTTATGAGTTTCGCAAAGCCGTAGCGTAGCCAGAAAATTATTAAGGGGATGGGGGTTATGCATAGGGGTTCAATTAGTACTAATTGAAATGATAAATATGAATTAATTGTGAGTTGAAATATTTTTAAAAAATCGATTTTATATTCGCAGATTAGGGTGCAGCAATTGGAATTAAAATTAGGATAGGAAGTTTTGTGTATTCTAAGCGGCAAATGTGTTGTGTCAAGAGAATTAATGACCACTGTGAAGTATTTTATATTACCGCTGCAGGCCATTTTATTTCACTACAAAATAGGGCTTCTAGTTATGTTCTAAACTGGGAGATATTGCACTAATGGAAACTTCCACTCAAATTTAGCACCGAAACAAAAACATGCCCCTGATTCGTTAACGTGGTTGTACCAGCTTCATCTAAAGTACAATTACTGTTCTGTCACCTTTGGTCATATTGTCCAAGACATGCGACGTAAATATAGCACTACCAGTGATACGATTAGGAAGTATCTCGTTTCTGCCAAATTAGAAAGGTTCTATTATTATTTTAACGGAGCTATTTTTGCTATTAACTTTTACATTTGTTTAGCAAGGGAGTTCCAACCCCAAAACCCTCCCTCCCCCCTGGCTACGCCTCTGTCGCAAAGTGCAAAGCATACTGTCATTTTTGGAGTAGGAAAAGAAATTCCACAAGTAGCAATGCAACGACCGAAAAAGTGTTTTCTCTAATTAATGTCCAATGGACAAAATAATGAAACGGCTTCATGCAAGAATCGGTTAAGGACATCATAGTAGTGAAACGCAATTTCAGAAACATTTCTTGTGTAGAAGTTTACAAGTACTTGTTATAAGAAAACAATTCGTCTCTTCTGTCAAAAATAAGTGCTGTCTACAAGTATCGATATAAAACGGCTTCTGCTACTTCAGCGCGTTAATATACAGAACAGTAAATAGTAATATGGACACCTTCACTTAATGCTTTAATTGTCCTCCATTTATGTGAAAAGTCCTCCTTTCTTAGAAAAAATGTCCTTCACTTGAACATTTCCACCTAGTCACCCCAACCCCACTACTGCAGGATAAACAACGTCTCTGGCTGCCTTCCATAGCATGCTCAACGCCCTGGCAAAGAATCATCCAGTTCTCTGTGGGCCTCAGAGACTACAGTCCCGGTTTCCCACTCTGCCCTACCGCCATAGGCCTGGATTGTGATGACATGTCATCTTTTAATTGTGCATCATAGGCATTCCTAACCTGCACATAAATCCTTATTATGTATCCCAAATTATGAAAATGCATATTTATTAAATAATTTTTGGTCAGTTTATCGAGCGGCGTCAGTGTCTGTGGCCCGCATTCGGGAGATCCCGGGTTCGATCCCCGGCCTCCGCCCACTCTGACCCATGGGTTTTTTCGGTTTTTTTCCCGGGTTGTCAGGCGAATGTTGGAGTGATTTCTCTCAACCCCCGGATTTCCTGTCCCTCCATTTTGTTCCATTAATCATTTCATTCATCCTTCACGCCGTTTGGTCTGTGTCAGGGTTGGAAGTGTCTGCGTTCGGGTTTCGGTGCAGCGTGGCAAGGGAAAAGGATGCTCTCTGCGAACTTTCTCCGTCCCTCGGCTTTCGTCTGGTTGCCGGGTATAAGGACCGCCCCCACCGGGGGCGTAAGGGTGGGGTCCCTTGTCTGCCTGTCCGTCTGCCGGAGCGTTTATATCTGAAAACTGTAGGGACCCTGGCATTGCTGTGTCGTCACACCTAGTTCCGACCGCCGGTGTCTCCCTTCACCTTATCCCTTCTTCGCGGGGGCGCTTCACAATCCAATCCAAGCCAATTGGTCAATTTATGCCATTTTCTATAGAGGAAAGAATTTAATTACAGTTCCCAAGAATTCAAAGTAGCCGACTTTACACTTAAGTACTGCCAACCTTGCAATGGTAATTACTAGTTCTAAATCAGTCAGTAAATGAAATGCTGTTTTGAAATAACATAAGTTGATTAAATCACTTCCCAGCGCTAAATATCACATTATATTGTATTTAAAGGAAAACTGTGTTCTAAAAACGCAATTAAAACCTGTGGAACACTTATGTGAGCACTAAAACAATTCCAAATAAACGCACGCGTGGAAACACAATGGCCTCTACCTGCTTTAAACTCAACAGCTGAGGTCCGGCAAGACAATTCCTGTATCGCCAACGTAACAGGTTAAATTAATACCAACCATGGCCATATTTTTTTTTAAAAAAAAACTTCCCTTGTTGTACCCAGTTTATGCTACTGTGTTTTACTGTACTCATACCGCTTATTTCCGCAACACACACACACACACACACATGCCCGTGGCGGGACTCGAACCCGCGACCCTCAGCTTGGCGGAGCGCCGGAGGGACCACGGCTACGAGGGCCGGCATATCTTTACCATGCGTATAATTTAGGAGAAGTTACTGATGTTGATGAGGCCATCTGAACAAACAGAATGTCACCAAAAGTAACCAGAGACGAAATATGTCACAGTTCGCTTTTGGTGAATTCTACGAGGACTATTTTTTTTCAACCTCCAATGGGTCATAATTAAAAGACAAGCGTACATAGCCAAATAAATTTATTACCAAATGTTAGGTACAAATGTGTTTACTTTTCAACATAATCGCCATTAAGATTGAGGCATTTGTCATACCTGTGGACAAGCTTTTCGATTTCCTCTGCACAGTACATTGCCGCCAGTGAGTTAAGATAGGTACGGATGTTGGTTTTAAGGACTACATCATTCTAAAGCTTCCGCCCTCCCAGCCACGTTTTCAGTCCAGGGAAGAGGTGAAAATCACTCGGCGCCAAATCAGGGCTGTACGGCGGGTGGTCGAAAACGTCCCATCGAAATTCCTAAAGAGTTTGTTGGGTGACAGCACTGTGAGGGCGGGCACTGTCATGAATGAAGACAACCCCAGACGTCAGCTTGCCTCTTTGTTTGTTCTGTATGGCTCTCCGTAGTCGTCGTAATGTCTCGCAATAAACAGTTGCATTGACGTATACCCCCGTTCCAGAAACTCCACCAGCAACACACCTTCTTGGTCCCAAAAGACTGTAGCCATCATCTTCTTGTCGTTGAAGGTTTGCTTAAACTTTTTGAGTTTGTTTGGTGAGTGTGTGTGCACCCATTGACGAGATTGTCCTTTTTTTTCAGGAGTTGCATAATGAACCCAGGTCTCATCGCCAGTCACAATTTTCATTAACAAATCGCCACCTTGAGCCTCATAACGGGTGAGAAACGTCAACGCTGCTGCCCTCCGGCGACTTTTGTGATCCTCAGACATCTTCAGAACCCATCGAGCGCACAATTTCCTATAGTGCAGGTGCTCTGTTACGATCTTGTAAACAGATGATCTTGAAAGTGCAGGAAATTTCTCACTCAACACGCTTATGGTAAACCTTCGGTCGTTCCGAACTTCTTGGTCAATTTGCTGAACAATGTCATCTGTAGCGACAGGCTTGCGACCTTGACCTCCTTCATCGTGAACATCGGTCCGGCCTTCGTTAAACTTCCTGCACCATTCACGCACAACACCATCACTCATACAGTTCGGACCGTATACCCGACTCATTCGTCGGTGAATATCAGCTGCACTATTCCCTTCTGCTTGAAGAAACCGAATCACACTCCGCAACTCACATTTGGCGGGAGTGTCAATCGTAGCGGCCATGTTTCCGTGCCAAAAACTAGGCTCACAATGGCTTGGTGAAGTTGGCTGTGGCTGAGGGTAAAGTGGGGGACATGCGCAGTCGCCCTCCACGCACAAACACTTTCCACCGCTCGTGTGGTTGCGCTCCAAGGTTGAAAAAAAATAGCCCTCGTAGTAGCTTGCTTTCCCTATATTTTAGGGCTTTTTTCGATTTCAGGTCATATTTTGTGCATTTTCTTGCCCTTTGTGTCTTTATTTAGTCATTTTATTGCATTTACATTCACTATATATAGTTTCACATTACTGACAATTTTACCTATAACTTTTAAAACATAAATGTAACTATTCGTTTGAGATATAAGAGTAACTTAATACATTATTCGTATTCTTGGAAAAAATTGCATTCCTATTTAATGGTTAGTTTGGAAAGAGTTGCTTGAGGGTGGAGAGTGTAGCGTTATTCCCAGCTGCTCACTCCTGAAAAAATGGCATGCTTATCTGATGGTAATTAACAAGTTATCATCAATTAATTAACTTCCAAAATAACGATTATCTACAATTCTTGTCCGATCGATTGTAAAATTATATTACCTGAAA
Organism: Deroplatys truncata; assembly: GCA_030765065.1. Taxonomy (NCBI): domain Eukaryota; kingdom Metazoa; phylum Arthropoda; class Insecta; order Mantodea; family Mantidae; genus Deroplatys; species Deroplatys truncata. Next base: position 127,796,070 of record CM060990.1, on the reverse strand, counting down.
GCCCTAAAGATGTAGAAGTGTTTTAAATGCCGTAAATATTAATCAGTAAACCTCGGCACAGTTACGCAGGGAAATCTGCAAGATTTTGGTTGAAAAATATTAGTAATTTTGTCAGATCTTTTGTTATACTTATAGCGTGGGGCAACAAAGTCTTACTTGTCTTCTTTTGTATCGCGAGGGAGCTGCCCGTCTTCCTAGGGGTAGAAGCGTCCTTCAGTGAATTTTGGTGGCTACGATTAAAAGTTCGAAGAGAGAACCAATAATGTTAAAGCCCAATGGCTAGAGCCAATGAGAAGAAAGAAATGCTTGACTTTGTGTAAGGAAGTACGAAGGTTTTCCACGAACTTATTTAAGCTAGTTTTTGGGAAAGAAACAGACAGCTCGGTGGAATCACTTGTAGGGTGAACCTGTACCACTGAGTATTAAACATGGACGCTATGTAATTTACGCAAAGTACAACACGAGGTGCTCTAGACAAAGCCGAGGAGTATTAGGTGTAAAATCATTATTAATCAAAGAAGAGAGTGCATCATGAACGGTGACAGAGCACATATCTCAGAAACCATTAGCCAGAGCAAAATTAAAGTGATTATTTTCGGAACTAATATCAAATTCGTAGAAAAGGGAAACTTGCAGAGCTCCAGGTGACAAAAAGTGCCAACACAAAAGAATACCTTCTGTTTCATTCCGATGGAAACCAACTTCCCATCCCTCCAACACGCCAATTGAAACCCGTTATACCCTTTCAGAGGATACAAACAACTCGTCGAAGGCTTCCCCCGAGAAAACGAGGCCCTCCTAGCTAACATATCAACGAGGACGACGAGAAACGCTACAAGGGGTGGCTGTTTTCAGGGGAGCAGGTATGATTACAGTTATGAATTCATGTCCAAAAATGGGGGTGAGACAGGTCAGTTTTCCAACTCTCGCGTTAATCATTGGATATAGCCAATCAATCTTGTCCTTATCTTTGTGTCATGCCACAGGTTGTGAAGTACTGTTCATTTGCACTGAATTTTGTATAATCTGAGAACTCAAAAGAGTAAATGCTACTGTTTTGTAAGACCTGCTTCAAAAACAATTTTCTTTCCAGATTCTTTAAACAAGAACATGGAACAAATATACTTTTTAATTAAAGTTCTAAATTATCTCACCGTTATCCTTACACACACTTTTTCTAATTGTGTATCAGTTACACTTATATATGAATTAATGAATAATATTCTGTACACTAATTTTAATAAATTAAATAAACGTCAGTTTTAGGTCATTTGTTATAATTATCCCATTTTGTTTTAAATTTTAGTCATTTTATAGGTCATTTTAAACATGTTTATGTCATCAAAATCTAGGCTCTGGTTATAAATATTGCCCAGTTGAAGCTAGATTTGAATTAGTCCTTCCGTGGTATGTGGCAGATAAACACTCCTGTCAGTAATCTCATGCTGCATTCTGTTTTACTGTAGCCTTATTACATTCTCTACCGCCTACTACTAAGTAGGTAAGAGGAAATATAGTATTCCACCCAACAATTCGACATGGGATTTCATCAGAAATGCATGTTTTTAGGCCCCCTGAATAAATAAATTTTAGAAAAAGGTCCGCGTGTGTGAACAGCATAGCTCTAATACAAAGTGTTCAATAAATACCAAACTTGGTATTTAAGTTCAGTATCTTTCAAAGATACGGTACGAAGATTTATAAGAAAACCTCCCCACCCTAAACCACTCTTAACAAGGAAACATATTCGATTTTTTTTCTCAAAAGTGACTAATTTTTTTTAGCAAAGTACCGTACATTTAAAATACTTACATAACAAATAAAATGTATATCTTGAATTTTCTGCCAATATGCTGTGAATTCCTCTTCATTCCGAAGAAATTCTGCATAACGCGTAAACTACATACAAGAGACAAAAACGCACTACACAAATAATGCAGAAGTCTTTAAAACACGCAAATTATTTCAACTAAATTTTTGAGGCATTAACGCTTTCCGCGATATTCGTTATTATTGGTTTGAATTTTTCAATACTTTGTTATTTTTACTTCTCTACTGCATACCTATAGAAAGTAAAGGAAGTATTGTATTCCACCCAAAAATTCTGTACCGAGATTTCAACGAAAATACACATTTTGAGACCCCCTGAATCCAAAAAAGAATGTTTAGAAAAAGGTCTGTGAATAGCATTAACTCAAAAACGAAAAGTCGGTTAAATGCCAAACTTGGTATTCAAGATAAGTAACTTCCAAGGATGCAACTCGAAGATTTTCAAGAACATATCCCCACCCCAAACTAAATTTTAATTTTTTCAAAACTGGCTCCAAGATTTTGATTAAAATGCCACATATTTAAAATATTTTCATGATAAATGAAATGTACATCTTGAATTTTCTGGGAATAGGCTCTGAAGTTCTTTTCATTCTGAATAACTTTTGCATAACCGGTAAACCGTAAGAGATAAACAAGATCTTACTGCACAAAAATGTAGATCTCGTTAAAGCACACAGTTTATATCACTTTTTTTCTAGTTAACCATCTTCGAGAAATTCCTTGTTACTGGTTTTAATTTTCAAATGCTTATACTTTTCTCAAATAGTCGTTATTCGTTTTTTTTAATCCTGGTTTTAAAAGATTTGACTATTGCTTAAGCCTACTGCTTCCTCCTATTCCCATTGTACCTACAAGGAAATATAAAATAAAGCCATTTCTACAAATGTGTAGCTCGATTAACTTCAAGTAGATAGAAGAATAAGTTTTTGTAAGAATAGTTTGTTGAAGGCTGGGTAGAGAAAATTATGTAAATGTAACACAACAGATAGTTTTTAAAGGTGTTGTCCTATTTCGTTGTTTCTCACAAAGTAATGGGAAGAACATGTAGCCGATAGCTTTTAAACGTCTAAATACCTATTTGTCTATCCCCCTTGTACCTACAAGGAAATATGTAATGAAACTATTTCTGAAAATGTTTATCTGGATTAGCATGAAGTAGTTAGAAAAATAAGCTTTCGTAAGAAGTCTGTAGAGGCTATATAAAAATAAAAGATAGTGGGTAGAGAAAGTCATGTGAAAGCAACGCATCAGATGTTTTTATTTATCGCCAAGGTAACAATATAACGAAGTTACGGTGTTGTATCTCTGGTTTACTTCCAAGTCTTTTCTTCAGTGTGACTAGACAAGAGTAAGATTTGTTTTTGAAAGGTAGCATTGGATACATCCTGCAACCTGGGTCCAGTGAAATTATAAGAGCATCAGGCATGTTTCTTACCAAAGATCTCCTTCTAATCCTTTTATCTGGGATCTCAGTTTTGTGTTTTGTTTAAGAATGCAGTTCGTTATATGATTCAGTGTACTACTATGTATTTATGAAGTACATGCATTTATTTCGTTTTAGTTGTGATAATGTGAAACGTGTAGAAAATTATCAAACATATTCTTTATCTCCTAGCAGGTCAAATATTTGAGATTATTTTACTATGTTCTAATCTAACTTTTCTCTCCAAATTCACTAACATGATTTGAGGGTAGAGTATCTGCTTTCCAAAACGGAGTCCCCGAATTAGATTCTAGCTGGGGATAATTTACTTGGATATTTTTCCCCGTTTTTTTCCTCTTATTCTTTTAAGGGGAGAATAAAACCCCTATCCTGCTAAAGTTAAATCCGCTAAATTGATGACCAATATCTCAGAAACTATTTGAAATATCGGATTGAAATGTTTACAGGATGTAGATGCATGCCTTCTAATCACACTGGTCTACTTTTATCCAATAAGTTCGTTTATTAAGGAAGACACGATTATTTTGTAAATTACACTATTTTTATTAAAATTTATTGCTATTACTTTTTAAAAAATAGCCAACAATGTTATGAACACAAAAGTAGATCCACAACAAAACTTAGAGGTTGCTTTGCCATCTTAAAATTTAGTTATCTTTCATCAATAGTTTCTGAGAAAACGATTCATTTATACCAGAAAATGTCATTCACAGAGAAAGCTGTTCAAAACAAATGGGGATAAAACAAACTCGCATTTGTTTGCAAAGAAAGGAACCACATTTCTTGAGAACATAGAAGTTGCCATATTAACAGTAGTACCAATTTGTAGAGCAAAACTTCCCCTTAAGGATGGACTAAAGATTGCCTTTCTATTGCAAAGTACGAGTATGTATAGCCTTTTATCTGTGAAATGGTGCAGAATTCGCAGTACAAAATGGTATATGCAGTACTCTTTTATAAATATATTTAAAATAAAGTATTGTGGCCACAATGATAAAATATATATGAAATTAAGGAGGACATTTCAATTAATAAAACCGCACAACAAATTTTAAAAATAATTTTTGGGTATTTTCGTCATTTAGTCTCTCTTTAAGGTAAATGTCGGATCACAATGGCCCCAGAATCATTTGAGCATCAATCCACTCATTTCATTCAGCATTGCTAAAGCTAACAAAGGGACTTTAAGTACATGAAGAAATTCCTTTCGATGCTGTGTTTTTAGCGAAGTTTTGTTTTGATGTTCTTTTCCAAGTATAAAATAAAATGTTTACACTAATTTCCATGTAGTATATTAAAAAACTGTAAAATAATGTATCAAAACTACAGTCATGTTTAAAAGGGCACTGGGAAGTGTTTTGGATGACTTTTCCACATAAATATGCTATAACTTGAAAGAGAAGTATTTCTGTTTGGTTTTAAGCTAGAGCCATAAATTTTTACCACACGTTCAGCAACCTTTGTAAATTAAAGCAATATGAAATTCAGACACATGGAATAATTTTTTGCACCCATGACTGTTCGTTAATTAAAAATATGCAAAATAGGCCTCCATTCTTTCGTTTGCACTGAATGCTTGTGAACAGATAAACAAACGCATTGCTGCTCGTCTCCCTTCCTGGTGTGAATGTATTGACGTGCTGTAAGAGAATGTTCCTACAACACTTCTGTGTTGACCTATGCTCTTAACTTTTATCTAGGGCATGGTAACAGGAGATGAAATAAAAAGTTTAGGTTCACTTTAACTTAATTTATTCACACTTGTTCGCAGCTAGCCCTGACTTCTATTCCACAATTATATTACTGGGTTATGGGGCCTGTCCATCAATCTGTACCTCCCTCCTAAATTGCTAACAGCTTCTTCACACGCTCCTCCATCTAAATGGAGTAAAGTTCACCCCCTGACGAAATTGTAGGAAGCCGTGCGGATCTCGCGGCTCTGTCTTATTTATACACCCAGCAAATGACGCTAATTTTTTCCTTAACTATTTTAAAGCAGTATTTTGATTGCCTGATCACTTTAGCGTCGTATGAGAACATTTGCTCTCAAATCTCTCTTTATGACGCGTCTGGACTTTCCATTTATGTCCCAACCTCTCGCTATCTCTTTTCAACCTTTATCGTATCTCTCTCTCTCTCTCTCACTCCAGCGTCTCTGCTGGTCATATTCAGCCTAGGTCCTTGGTTGTACCACTTCAGCGATTTCTCCACTTGATACCGTTTGGCGTCATACAATTGGCTTTCACTTGCACGACTAGCTAGCCTCCATTACATTTAACATATAACTTATTTACACTTTTATAATATTATTTACATTAATATCGATATTTACATTGATATACCATTGTTCCAAGTACTGTTTGTAGGTAAATAGTTTGTGGAACCTCCCAACTTTTGTACGAATGTTTAAAGTGTATCCACACATACTCGCAAACATATCTTTGTGAGAAACAGCTGCGGGCATTAGTGCTGCCCCCCACACACACACACATAGATAATATATCTCCTTCAAGAAAAAGCCCTGATAACCTTCGATGTTGAGCGCCCTTAAACCCCATCTCATCATCATCATCATTCAAGAAAAAGACAAATAGAAGATGTTGGTGGATGCGTAAACAATTTCTGCAACGTAGTCCAGATTACACTGAAAACATTGTGAAGGACTTTAAATTAAACGGTGATGCTAGGTTTAAAAATTTGTAAGTGATACCAAGTGATTTTGAAGTTTTAATTCTAATGATAGGCCCTCAAATCTGGAAAAATGACAATAAATATAGAATGCCTATACCCACACACACAAATTAACAGTAACTCTCAGATTCTTGGCAAGTGGTGATTCTTACACATTTATGTACACATTTCGAATTTCAAAACAATCTCTCACCCTCAAGTAATATAATGTATAATCGTTAGTTATTTTTAATTATATTCCCTAATACTCTTCTCACATTCGATGTGAATCCCTTAGTGCACTTATTGTTTTATCTTGGTTTTAAAAAATATTTGCGACACTTAATAATAACGATTTTTGGTGAAAACCTTTAAGACTAATTTATTTTTACAAACATTTATTTTTCAATTTAGGCCTTAAAGGCTTTCACCTCATATGAAATACTCTGTGGGATATAAATATGTATACACAACATTTTAACCTGCTATCTTAAATTTCTTTGTTGTTTAGTGTACCTGAAGATGAAAAACGGAGAATTACGGGAAAATGCAAAAAACTAAATCACTGCCCACAAACATTACTCCAGAAATTTCCCTAGGGATCTAAATTTCATATTGATTTAATAAGCAAAGATTACTAAACGTGTGTAGGTTTTTTGGCCCTAGCTTAAACCAAGTAGAGCTATCCCTTGAAGATACATCGCATATTTATGTGGAAAAGTTACCCAAAACACATGCCTGTGGCTTTAAGAAAACAATATTTTCACTGAGTGCGTTTAAGGCAGGTTTTCAACCATTTCTACTTTCTGTATCACGTACATAGTAGGTAGAGATAACACCTAAAATACATGTTTTGAGGCCCCCTGAATTAAAAAATATAGATAACGGTCCGCGTGTGTGTGTCTGTGTGTGTTAACAGCATAACTCAAAAACGAAAAGTCGGATAAATATCAAAATCGGCATTTCAGTTCAGTGTCTTCCAAACAGCCACACGAGAATTTTCAACAAAATCTCTCCACCTAACTACCCTTTACATGGAACATTTTCCGAAATTTGTTATTTTCTAAAACATGGCCTTAAAGATTTTTATTAAAATACCGTATATTAAAGATATTTACATGACAAATAAAGTGTATATCTTGAATTTTCTGGAATAGCCTATGAAATCTTCATTCGGAAGGAATTTTGTATAATCTTATATATCTTATTTTATCTTCCTTAACGGAGGAGACTCGGATCCGATCCAGAGGGGATATTGTGCCTATGCCCCACGAGGGGGAGTCCCTGGGAGGAAGGATGAGGCGAAATGAGACCACGGGCAGCCGGATCCAGGAGCGATGGCACAGCAATGACAGGGTCCCTAAGTTTCCAGAAGTAGACACCCCGGCAGACGGATACGCAGATGGGGACCCCGCCCAACGCCTCTCAAGGTGGTTGGGATACCCCGGGAGCCAGCCGAGACCCGAGGTTCGGAGAGTTCACAGAGAGCATCCTTTTCCCCTGCTAAGCACCAAAACACCATCACTTCCGACTCCAAAATCATGAATGGAGCGAAATGGAGGGACAGGAAATTTGAGGGCTGAAAGAAACCACTCCAGCATTTGCCTGACGACCCGGGAAAACCCCCGAAAAAACCCATGGGTCAGAGTGGACGGTCGCCGGAGATCGAACCCGGGACATCCCGAATTCGGGCCAGAGACGTTGCCTTCTGAGATAATCTTGTATACCTGGTAAAGTAAGCGATAGATGAAAATGTACTATACAAAAAATGTAGATCTGTTTAAAACATACAATTTATTTCAAATACTTTTTTGTGGCATAAGTCATTTCTGGAATATCGGTTATTATTGGTTAGACTTGTTCATTACTTGGTCATTCTTTTAAAGTCCTGTCAACATGCAGTTGTTTCTAGAGATGTCATGAAAACAGTATGGAATTTTAAGGCCAGCGTATAGCGTCCAGTTCTAAAACATTTGACTATCGCTGTTTCCTTTGTATCTGTAATTAAATGTGTAATGTAGCCATTTCTGTAAAAGTTTATTTGGATTATAATGAAGTACAGAGAAAAATAAGCTTTAGTAAGAATAGTTTGTATACCCACTAATAAACGATAGAGGGTAGAGAAGTTCATGTGAACGTAACACTTTTATTCATTCTAATGAAAGTCAAGTCTCTCCCATAAATTCCGGTTTGGAAGAAAGTAAACTGAGTTTCGATTTCAGTCGAAACGTAAGGCGATTACTTCCTATTGCACTATTTGGTATTCATCCGTATGTAATATATATATATATATATATATATATATATATATATACCTACAAGAATGGGCTTACTTGTGAACATCTAGCTGACTCCAGAATAAAGTTCTTCCTGGTGGACTCTATTAATTACAAACCGTACATCGGAACACAATGGTTGTTGGTCATAAGTTGTTCGTGCTTCGTATTCGGTTTGACAGGTCGGGAGAAAGGGTGGATGGGATCAAAGGGCAAAGGCCCTCCTACATGCGGGATGCTTGCATGTCAAGGAGTGGATGGGTCGAATGTGACGTCACTATTACTGTCTGGTCAGTGAAGAAGTAATAAGTAGGTAGGAACATCTTCTTTTCTTTCAGTTTACGTTTTATATTTCAACGCCATTTCACTAAATACAGCTCATGTGAAAATGTGTTTCTTTTTAAAGAAACACAACGCCCAAGAACACAATAAAAAATAGAAAATGCTTAGAACTTTGAACAGAATTCAAAAACGTAAGTTAGCATTCTTGTTACTTGAATGCCACGTGTGACAACCACATTATTTAATTTTGTTTGCCAATGTGTCAAACTGGACTAAGTAAGCGTTCTTGCTTACTTACTAGAAGAGCAAACTCGTGCCTGTTATCCGCTTTTGGCTTGGTTGCATAAAAGTCTGCTCATATGACCGACAATTGTAAAATACATAATGTAATGGAACCCATAACCTGGATGGGCGTTTCTGGTTTTGATAGTTTCATTACTATCTCTTTATAACTATAGGCTCAATAGCCAAGTTTTACGAGCTGATAATTTGTTGTTGGTATTACCGTTCGAGGTTTATCGAAATGACTGCGAGTTTTATCGCGGTATCCATCATCCACACTTTACAAGGCATTGCGGTTGCAATGAAGGCAATAAAAGCTATAATAAAAAAATTGAAGGAAACAGCAGAAAATAAGAACTAGTGTCTCATATATACATGTAGTAATTTCATACATAATGGAAGAAAAGATGGAACATCCTTCAAAGAAAAGAATAGGAATGGGTCTAAAAGCGAAGCATTTTAAAGCCTCTGTAGAAAGGACAGTGAAACTCGTGAATATTGCAGAAATTCACTTTGGTATGCAGAATTTATCTCTTGTTGCTGGCGTCTATGAAGTATGTTGTCAGTGTGATGCGTCGCTTTCTTCACCATTCGATAAACTGCTGATTTGTGAATACTGAAAAAGTCGCCAATGACTATTTGAAAGGCGTCATAAAATATAAGGATAATCAGTGTCTACATCAATGTTGATATTGAGCATTTCATTGCGTTATACCTACGCTACATTGTGGTCAAGTTTATTGCAGAATATTTATTACGATAGTCTTTACTAGTCGGAAAATTTTAATCCCAGTTATCAAAACCTTCGAAAGAAATTTTGCGGAATCTAAAAATTCTTTAACCATGGTAAATGACGTCCAATGTTTCTTCATCTAATGATGATGAAGAATCGCCATCCATTTTATATTGGAATCATAGCGAAGTCATCCATACACCTGGAATCAGAATATCGTACACTAACCTCACTTCTGGTTAAAAGCTCACAAACTCTGCGCACGTCCGCTATCTTATTTCCTTATGGAACCACTAAGCGTTTATGGTGAGTTTTACGCACAGCTAGCTTATGGAGAGATATATGAGTACAACAGCTTTATTTATCGTATCAGAAACACCTTTTCGTAATTTATCGATCTCATTAGCCTATGGATTCTATATCTCACTTTTCAGAAACCGGGCATTAGAGTTCGAGAAACGGCGTTATTTTAGAAGGTTGATCGACTAAACATTTAATCATGACCAGGCTAAGGATCCGGGATAAGTTAGCAACTTTACTAGAGAGTTCCGTAAACGCATTACTGTTAATGTAAACGAAGACCCCGATGCACTGCCTTATATGCTACCGTAAACAGCACAATTTATGATGGTAGGAAATGAAGTAGGACACATACATTGGAATGGGAGGCAGAAGTGTGTCATACCTTTAGTTACGGAGCGGATTGTGCACTAGAGCTGTCAATTAAACGAGTTTTGGTCATTAATTTGTACCATTCATACCTGAGAACACAACGGGCGAGTTGGGTATACCAGAACTCATGATGCCTCGCTCTCAGTTCATTCCGCTTGGTACACCGAACGAGTATCTGTCTCATTTCCTGTTCGAACACCCAATGTAACCAGACTCTAGAGGAAGATAATGGTCAATAACTGGAAAATCGTTTTATTTAACACAAAATCAGACAATCGGGCTGCACCACCCCGCTGGGCCGGGTGGTACAGTATAACCTATTCTCGGCCTCGGGCTTGGTTTAGGCCGGGCCGAGCCGGGCCAGGCCTAAGCATTTCGGCCCGTGCAGACCTTTACTATACGGTACTATAGACATTCCAACAGAGAGTGTCCGAACCCCTATGTTACGAATTGACGCGTGCTTGTTTGAATGTAGAGAGGGATGGAGGGAAGAAGGGAGGAAGTATTGGTTTCCGGGACAAAGAATCAGGACTTGACGTGAAATAACCCGAGGCAGGCAAATAACAGCAGACCAAGAGAAGATGGTTGTGACGGTTATGCATAAATATTAAATACTCGTGTATGTATTGATGCTTTTGGAATGGTTTTGAAAAATAAAAATTCTTTCTCACTTCCACTTCTGAAGCCAAACTGGCAAATTTTTGCATACTTGACTTAAAATAACGATTGGATCCATTTCAGTGCAACATACTAATCGGCTACGATAATGTTACGCTTGGTGAAAGGCGCCACTGTTTTGTTAACAATGAAGCCAAGAGATCGAAGGGGAGTGAGGGGTAAGGCGATCGGGAAATGTACAGTTGCACAATGAAAACGGTATACATGTGCAGGCCTCAGGCTCGCTAGTAAATGCAACTCGGAACTGCGGATGTTTTTTTTACCTGTCATTCGATGCCCCGCCCACTTGTTTCGTACCGTTTAGTTTCTCTTCCCACCACACACATTCACAGCGTGGTCGACTAGTACTAAAGAATCCACCCATTAGTTTCATATAAGATATCGTTTACACATTGTTCCGTTCATTTTTGATTTTCTGATAAAGTGAACGTCTTAATCGTCGTTTCTAACGCTCCCCATATGGGCTACGACCTTCCGGGATACCCCATTTCACCAACCGATGACTGGACCCATTTCTGAGGTGGAGGCACCCAGCGCGCTGAATCCGTTGCCTCCGATGGTAGGGTGATGAGGGTGGTGGAGGAATGAGAGAACTTACAGGTTTTACCGTGGACTCCGAACCACGTTGGGGATACTTCACATGAGCAAGTCAGAGGTGAAGGCGTGGATAGGGCAGACTTAAAATCACCACCTCAGAGCCAGGAGTCGAACCCCGGACCCTTAGTACTAGAAAATTCAACAGAAGCGTTTATAATGCCTGATTTTCACATTTGTTTTCCTCTGTCAGATCAAAATCCAACTTCACGGAAATTCCAGGTATTACATCTAAAAAGTTACTCTACTAAGTGCATGTAAAATAATTCTGTCAACTTCTAACAGGTTTCCCTTGAATGACGCAACTGGTAGTCCGCCGCTCCTACGGCACTACTATACGAATCCGTTCGTGCAGTAGCGGCGGACCGGCCTCCGTTTCTCCCCTAGATAACGCTAAAGATGCGAAATAATATGAATATGTTACGCTTACCTTTCATTATAAAATGTCTTCGAAATGATGCCCTTCTACTCTTTTCAAGCCTGGCACTTTATTGAGCACTAGACGAATTTCTGCAGCCGAAATATTGGAAAACGCACGCCAGATATCGTCTAATTCGTAGTCGGGAGTATGGGAATTTGTTGCATAAAACTTAAGTATTCCCCATATATGATAATCACATGCATTTAGAACTAGAGAGTGAGCAGACCAGTTACTCAGATATTCTGGCCTTAAAAACATGCTGTAACATGAGGCAGCTATTTTCTTTGACTTGTCTCCACGACAACCTCTATCCTTTGTCTAGCACCGGTTCAGTTATTGTAGATTTGTGCATTGTAGATTTGTTACGAACTGGGACACCAGGGAATTTTTTAATAAACACATGTTGGCGGTCCACACGTGACTCCGCTCGAACAAATCTCAACACAAACACACGCTATTCTCACCATGATAGGGTATACAACGGAGGGGGACACCTCACGCACTGCGACTTACGGGAGATGTATTGCAGCTATCTCTCCCCAGGAGGAAGAGATGAAGTGAAGGAACAGGAGGCTACAGTCAGACAGGCCACAGAGACGCGCGGAGGTCGCTAGCAGTTTCAGGCTCGAAGACCCGTCCCACTGCTGGAGCTACCTAGAGAGGGCGATGAACAACTCATCGACCAAGCAGCCCCCTAGTGTCCACGGGGAATACTCTTTCCTTTGAGTATCCGAACCACCTGTCCGGTACCACCATACACCACGAAACCTAGAAGCACACCCGAAAGATGAGAAGGTAACGGAATGGAAAGGAAATGTTGACAAGGAAATCGTGATAGATGAGAAATCACCCCAGCATTCGCCTTCCGACCAAGGTCAGAGTGGGTGGTCGACGGGAATCGAACCCGTGACCTCCCGAATGCGAACCTCGTACGTTACCGCGGTGCCATCTCGCCCGGGTTCTCACCATGATAATCACACAGAGTAAATACAGTCAACAACAACTTAACATAACATTATTCTCACTGTATACCACTCCAAATGACTTTACACTAAATTGCAAATGCTATTACCCTTCCAAGTCCATGCCTGAATGCAATTGCCCGCAAACAAAAATACAAATATTTTCAAGCAAATGCACTGAATGTTTGTGAACAGTGTATGAAACTCACTACATTTGCAAGAATGTTTAATGTGTCTCCACACCTAGTCGCACATATATTTTTTTGTGAAATAGCTGCGGACATTAGTGATCCTACATGTATTTCTCATTCAAGAAAAAGACAAGTAAATGATATTAGTGGGCGCGTAAATTTCTCCAAAGGGTCCAGATTATAATGAAAATGTTGTAAAGAATTTGAAGAAACGATGGTGCTAGGTTTAAAAATTTCGTCAGAGTGACACCAAGTGATTTTGAAGTATTAATTCAAATAATGGGTCTTCAAATTTGGAAAAGTGATAATAAATATAGAATGGCTATACCCATACACACCAATAAATAACTCTCAGATTCTTAGCAAGTGGTGATTCTCACACTATACTTATGTACACATTTCGAATTCCAAAACAATCTATTCAGCGAAAACAGTTTGTGAAGCTCTCATACCAGCTTTAACAGCCTTTCTAAAGGTAAATATTATAATGCATATTTCATTTTATGACATGAAATTTTATGAAATGAACGCAGTACTGTTGACACCGAATGTATCTGCCCGCAAATATCTCTAGACCTGTGTGTTTGCGATTACCATCGCACTTGGTTTTCCATATGGGATGGAATTTAAAAAATTGTTGTTTACATCAGATTACTGTTCACAACAGTATAATATAAACAGGGTTTAAACAATTTGTAAACATTTGTTTGCTTGTTTGCGGGCAAATGTATGCGGTGGTAGACTACGTCTAAGGCGCATGAGCTAGGCTACGGCAGAGCGAGGTCATTCAATCCGATACTAGCTACGAGTCAGGCCCGGCGGCATTTAAGATAAGCAAGGTATGATTCACTTGTGAGGTTTCCTCTTTTATAACAACTCAGGTCTTCAGAAATGTTGAATGAAATGGACGAAATGAATGCTCAAACGAGACCCAACGGAGCTGAGAGTTGCCCAACATTTGTCTTCTCAGGATGAACAACAAACCCAGAAAAAACGCCTTATCCAGGTAACTTACTCCAACCAAAATTCGAACACCGGCCCTCCGAATTAGAAAACTGACGTGCTACATCCACAATGGAGATGTGAATGTAGTTTTGAATTTGAAACAAACATAGCAATCACTTAGAATCTCGGCCAAAGAAATGGATCACTTTAGTACATTATTGTATAATATATAAAAATCATTCCCTGTTTTCTGCTATGCATTTACAGTGACTGGACAGCATAAATGCCATCCTACACTCATTTTTATTAAATTGTGTACTAAGGTTTTGAGAAAAAATTTGAATGAACTGCATAAAGAAAAGAAACAAAAAATAAACAGTAGACAGTACAAAATAAAAAGAATAATATAAATTCTATTGGAAGCAAATGCTACTACTGCCTACCTCCTTCCCTTGCATGTCATCAGCTATTTTCACTCACAATGGATATCTGCAAATGTTTAATTAAGTTATGCTTAAGCTAACTGAAATATGCATTGAAATATATAATTTACAAGTATTAATAGTTATGTTTATGATGCAGAACGGAAGAGCTCCAAAACTTTGACATTGAATGCTGTTGTGATCTGCAGTGGTAGATTTCGAGCTTTGACAGAGAAGGCAACACACTCATGACCAGGCATAGGAATTTCTAAGCTTTAAAGCCAGAACGGAAGTAAATAAAGTTGAACTGCTACTGGACTATACACAGGGGCGTCGCAGGAAACAAACTACCTCCATCCCTCGTACAGTCTTTTGGCGTTTGCAGACAACACTTAGACTGGTTTTCACCTACCTGTCAGTGACCCTGGCTTCTGCTGTTTTGCATTCTTTGTAGTGATAATGGTTTGAGTGTAGATAACTTGAAGCCAATTGCTTATAAGTTCCTATGCCTACTCATGGTATTTAGGATGCAGTAAACCTCATTCTGACAACCATCCCTTTATCATATTGTCATAGAAGGGTGCTGCCCTGATTCTCGGGGTTTTTCCGCTAGTTTGTTGTCTCAAAGAGCTAGTTACAGTTATTACTTACCTGCCTTAATTTGGTGATGAACAATCTTCTCAATTATAGGTTATACAACGGAGGGGAGCTCCTCGCTCACTTACACCTACATAGATCCATTGCGGCTACCACCTCCTAGAAGGAAGGGATGAAGTGAAGGAACCACAGGAGGCTACAGGCTGCAGGCAGACAGGCTACAGAGACTCGCGGAAGTCCCTAACAGTCCAGGCTCGAAGACGCGTCCCACTACTGGAGCTGCCTAGAGAGCGATTAACGACCCGTCAACTAAGCAGCCCTCTAGTGTCCACGTGGAGTATTCTTTCCTTTGAGCAAACATCTGCACCATCTGTCCGGCACCGCCATACGCCACGAAACCTAGAAGCACACTTGAAAGATGAGGAGACGGAATGAAAGGAAAATGAAGGAAAGGAAATCGTGGTAGATAATAAACCAACCCAGCATTCGCCTACGATCAGGTAAAAGCATGAAAAACCGAAGGTCAGGATGGGTGGTCAACGGGAATCGAACCCGGGAACTTCCCGAATGTCAGCCTCACACGTTACCGCGGAACCAGGTCGCTTGGTTATCCTCTCAATTTCCGGAGTTGAACTAAATGTCAATCATTTTAACACCTCCATGACAAACTAAGGTATGGAAATCACTTTTTTTGATTCATTGTACATAACTCTGAGGCATAAATACAGGCCCAAAGGGCATGCACTGTGTTATCTAAGGACCCGGGAAATATGAGCCAGTAAAATACTAATTTTAAAATATTTAAAATAGAATAAATGTTTCCAGGGAAATAAATGTCCAGTTAGTCTAACCATAGTACTTAAATAAAAGTGTTATCTGTCTTGTTCAAATTAACAAATCTCTCAATAGGTGCACTCAAAGTTATCTCTCAGTGCCCATTTTCAGCACTAGAGTTGTGAAAATACCATATAATACTGCACTAAACCTAGTAAAATATTATTAATACACCACCCTTCACCACTGCAATGTTCACTGTTGCGAATAACCACCAGGTGACTTGTGTTTATCTTTGAGAAACATGCTAGGGCATGACAGTGGGATAATCATTGCTAACTTAGCCAAATTTTAAGCTTGTGATAGCAATTCTTCTCGAGGCACTTAATGGGTTGCTGCTCAACATGTCTCACCTTATATCTGGTGAAGAGGATTGTGTGGCAAACAACCGATAAGTAGGCTGGCATCTAAATTTCTGAATGTACCAACATCATCAGCCGCAATTGGTCTACCCAGAGGCAAATTCACACAAAAACCAGAAACAGGCTTTCACCAGCAACAACCCAGAAGTTAGTTTCAGTATAATGGAGTCTCTGATACAAGGATGGCATGCAGATGCATCAGAGTAAGTTGAGAATCAACAACTGCAATTGTCGCCTGATGAAGATGCCGATTAATCTTGGGAATAGCAGTTCCTAATAAAAGTGTCACAATTCTGGCATAAATCATTCTAATTTTTTCTTTCTGTATTTTCATGAAATATTTTGTGAAAGAGTTTTTAATATTATTTTTGCTTTCTTATGTAAGAATGAGTGCAGTTATTTTTCATTAAAGTACAGCCAAGTCAATGTTATGCAAAATATGGCAAGTCATTTTATTTTGATTTTTGTATTGTTATTCATATATTTAATTTAGTAACAAATAATTTTTTGTTTGGAATTAATTGTTCTTCCACAAAAGCCGTGTGTTGGACAGGGTTGGAAAGGTGGAATCAGACGACTAAAAATTCAATCCTGGCTATGGCATTGAATCTTTCAGTCGTCTGATTCTATCTTTCCAATTTTTTATTTGTTTGCAGTATATATATAATACTATTAGCATGACAAAATTAATATAATTTTTCAAAACAAAAGATGTTCATATTCCTTACATTCATGTCATCAATCTAATCATTTTAGCAATGATATCATGTATTGTACTATAATATAGTACCCTGATTTGGTATTATAGTAAAAACAGAGCTCTGTTTTAAACAATGTCACAACTGTTAAACAGCACAAAATAAATGTATTAGAAGACCCCACAATTGATTTTCTACTCAAAATTAAATTAAATCTCCACAGTGTAGTGGTTACCATGCTAGCCTTAGTTCCTGATGTCGTGGATTCAAAGCCAACAGACGGCAATGGACTTTTTTCGATTGTAAATATCCTTAGCATACTTCCTTTGGAAGGGAAGTAATGCAGGTGGTCCCATGTCATAGATTTACGGCATGTAAAAGAACCTCAAGCCTGATAAAGAGTCCTCTGGCAAAATTACTGATCTTTCACGCCCAATATAGAATGGGACACTAAGGACCACAGCAGTTAAAGAGCGTCCATAAATAAAACTCAATTTAATTTGATTTTCTACTCTCTGTTTCCTCTCACCATTATTCATGTAAATTTAATTTGTATATTATAGTTCAGATCTTCCACATTTTTATACTTTGTTAACTTATGTAACTAGTGCTAATCAGTTTTCTTACATTTAAATGACTTGTAAAGTATCTTGTATAACACTTCTATTTTATTTCTTCTTCATTTTTGTTTTGTTTTGTTTTGTTTGCAAAGCTGCATTTAAACATTTTATTTAATAAAAAGTAAATAAAACATAAAACATCAACTGCAAAGGGAATTCTGCATAAACCTCAAGATGGTCCATATGCATTTTATTTTTTCCACTGGGCGTAGCGAAGTGATATTGATCCTAGAACTACTGACATGGTGGTAATGATATTCCAAGCATTATGGTAAGTACACAAACAAATTCTAATTACCTGAAGTAATGTAATCAGTCATTGCTATTCTGCTTCTGCTGTGAATACTAATTAGTCCAATGTACAATCATTAGGCTAAGGACTATGTTTGAAAATGTTGGAGGGGATCAAACCTATATGCTTTATCTTTACTTTCTAAAATGTTTTAAGTGTGGATGATTTATTCATCCCTCTGGCAGATGCTGCCACTCAGCTTTATATTTTACAGTTGTAAACTAATGCATGAATTTATCTTCATAAGTTTTATTTCATTTTTATACTGCACTAAATATGTATTTTGTCAGTACATAGTATGAAAAACTGAAGTGTAACATCTCATTAGCTGTCTTGCTTATGAGATCAATCAACATTGTCACAAACTGACTGAATACAATTTAGTGCCATTGTTCATCTCATAAGTAAGGTTATGCCATACAACACTGACATAAAATGTTCCTTCTTGACTAGATACAATTACTCATGCCTTAATAATAAGTTACAGAAACAGCTTGGGGTATGTGTACCTCTATGCTTTCACTGACATTTATGTTTCCAAAAATTGGAAACACGTTCCTTCTTTTTATTTCCCTCAATTCTTACTTTATTAA
This sequence comes from Deroplatys truncata, assembly GCA_030765065.1. Lineage (NCBI taxonomy): Eukaryota > Metazoa > Arthropoda > Insecta > Mantodea > Mantidae > Deroplatys > Deroplatys truncata. The sequence goes on along the minus strand of CM060990.1, from coordinate 127,777,669 downwards.
CTGAGCTCTTTAGCTGCTCAGTTAAGATTATGTAATATTGACAGTGATGTTTGTTACTCTAATAAGCATTTTCAAAATACTACTTAGTATATGATATACATAGCTTGAATTAATTTCCCATCTCATGACTGGGTTAAAATTAGCATGACATAGCACCTATGCTATTATAAACAAGCACTAATTATATGAGCTTCTTTTTCCAGTTCAGTATGAAGCAAGATTATTCACAAATTTTAACTTATATTGCACTAGTCATATGTCACTTGGAGAAAATAGCTTGAAGTACAAATTCTAAAAATAGGATGTTATGTTGCACAGATGAGAGGCTCAAATTTCAGAAGTGTGTCAGCTGTATGGATCAGTTTGAGCCAAAGTTAAATAATTCTGATTTAATGTTCAATAACCATACAAGCCATTTAGTTTCATACTACATTCTATTGCATTCATCGTTTCAATGCATAAGTTTTCTGTGTTTCAATTTTTTTTTTATAGTTTTTCCTCATTCCAGTGATGTTTATTTCATTTTCATTTTAAGTGAATTCCTCATTGTTGAGTTATAAGTGCTGTTTGTTCAGAGAGAGGTATAATCTCTCAAGGAAACTATTAAATATTTCATAGTATTCAAAGTGTTCACCAAGTTTCCTCTTAAGATACTGCTTGAATTCAAATGGTTCTTGCATATAGTTATAGCCAATCATATAGTAATGGAAGCAATGTGAAAGAACAAAAATGATGGAAAATTAGCTTGCACAGTTATTATTAAGTTGAATATTAGAGTACTGGGCATATATGCACATATTTTTGTAAGTATCTTCAATGTTCTTATTTTTCTTCCTATTTCAAATTAATTCCCAAAATTACGTTTAAACCTTTAAGTCATTATTTTATTTTTATTATATTCCGATTGCAGACTCTAAATACAAATATGCTTTAGTAGATGAGCACATGCTGGATAAAAACAAGAACTAAAACTAATATTATATTTCTTAAGTTTACTTTACCATGGTAGTTACAATTAAGTATACATAATTATTCTATGTTTCTCCATCACCCCCTTTTATTTCTGTGTTTATAAACTAAGGAGGATAGGAACATGTTAACTACAAAGTTGAAGGAGGACATCAGAATTCAGCAACTGCTCAAAGACACTAAGCATATATTTCCTTCTCTGTAGATTACTGAACCACCCTTCTAGTGGTTTCAAGCAAAGAATGTCCTGTTTATATCTCTCTGCCATTTTTCTGGTCTGTCATCTGTTTTGTGGACTGGGCTATGTAGCAGAATCAAAATCTTATCTGGATGGACATTTAAATACATATATTGAATTTTCTTTATCTGAGTCATTAAATATTTTGGTTGAAAAGGATCTGTGCATAAAACCACTAACCAGCATAACTCCATATAAGGTGTGTAAAGGTGAAAGGATGCATCGCTCCAACAGTTGCCTTCTTTATGAGGCCTGGTATGCTTCTTTGTTTATATACCTGAATGGAAATGCATAATAAGATTTTTTGCTCAATTTTTTAATATACAAAAACATAAAAATTGGCACAGGTTCCTTTGCTTCTCAGTAATTAATGTACACAGTATAAACGTTTATATTAACAAAATTCAGTTTCTATATGTACTTCCAAGAGTTGTAGAACATTTTCTTTCAAAGAATTTAAAAATATATAAATTAGGATGAATGTTTTCATAGAGCCAAATATCCTACTTAGTTTATTCTTAACACTTAAACGGTTTAAATATAAGAGAATCTGTCTTCTTCAGATTCTCATATTGTCCAGCATCCGTTTTAGCCCAATGGAAATGGAAATTATAAGGTTCCATTTCACACTCTGTATCCTCTCATTATTCACAGGAGTCATATTTGTGCATTCTTATCTAGTTCTTTTGCATTTTTATACTATGTTAAGTTATTTAACTCATGCTAATATACTTAGTATTTTTAATGGCTTATATTTTAAGATTCTTTGTATCATTTCTTTTTCAAAGTTGTTTACAGATTCTATTTAATAAAGCATAAAAAAGAGAAAATAACTATCTAGGAAGCCTTGCTTAATTCTTGTGTGTAGACCCATTTGTGTTTGGCATGTCACTATCATATATGCCAATTGTTGAATGTCTAAGTTCAAGGAAATTTACACTGCAATAAGAAAGTAATAAGTAGAATATCTATTATATATTAGCAGGGTTACTAGACGTCCAGAAAATCCCAGACATGCCCTACATTTTTACCTTGTGTCCAGTGTCCAGGAGGAATTTCTGAGAAATCTGGATGTCCTACATTTTGAGGAATGTAAACATTCTTTAGCTTTAAGTTGATTAGCAACTCAAGAAAGATTAGAAAAATATATGTTAAAAATAGTGGAATTACTTTGTTATTCCTGCACTCAATGCTAACCTTAGAGGACTTTTTTCATTTATATGAACACAGGAAAGAAGCAGGCCATTGACTGACTCAGTCCCGTTTTAAAGAAATATAACTTTAAACTTTGTTTAGAATGCCATGATTATATACCAAAACCAGACTTTTGCATAAAATACGTTCTTCACACAAGTAGGTATAGCTTTTAAGATTCTTTGACAGCTGCTGTTACTTGCATTATTATATGAATACTTAAGAAACTATAACCTCTGTATATGTGTTTAAGTAGCAGTTTAATTTATCTACATTTAACATTTTTATATAATGTCCCACATTTTAGTCCACTAGTGTCCTACATTTCATTAAAACAATCCAGTAACTCTAAATATTAGCATATCTAGAGGCGGCAACTTAAATTATAAATATAATACCCTCATTACACAATTGGTGCTGTGTAACCTTGCCTCATCAAGTGATATTTCAAGCTGAAATTCCTGTATTATTTTAGGATTTAGAAACTCTTATGAACAGGGAGGAGAAGTTTTAGCTTATTTGTGATAGTCTACATCATCTTTCAAACCTGAATTAAATATGCTTCCAATATCCTTTGAAGCAGTAGAATTAAGTGCCTGGTTCTGCATATCCACTTCCCACTAAGTTGTATTACCTATCATTACTATTAAATGAGATTGTAGGTAAGCACACATTTATGCAGAATCTTCTGCCAGAAATGTTAGATAAATCATTTAAGTTAGAAATTATACTAGAATTGGTGGATATAAGAAGTTGCCAATCAATTTGCCCTCTGCTCATCATTTTTACTGAACATACCAATAAAACACACAGAGTAGTGGTATGGTTTATAACCAGAGCTGCAGTTTTGGTATACATAGTCTCCGTGGTGTAACCATGCTAGTAGCCTCTAGTTCACGATGTCATGGGTTCAAACCCAGCAGAGGATGATGGATTTTTTTTTGGATGTAAAAATCCTTAGCATGGCTTCCTTTGGAAGGGAAGTAAAGTCGGTGGTCCCGTGTTACATTTATGGCACGTAAAAGAACCTCAAGCCTGATAAAGAGACCTCTGAGCAAAATTACCAGTCATTCATGCCCAATATGGAATGGGACGCTAATAACCACAGCAGTTAAAGTGTGTCCATAAATAAAACTCAATTTTTTTTCCAAATCAGGGTATTATATAGTACTGGATGATCAGCATAGAGCAGAACAGGTTTCATGGCTCTTAGCCAGCCAGCGGTGAAGCATGAGGGTTCAGTGTGAGTTGAACTCTTGCAAACGTGGCACGTGTTTGTTAGTTAATGCAATAAGTGCATATTAAGTGAAATGGCACTATTTGGGTACCAATATTCTGTTCCCCAAAACGTATTAATGTATGATTCATACATCCATATAGAATCTGTGAGTGCCATAAGATTATTTCAAGAGAAATTTCCTGATGTTGAAGCTCCAGGTCAAACTATCATGCATAGATTAGTAAATAAATTATGTGAAACGGAAAGTCTTCTTGATAAGAAACATAAGAAACCACATGCAGTACTCACAGAAGAAAGATACTCTAGATAACATTGGACACACTCTGGAAAGACCTCCTAGAAAATCACTTCCATGCCTTTCCCAGCAAATGGAAACTTCCTATGGCTCTGTACAAATGACTACAAAGTTACTCAAGATAAAGTCCTATAAAAGTTACTGTGCAGAACTTAAACTGGGCAACCCCGCATTAAGGATGCTTTTTTGTGAATGAGTTTTGAATCAGGTACATAACGGTCAAATGGACCCTAATCTAATTTTGTTTTTGGGCGAATCTTGGTTCCACCTAAGTGGGTATATTAAGACATAAAACAATCATTATTGGAATGCTGAAAAGCCTAACCACCTTCACCAGGAATCCCTGCATGATCAAATATAGAAGTGTGGCGCGCTATTAGCAGCAAGGGAATTATTGGCCCAATTTTTTTTTGCTGAAACAATTAATAGTGAGAGGTATGTGCAAAATATTTTGAGGACATTTGATGTCAAATTAACTGATAGCGAAAAAAGTTATGTGACTTTCCAGCAGGACTCTGTGATGGCACATACAATCAACTTCTCCTTACAGGAAATCCATTACGTTTTGAAGATAGAGTTATCACTAACAACATATGGCCCCCCACTTTACCCCAATTTAACCCGCTGTGATTTTTATCTTTGGGGAGGATTAAAAGAGAAAGTTTACAAAACAAATCCACACACTTTAGAGGAATTTAAAAATACCATTTGTCAAGAAATTGCTGCCATTTCTTAGAGGTAACTGCAGCATGTAATAGCCAATTTCCTAAGCAGATGCTAGAAATGCTTGAACAATGAAGGGAGGCACTTCCCAAATCTCCTGGCTTGATATATGCGAGTACTTTTATCTTTAAGTGTTTACTTTTTGTTTCTTTGCTAGAAATAACTTACACGACAACCCGTAGTATATTTACTGCAGACGTGCTGTCATCTGCTCAGCATGCATAGTAAGCAGCACCACTGGCTGGCTAAGAGCCACAAAACCTGTTCTGCTCTATGCTGATCATCCAGTATAATACAAGTTATAATTGGCAATATTAGTTGGATTGGTGACATGAATGTTTGTAAGGAATATGAACATTTTTTGTTTTAAAAAATGATGTTAATTTCATCATGCCATTGGTATTATAGCTTTATCATATATACACTCCAAGGAAACACAAATAAACTATCATTTGTTACTAAATTGAATATACATGTATTACCATTAATAAAACAAAAATCAAAATAAAATGACTATTATAATATTTTGCATGACATTGACTTCACTTATACTTTAATGAAAATTAACTGTTCTCATTCTTGTAAAAGAAAGCAAAAACAAACATTAAATGCTCTTTCATAGCATATTTTTGGAAAACACGGAATGCAAAACTAAAATATTTTATGCCAGCATTGTGACGTTTGTATTAAGATCTGCATCCCAAGATAAATCGACATCTTCATCCGATGACAATGACAGTTGTTGATTCTCAACTGGTTTTGGTGCATCGCATTGTCATACTTGTATCTGAGATTCCATTGTACCGAAACCAGCTTTTTGGTTACTGCCAGAGAAAATCTGTTCCTGGTTTCTATGTGGATTCACCCATTAGTACATCAATTGCACTCACTCACGGTTGATGATGGTGGTACATTCAGAACTTTAGATGCTAGCAAATTTATCCATTGTTTGCCACATGGTCCTCTCCACCAGGTAGAAGGTGGGACATGTTGAGCAGCAGCCCACAGAGTGTGTTGAGAAAAATTGCAATCACTAGCTTTAAAGATGCGGTGGTGAAGGTTGTATGTATTATACTATGATTAATGTAGTATTATAGAAAGCATTTTGGCATTATACAGTATTACATGGTATTTTTATAGCTCCAAAAACACAGCTCATATGCTTCATGCTCTTTTTGTCATTTATATTGATTTTGACAAAAAAGAAAACAAAACAAAGGCAGAATAAATCTAAATCTTTCTCAAAACATTATTTATTATTATTTACTATCAAAGGGATGTGAGTGAGCTTAAATATTCAAAAGGAATTGAAAGCATACTTGGAATATAAATATTTGATCACAGAAATAATGATAGTTTTTTGCAAACAAATCTTAGCCTCTAACAGTAGGGAGATTTAATGTTCACCTATTCATGGTGTAAGAGAAGAACTTTGGCAACATAAAGCAATATGATGATATTGCATGGACCAATAAAATGTGATAATTATTTTAAACAGGTGTTTTGTGACTCCATTAATGGCAAATGTAGCAATGAAGTTATTGTACTGAATTTATTTTCCAGCCTACTATGTATATCCATCCTTTTGAAAATTTCTGTTATGAAAGTTCCTCTCTTTGACCCTGATTAAAAAAAAAATCAAATTCTCCTACTGGTCAGAGACAGAGTTTAGTGCCCAGCTCTGTTGTATGAGTATAGTGTGTCTGCCGGCTATCCCAGAAGGTCTAAGTTTGAATCTTGGTTGGGGGAAAGTTACCTGAATAAGAACTTTTTGGGGAGCTTTTCCTTTTCCTTATGAGACATGAGTCTCATTCATGAATTCTCAGCTCAGTGAATCCCAGGGCCATTTGAGCTTCATTTCATCATTTTCATTCACCGTTCCCACAGGCTTGAGTTGTTAAACTTTAGAAACAAAAATTTAACAAAATAGTTATGACCAGGCTTAGAAATTTCCAAGAATTATAGCCAGGATGAAAGGAAATAAAGTTGAACTGTTACTGGCCTTAAAGCAGGGATGTTGCATGTAACAAACTATCCCCATCCCTCTTATAGTCCATTGGCATTTACAGATAGCACTCACCAAAACATGTTTACTGCTGTTAGTGACCCTTTAGCTGCTGTTGTTTACATTCTTTGTATTGACCTGTAGTTTGAGTGTAGATAACTTGAAGCCAACTGCTTAAGGATTCCTATGCCTGCCCATGACATTGTTTCTTTGATAAATGGTTTATCCTCTAAGCATGTTTTCAATCGATTCTAGGAATGTGACCTTAGATACATCCATTTTCAGGTAAAGCATAATGATTATTAAATATGAAATGTTTGAAACAACAATAAGCTGTCAGTTTATGACTAATACAATAATAAACATAATGGTAATGGTTTACAGCTTAGAAGAAAAGGTTGCACAATATGAAATTAAACAATGCATGTGTATTTACTAATATTTCTAAAATAAATATATAAATGCATAGTAAATGACAGAATCTGACATTTATGTATAAGGCAAACTTATTCAACACTTTCTTTACAGTAGTGTGTTATCTTCAGCACCAGCTACACTTCCATGCTGATAAGTAGTGATAACTTTTTGTTAATATTAGATTATCTGTTTAAAATAAATGCATCTTTGTTACACTGTGAAGTTCTATGAATTTCAAAATAATGTAACTAACCTATTCACAGATAGCACAAGGTCCCTTTACTTGGGTTTGAATATTTTACGAGCTGGGTTACAAATCCAACTTGTAGAAGCAATATTAGCTCGTCTACTTTCAGTTGCAGTACCTCCACCACATGGAGGTCTTTGCAGTACTGGTGATGAGGGGCAACTCTTACTTGTTGAGGGTTTGGATATATCTGTTTCTTTAGTGATACTTTCATTATTCCCTTTACTTAAATGTAAATCTACCAAAAGGCTTTGTCTGCATAATGTTGTCACAGTATTCATTTTATTTGTTGCAGTTGTTGATCCAGTAGTTTCCTTGCTTTTTCTCATTTTTACTTTCCGAAATTTTGATGTGATACTGGATATTCCAAATTTACTGCTACTTCCTTGGGATATCTTAGTTTTTGTTTCTGGTCCATCAGATGTTCCTGAACTATGACTATCTGTTACTATTCCACACATTTGGTTATATGTGCCCTGATCGACATTGATCATCCCTGCACTTGCTGACTTAACTAATAACAGTCCTTCTTCAGTGCTATGAAGATTTTTCCCTGAATGTTCACTTCCAACAGGTACAAGAATGTCACTACCAACACTGATTTGACTTAAGCGATTAAAAGTTTTATTGCTTTTGTGAAGTTTTTCAGTCTTATCCTGCAGCTTAGTACCTTTAACATCTTTGGATGTATTCTCAGGTAGTACTGCACTGTCTGTAGATGCACTTCCATTGCCATTACTCCATAGTTTTGATGCCTCTGATGGCCCTCGTGTAAGGAACTCTTGCTTTGCACGCTGTAATTTAAGAGCCCGAGGTTGAATAGGTAGATCATTGTGACAGAATATATTAGATTCATTATCCTTTTTTCCTTCAGTGTTGTACTTTACATCTAGGGAAAGTGATGTATTATACACTGGAGGTTTCTTCTGGGCTGGAGGCTCCTCTTTCAGATTTGTTGATGGTTGATCTAGTAATGGAATCCCAGTATCTTTATTATTATGAGAATTTGCTATTTGCCCTCTAGATTTTAATTCTGAAGTTGTAAGTGGAGAGAATTCAGGTTTGATAGCTCCTGCACTAGAAGACTTGAGGATGCCCTTATGTTGATAATCTGCCACAGAAGATAAGTTTATGTCCGTATTGCTTGGTTTATTGCTTCCAGAGCTAGTTTTTGTCTCTGTGGATGATTTTGATAAATTATCTTGAGAAACACTTATTAGACCAGCACTCGCTGACTTTTTCACTCTGTTATTTTCATTTTTTTCACTTAATTTATTACTCCCTTTTGTTAACACCCTTCTAACTTCCTCTTGATACCTTTCCATTTGAGCAAGAACTCGTCTCTCTGCTACTGGAGATCGCCATGCAACCGGAGAAGCAGAACCACTGCTAGCACCTGCATTTACTTCAGGTGATGGTCCTCTACCTCCATTTCCATATCTTCCATCTGTCAGCTTTTGATTATACTTAGCAATCATCATACGTATGCTTGGTGCTGTTTCTTTGTTGACCACCTTTAGGAGATCTCGCCGTGTGGGACCTGGAGATTGCGGTATTGGAGGAAAGGAAGGAGGTGGTGTTAAAGAAGAATTGCTGGTCTCCTCAAAGCTTCCTACTTTTGATGATATCTTCCTTTCCTGAGAAGATCTACTGCTTCCATCAACATATTTTTGCCTAGCCAATTTTGTGACATCTACTTGGTCTCCTGGTACAATTTCAGAGCATTGTTCATCAGCAGAAATTTTTGCATTTGATGTTGGCATTATTTTTCTTCTCATGAGAGCAGGGGAAGATGATTGTGATCTACCATTTCTCATAATTACCCAAGATGGTGGAGTTATAGTTCCTGCACTTTCATTGTTTATTGTTTCCTTTTTATCACTTGTTACAAAAAGATTGCCTGAACCACTGCTTGAAGACATCTTTGCTGCTTCTTTAGCCAGTGAGGAACTATTGTCACTGGAAACAAAGTCTTCCAATGCCCTTGTTCTTGGTGGAGATTCTCCTACAGTATAACTGATCACAGAAGATGGTTTTCCTTTACTATCCCTTCGCACAGGAGAAAATATTTTCCGTGTAGTTTTAACAAACACATTATCAGGTGTTACTGACATAGATTCCTTTAATTGAATTTGGCTGTTATCATGTAGTGTTGAAGAGCTCAACATTTCTGGAGAACTACCTTTTGCAGTATTTATTGCTGCCCCTGTTTCTTTCGTAGAAGATCTATTTTTCCTTAATGTGGATGATAATGGTAAAGTTATTTCAACTGCTTCATCTAATGCTTGAACACTGCTTTTCACAGCACATGTTTGTCTGCTGCTATCAGAAATCTTTGTTTTAGCAGCTCCTGTTACATTTATAGCTGTGCAGGATGAAGACGCAGAATTGCTCTGATTATTGCTAGTAGATTTTGAATCTGTTTGGTTGTTTTGCTCATTACTACCTAATTGGGCAATTCCATTATTCCCTTCAGTACTAAATTTGAGTTTATCATACTGATCATACTTTTGGTGTTTATAACCAATATGTGTGTCTGATATACGCCTAGTCTTCAATGCTTTATGCCTCTCATTCAAACATTTTCGCCCATTTCTATTTGTACTGTGTACCTCAGTCTCATAGTCTTTTCTTCTATCTTCCTGAAGATCAGACAGAAATTGTGTTTTAGTAACATTCATGCATTCAGATTTACTTTCTGTTGCATGAATGTGTGCTTTGATATTTCTAAGCTGGGATCTCTTGACATTTCTAGGTTCTTCAGAACTAGTTTTCTCTACCTTACTAGCAATATCATCATTATAGCACTCATCATCTTCATCCTCCTCTTCTTCTTCATCTTCTTCATCCTCTTCTTCCTCAGTTTTATCACTTTCATCCGTACTTTCTTCTTCTACATCACTTTCATCAATAAGGAATCTTCTGGTATTTGAATTGCTTTTATTGCAATTTTCTATATCAGCTTCACTTTCATTTCTTTGCACATCCTCTTGGTTTACTGAATTAAATAAAGTTCTTTGATGACATATGCTTACAGTTTCAACTTCATCTTTCTTTACTGAAGAATCTGCTAAACTGTTAATCTCGACATTTTCTAAAGATGGTATTTGTGATTTACCAAAAGAGAAAATAACACTGTTTCCTTTCTGTTGCTTAACTGCACCAGGTAACTGCTTATTTTCTGTTTCTTCAATTTGTTGTTCAGGTTTGTATGGCAACGTAAACTGATGATCTTCATTATGGTTTTCATTGTCAATCATTTTTGTTGAGCTTAGATGGCTAATTGTATGCTGTCTTCTCTGTTTCCTTTCATGCCAGTTATCAGGGACTTTTTCACATTTAGCACTCTCCTGAAAATCTGATGAATCATAGCAAGTTACTGCTTTTATCTTAAGAAATGGATGCATCTGACTTTCACTAGAAGAAGCTTCCTTGTGATGAAGTGATACATTGTTTATAGTATTCTTCTTATCACTATCCTCTGCTTCAAAGTCATTTAAGCCATCCTGTATTTGCTGTAAATTTGTATCTGGAATACAAATAAATTCAAATTAACCAATTATTCACCAAACAGTATGTAAATGGAAACTCTGACTAATAAACTTATACAGTAGTGGGTTCAGCATCTCCTTATATCCAGAATAAATTTGAAAAAGTAATTAGTGACTCTAGATTTTCTTGGGCTTCCAGCCAGGTATATGGTTAGCTTGAAACCAGCCTTTCAAAGGTGTTTATCCTGAAGACAAAGATGATGAACATCTTCGAAAGGTCGGTTTCAAATCAACTAAAAGATCTAGTTAATATGCTGTCAGGAAAGCTTCAGCTTATATTTTAAATGATGGTGATTTATTGCCAGGACTCTAGAATGTATGAACAGAATAGAAATAACAATTGGGTCGATTTGTAATATTTATACATCACCTATTTAACATTCACTTAGAACATTTTTCAAAAGACCTTGCTTTCATCATCAGCCTTTTGTTGACTGTCGGTATTGCTTGAAGCGTACACTGCTTAAGTTATTAATGCTTCTTCTTCTTTCTCTGTTTACCCTCCCCATTGTTAGAGCTTACACCTCCCAGGACTTACATGCGGGTGCCTGAGGTCAGATGCCTGTTGGAGAGTACAGACTATGGATCAGAGAGAACAGTCAGGATGGGTGATCAGCCTGAAGTCTGGTATGAGAGCAAGGAAGGAGATGGTATGAAATGTTGGTGAGACAAATGAAAGGAAAGGTGCTGGTGGAACAGTTGGTGGAATAAATGGTGAGGGAAACCAGAGAACCCAGAGAAAACCTGCCCAAATGCTGCTTTGTCCATCACAAATCCCACATGCAGTTCCCTAGGTTTGAACCCGGGCTGCCTTGGTGAGAGGCAAGTGATCTAAGTACTTGCACATAGCACCATCCTTATTAGTGCTGTTTGTACATAATATTATTTCTGTGGTATAATACTTACTACCTGTCTGAGGAATAATGCAGATAGGAGGCAGAGGAAGCTTGTACAGGAACATAACAGATAGTCCATATTATGTCACCATTCCCAGTGCATAGCATGTACAGGTCTGCAGTAAGAAAATGAGTCTGTCAGTCACAGAAAAAAAGTCAAAATATGAACACCACGATGAGAAGTCATATGCTCATGAAGTAGAGAAATAATAATCAATGTATTACAGTTTTGTAAAGAAGAGAAACATAATGGTCTAACTATTCCATTATGTATGTTATGTTGATGTTTTGATGGTCAGACCATACTGTGCTCTTGTTCGGGCATTATCTCTGTCTAAACCTAGCCATGTCATACTAGCGACCTTGCCTGAAAACTGCACCCTTTCGTCAGATAGGTAGTACTTTCCTTTTACAAGCAAGTTAAGATGAGTATAAACAAAGCACAATTTTAATTAACTTTGTTAAAGAAACCACTCATCAAAATTAATTTCTTGTTGTATATCATATAACAATTGAAAATATTAATGCATGACGCCATAACAACCATCACCACTAGCCCTACTATTGGTACACTAATCATTTCCTGATTTGAAGCTCCAGAGATTACTAGAAACCAAATTGTTTATTTAAATTTTATGTAAATAGAGGCCTACACTTTTAAACTTGTCTACTGTACTCAGATATGAACACTAGACTTGATTGTAAAAAAAGAATAAAGAAAAAAAAATGTGCCTTTGCTATAGGGATACTTTTGGATTTGCTACCCATATGTTACTATTCTGGATTGAGTAAAAGGTGAAGTACATAAATATGTATTTATCCACTGCATATACTGTCCTGCATGTCTTGCTGTTAAAAAATGAATTCTGGAGGATAATGAGATTTCCATCTGAAAATATGGTTAGACAATCTATGGCTGCTGTAGTGAGAGAGAAAAGTTTAAGTACTTAGCTTTTATAAAGAAACAAAGAAAAATATTGGGAGAGATAGGTGCATTGAGAAATGTAATTGGATAGAAAGAAAGAGGCCTGTCATGTGTGATTAGGGATTTGCGATTAAGAGAGTTTAAAGGCAATTTTGAGAAGGGTATATGAGTCATTCCATGTCAAACCAAACACCTCTGAAACTTGACTTCAAGTATTTTTTCCAAACTGTTTTTGTTACCTCTAAATGAGATTAAATAATCCATCTTTTTTGTTTTTTGTCTGAAACGATTATTTATCAATTTATTAAATGTTGTTTTTCCCATATATTCGCATGCTATATTGTATGAAAATAGTGAAGTACAAATATTGCAGTTTCACATACTATTTTTTGAGGTTCAGTCAAAACATAAAATGGACCCCTTTTATGGGTTATTATTTTTAAAATATGTTTTTAATCAGCAAAATCTTACTTTAAAAAACATCATCTAATCTTTGAAATATTATGCATTGAACTTAGGTTGGTTTCAGAATGGAATTCAAATAAGAAGTGATTTTATAAATACTTTACTGATGGCATGTCAAGTGATTCATTTGGATGGAATGAGGGGACTGCTACATAAGGACATCTGTGTGAGATATCACTTTACATCCGGTGTTTAACATTCGAACGTATAATAAGCCTGCTATAAATAAACATCACCCTCATTACGTCACCAGTTGAACTTTAGTATGACTTCTGACTTGAGTCATTCCATGGCAAATCACACAAACTTGAGGGAAATTTCTCCTTCATGTCTCCAATGTCATTTATATTAAATTGACATTCTGTGAAGCAAAATATGAGACATTTATTTTATTTTATTTTTTTTTGTTAGTTTCTGTGTTCATTATTTTGGTAAATATAAAGCATTAAATTTTCTGATATTTTGCGCACATTATTGTACGTAAGTATAAATATTCCTGGTATTATTTGACAGAAAAATTCTATCTTTAGCTCATTTAAAATGTTGAAATTTACAGGTGAAACAAAAAATGATTCACTTAATATTTACTATTTTCTCAAAACCATTAAAGTTACAAACTTCATTATCAGTGCTAACAGTCCTGCTTTAAAATCCGAAAAATATTTTCAAAAGCAGTTTAAAGATGTTCATATAGTCCTTGAAAAAGGAATCATATTGGAAATCAAAATAATCACAGAGAAATTAAATAATTTTCCAAGTCATACAGTAATCTAGCAGTAACATTGCAATGCTGGTGTTGTGTATAATGTCAAGAGGTGGGTCATGTGTTGCTTGCTGGATGCTGTGTACAAAGTCAACCCTGTGTATAGTTCATTGAGTGTCATTGATCACTTTTATTCCATCACATTTATCATGGACACGAAGTCAACATTCCATGATTTAAAATTCCAATAATAGATGTAAACAAAAGCAGTCACTGAATTTCATGTTACACTGATTTTAAATTAACGGATCAGTCAACTATTTTTAAACATCAACCATTCTCCCCTTGCTTTGAAACAAATATTTTTAATTATTGCCCAAGATGCAGATAATGAAACAAAAGAGAGCAATTGTAAAGTGCCTCGCATTACATTTGCTTGTTGGTATCTTGACTGAAGAACATTATTATGCTCTATGTGTTCACTATCAAGAAAAAGTTGAAAATGATATTAGTAATGTTCTTCTTGGCCCAGTTAAACAGATTTCTTGGAGCTGTGATAGGGTCTGTTCCGGGTTGAAGGCTCACTTTCATTGCAAGTCTCTTAACTGCACCACCAATGCCATCACAAGGTCCTTTTCTGTGGAATGTAGTGAAAAAGTATCACTCTGTTTGAATTTGAAAATTATTTTCATGGAAACAAAGGTTTGAAAAATGTGTTTAGTTTTTATACTGGGCACTTGAGCCATCTGAAAAATATATTATTTTATGCAATACTCTCAAATTCTATTTCAAAAATAGTAGTAGTTTTGTTTAGAAAAGGTGGACCTCTGGTCTCAAGTTTTAAGCATTCAGAAATAGCAACAAAATGTTTATGTTTTATGTCACTATTATCTTTATAGTAGGCCTCAAATGGATGACTCAAGGCCTGTCTACTGTTCCAGTGCATGCCCTAAGCACAATCCTAGATAAAAAAGGGTAATTTTCCGAGAAATCGGCTATCACTATGCATTTGCCTTATGCCAGATTTCCTTTGCACTCCTTCAAAAATAAATTCTGTTGCTGAGCTATGAATGTATGTGGTAGTAAATTAATGAGTTCTGTTGATAATTTGTCTAGGAAATTCTCAGCTGGTGATATCAAGGTTTCTAAGTTTGTGCAATCCACAGTCGCCCATTGTCTGTGGGTAATTTTTTGTGTTGATTGTTCATTGAAGAGTTGTTGTAAATGGTGTATTAAATTATCAGTTCTTGGACAAGCATTACATTTCTTTAAATAGTAGTTAGATGATGGGGGATTGCAGATGATTGGTAACAAACAATCCTTGTAATTAGTTAGAGTAGCATTTTAATTTGAGTGATATGACAAATATTGATACCATCAATTATTAATTTAACATTTTCAGATGAGCACAAATGCAAACCGAGTGGGTGCCACTGGTTCCATGCAGTATTATACATTCCTTTGGCCTTAATTTAGAAAATTTTGAAAATCCTATTTTAACATCTGAATGCATATTTTCAAAGTTTTGGTAAGTTTCTTTAAGATTACCAAAGTATCAGTCTTTTCTGCTTCTGAATTCTCTTGTCATTCTCTTTAACAGAAATTACGTTCTTTTTCCAAGGCATAACCCAACTTACATTATCAGAATTATAAAATTCAGAAACCATTTCTAATGTAGATACATTAAGGTGTTTTCCTGATTTGGGATCTGGAGTTGCTAAAATTTCCTTTTCTTTGGACACATGCTTAGATATCCTATTATGTGAGTTGAGACATCAAAATTTTGTTGTATTTTATTGTGAGAGTGTCAAAAATCATTAATATTTGTGTTTCAAGATTTCTGTCATCTGTTTCATGGAAAGAATCTATTAGTTTTTGTGTTATTTCAGAATGATTTGAATGTTCAAAGTAGGGTCTGCAATATGGAATATTTTATCCTTCATTGTGATATTTTCTGCAATTTCTCTCGAGGATAACGTTTTTGCAACAATTTTCTTTTCTTTACTGGTGGTTATCCTATAGCCATTAAATTCTTGTTCAATTTCCCTAAATCTATTGTATCCATACTTGCTGCTTCACTAGGGATGAGGAGGAGCTATCACAATCTGAATTTTCATGTTCTACTGAACTTTCACTAGCACTAGGTGCACATTACCCATTTGTACTTTGTTCCTTTGGAAGTTGTGATATTTTCATGTGGCAATTATTGCACACTTTCAAATCGCGAGGCAAGTTTATGCCTTCTAATTTTAGTTTTATGACCATTGCAGAGGTTACTAGTCTTAGCTTTTTATTTTGAACTCTATGGTTAACCAATTTGAACAGATTAAAACAGTAATTATAACTCCATTATACCAAATCAACCATGATTATACACAACCACACACAAGTCAGAAATCATACTTAAGTTCAACTGGTAGTGTAATGAGGGTGACATTTATTTATGGCAGGCTTATACAAGTTCAAATGGTAAACACTGGATGTGAAGTAATATCTCGCACAGTTGTCCATATGTAGCAGTCTCCTTACTCAATCCAAGTTACTCACCTCAACACGCCATCCATAAAGCATTTATAAAATCACTTCTTATTTGAATTCCATTCTGAAACTAACGTAGTTCAGCGCACAATATTTCAAAGATTATAATGATGTTTTTTCCAGTTTTTTAAAGTAAGGTTTTGTTAATTAAAAACATTTTAAAAATACTACCCCCTAAAAGCGCCCAATTTATGTTTTGACTCCGCCTCAAAAAATATTATGTAAAACTGCAATGTTTATACTTAAAAATGTCACAGACATGAAAATTCTGCTATTCATATGATCTTCGGTATAACAATTTTCATACAATATAACATGCAATTATACAGAAAAAATAATATTTAATAAATTGATAAATAATTGTTTCAGACTAGAAAGAAAAAAGATGGGTTATTTAATCTCATCTAGGGGTAATATAAAAAAAGTTTGGAGAAAATACTAAAAGTCAAGTTTCAGAAATGTTCAGTTTGACGTGGAATGACTGATATGCCCCATGTACAAATTAGGGTAGAGGCAATTCATATTTTGTTTGAGTGTGTAAGAACCAATCATATCAGGAAAACTTTGATAAAATTTTATTAGAATGAAAACATTTCTTTTTAATTTAGAAGATATTGTTAAGTGGTTATTAGGCACTTATCCATTGTTGCTATTAGTGTTTTGGTATATCTCTGGTTGTATCTAAGGGGAAAGGCCTAAGCTGGAAACAAGCCATACTGCCTGTATGAATTTCTTAGCAACAAAAAGTCTGTAAAGTACAAATATATGCCTTATAAGTGGGGAGGGGAAGAGAACAATAGTATATTATACAAAAGTCTATAATGGTAGTAATTAAGATGTGAGTGAGTTTATGAAACAAGTGTACTGCTTGTTTTATAATTTTCATATGAGCAACTTTGTGATGCTTTGTGTTTAAGGGCGTTAGCTGCTAGGTCATTAGCGTACGAGCATCTTAATTAAATGCTGATTGAATGACAGCACTGATGGCAGGACCTTGAGCATGTTTGCGAGTAGTGCAACAGTTGGCATTACTGTTGAGTCCATGCCGTATTTATAGATTTTTTTGTACGTAACGTGAAAGCAAGACATATTGAAGCAAAGGAAATAAACTCAGCTTATTAGAATATTAAAATTACAATGAACAGAATTTATTTTATTTTAGATATGCATATTTCATTGTTTATCTGGGGAATGGATCCCAGTATGGTCATCGCAGCCTTCGGATCCCCAAGCGGCGACCTTTGTGCAGTAGCCAAACACTTGTTCCCTACCCTCCCTAACCGCAAGCACCATAAAATCTTAGTGACATCCATGTGCATATGCGCGTTGTTGCCAAAATTAAAAATAGTATTTAAAAGCAAAACTTTGCAGGTGATTTCCACATGTACAGAATACAATCATGCAGTTTGTCTGCTTGCTTTACACACAAAATAACTATGTAAATAACTATGAATCGCATAGTAATTACATTTAAGTTGCAAACGCTTTAAAATATAACTGAACTAATGAATGATCTGAACTAATATACTGCGCTACAAGAATAGAAATGCATGTTAACATATCCGAGAGAAACTTAGAAACATGTTCCGAATAAACTATACATTGTTGGACTATCATTAAATAATTAAAATACATAAATATTAATTTATTTTGAAAGGAACTCTTACTCCCAAATCAAAGCATCATTTTTGATTATGCTGTGCGCGGAGCTATGGTAAAAAGTTTTTTATCACTTGTATCACAACAATGTTTTATTAATATAAAGCTAATACAAGAAGTTGTGTATTGTTTAAGGTGTAAGATTTATAAGCATGACATCTTCTGTATACTTAAATGAATAGCTTTATTATAAAATGCAGGATAAGTAAAAATACGAAGGCAAAAGAAAGAAAATAAAAAAAAAATCTTATGTATTATATTCACAAGATTATCTCTACTCACTCTTCTACAAACTACTTTCACAAAAGCTTATTCTATCTACTTCTTAAATAATAAGATAAAATTTCATTGCACATATCGTTGTAAATATAAGGATACATAGGCTAAAGCGATAGTCAGATTTTTAAAATACAGATGACTATATGATGACTTTGAAATTCCATGCTCTTAGCATGACCACGAGGAAAATACAAACAGAGACTTCCAACTTGTATTTCAAAATTCAAACCAACAACAAAAAATTTCTCGGAAATGGTTAACACAATTTGACCTAAAATTTGTCCTTTACCGAGATTGCATTTTACGCAGAGTAAGATTTTGTCTCTCTCTTAGAATTTACCAGTAATACAACAAGTTGAGAACGAGGAAAATTTTACAAGTTATTCCCAGAATATAAAATTCATGATACAAATTTTATTTTTCCTGCAAATATCTTAAACTTGCGGTATTTTACTAAAAATCGCTAAGCTGTTTTTGAGAAATTCAAAACAATAACAAACATTTTTCCACATAAAAGGTTCTTTTCTACATGTTCTTGAACATTACACATAAAAATCTGGCTTTGCTTATTCAGTTTTTGTAGCCCTTTTCTTCGTGGTCTTGGCATTACTGATATTTGGCAGAGGGTCACTTGCTGGTGCGACCGGAGGGGCATCAACTTGGTTCGTTTCCCAAGGTCTCCACATCTTAATTAAACTATTAAACGCTAATAACTATTAAACACTGCTAAACTTACAAAACTGCACTAAGTAAAACACTATATAACTTCTCTGAAGAAGTAATATAGAAGCTTAGCTGAACATGGAAGAAAAGCACGAGCGAACAGTCACAGCTGCTAAAACAGCAGAAATGACATTGCAACAACGCTTTGCTTTGGTGGAGCTGGAGAAAGGACCACGTGTTGTGTTTAAGGGATGGGAAGACCCTACTAATCGTTTACTGATGGGTTTATGGTCAGGCTTCAAAGCTTTCCGTTCGCTTTGAAGCCGGTTGGGGAAAGGATGCCCGCGACTAGTTTAGACTGTTGCTTTGAAGGTGTTATACGGTATGGGCTGCACATGCCGCTGAGTATGATCATAATGAGTCACTGAAGTATTATATATGCCATAACAGTTCAGTTACATCACATGCAATCGGCATATTATAGTACGGTCAACCAAAAATGCAATATTTTAATTTTAATTTGTAATAGTTTGTTTATTTGTTTGCTATTTCACTTCATTCTAGCTTTTTCCTTTCCTTCTTTCTTCTTAAGCATTTGTTATGTAAGTACTTTCTTTTTTCTTTCTTTTCTTGTTTCCTAAAATGAGGTTTTTAATAATGTGTTTAAGCTTTACCATATACTCAAGAACTGGCTTAGCATGAACTTCAAAAGCACCTAGTTATTAAAGTTCTTAGCTTCTCTAGGCATAAGCATGTACATGAGGAGGGTACCTAGGCATCCAAATCTTCTCAAAGCAAATTCTGTAAAAGCTACCATTAAAAATAATGAGAATATGATATAATTTGTGTAAAATTGAGGAATTTGGTTTTCAAAAGAGGGGGGGTTTTGGTCTCTCTCTCTCCCTCCCTCCCTCTCTCCCTCCCTCTCTCTCTCCCTCTCTCCCCCTCTCTCTATTTCCCAATCTTTATTTGCCTCTCTTTTTGTTCTGCCTTTCTCTCCATTAACACTCAAACTGTGTTGTACATTTCTGGTGTGTAAACTGTGATGTGGAGTTTTCTGTGTCCTTATTATACATAAATTCAATTGTGTTTTCTTTATTAACACTCTGTATCTATTAGGAACCTATACAAACTTTTATTGTAATCTCTAAACTTATGAGCAGTTAAATAGTTGTGTAAATGTATGTTTCTAATGTCTTTCATTGATGTTGTTAGCAAAGTCCATAAATGCCAGTCTAAACATGCACTCTCTCAGCGTAATGTTATACAGGGGTGATGCTGGAGGTAGTGCCTCTGTGCTATGGTGCTAACTTAGTAAAATGAAGTAATACATATTTGAAATTATTTGTATACTCCACAATTACATTCAAGAATATGGTCATGCTTATTATCCTTAAAGGCGTAATGAAATGGCTTGTCTGGCAATAGAAAACCATAGAAGCTAAAGGAAGTGACTGTAAATTGCAAGCTTGTAACCTAATTATATTATTATTCTATGGATCTGTGTCACTTCTGTCCTGGCATGGATTCATAATACTCTGAGCTTTCAGTCTAGACTCTAGCAAGGATTGTAGGGGCAAGAGGATAGCCCATATTTGTGCCAGTTAGTACCTGTCATGATTTATCTTGGCGGAACATGCGAATCATAAGTACCAACTTTATCGTACACCTATGACAAAGTGTGTTATACTGAGAAGTAGAAATAAGGTAGGTACCAATTACTTGCAGTGTAAAAGTTAACATAAAACACTTTGTTATACCATATTTGTCATTAATGTTTCATTAATTATACTTAAAATTAATCATTTTTTATAATACTGTCTGTACTGCCAGCAGTCCAGCAGATTTTTGAAAGATAAGTAAAGACTCTATAGATAGTACCTGCACCCAGCCAAATGTGAGTTTAGAAGGTGTTTTACCTTGAAATGGCACTTCTCTAAGTTCCACAAGGGACTTGTATTTGAGGAAATTCAGAAAACATAAGTCAGTAAAATCTGAATGATTTGTATTAAAGAACTTTCCTGAAACATATCTCAAGAACTACTGGAAGTATATCCATTCTTTGAAGAAAACAGATTAAAAGGTGAACTGCAAGTTTGTTTTTCAAGACCAGAATTGCACTTCCTCACTGGGGCTATACCGTTACTCTTGTTTACACAGACTGAAGATTTATGTGATACTTTCCAACAAACAGTAAATCTTCTGAAGTTATTAATCATGTGGTGGTGGTGGTGGTGGCGGCGGCGGTGGTGAATTTATTGCATCATATAACAATTTCAGAGAGATATTCCTGGCACTACCACTACATTCATGTTTCAGCCTCCACTGCTGTTATAATTGTACATTGTGCTCTTCTCTCTCTTTGTATAACTAATGAAAAATCATATATCAGGCAATGTTTTGATAACAAACAAAAATATCCCTTTTCATGATTTGCATATTTATATTCACAAATCTTATTTTTTTAATTTTCTAAACTCTGGATACAGTTTAGATCTGCAATAATGATAGGCCTCTAGTAAGATATATACATGAAAGCATAGATTAATTTCCAGATACAAACAAGCCTAAAATATGCTGTTTCATTTGCAGTGAAAACAGACAATTTTCAACACTGATCTGAAAATTGCTGATTAATATAGCATTCTGAGGAATGTTCCCTAACAACTGATCTTAACGGTTTTTTGGGGGGGAAGCCTTCATAATTTTGTATACTTTTGTAAATAAGCACTTCTGTTCTTGAAATAGAGAGCATCTTGGTTCTGCCTATTAGATCTAGAATTTAAAATATATTACTATTAGCTGCACACAGGTTCCCTGACACTATTCCTACCTGCTATAACCACAGACTGATCCTTCATTTCCACTATTAAAGAAATATGTAGCAACCTGTGATTTATCATCTTCCATTTTCTGTTGTTCACCTTCGTTTCATGTTTAAAATTGAAACACTTATTGGGATCATTAGTATTATCTTAATCATCCCCTACTTCATTGAGGATAGAATCAACACATTTTTCAGGATCACCAACAGTTAATTTGTGCTTAGAATCAGATCTCATGGCAGTGTTTCTATTTGTTTGTAAAAGCACAATGGATTTGTTGAATGAGCACTTGTAACATGGGATGTAAACAATGAGGTGGGTACAACTAAGAATTAGTAGAGAAAAATGGTTTGCTTATGAGCCAGACAAAGAATTGTTTGGCCACAGACTGACTCAACAGACAGACTTTGTTTGGAGTAAAACCCTTCGAACCTTATTCTCTCCTCCCCCTTATAAGGCAAATTTTTATAATTTGCAGATTTTTTGTTGCTAAGTAACTCCTACAGGCAGTGTGATAAAATGATGCTTAAACTATAAGTTTTCTGCTTCTCATTCTTAATGGCAGGTTTCGCAAAGATGTTTTCATTTGCCAAGTCCTGGAATATGCAAGGTGCATAACATCACTTAGCAGTATGTAAAATACAGGTGGAAATCAGGCTGCTTACTGACAGGCCGGAAGTGTTGGAGAGAGTCCACATGTAATTGCAAGCCACCTTTACACACGACTGCTTTAAGGTAGGCCTAAGGATACTAAGTGTTCATGTGACAGTGATTGCATTGAAATTTAGAAGCTCATCTGAAGCAGTTTTTCCTACTGAACTTTCCAAAGAAAAGAAGTAATTTGTATACTGGTAAGATTATTAAAATACTTTTCTAGATGAGCTTCCAGACTCTTAAGTCTCTTAGTCCTAAGAGCTTAAGTCTCTTTTTTGAAGGAATTTTTAAGCTACTCCTACAAGACATAGCCTGTGTATTCAAAATAATTTCTAGTTACATAAATTATAAAGCATAATTTCTTTAAAATAACTGTCTGTATTTATTCTCATGCAAAAAAGGGCCTGTGAAGTAATTAACTATGTGATCATTATAATTTTGAAATAATAAGTGCAATATGTTCTTAAAACACTCAGGCAATTATTATATACAGTGCAAAACAAAAAAGTAAATATATAAATACTTCACCTTGTGGAACACACAAAATATTCAGGAGCTCCTTTAATTCCAGCACCTTGTTGGTTAGAAGAGAGGGTAACTCTATCAGTTCATCTGATGATTGTCTGGGCAGTGGCAGTTTTGATCCTTGGGTTTCTACATTGTCAGTGTGTGATCTTGACTGCAAATCCTGAAAAAGGGAAATAAATAAAAGAGTAATGCATGCCCGTATATGTATATGCAATGAGTATTACACTTATACAGGGTATTTCATATATGAGGGTAATCCAGGAAGAATGACCTTAAAAAGTGGTTCATTAAAAAAGAATATTTCACTTACACAGTTGAAGCTTACTTTATTTTTCCACATTATCACCTCTGATATTTATGCATTTGTTTTATCTATCCACAAGCTTTAGAATTCCTGGTTGTAGTTGGCTGTCACCATTCCATTAAGCCAAGATGTTCAGATACAATCTCACCACGCAAAGAACAAGAAATGTTTGGGAAAGAAATCTGTATGTCATCTAGGGCTACGTGTCTGTGTTGCATGATTTTGTTGTTCACTTGAATCTTCAAATCATCTGTGATGGATGATGGACATCTGGGTCATGTCACAATTGTCCATCTATTGTTGAATATCTCACACCACTTTCTCACATTTATTTCATTCATTACTGCATCACCATATACTTCCTTTAGTTGTTGGTAAATTTCTGCAGGTATAAATTTCTGAGCATTCAAAAATCCAATAGCTCTCACCTCACGGTGAGGTTCATTTTGAACATTCACAGAGTTGCCAATAATTACTTGTTTTGACTGACACTCACACAACACTCAGAAAAGATGTTGATTAAACCATGCGACCTTAGATAGAGGCCTGATAGCAATCTGCACAGCAGGAATACACAAACAGTTATTACTTCCTGGATTACCCTTGTACTTAAGAACCTTACCTCTGGTGTACCCTTAATATCATTAAGCCAAAATAAAATTATATGGAAATAATTTTGACTTGTATTATTCATAGCCTTTTAGTAAATTCATAAATTTAAATTTTTGTTGAGAGAATAACACTATCTTTTTTAATCTGAATGATTGAAACACACAAACACTCCTGAACATAAAAACAATATTCACCATAGGCAGGATATGGTAAAACCATATTCTAGACTGATCAGTGGTAACCGCTCTTGAAGCAATATTTCCAAATTAAACATTTTTTTGTACTCATTTACAAACACAAACTATAAAGAATTAAGTTTAATAGAAATAAACTTATTTAATTAAAAATAAAACCTACCACTGAAGTAGAAATTTCTTCTTCAGAAGACCAATGTTGACGATATCGTGACTTTTCTTGCTGCAAATGATACCCTTGATCACGCAGCTGTAATTTCAGATTTTGAATTTCAGTGTTTCTCTGAGCCAATACTATCTCCAACTTTTCAGCCTGGAAATAAGAAAAATGTTACTAAGATATTTTGGTGGCGGTGATTTTACAGAATTGTTATACATAAAAATCAACATCCTTAGAAAATAAATAGCTCTCAGTATCATAATATCAATTGTGTGCTGTTTGGTCAGAACATGATAACTCCAAAAAATGCCTTTTTCAGATACGACAATAGCTATATATAAAAAATAATCCTCTTTCATTTTGTATACTCCTGGTATCTCCATCTGCACCCTAGCCTAGCATTGGTCTGAATCTGGTGATAACTGTCAAAGTTGTAATTTAGTTTTGGTCAGATGCTGATATGAGCACTTATCATGTATTGATCAAACCAACTTCTGCCTTATCTAAAATAAACACATGGAGTTATTCAAGTTGGGATAAAATTAAAAAAAGAAAACATTTACTGGAATAATATTAATAACCAATGTGGGAAACACCCTTTGCTATTAAATGTTATTATTTAAAGTACTTTTGAAGCATAACTGAACACTACAAGACAACCGAAGGATCATCAAGACAAAGCAGATTTCCATTATGAATGCAAACATCATGACAAAGAAATGACAGTGGACTCTGAAGGAAAAATTGTGGTAGTTATGTGTGGCTTACAACAATGTCTTCCAGACCTAACATCAAGCATTTCATTCTACAAACACACAATTGTGTTAGGAACTGTACCACAGGAATGATGCACTGCTATGTGTGGCACAAGGGGATTGCATGACAGGTTTCAAATGAAGTTGCTTCCTGTTTGATGAAATTTCTTATGGAGTTTCTGTTGAATGTGTGATAATTTATTCTGACACATTTTTAGGCCAGAATAGAAACTTATTTATTGTTTAGCATATAATGCATTGCTACAGAGAAAGTAATCTTTAACAGAATCCATCACAAATACTTAGTTCCAGGACATACATACCTAGAGTGTGACACTGATTATCCTATTATCAAAAAGACCAAGATTAGATGATGGTTGTTGGAATGTCAGCAAAGCATTCAGTAGTGGTTCAGATGCATCAAAATGATTTCTTATCATTTTTTAATCTTGTGAATAGTTTTTTCTTCGGAATGACTCGTATAAAAAAAAATTCTCTGGCACAATATTTTTTGGCTGCATGTCATCAAGGAGTTTGAAGAACTGTAATTCAAATACTCACTTTAGGTGAGAAATCTTTCAGAACCTGTGCTATTAGGAGAAAAGGACAACAGTCAAAAGAAACCATACATTTGCCTGCTGCATATGACGGAAGCAGTGAAGATTCAAAAGAAGGGAAAATATGATCCCCAGTTATTGTTAGAGCTTATTGATCTCCTGTACCATGTATTCTGCCAGGAACTTTGTGCTTCAGAGGGTTCTACTACAACTTATGTGTATGATAGTGATGAGTTCATTTAAAAACTAGTACTTGTTTCTTTCAATTAGCAGAAAATAACATTATTAAAAGATATAAAGAAATTAAAAGTTATGTTGTACTAGCAAATAAATCCAGTTCAGAACTTCTTTAAGGTGAGATACATGTAATTTAATAAAAGAATAACAAAGTCTATTCCATTTTCATATGGATATATACCATTACTTTGTATTAGAAACAAAATATGAAGATGGCATGCTCGGAATGCGTACAGCAAAATTTGCTCATGGTAACTCCATTTCTTTTTAATTAATACCATTTAGAAGCTATATAGAAACTTAACATCATAAATATTACTAAACATCATGCTAATGCAAATTACTTTCACTTACACTTTTGTCTGCACAGATTTTCAATTTTTAAATTAAAATTGAAAACAAAAATGCTTATTTCTCAAAACATCATTTTTAAAATTATCATGTTCAAACTAAACACCACAGAAATAGCATATGTAAATTTCTGCTGTGATGTGTAGGTGCTTACTGGGTCAGTCCATGCAAATAAGTATGGCCTAAAACCGCGACATCTTGAAATGCAAAAATATTTTAGAATATTGCATTCCACATTGCCTACATACACCAGAATAGTATGGAAATTATAGGCATACGGCAGTTGTGGTTGTCTGAAAACATGCATCTGTGTATAATTTTCTTCACACTGTGCAGGAGATTTAACATTAATGATTTTTATGTTTATGAAAATGGTAGATACCAAATGCCATTATGCACTAAATATCAAGCTTACTTTATTTATTTTCTGTTGAAAAGAATGCACATTAACAATTTGAAATTTTATAATTTGAAAGAGAACATTTTAATTTGGATAACAATTTAAAATTAAATGTATATGAAGATATTCTTTAAACTGTAAAAGTTTCATAACAAAACGTCAATAGGAACTCAAATTATAAAATTTAAGAACTCAACCAGAACCAAGGCACATAGTCTGCAACCTGGTACACCCCTCACTGTTGAACTTGCTCAGCTGTCTAGCACACATTTTTCTGTCTCCCCACTATGAGTTCTTAGCAAATTTAGGAGGACAAAGTCTGGAGGGATTTCACATCCACCAGAAAATATTTTTAGGCTTCCTCTTTTCTTCATTTTTTTCCCCTCATAATCGCTTTTGGTTTCTTCTGTATGTATTTTATATACCTTTATACAACAGCAACCATATATCATGTCATCTACAACTAAATTAGGTAACTTATTTCACATTCCTTCCATCATGTTTCTCTTTCCTATTTCTTTAGTGTGCTTCTAAAGATTGAAAGATTGCAACACCATAAAGTATTAAACTTTCTCACTATTTTAGTCAATTTGTATCACTTCAATACAACACAACACCCACTGAAGATTTAGCTTAGACTGTTGGTACAATCAGTCGATATCTACTGCAAAGGCACATGATTTTCAATACTGATCTTCAACTAGGAGAAAAGCCATGAGAGGAATTCACAGGTTTCTCACTTTCACTATAGGCATCAAGTGACTGCTATCCATGACTTTATTTTCCATCCCTTGCATCATGTTGCATGCAATTTTCAACCCTAACCAGTCATTTGTCGCTAAATGAGCATTTTGCTCACACTTTTGATTTTGATTTTTTTTTTAGGGTAACGACTGCTGATAAAATCTTCTCGCTCAATCTAGCTGACTTTTAAACTTTCCTGAAGCAGTTTTTTAAGTTAGATTTAACAATCACATTGATGATGGTTTATGCAATCTTTGTCCAGTTGCGGCACAGCTGTGAGCGGTTTGCTCATCAGGCGACAAACTGTGCTATTCAATTGTTGTGCAGTCTGCAATCATCCTGGCTTGAAGCTGAAATGTAGAAGCCCTATTTTGTGTTTCTTAAAAATATTCCTCATTTGAATTGTTTTCATTGACATTCAGTTAGGTTTTTACAATGAGTCGTGCAAAAAAAAAACAAAATCCTTCTCTTAGCCTTACAACAGGATGGAAGGGATTCTCACTGCTGTTGAGAATCGAATTTAGGCCATTGTCATAATCAATAGTGAAACATTTTCTAACATGATTTCTATTTCTTATTTTTATTTTTATTATTATTATTATTATTATTATTATTATTATTATTATTATTATTATTATTATTATTATTATTTTAGGCATCCCTGCATGGTTGAGTGAAACTAGTACTTCTGTTGCCCTAGACAGTGATGATTTGAACCAGGAAGAAGGATTAGATGAATGTGAATCTGATGCGCCCTTTGAACATAGTGATCAAATACTGATTCAGAACAACCTGCAGGAGATGACTCAGAAACCGAAAGCCGACAGGTCTCTCATATATCGGAAAAGATAAAATAACAGTATGGTCCATGCATCCACCACACCCCAATGTTCGAAGCCCTAGACATAATATAGTTAGAACACATCGAGGCTGTAAAGGAGAGGCAAAAAATGCAACTTCAGTCACAGATGCATGGAATTTATTCTTTCCTAAAGAGACAGTTTTACATATTACAAACTGTACTAACATATATCTCCAAAAAATGCGTACTAAATATGCACATGACCGAGGGACTGTCCTGATACAGCTCCACACGAATTAACTGCTCTAATTGGTATTCTATACATGGCAGGCTTGAAAAAGGCTGCTCATATCAACATCCAAGAGCTTTGGGCTGATGATTGCACATCTCCTGAATGTTTTCGTGCCGTGATGTCAAGTCGCAGGTTCTATATTCTTCTCGAGGTTCTACGATTCGATGACATCAACGATAGAGCTGATAGAAAGTAAATCAATAATCTGGCACCCATTAGAAGAATATTTGAGGATTTGCTGTCAGATGCATGAATAATTATGAATTAGGAGAAAACACAACACTTGATGAAATGCTACCTGCTTTCCGAGGAAGATGTAAATTCCACCAGTACATTCCATCAAAACCATCAAAATATGGAATTAAAATTTATGCATTGGTAGATTCTGAAACATATTACATTTCAAATCTAGAAATCTATTTAGAGAAGCAACCAGAAGAAATGAAGAATGAAGCAATGAAGAAAATTGTTGGTAATGAAGAGGAGAATGCAGAAACTGCAACTACTGTGCCTTCAGCGAAAGAACAGAAAAACCAAGAAAAGCTGTTGTAAATGTAACAAATATTTGTGCAACGAACACGCAAGAATTACCTGTGATTAGTGCCTTGAGCTGCCAGTATTGCCACCACCATCACCATAATTTGTTTTTAGGAGTATATCCAATTTGTGCTATATTTAGGTATTGCATATAGTACCATATTTAACAAACACTAAACTCGTAATTTTGTCAATGAAGACATTGGATTTGAATTTCTTTCAAATACCTACATATACTACATTTAGTCAATCGCAAGTTAATATTCTTTACTTTTTTTGTGAAGACAAATATTTTGTGATCACTTAAAAAAAAATGTCATTTGTAGTAGATTTAGAAAAATTATAATTTACGTGCTATTAAATTGTGTTATTGACATAATGTTATCTCTTGTTACGCGTATTTATTACCATGAGCAAAATACTCATGGCGCGACAAACCGTGTCACGGTAGTGACAAATGACGGGTTAAGTGTAAATCATCCTTATTTTTATAATTTAATAACCATCACAGCTTGGCTGGTTCCATCATGAAATTTGAATGTTAGTGCTAGCATATGTTTATCTTGTAGAAAATAATGTATCAAATGATAAAAAGGATTGGATTTAAAAATATAAATACCTATTTGTTTTAACGTTACTTTTCACCCTTATCCTGATGTTACAATTTTTGTGTTACGTATTTTAACCTTTCTCTTTGATGCTGTTGATGTACCAAAATTCAAAATGATTTGGATAATTTACTGACAAAAATTTAAAATTTTGTATGGAATGAGCCCACTGTTAACCACTAACACACTATTAGGATCACTTACCATTTGAATAAGCTGTGTTGAGAGCTTCTGCACAAGATTAACTGTACTGGCCTGCTTTCTCATACAATGATTCCAATCCTCAGTGTTATCAGCTTGTTTACTAGTTGCTTTCATGTTGGCTTCCTGCAGCTGTTTGACTTTATTTACCAGACTGTGGGCAAGAGTAGCCTGCTGTTCAGAGTGATGCATGAAGGAATCCTTTAAAACAGATATTATACATTTTATTGATTTGTAGAGAGCTTTATGTCCAATTGAGATGTCGCGTCAGAGATAGTCATAAGCCACAAAATCATACTTTTACAGGAAAACGTTTTTAAATCTTTGAATAAATCCTAAAATCAGAATAGTCTAAAACATAGCACAATGTTAAGACGTTATATTTTCTTATATTTTATGAAACATTTTACACAAGAAAATGTTGTTTTATCTCATCCGTTTTTTATTATTTATGTAAAAATGTTGAAACCATGTAAGTAATTTTAGTTTTGGCTTATGACTTTCTCTCTGGAAATACACAATTATTGGATTTTCAATGCTTTATTAGTTTCTTTTCATATAATATCATAAGAATAAAATATAAGTATTAAAAGTTGTTCATAATTTCTTCCTAATTAACATCTTCAACCTCCAAGTCCGTCTCATTATCAGCTACAAGGGCACAAAAGAATGTCTGATTTATCATTGGGACATAATCCGTTAGTGACAGTAAATCCTGGAGTTTCTTTTTGTTTATTTTCAAGGATTCCTTGTATTTTTTGAGCAAACTAAATGGATTGGAAGGGGCAGATCTGCCTTTTCTACGAATGGGAACTTCATAATAGCATCCTTGACTGTAGTACTGAGAAAGCTGGAAGTTGCTATTATTCTCTTCAAACTTGAAGCTCACAGTGTCTGCAAAATGAATGGGTCCATTATTGTATACTACATTTTTCACTATGTCAGAATGCAGACTTTACACATCCTTGAAATCTTCCCTCTGCATCATAGTGACAATAAAAGATACTTTAACAGACGATTTATCATAACAGTTCTTCGGGCATGTACACTTTTGTCCCATGGTGACAGCTTTAATTTTCTTTTTGGTTTTATCTGAAACATAAGACCTTCCTTCATTTCTCCTCCTTTTGATTTTGATCTAGACCATGATTTCTTTACTGCATTTCTCTTCCTTGATTTTGGGGTTTTACAAGGGCTCACTTCATTACTTCTAGATTTTGGTGTCAACTGAAAAAATTACAACAGAGATAATCATAAGACACATATAGCATACTGTAGTAACTTAAATATTTTAATATCTACAATAATACATAATGCATAAAGGAAACAATACAACTGAAGTCGATTTTGTTTACAGTATATTTTATGTTATTGGTAATAAAAAGCACAATATTTTCCTAAGAGAAAAGCTATGCTATATAAGTTTACCATTCAGGAATGTTTACTTCTCTTACCTGTTCATTTTCTGAGTCAGATTTAGAGGAGAATCCATTAGAAGTTAAATCATTTTCATCTTCATCACTTTCTACAGATATCTCTGCAAGTTTATCATTCTTCCCAGGCAGAAAATCAGTTTTCTTTTCACTAGCACCATAACGTGTGTCTTGTGATTATGTCTCAGGGAAAATATGAAGTCAAAGAATGAAGGAGAGAACAACACCTTGTGATTCTGAATACAGCTGGCAGAAAGTTATGACTGTTTAGAGACGTCTGTTAGTGGAGTGTAGAATTTTAGCAAAATGTCGATTTGTCTTAAAGTGTGGCTTGTGACTATCTCTGGAGCAATGCCTCAATTGTTAGGCCTGGTTTCACGGTATAAGCTTAAACTTCGAATTTGGCTTAACCAGAGAGTTAAGCTACAGCTGAGTTTTACAGTGTGTAGTTCAAGCGATAAGCCGAGATTATACGGTTCTCGACTTAAACCGTACTGAACTGCGATTTAAGTTAAGGAGTCGCCATGTTATCTGAGAAGAACGACTTTAGTGACGAGGAAATGCAAATTATTTTAAACCATATCCACAACAGAAGACGGCCTAAAGTGTTTAGAATGCATCCAAATTTCCACATATGGAATGACCGAGAATTCTACGAGAGGTTTTGGTTAAGTAAACAGTCTGCGATGATGGTACTAGAGATTATTGATGATGCAATTAAACATAAAACAGACTGGTAAGTAAAACTTAATATTAAATTTATTCTTATACCTTTATAATATACTTTATTGCTCGTAAGGTATTATTACTTTATATTTCAAGAAAAAAGCTCTCTTGTCAGAAGCAATGCTTCTTTTGACGTTGAGGTTATATTCAAGTGGAAGCATGCTAATTGTAGCTGGAGATTTTTCCAGCATCTCAAAATCTACAGCATGCAGAGTTGTGAAAATTGTTTCACATCATATTGCTCTGTTGAGGGATAGATCTATAAAGTTCCCCATGACTCATGAGCAAAGGCTTAAAATGAGGGAACATTTTTATAAAACAGCTGAATTTCCTCGTCATTGGAGCTCTTGACTGCACACATGTCAAAATTGCATCACCAGGTATGCATTATTTCTATTTCTTTTTCTCAGCTCTCTATAAATAAATTCCCTCAGTGCAATATTTTAAACAAATACTGAATTATTGGCTTAATTTTATCTATGAACTTACAACTAAAACAAACTGTGACCAAAGCAAAGACCAGAACTTGCTCTGGATAAATAATAGTGTAATTAGGTTTTTATGGGCTGAAAGTACATAAAATAATACTATAAGGATAGACTAAAATAACTCAAAGATGTTCTTTGAAGCAAAAATAAGAGTGTGTAAATTTCAAAATGATGACATTTGAAATCAAAAATGCTGCAGTACAGGAAATTAGAAAGCAGTTCAAGAAAGGCAAGCATTTGAACATAAAGGAGATCAAATACAGAGGAACTAAAAATGTATGGACAACGATGGTGGCCAATTTCAGCATCTCCTTTTGTAAAGTTGGTAAGTAAAGCCTTTAAAAGTAGTTTTAAAAATGTTGTATGGTTTCATCTGTGCCTTTCTACGATAGCGGCAGATGGCAATGAGCGCTGAGGACGCAGACAGGTAAAACACCGCGCAGGCGGTTTGGAGTCTTTTGGCTCACTCTGTATTTAAAAAATATTCAAGCTCTATGGCCATTCCTCTTTGAAATAATAAACTCAGCTTTTACTATTGGGGGTTTTTCCAAGGTTCTCAAAATAGCAAAAATTATACCAGTTTTAAGAAAGGGGATAAACTGATTTATTGAACCACAGACTACAATATCTAAAACTGTTTAAAAAGTTACACTGTATATTAGATTAGCTGTCTCCTTTAAAAAAGAAAAAACATGTACCTACCGCTTCCACAGCAGTTTGGCTTTAGAAAAAAACCGGTCCAAAACTATAGCTATTGTACTTTTTGTTGACCAACTAATTGAGGAATATAATATACATATATTGGCATGTTTCTTGTTCTTCAAAACGCTTTCAACTGCATAAACTTTCTTTTGGACAAATGTAGTATTCTAACACAAAAGAGGTAAAGAATATGGATTGTGTAAATAATCTCCAACCAAAAGAAATCAATGTATGCATCAGATATACACATTCATAAGTTTACTCAAGGAGAAAATTGATAGCAATGGAGGACTGCATGCTTAGATATTAAGCCCTATACTCTTTCTAATTTATTAATTTGTGTAGTATTGATGTATAACTTGTAACATACAAGATACTTTCTTATTATGCTGTAATACTGATTTTTCTAAACTTGAAATACATACTAATATGTATGCAATCAAAATAGCACAGTACTATAATGCAAATCAGTACCTATAATTGTAAATAAACCTGCTTTAGTAGATACACTTTACATAAAAAAAAGGTATCTGACACACCTTCTGTTGTTACAGTGAAGAAGAAGTATAAAATGTAAAAGTTAAATTATTTTAGCATTGAAAGTTGAGCAAACCTTAACGTGGAATAAATACATTGCATCTGTATGCTCCAAATTTGCAAAATGTCTGAAATAAACACCTAACCTTGGTATAATGCAATAATACTTCGAGTCTTATCTACTATTTACATATGTTTTGTCTATTCTCCTCATACATAAATATTCAGATTTGTCAAACGCAGTAGAGGTTTAGTAACTCGATCTTTGTTGTTTGTTTTTTAAACAAACAACAAAGAAAAACAGCATTGAGATGTATAGGACCACTGAATAAACTAGTCTCCTGTAAACCATTGCTTGAAAATTTTCAAATCTTGACTGTGTGCAACATTTCTTTATTAAAAATTATGTACAACCATCTGAACTTAATCTCCTGAAAAATAGTGATCAATCTGAATATTATACTGGAGAAAGGAATAACATATTTAAGAATAGCCTTAGAACAGCTGCATTTGAGAAAAGCCTCTAGTATCAAGGAAGGTGATTTTCTAAACTGCCCACACAGAAGCCTCAAAGATTTAAGAGGCAGAAGGCATGCATATAGTTCATATTAAGGATTAATAAATTATCACCATACCATAAATTAATTTTCTGAAACAGCAAATTACTTAAATGAAATAATTCATGAAACCGCAAATGTATCTGTAACATTTAATATTGTCTCATTGTTACTAATATTAAAATTTGTAATATGTTGTTGTTGTTGTTCACCAATGGCACTGGGGATTATTTGATATGCATCATTTTCCCTCTGGCTTCCCAATATAAAGTCTGTAAGTTATCACTTTCAAGGCCTTTGCATTTGGCGAGATAAAATTTGTAATATTATAGCATGATATTTACAGTGAATTTGAGCCCATTCAGAGGAAGAACTTTATATGTGTGCATGCACATATATAGGTCTTCCTTTCTGAAAATAAATTAATTAATCCAGTGTAAATCTTCACTCTGAAATTACCTGGTGCTCTGCTCAACAGCTACAGATGGATGCTTTTGCTAATAAGTGCAGTCAACATAACCTCAAGGGTTTGAAATATTAAGTTTCTAGCTTGTGAAGTTGCAAGCAAGCTATGGTTAGAGTCAATGTTAGTAGAACTATGCTTTTCGGTTGGGTTAGTTTTTAATAGTGAGGTTAAATTTCTACTCTCTCTCTCTCTCTCTCTCTCTCTCTCTCTCTCTCTCTGTGTGTGTGCGTGTGCGTGTGTATTTAGTTTTTCTGTTCTGATTTATGTTTCATTTAACTCCAGTTATGTTACTGTCTCATTCTAGGAGGAGAGACTGCAGAGGTTTTCTGAAATAGGAAAGGATTCTTTACTATAAATGTGCAGACTTTATGTGATACAGATTTAAAGATCACCGACATTGTTACTCAATGGCCAAGTTCAACTCATGATTCAACCATCTTCAATAACTCTGCCTTAAGAGCTAGGTTTGAGAATGGTGTGATTAACGATGGCAGTCTAATCATTCCAGATAGTGGCTACCCAAATAGGCCATATTTAATAACACCACTAGCTGCACCCAATTTGCCTAAAGAGCATCTTTTCAATGAGTCGCACATTTGGACCAGGAACTGTGTAGAAATGAGCTATCATGTTTGGAAAAGAAGATTCCAAATACTCTCCACAGGCATACGACTGCACCTCAGCAAAGTCCAAAGTGTTATTGTAGCAACAACATATGCTGCCTTAACAATGAAATGAACTTTCCAGCACTGGAGCCATGTATTGAAAATGCAATACAGTTTGCTAACTATGTTCCTAATGCTAGAGATACTCAGCATTTCAATAATTCTGTGAGAAATGCAATTATAAATGATTATTTCAAAAAATAGATAAATTGAATTAAATTGTGCTTTAATTAGGTGTCCATATTATGTACATATGCTTTAGGAAAATTGCAGGTTGTTTTGTTTTAAAAGCTCTATCTTATATTTCAATTTCTGTATTCTGAGATTGTGTTCCTCTTTGTTTTGTTGCATTTTTTGTTGATAGCTTTTTCTCATTAGCTCTTGCTCTTCACTTAATCATCTCTCTTTTGATTCATGTTCCTTTTGAGCAAGACTAGACTTTAAATGAACATGTCCTAGCTTGGCTTCTGCCAGGCGCTCCCACTTCTCACTATTTAATCCTTTACCTGCAAGTGTAATAGCATATGTTAGAAAGCTGTTTGTTTTGTTTAATACATAAGTGCATTGTCATCAGATTCATAACAATGTGAAAGGTAAAACATGTGGAAGTACAAATTGGAACACTTTTTAATATATTTTTAGGGTCTGCTTTTTATCACTAGTACTCTAATTAAAATAATCATACCTGTGCTCTTCTTTGTTGGGAGTCCGATATTTCTGTTTTTTCTCTCCAGGTGATGTAATGGTACCTAGAAAATAATTTGAATTCATATTCAGAACTTACTTTTCAGTGCTTTACAAACATTTCTTTTAGTGCATATACATATGAATCCTAAGCAAATAATAATAATAATAATAATAATAATAATAATAATAATAATAATAATAATAATAATAATAATAATAATAATAATAATAATTTCCAGCACAATAAGAGAAGAAAATCAGGTGCAATTTAAATGTATACCACAGTCTCCTATATTGATAAAACTTTAAAAAACAGCTTTGTATACTAAAAGCCCATGTGCTCCTGTAATTGGTTCAGTAATTTTTGCCTTGAATTTTGCTTAAGTTTGGAGGTAATAGAGTTACATGGGTATAGAAATTTCTTGTTAAAAACTAACAAGTTTATAGGTATAAATAAATACCAAATAATAAAATGCAACTTAAGATTAATCTACATATTTTTTATTTCAGTAATCAGAGAAACAAACCAGACAAATAAGTATTCCATGACAAAACCAAACCCATGCTTATAAATTGAATGATTTTTTATGAATAACCTATTACTCTAGTGTCACTTGAAATGTAGTTGCCTTGTATATATGTACATACACTTACCAGAAGTAGTAGGTGTAGCAGATGAATTATTTGCTTGATCATCACCACTGTCGATCACAACAAACTGTAACTCATTGGACAATGGTTGCCTCAACATAGCTGACACATACCTGCTCCAATTATTGTTTGGATTTCCTAAAATAATGATTACATTTTAATATTAATTTGATTTACCATAAGAATTTAAACATACAGAAATTTATGTAGGTAATGTTGAAATGTTTAAAGTTTAAAACATACTTTTCAAATACATATTGTGTGCATCAAGAATAGCACAATAAGATCAAATATAAACACCTACAACATTTTTCAGATAAAATACTGATAACTGGCAAACAATGAATGTTTTAAACAAATAGTATATTGGCTTTAAAATTTAAACAGATGCATTCCTCTATAGCATTACAGCATTGATTACTTACATATTTTATATGCTGATGAAATGAAACCATGTTTCCTGTATACAAAATTACATTGAAGAATTAAAACGAAAATAAAAAGTAAACTTAATTTTTTACAAAGCAGTCACTAACCTGATACACAACTTTCTATCCCAGTATTACTACATTCTGCACCAGTAGTATCAAGAGAATCTGAAATATCAACATAGGAATTAGAGCAGCACACTGAACAATATTTGAATAACCAAGGTTGTTGATAACAATAGGAAAATGCCTCAGAAAGCAGATAAGTGTACCTTAAAAAAATTCATACTGGAAACATTTTTGCCTATTTTAATTGTTATGTCAAACAAGTTTCATAGTCCAGCCAAAT
Source organism: Deroplatys truncata (assembly GCA_030765065.1). NCBI lineage: Eukaryota > Metazoa > Arthropoda > Insecta > Mantodea > Mantidae > Deroplatys > Deroplatys truncata. The sequence continues at coordinate 127,740,212 of CM060990.1, read as the reverse complement.
TTTCCTATTAGAAAAAATTGTAGCTCTAAAAATGTGCCCCTATCTATTCATTACCATTTTTAAATATTCAGACAATGCATTATCCCAGGATTTCTATACTGTGAGGGCATAGGGTAAGGCAAATAAAAATTTAACTGTAATCACCAGTGTGAAAAATTATATAAAACAACTTGTGAATAAATATAGAATGTGTGTACAAAATAAACCTAGATTATGTTACAGAAAAACTGAACCAATACAATAAATATAGGGCGAATGATGCAGTTAAGTAGGTATTTAAAATTCCATGCAAAATGAAAGGGAGTTAATTTTTTTTAATAAGTATTCTAACCTTTAAAACACAACATAGAATATATAGCATATAAAATAAGAATATAAACATAAGTATTTTATATTATTCAGGCTGGTAAACCAGAATATCTCAGTTTTATCAGATATAAACATCAGAAAGTAAACCTATTTAATTCTGCCCTATGAAAATGTTACAATGAACTTACAAATAAAATAGTTACTCACTTGGTAAACAGATATTATCTCCATTGTTACTGCTTGCAGCAAGGACAATCTCGCAAGAATCTGAAACTAACAATTAGAAATGGAGAATATTTCAGTAAACATATCTAAATATTCAGAAATTTATGTATACTTCCATAGTTCAATGTAGGTTATGCAGGCATAGCTGTGGATGGATCACTGTGGTATCCTAAGCACAAAAGAAGCAAACAAACAAGGTATTTTTAGCCATGTATTTATTTTCGTTTTATAATTACAATATACTTACCCTGTAGCACCTTATCAGAGTCATAAATTGCTTCACATCCATCAATTTGGACACCAATTAATTCTTTTATTTCCTTGTCGATTGGCGTAATTAATGATGGCACAGCTGGACCTCAACCTGTACCCCAAATAACACATTTCTCGTCGGCATATTTCTTTTTTGTAACTTTCTTCAAATTATTATATTTCTTCTTCAACACAGTAGCATCTCTGTATATTATTCCGCTCTTTGCATTGAATAACTCTGCAATTTTCCCCCACATTTGGTTCTTCTTGGTCCACAGTACCTTAACAGATAGCTTGCACTCTATTATGTGTTTATACTGCTTTACAATTTCTAACAGAATGCTAACTTCTTGAGAAGTGAAGTTAGCAGTACATTTTGGCTCTGATTTTTCGGTCATTTTAGTGTGTGTATCTGAATAACCTATAAAACCTTATTTTTAGGAACAGCGCCATCATAAACAAATAATGGGAATTCGCTCGATGCGCATGCACAAGCGTTACCAACTTTGAAGTTCCGAGGAGTTGTTCAGCTCAGTAAAGCCAAACATGGTTGCCCTACTGTGAAACTCACAAAGCTTTAACCAAAGCTGAAGTTTTGTTTAAGCTGCGACCGTAGCTTAGTAAAGGTTCGACTTAAGCCTGAACTGTGAAACCGGCCCTTAGTGTCTTTAGAACTCTGTAGGCAAAATAATGCATGCAGAGGAGAATAAAGGAAATACTAGATGAAAATAGATGAAATACCAGAATATTTAATTAAATTATGTAGTACATATATGGCAAAACCTTTGACAGAGATTTGTAACCTATCAATGATAACAGGCACCTTTCCTGATCTATTTAAAATTGCAAAAATAATTCCATTATTCAAGGGCAATGATAGACAGGATGTAAATAATTATAGACCAATCTCTATTTTATCTGGTTTCTGTAAAATTTTGGAAACAGTTATGTATAATCGAATTGCTCCATTTCTTGAAAAATATGTATTATCTAACACTCAAAATGGGTTTAGGAAAAATAAGTCAACTACACATGCATTCTATAAATTCATACAAAATACCATTGAAGGAATAGAAAAGAATGAAAAGACAATTGCAATATTTGTTGATCTCAGTAAGGCGTTCGACTTAGTCAGTCATAATATGCTTTTAACAAAGCTAGATTGCTGCGGAATAAGAGGAATGTGTCATGAATGGTTTAAGTCCTACCTCTCTGAAAGAAAACAAATGGTTGTAATAAATAATACTAAATCAACTATCAAAACTGTAAACTGTGAAATTCCTCAAGGATCGAACCTTGGTCCCTTGTTATTTTTAGCATATATTAATGATTTGGCATGAAACCTTCCAAATAACAAACCCATTTTGTTTGCTGATGATACAAATTTGATATTTAGAGGGAACGATTTTCATGAATTAAAAATTCAGATTAATAATTCACTTGAAACACTTATGCTGTGGTTAACAAATAATAAACTAGCACTGAACACTAAAAAATCAATGGGAATGTATTTCAATACTTGCAATAATGATAATAACAGGCTATTATCAATTATAAATGTAAACAATAATGTTATTAAGTATAATAAACAAACTAAGATAGCTCTCTAAGTTGGAAACCACACATCACCAACACAAAATACAGAATGTACAAGGCTCTTTATGCAATTAGAGTATTAAGAAAAATATGTAATATAAAAACTTTACTAGTTGTATATAGTGCATATGTGAAATCTATAATAATAATGTATGGTATTATTTTATGGGGTTGTAGAACAGAATTAATAGAAATATTTCTCATACAGAAACAAATAATATGAACCATAGCAAATGTAAGTAAGGTCACACATTGTAAACCTTACTTCATTGACTTTGAAGTGCTTACGGTGCCATATATTTATATCTCAGAAACCATCTGTTTTATACATAAAAATATTCACCTGTTCAATTTTAACTGTGAAATTCATACTCATTTTACTCATAATTGTAATCAGATTCATATAGAAAATAATAGAACTTCTAAGAAGCATCAGTCAATTTTCCATACAGGAATTCTACTATACAACACAATAACAAAAAATGCAAACAATTCAAGCATGCAGTAAAGCAATTCTTAATATCACACTGCTTCTACAGCACAAAGAAGTTCCTTGAACACCTCAACAACTCCAGCAATAATTGTCAAAAGTGCAAACCATGTATCTGTAAATTATGTTCTGTGCAGTGTAAATAATAGTATGTTTCTCTTATGTATCCAATCTATGTAATACCATTTATTCTATTATTGTAATTAATATTACTTGATGAAACCTAATTCTGTAAAAGAATATTATGGTGAATAAAGATGACTATGACTAAACATACAGTAGAACCCTGCTTAACTGAACTAAAGGAGGCAGAGCCATTTCAGATAACACATTTTTTTTTTCAGATAGTCAATGGTAATGATTTAAGCAGCAAAAGAAAGAAAACAATAGCATTCCAAATGCATGTAATAATGTTTAATGAAAAACTACTACTGTATACAATATTGAAATATGCATTACAGTATTTACAAAGACATATCATATTATCAATAATTTTTTTCTGAACTTTCTTCTTGCAACGCATCCAAGTAGCCACATCATGTAACCGTTTGATAAGCATTACATCTGTTGGGGTTGATTCACTTCTTTGTTTTATTCAATATTTATTTTAATTTCTTTTCTTTACATAAATTACATTCTTAATTAATAATACACATTTAAGAGTGTAACACTTTGTAAATCAGGCTCCTCTACTTTAACTCCCTGACTGTATGTATGCTGTAGATCCTCTACAACAAATTACCATCATTATTATAATCATCATCTCTCTCTCTCTTTTTCCTTCTTTGAGCTCCTTGCCCATTCATCCCGCACTCTTCCTCGGAATTCCCCCATACTACTAATTTCTTATCCTCTATTATCTGCTAACATTTTAATTCCTATTACATCTTTTGGTAATTTATTCCATTTCCCATTCCAAGTACTCTCCCTCCACCTTTCAACCATTTCACATTCAATTAGGCAGTGGTAAATGTCCTCTGGTTTCGTACATATATTGCATCCTTCTGTCAAGTTTGACCTTAATCCTTTAAGCAATAGTACACCTATTTGCATTAAAGCGTAGCCCATCCTTCCCACTTTGTCAGAATTATACACATATTTCTCCCTACCCCATTTCCTTTTAATTTTTCTATACAATTCCAATGAGTGTTTATCCTGAAAACCAACCCATATCTCCTGTTTCTCTATATCCTCAACTCGCTACCTCATCACTACCTGGGCGCTACTACTATTACCGCCTTCCAAAAGCCATTGCAATTAGCTTCACCCTATTGCCCAACTTCTCCCATCCCAATTTCTTCACCTCCACAAACCAGCTCTTTTCCCCCAGTACATCTATTTAAAATTTTATACACTCTTCTAGTGCATTATCATCATCTAATTTCAGTCTATATCAGTATTTCAAAACTCTCTCAATTATTACACCCTTCCTCCCTACTCTTCCTAATTAGGCTAACTCCTCTAGGTGAACTTTTTGGCAAGCCCAAAAGCTCTCTACAAAACATTCTGTGCACTATTCAATTTTTTGCCACCCTTTCAGTCCACCATTCCCCAGATTTCTATGGCATACATCATCTTTGCTTCAAATACTGCTTTATGTAGTCTCTCTAGCCATTTCACTAATAATTTTGTATTAACCTGTTCTGACTGCTTTCATAAACTGAATTGAGTTTTAATTATGAATGCTCTCTAACTACTATGGTTCTTAGCATCCCATTCTATATTGGGCATGAAAGACTGGGAATTTTGCTCATAGACGCCTTTATCAGGCTTGAGGTTCTTTTATGTGCCATAAATATACGACATGGGACCACCGGCTTTACTTCCCTTCTAAAGGAATCCATGCTAAGGAGTTTTATGCCCAAAAAAATCCATCACCCTCCACCGGGTTTGAACCCACAACCTTGGGAACATGGTACTCCTAGACCATGGAGGACAACTGAATGCTTTCAAGGGCGCTGATGACCATAGCTGTTGAGCACCCTTAAACCGCATCTCATCATCATCATCATCATCATGAATGCTTTCATGGCTAATTTTCCTTTCAATGTGCCTCCCAGCTTCTGCTACTTGAAAATCTTACACACAAATAATAGCATTTTTTACTACAACTATCTGATCTCCATTTACATACTATCTTTCATCTCTTCTTAGTTTTACTCCACTTTTGAAAACTATTATTTTTTATTTCTTGTAATTTATCTATTGACCCCATTCATTACGAAATCTTATTTCATTAATAGCATGTTGAAGTCCTACCATGGTCAAGGTCGGATCCAGGATTTCTGTTAGGGGATGCACCAGATGGTTTGGGGGTCCTTTCCAGAAAATTTTTAAAAATTTAACTTTGAAAACTTAGGAGTTAGAATAAATTGGAGGAACATATCCTTAAATGGGCAAAATAAAAATACTATATCTGGTACTAACAAAATTTATTATATTTTGAACTGCTAAACGAAAAGTATTACAGGAGGGAAAATATACCAAAACAGTTGTGAATTAGTCAATGTACATACAAGTAAAACAATACTAGTATTTTTACTTACATTTTAAAAAAACTAATTGACTTATGCAATTCTCCTACTTCAACTGTTAGCAAATGGTATGAGCAGCTTTGATTACCAAAAGTGTTTTTAAGGTAAGGGAGTACAAATACTGCCATCTCTAATGAAGGTGAACATAGAAAAAGCATAGGTTCATATTCAGTATTGTTACCATGAACCTATGACGAATTTAATGATTATCTATATAGGAAATTATTCCTAAAATCCTAATATCAGGAAAAAAATTAAGAAGGAAATCTGATAAGCAACATGAATTAATCTATACCAATAGTTAGGTAGTGATTGCATACAAATAAGAGCTACAAAGTAAATAAGATTGCCTTTGTTATCTACACCTACCTGTAGTTGCTCTTCCTCCTGCCTGAGGCACTCCTGTCTATGTTCCAGATTTCTAATATGCACCCTTAGTTCTTTAACTAATTCTTCATGCTCTTTTTCTCCCTTTGCTGTAAGTAATTCAAACAGGTATTTCAAATTTATATTACAATTTATATATTTTTCATAGAATTAAACTTTTAGTAACTAAACTAATTATCAGGTAAAGGTGAATTTGTGCATCAGAGTATATTAAAATATATTATAAACTTTTTTCTTCTTGAATTTGAAGGATTTATTGAGCATTCTAGTTGTTGTATGATAAATATCAGAAATTCTTAATTGGCAATGATACATTAACTGTTTTCAAGATATCTGGTTCTTTTAATAAACAAATGTTTATGTTCTTAATTTTAAAATAACTTAGCTTTTTGAAATATGATTATAATAAAATTTTATTGGAGGATTCTATTAATTTAAAATTTGTTATTAATTAAAGGATGTTAACATTTAGTTTTCAGTTTGTAAAGACTTTTAACTTATTTAACTTAAGGGCCCCTGGGGGCCTTTTTTTCTCAACTGGTTTAACAATATGTTGTTCTTTTTGTCTATTTTATTATGTTTTATAAGGAGATTTTAATTTTTTGTCAATATTTAAATTAAGTGAAGGAAACTGAATAATAGATATGCAATACCAGGTTTGATAACGTTTGCTGTTTTTGTGGAAGTATATTAAATAAAATAATTTTTTAACTTCTTATTTTATTTGGTTACCATTTCTTATGAAAGTTATACTAATTATAGTGAGATAATAAGTTAATGATTAACTAGAATTTTATTTAAATACAGACTGAGTTATTATTTTATACATACAGGTTCAGAATTTCAAGAATATATTTCCTTTCCTCTATAAGCCCATTTTACTGCCTACCAAAGATATGTAACTAATGTAAATGCATAAGGGGAGATAAATATCCAGAAATTCACCTTCATGTTGACTGCATAAATGCTTCTCCTCCTCTTTAAGATGTTCTGAAAAAAGAAAAGAACAACAATGAAGAATTACTTTCAAAATTAATTGTATGTATCCCGTAAAGAGTTACTATAGGAAACCCTAAATATATCACATCTGTAAAAGTATATGAACTATATAATATACTGAAAAAGGAACTGAAGTGTGTGCTGCACATAGGTCTTACCAAAACAAGCAGAAGTCATTGGCAAAATAATCAATTCAAACCAAAATATTTATTTCACTCTGAACGGAAGAGGAATGTTAATGCATTCATTCCTCTCTATTTTTGCCATAGCAGATGTTTCTCAAATGAATTAAAAAAGAACAGTAAGAGTACCTCATTTAATTATATTTGGTTACAGCAAATGAATATTTATCATTACTTCCCTTCCAAAATGAAAAACTATTACACGGAATTTCCTTAAATGAGAATTTGAATGCAAAGGTACTTACGCAGTTCTAATTCATGAATTTTAGCAACATCTTCAATTTTTCCTTCCAAACCTTCAATTTCATTTTCTAATTTCCTGAAAAGTTTAGAAAAGAGCAGAATATTATCATGAACATTATCATTAAAAGAGAATTACAAGTAAAATTCATTACAGAGAGGCACAAAAGTCACTTTCCCATTATGCAGCACTACATAAATATATAATGAGAATGACAAGACATGATTACGTTTAGATTTGTTTCACTGGCAATGTGGCATATGCACATTCATTTATCTGTCAGTCAGCCATTGTTACTATTGAGTGGAATCTGTGTTGTGTAACGTTCTTTGCAATGGCACATAAATTTACTAATGAACAATGAATTTACATGTTTCAACTATGGTAGAAGTACAACAAAGAGACTGCCATAATTTAAAATGACTTTAGTACAAGGTTTCCTGATGCACTGTTACCAACTCGTCAACATTTATGTAAATTTAACATAAAATTTGAAAGAACAAGGAACGTTGCAGATGCTTAAAGACCCAGTCAACCACATACTATTCATAGTAAAGAAAATGCTCAATTATTTGCTCAAGCATTTGTAGCAAGTCTTCATAAGTCAACTAAGAAGGTGCCAACACAGCTGGGAAAATTTTGGAGGAGCCTGCAAAGAATCCTAAAAGAAGTAAACTTCATGCCTTATTACCCAAATTAATTCATGCTTTGTATGAACTGATTATGACAGAGGATCTGAGTTTTGTCAGTTATTTTCAATCCACAATGAAGCAGATCCTAATTTTTGGTGGCCAAATTTATGGACAGATGAGGCAAGTTTTAAACTAATTATATTTATTGGTCCGACACAAACCCCCATAAGATACTTAAAAAAAGAGCTCATTGTTCTGGCTATTACTGTTTGAAGAAGTATTCAAAGTATCAGGTTAATAGGACCTTATTTATTTCAAGGTACAGTTACTTCAGCAGCTTATTTAGAAATGCTGCGAAACTGTAGTTCATAAGCTGGAAAACAACCACATCCAGCATCTCATTTGGCTATAAGTTGAAGCTCCACCCTGCTTTGGATGGAATGTTTGCAACTTTTTGACCAACATATTCACAGATTGCATTGGACACTGTAAGAATTTTGATTGGTGACCACACTAGTGATTTGATGCCATGTGAGTTTAGTCAATGGGGGATTATGAAGAATATGTTGTATTTCATATTGTCAAGCAATTTAGATCTGAAAAATTCCATTCGAAAATGCTTTTGTCATTCTCCATGGTCTAGGGATATCATGCTAGCCTCTAGTTTCCGAGGTCGCAGGTTCAAACCCGGGGGAGGACTTTTTCAGATGTAAAAATCTTCAGCATGGCTTCTTTAAGAAGGGGAGTCCCATGTCATAGATTTATGGCATGTAAAAGAACCTCAAGCCTGATAAAGAGGCACCTGAGCAAAATTTCTGGTCTTTCATGCCCAATGAATGGGATGCTAAGAACCACAGCAGTTAAAGTCCATATATAAAACTCAGTTTCATTTAATTTAAAATGCATTTCATGCCATTAATGAAGATAAGCCTTTATTGTCTCATACTTGTGAATCAGTTGTAAAGAGTTGCATGAAATGTATTGAAGAAGGCAGTGAACAATTTGAACAAAAATAAATATGGTGATACCATGTTGTCAATGAATCAAAAATCTAAATCTCAACTTAAACATTTCTTGTCTCCTTATTATGTGTTTCTGTAGTGCTACTTAGGGGGAAACTGACTTTTGCGCAACCCTGTAAATATACTTTGGCTGTGCTATATCAATATGGTGGGTATCTGTTTTGTCAAATTAAGTGCAAACAGCCCATCTAGAGGTACAATTTGACAAATGTATATGTAGCTCTAAGCAATAGGACCAACAGGTTTATAGGTACCATTCTGTGTTGCAAAAAGCTAAACCATCACCACCACTGCCACCACCATAACAGTAATCACAACACTTCTTACCTCATAGATGGAGAGACTTTGTATCACCACAGTTCATTTTGAACAATGACAGAATGTACAATGGCAACCTTTTTTACTGGTACTCGCACAACACTGAGAAAAGATGTTGAGGAAACAATCTGACCTTGGATAAAAGCCCAATAGTAATCTGCATGGTAGGAATGCGCAAAAAATCACCACTTCCTGGATTACCCTAATATTAAGTATGATAAATGCAAACATTTGTTTTCAAAAGACTTAGATAAATCAAAATTGCATGTACAAAACAGTATTATAAAATGGTAACATAAAGAATTGTAATAATAAGTCATTTTGATCAAGCCTTTTGGTAAAATATTACTACCAGTATTATACACTAGTTTATCATAACCATCTTGTTATTATTTAAAATTGTCTATATTACAACATTTAGAATGTGTGCCTGCTCCTGTCACAGAATTAGATGTGTCTGACTGAAGGTTAATCTGTGTAACACTGAGGTTGCACCCAACTGCTCATTTTCTCTCTCTCTCTCTCTCCCCCTCTCTCTCCCTCCCTCCCTCTCTCCCCCTCTCTCTCCCTCCCTCTCTCTCTCCCTCTCTTCCCTTATCAGTCTTCTCTGACCCATGCTTTTAGCTGCTTCTACCATGTGTGTTTTAATGAAGCAACAGGGGTGGCTTCTACTATGGTAGTGTGTTTGTGCTACAACCAAAATCTTGGATTTCCCTTTAATGTAAATAGCATATACTATTTAAACATTTAAGGTTCATTCCAACTCCATTTGATGGAATGGACTTCTGCAAGTACTATATTACATGCAGGTGCCAAGTAGCACTCCCAGCTGAAAGCCACAGTCATCTAATGACTAGGTATTGGGCATGGCAAACCAAAGGAGGACAGAGGCATGTGGTGGGGAAATGCAGGGCATAAGACTGCAAGTTGCTGGTTAACCTAGTAGCCAGAGAGCAAGGAGTAGAATGATGACTTTCAGTTTTGTTACATAAACAGACCATCTACTAGTTTTATAGTCAATTTTTACTTCACTTCTGGTTATCTATATGCTGAATGTTAGTAGGCGTTTTTATTTTGGGTGGGGGGGGTTACATGACTTTATTCACATTATTTCTAACACAGAAATATCACCTTTGTCAAATTAAACAAGTATTATTAGTAAGAACATGAATAAAGTTACATATACAAATAATGAATAGATATAAAAAAAATTGTGTCCTAGCTAATTGTTGGGACAAATGAAATAACCAACATATGAATATTGATAAATACAAACACAATATTTAGTACGCATTACAAAATAAAACTATATCCTTTCAAAATATTCATTCACCAAATAAAAACAACCTTGTATTAGGAATTTCTTCAATTCTTTATTAAATATTGCTAAGGTGTTTGATTTATTAAAAAATGGAGGGAGTTTATTTTATAATTGAATACCATTATAACGAAGACTTTTTTTGTAAAAAGTGCTTTTATGCCCTGTAATGTGCAACTGAAATTTCTCTAGTATTGTGATCATGAATGTCTGCATTTATGTTAAAACTGTTTGACTGCTTATATGTTATTACCAGTGTTTCATATATGTAAATTGATGGAACTGTTAAAATGCTTAATAATTTGAAATAAGCTCTACAGCTTGTGCCGCTGCAAAGGTTTAGCATTATCTGATTGCTCTCTTTTGTATTATAAAAATTCTATTATTATGGCTTGACTTTTCCCAAAATGTTATACCACACAATAAATGTGAATGGAAGTATGTGAAGTAGGCTATTTTCAACATGTCAAGATTTACTGAGGATCTTAGGGTATAATAATGCAAAACATATTTGGCATAATTTCTTGGCTAAAACATGCATTCCCCAGTCATGGCTACTATCAACCCAAACTCCAAGAAATTTAACTTTATCTGATAAAGTTACTAAATCGGTTTCTAAAAGAACATTAGTAAAACTTACATTTTTGTTAATTTGGTGATGAAATCCCACAGCAATGCCCTTGTTTTTGTTAATTATAAGTTTATTGTCTTTAAACCAACTATGTAATTGATTACCATGCCAGTATTAGCTTTAGGTGCTTGTTTGTCTTTAGCCGAAATTTGAACACTTGTATCATCAGCAAAAAGAATAAATTTAGCATTAACGAAGTCACTGTTTTCAGCCAGGTCATTAATATAAAGTAAAAACAATTGCCTGTATACTATGGTTTGTCTTACGTTGTATTATGTAAATCTATATCAGGTGAATAAAAGTGATTTAGTTAAATACAGGTAAATGATGCCAACTGGGGAAACAATAAATTTGTTCAATCTCTTTTGGTACAACTTTTTTCGACATTAAACTTGGAAGAAAAAGTGAAATTAAATGTCTTGGTAGAACCACATTAAATGTTTTAACAGTGATATGTTTGAGAAATATGACTGGATGTGTGATTATGTTGTTAAAAATGCCCTGTTTTGCTTTCCTTGTGCTTTGTTTGGTGATGAAGACATACTTAAGATCCATGGAAATAACATGGCATGAATGATTTGCAGCATCTTCATGACCACACTAAGATGTGCTTATAATAGCACAGTTAAGGCTAAGAAATTTATAATGGACATGCTAACGACATTTGGAAGTTTCTGATTAACAAAGCAAAATTGATGGTATAGTGTTTATTACTTTAAAAAATTCAAATTACAGTGATAACTTTGTGAACCACCAAAGTTCAGAGTCACCAGCTTCCCCTGTGTAGCACATTATTGCATTATTTATGCTTTACATATTGGAATACAATAAACTATGGCTTTGAACATGCAATAAACTCCTTTAGTGCTGACAGTAATTGATTAGAAAGGTCTCAAACCTCAAGTTTTTAACAGAGAAGTATGTACCTATTTTCTAAATTCACTTACTTGCATATATCTTCTTTCATCTTCAGCTTTTGAAGAAGGTTGATGTTTTCTTCCAACAAGTTGTAGTTATACTCCTTTTTTGAATCATCCTTCCATGACAGCCTTGAATCATTATATTCTTCATCACTGTAATTACCAACAATTTTGTAAGCTAGTCAAGAATAGGAAAAGAATAACATTCTTACAATGGTATGTTTTGAGAATGATATTTAAGATTACATACAATATTTGAGTAAAAGTATGTACAAAATAATGATACACTCAACTGGACATTCTCTGTGTTAGGCTCTAGTTTGTTACAAATGAAAAATTAATTATATATTATTCTATTCTTAGGCCTGTACTTTCACTCAAAAGTGTGAAGTAATGGTAACCACAGCATGTACTAGCCCAGGATGAATATTATAGTACATTTTCTAGAAAAGGTTTATGACCATAGTATCCTAACCAGGGCACTTTGGGAGAGAGCACTGAGAAACTTATCCTATTATTTTGTTACATAATTTCACATGAAATTGTTTGTTGAATATCCTTTTATCTCTCTGCTAGCTAAGAAATATAACAATTTGTGGTGTTTATGGAGATTATTAATAAATAAATTACAAATATTTTATTATATTGTTACATGTTATTGCTTCTTCTTCTTCTAACTTTACTAATGGGTTATATTCATTCGTGTTTTTCATAACATGAAAATTAACACAAATAGTTTTTCCAGTGTTTAGCGTCAGGTTGTTACATTTTACCCATGACACCAGATGGTTACTAACATTCTGTAGTGAAAGATTTAATTATGCGTTATTTTTGCTTTCTGTATTCATTTGCATACTTTGACATGTATTTAAGTATTTACTACTCTGTGTAAATTTCTTTTCATTAATTTATAAGTTACACTTATTGATGAATACAGCATTTGGTAATATTGGATGGTATTAAAATTATGAATAAGAATTTTTAAAACCTTTAAAATTAGAAACGAAACTATAATTACTTCCTAAAGTTATTATTTCTGTTTCTTTCTAACATGCAGATAGAACCTTACATTAATTAGCAGATGATTTATTGACACATAAAACAGAAGCAATATACCTTCCACTAGAATCAATAAGTTGAGAGACTTCTTCTGGTGCATAGCTGTATATTGGTGTTTGACTGCTAACAATCGGTGAAGCAGGAAGTGGAGCAGCAGTTTCTACAACAACATCCTCTACATCTACAATCATTGCTGCAGGCTCGTCATCTTGCACATTGTCTTCTGAGATGCATATATCAGGTTCAGATGCTGCTCGTGAATCTGTAAATACTAAATATGCTTTTTCTTACTCTTGCTTATGCGCTTGTGACATTTTACAGGCACAGAAATCACTTTCTCTATAATTTGTGAGTAAATTTTTTCAATAATTATTACAATTTAGAGTAAATGTAATGATATAATAACTTCTCTTTGGCAAGCGTGGCTTTCTATTAGATTCACTGCTCAGATATCACAGATTTTCCTGATTATAAAAAAATCAGGAGAGATACTGTTGGTTTTTCAGTTTCTGAGGATTACAGTTCTATCTCTGTCACATCACTATCCCCTTTCCTGTTCCTCACTCTACAGTACATGGAACCAGCAAACAAAGGCAGGTTCAGCTCGGTTGTGTTTACAATAACACTTGAAAGGGATGGGGGAGAATGGTCACTAGCCAATGGATTTGTAAGAAACTGCCCTCTTCCATATTTATAATTTTGCTTTGTTGCATTACTGCTTTCAGTTTGTTCATAAAAACCGTTGCTATGTGGATATGTTTTATGCATGTTTCTAAAAGTGGTAGTCTAAAGTGCGACTTTAATAATAACAGAAAACAGTGTTAATGTTCCCCAGGAAATAAACTTTTCAAGTCTTCTTCTGTTAGAGCAAAAACTTACGATAAGGAGTTTGGGAAGGCGCGTTCACTTTTGAACATTTTGTAGAGATCTGAAGCTTCAAATTTATGAACAAAACAATTGGATCTGTGCTTGTGCTGTTTTCCATGTTTATTCTTTGCTGAAGAGAGTAATGCTACCTGGGTAAAAATGGGTGTGTGATGACCCTCTTTAAGTCATTTGACTTTGATGATTCATAAGAACTCAACGCTGGAACCTTTCCAACTGCTTGGTAAAACAGACATCAGAGAACAACTAGCTACTCTGTTCAATAAGAGCATTATAAGGCATAATGGTGTAAGAAATAATCAATATGTGTTATTGAGAATTATCAATGGAAATATGAAGGAAGAAGCACATCTAACAGCCTTGACAATGCTCTTCATTAAAAAATCTATGGTTACATAATGTGTAGGTTTCAGTGAGAGAGTGATTAACACTGTTTCAACAAAAAAGGAAAGAAAGATGGATTTCCGTTATATTGAGAACCAACACAATCAACTTCGTATTTCTAGTTTGGGTTCACCTTATAATTGTAGTTTGATTTATTGTTATTCACTCTCAAAATCCATTCATAACTATGGATGTGGAAAAAATGGCTAATTGTAGATGTAAATGTTGAAAACTAAATATGTGTACCTTCATACCAACTTTCAGGAGCCGCCACTGCCCTTTGATGTCTTTATGATAATAGGGAGAAATGGGAGAAAGTTGTCTTTCCACCTGCCTGCCAGCTTGTTTTCCTGTCTAATCATAACTGTGTGATATGGGTTAATAAACTTATATATAAGCACTTGGCAGCTTGCCTAGAGTGCTGTATATATTCAAGAGGAAATGAAATTAATTAATGATGACATAATAAATGAGCAATGGGTTTATCATTACATACATTATCTCACATTCACACTGCAGGTTGCAGGAATATCCTTAAGATATTTGACTCTAGAAAATGGTCTGTAACAGAGCCATTTTCACTAGTGGCTGAGAGTTATGCAACTTCCAGATTATGGATTTTAGTGACATATTACAGCACTATATACGAGAGCAAATCAAAAAGTCTTTGCCCCTATTTTTTCTGGCAACATAAGATACATACAGCCAACTAAACATGTAGATATTATTCCTTGTACCTTTCACTATTTTTCCACATAGTCCCCGTGGCGGTTCAGACATTTGTCCCATCGCAGCACTAATTTTGCGATGCCCCTGCGGTAGAAGTCGGTCGTCTGACTACGGAACCACTGTCGCACTGTTGTCTTGACTTCGTCGTCGCAAGTGAATCGCTGTCCTGCCAGGAACTTCTTCAGCGGACTGAAAAGATGGAAATCGCTAAGGGCAAGATCCGGCTGTATGGTGGATGCTCTAGAAACTCCCAGTGAAAGTTCCTTAGCCTGCCGACGGTCTTGTTTGCCACATGTGGTCTCGCATTGTCGTGGAGGATGATCACGTTGTCAACATCGAGAATCCCGCGGCGCTTCTTTCTGATCGCAGCCCGCAGAATTGACAGTGTGGAACAATATCTGTCGGCATTGATGGTGGCACCTCGCGGCATGAAATCCAGCATGAGCGGTCCACGGCAATCCCAGAATGCCGTTAACATCACTTTGTGAACAGATGGCGCAGTACGGAATTTCTTTTTCTTGGGAGACTGCGGATGTTTTCACACCATACTCTGCTGTTTTGATTCCGGCGTGTAATGCAGTACCCACGTTTCATCGCCAGTAACAATGCGATCCAGGAAATTGTCACCTCCTCGGCATATCGTTGCAGATGAATCAAAGAAGCAATCATTCGCTTGCCTTTCATCGCGTCATCCAACTGCTTAGGAACCCATCGATATGAAACCTTCCTGTACCCTAAGCACTCGTGAATGATGTCGAAAGCACTCCCAAAAGAAATGTCGAGCTCCTGAGCAATGTCTTTGATGCGCACGCGCCGCTCTGCTTTCACCATCGCATCCATCAGTCACCGATACACGCGGTCTCCCAGCACGCTCATTGTCATGCAGATTTGCATGGCCATTTTCGAACTCAGAACACCACCATCTCACACTTCTCAAAATAAGACGCCTTTCCCCATATGATGGCTGCATTTCCCTGTGGATCTCGGTGGGCGTTCGTCCCTTACTCCATAGAAAACGGATCACACTTCGTTGCTCGTAAGCCGTGGACGTGTTAAGCACACCTACCATTTTGAATACACTAACAGCAGCGCTGCCGCCGGCAGCAGCTGGAAACTCTATGAGGACCGGCCCATGAAAAGTGCACTACTTCGAATGTATATGTTGGTTTTTGTTTTACATTCATAATTTGGCCGAAAAAAAACAGGGGCAAAGACTTTTTGAATTTGCCCTCGTAGCTTCACATGACACTACTGATGTTTAGATTTATTCTAGTGATCAGTTTTGTAGCAATTGGACAGGACACGTGCAAATATAACTTAGATTCAGATTTGATACTTCTCTGAGATTTTTTTATAAGATACCTGCTTAAATTCAAGAGGAGGAAAGTTATAAAATGTAATCTGTGTTGATATATAAAGGCCAGAATTCCTGAACTGATGTAACAACATGTAACACAAAATACCTAGAAGTCTGGAAAATAATATGATGTATTCTGTGGTATGCATATACTGAGAGTATTTAAGGGAACATTTTAAAAATTCTACTGGTTAAAAATATTAAGTTTCATCGCAGGACTTTTATGTGAATATGGTTTGCAAGAACATATTTATTAATTTGCTGTATGATGTCACTAAGAGTAGGTCAACAGCACTGACAAGCATTGCAAGAATGAGCTACAACTCTACAGGTTCATTAAAATGTGCTTTAAGTCATAGGTAAAAAATGTTATAATCTACTAATAATTTGCTATCTTATGTTGCATCACATGGGTAATTTTGCAAATACATTATCACTAGGAACAACTGGTAAGCTAAATTAAATTGAGTTTTATTTATGGACACTCTTAACTGCTGTGGTCCTTAGCATCCCATTCTATATTGGGCATGAAAGATCAGTAATTTTGCTCAGAGGCCTCTTTATCAGACTTGAGGTTGTTTTATGTGCCATAAATCTATGACATAGGACCACCGACTTTACTTCCCTTCTGAAGGAAGCCATGCTAAGGATTTTTACGTCCAAAAAAATCCATCACCCGCTGCCGGGTTTGAATCCGTGACCTCGGGAACTAGAGGCTAGCATGGTAACCACTACACCACAGAGGACAACAACTGGTACGTGAATATACCAAGCCTAGTGTTACACTAATGCAAGATTCACATGTATTGTGCTGCAGAGGATTTCCAGGAAGATATTATTTATTTTTTCTCTCTGAAATTGGTCAGATACCACAATCAGTAGAATAACTGCATTTGTTATCAAGCAGTCCTTACTCCTGGCTATAAGTTAATATATATATATATATATATATATATATATATATATATATATATATATATATATATATATATATCCTCCATCTAAAACCTTTGCAGCTCCAGATATTAAATTAACCAATTAGTAAAACTCAAACTACCACTAGGCAGATACTGAAATATATGTTCCATAGCCATTCTATATGATATATCATAAGGAGCACAATTTTACAGCATTAATATGCACTGAAAACTTATGGCCACCAAAATTTAAATGTGTATTAAAATTAAACTGTTTCAGTTTATTGATAACTACATCCATAGTTTTACTTTCTACAATTAAATTCAACAAAATCACCTTCATTCTTTGAAGGAATGTTCATCACAGCACCTCTTATTGCTCAATGTATTTGCAAATATACTGGTTTCCATTACAAATATAGAGAGTACGCATTCTCTCTTTATTTATTTTACACT
Organism: Deroplatys truncata; assembly: GCA_030765065.1. Taxonomy (NCBI): domain Eukaryota; kingdom Metazoa; phylum Arthropoda; class Insecta; order Mantodea; family Mantidae; genus Deroplatys; species Deroplatys truncata. The sequence continues at coordinate 127,722,369 of CM060990.1, read as the reverse complement.
GCTTTAACTATGTGGTCCTATTTCGATGGATCTGTTAGATACCTCATGGCAGACAGTTAGCCTTCCAGGTCTCATCCCTGTGTCACACCTTCTTGCTTCATCACGCATCCACAGAGGCCTTAGTACCAGGCAACTGTACTCTGCTTCTATATGTGATGAGCATATGGCAGCTTCGAAACATGTTCACTGAGATCTTAGTGCCAGACAATTGTATCTGTGCTTCTACATGTGCCAGGCAAATGGCATTAGAGTGGCATTCAGTCTACCTGCCTTCATTATCTGTGGATAGATGGCAGAGCATTCGCTATTACCATCTATTTTAATTTTTACTATTGCTTTAGACCTAAGGTGAAACTTTGGGTCATGGTATTAATAATCCAATTCAGTATTTACCTTGGCGACTGAGGGAAACCATTAAAAATCGCAGTGAGATTGGTCGGCCCATGGGATTTTAACCTGGGACCTCCCAAATGCAGGCCACAGATTTTGCTACCTGAGCCATCCTGCTCAGTAGTAAAAATTATAACACTACTGGTGATTGCTTTTGTAGTACTTTAAGTTTCACAAAGGAACTGTAGCTTACAGCTATGTTTAATATTTGCTCCTTTTTAAAGATTAAAGAAAAAGGAGTTACTGCATCACTTAATGCAATGTCTATAAATTAAGAGATGGGATAAGTTTATAAATCTAAAAACTAAAGACAGAATAGCAATTTATAAATACCTTTAAATTAAACACTTTGCAGTAAACAACTCCTAAAGTTTGAGACATACATGCATTTAAAGATATTAGAAACTATATAATTATGTAAGTAGCAAATATGAAACTCACTGGAGAAATAATAAGTCAATACCTTCTAAAGCGCTTGTTATATCAACTTTCTCCAGAACTTCTACATCATTGAGAGAAAGGCTCGATGATTGATGGGTTAAAATGGCAGCTACAGCATTACCACCTGTCATTGACATGATGTCAGTATTTCCAAGGTTTGAGACACTGCCTGCTGATTTGGAACGAGCTAATGTACTTCCTTCACCAACCTTTTCACCACCATATCCTAAAATTTAAATATGAGCTGAATCAAATATAAACAACATCTGAAACCCTTAACCTTCTCTAATTTATACACCTCCTTAAGGTGCTGGATAAATGTGTAACTGAAAAGCATACTCAAAGTGACAAAATGTAATGGGACTATCATTTGATTATTCTTAAAAAATACATATAAATCTCATTAATATGCATGCACTTTTGTGCTGATACTGGAAATAATTCAAGTCATAAAAAATTAATATTTCATGAAAATAATATTAAAATTGTAATAATTAAATCAACTGTAATTCCATATCTTCAGTTAGACGTCTGTTAATAGCCTGTGTTTATTTAGTTGCACATACATATACAAAACTATACAACAATGTCTTTCACATCTGTTTACAACCCTTGCATTTGATGGTGTACATGTCTTGTTTATTTAATCAAAATAGTCTTGCATGCTAAAAGTTTTATTATATAATTACAAGCTGTATAACAAAGGCATTTAAACTTCCCTATCATAGCCTGTAACAACAAGAGTTTTAGCATAAGTGATGTCATAAATCTCTTTGATGTAGGTTATTTTTAAAACTTTTCATAACACTTATAAGTGAACACAGGATATTATGATTGTTTATATACTAATTATTAGTCATTTTACATTTAATTATGAACTTGATCTACATTATGTGCATAGCATAAATGCATTTGTTTACAAATAATAACTATTTTTCATATCCTTGTTTATCTACTTAAGACAATGCATCTGTGAAAATCCAAACATCTACAATTCTGAATTTTTTGCCATATACTCAGAATATAAAACAAATAGTGCACACAAGATTTTAGCAAGCTATCTCAAACCATTGTTAAGATATTAATTTTGTTATTCATTATTAATCACTTTTTGATACGTAATATGAAATGCTTCTTTTACCCTACAGTTTATTGTATCACTCCCAAATTTTTTAATTTGAGCTTAGTATAAAAACATAAAGTAATTCTTGTGCAGACGTTTCTTAGTTTCAAATAGTTAAAGAGAAAAAACCATTTTTTGTATAAATGCTATTGAATTTTTCAACTTTTTCAATATGAGTTTTGGAAAGTCATTAATTTCCACTGAACTATTTAATATTTTTAACTAGTGCACACAGTTTTTAAATCTATAATTCCTGAAGCTTTCCTGAAAATTTCAAGCTCATAAGTTATAAACTGTGGTCCAAGGAGCACTTTGAGTAGTGAAACATGCTGAAAAAAAGGAATTGAGAAAATGGAGTTTAAAGTTCAATGTGGTGCTTTACCTAAATGGTAAAGGACTGATTAAATAGCCATTTATGGATTTAAAATTGTTGATAATAAAAGATTATTGTATAGCATGAAAGTACAAATTATAAGTATAATAAAAATGCAAAAAGTAAAGGTTGAAAATGTTCACATTTTTCCCAAATTTCACTTAATATCAGAGTTTCATATCTGTTCATTGGAGTAAGTTTTGGAGTAAAATATTTTCATCTTTTTGCATCTCACTAACTACAGTATAAAAATGATATATATTATTTAAGGGGGGGAAGTATATAGGTGTAGTCTGATCCTTTAAATTTATATATAAGTTCAGTAGAGCAAAGCTATTCTGTGGATATTGTGGCTTGTAAGATTTTCATTACTGTTACTGTGTTGCAATAATTGTTCTCCCATATCCTGTCACTGTTGATTCTGTATAGATATTGTTCTAGTTTATTTATGGATAGTCACAATGTAATTATTATTACTTACTCAAATGTTAAATATTTAAAACAGCATGATTTTAAATGTGCTAAATGTTTCATAAGTTTGTTCTTTAACTAGAAAACAATGCCAATTTGAGATTTACCCAGTAATACTGCAGATTTATAAAAGAGAAAACACAATGCCTTTTTTTTCACACAGGAAAAAAATGGAAATAAGCTATTATAGAAGAAAACAGTTCTACACAACTTCACAATTATATACAGTACATAACTTTATATGCTGGAATATTTAAAGCACTATTGTATACAATGCACATCAAATATTAAAACTAACAATTCAGAAAAAGTGGGCTACAATTTTTTTCCTTGCTTTCTATATGCTAAACTTCTAGATATTATATATATTGAAATAAATATGCATTTGTGAATACAATAAATAGTTTCAAATATATAAAACATTTACCTTTACCATACTGCTTCAAAGAACTATCAATAAGAGGAGGGCGATAGCCTGGATCTAACAATGCAAATGTTGATGCTTCTGGTCCAATCCCTCTTGCCTTTTCCCATTCATATAATCTCCGAGTGAACTTTTCTGAAATTCCTTGAAAGCGAAAAAATCCTGTTGAGGTCTGAATAAGTACCTCCTGTTTTTGTCTTCCAGCTCCCACAGCTAGACGCATTTTTTCAAGCCTAGGCAAACAGTTAAATGTTGACAGTAGGGAATTATTTGTGTTTTTAGATGTTTAAAACACAGTTAAAACCACAAATAACAAATATTTTTAATTAAAAATGATTTATGAGTTTGTAGGTTTCATAACATTAAATGAAAAAATTAGTGATGGGATGATACCACTATTTCTCGATACTCGTCACCAATACTGATTTTTGGGCACTGATACTCGATACTCGCTTTATAAAAAACTGTAAAAGCGATAGCTTGTTCACTGAATTATATTCTTATTAGTATCTTTCTGTGTATAAACACATGTAACTAATTTTGTATGTATGCTAATTTCAAAATTGTTCCTGCTTGACATTTGGCAATTAGCAGTGATTTTTTTGTCTTGATAGTGCCACAGATTATATATATATATATATATATATCCTATTGTTAGTCAAAACTAATAATAATAATAATAATAATAATAATAATAATAATAATAACAACAACAACAATAATACTGATAATTTCTTTGCTTCCCTTTTTATGTAACTATATTTTTTGCAGAAAATTTCTTTTGAAGGACTTGCTATCCATATTATATGAATTAGTCATATGGTATATCTTTAAGCTAATCTCATGACCCAGGTTAGATTTGCATAAACACAAACTAACAGATGGAAGGAAAGAGCAAATATTTCCATGCGCTATATTATCTCATATCTTAAGCTCTGTTTATTTCTGCTAAATTGACAGATTTTGGTCACCTGAGTAGGTAAATGCAATGGCTGAGAATGAGTCACCAAGCCCAGGCTATTGCAGAAATGTGATTTAGCTAAGTCAGCTTCATTCACAACTCAGTTAAAACTGCATGTCACATAAGTATCTCTACTCCTTCCCCCATTGTTTTGCATGTTTTCATTTAGACAAAAGAGTCTATGGAATGTTGAATTGATTAATCCACAGGAAACGCACTCAAGGTCTATTAAGAACTATTAATAGTCCTGCAACTCTTTGGAGACACATGCGAGACAATAACATGAAGTCTCTACTCCTTTCATTTCTTGTGTAGCATAAAGTTAAATGCAACAACGTTCAATATAATGTAAACTTTAAAAATGTAAAGGTATCGAAAAAGTATCGAAGATTTATCTCAAAGCATTAGACATACTTCAATATCACTGAGCATCGAATGTATCGAGGTAATGACGGTATCAAGGTCCCATCCCTAGATGAAATAAATAACCCTTGTAGTAAGTTGAAAATTAATACATTAGAAAATAATCTCGGATTCCCTTCTAAAATGAAAGCAAACCTTCACACTGTCGATGTGAAAGAGCAATTATCATAAAATAAATCAACCCTGATAATGAGTAACTATAAACTCAGAAATTAAAAGTATAAGCTTTTCAGAGTATTTGAGATAGCCTTTAAGATCAGGATACACGAATCAGATGAGAAATTTTGATAGGTATTTAGGCAGCTTGCCATTGTAGCTTAGTATATTGTAGACAGTTACTATGGTACTGGATGTTTTATGCATGATTCAACTCTCGGTCTTTAGCCTACACACAGTCAGTATGATATAGTCATTATCGAAACAAGTAAAGGAGTAATTTCTTGGATCAGACATTGGAGACTGCGTACCAAAACTGTTTACCTACTTTTGGGCTACAAGCGAATTGTGCACCAGAATTATGTCAACTCTCTTGGTTTTGAGATTATTTGTTATTTAATTCTGAAGCCCTATAACATTTTTTAATATTTTTTACTAATGATTATTAAATATATTTTAAATTTATTATTTTGTTGATAAAGGAAAGAATAATTGATTTCAGAACAATAGCGTTGCTTTAAGTTAATTCCTTGTGTTTGATGTAATGTATATTGTTTTATGTCGGTGTGTTACATGTAACATCTTAAGCATTGTCTAAAAAGGTGCAATATAACAAAAATTAATGTCAAGAATTAAGCACCGACACTGGTTAGAAAAGGACAGCTATGGTTTCGTGTATGTGCCCAGTAAAAACTGTCGTATACAACACGAAACAGGCTTTGAAAATTTTGTAAATTAATTTCAGAAAAGTTGATAAAGACACTGGACCAATGCACAGAACATCTAAGAAATATCACCCTTAGATATACATGAGGTGGAGGTAAATAATTATTGTTTAAAGCATTGGAATATCTTGTCGAGTCATTATATTGTATTGCTTGTGTTAACAAGCCGGCCCTAGTAGCCGTGGTCGCTGGAGCCGGCGCAACGCCAAGCTGAGGGTCGCGGGTTCTAGTCCCGCCACGGGCATGGGTGTTTGTGTGTGTATGTGTGTTGCGGAAATAAGCGGTATGAAAACAGTAAAACACTTTAGCATAAACTGGGTACAACAAGGGAACTTTTAAAAAATTAAAAAAAAAACAATGTAGGAAGCAGAAGATAGCTTCACAGCAAGCTTCTCAAATGTGAAAGGATTTTTTAGTGTAAATATTGTTTGTGATGCACTAAACATATAAGGAATGATTACATTGATTATAATATACAAACAAGGCCGTCATAACAAGGATGTTTTATGCATATATACAGGATGCCCGGAAAAATGTTCCAATAATTACAAAGGAGGTAGAATGCAACAAAAGAAGAAAAACGGTTCCTATAAACATTGATTGTAAACTTAATATCTGCTGAGTTATAGTCTATTACACTACCATCAGTGATTACCATGTCTTTGATCTACTCTTCACATGTGGCTGCCGTCCATTGCGATGCAACCTTCCACCCTGCGTTTCATGGAAAGACGCATTTTTTGGAACACCTCAGATTGCGTCACAAACATTGAACACGCATTCTTGTAGTATCTGTACATCATATATGGAGAATGCATACACCATGGGTTTTAAATGTGCCCAAAGCCAAAAGTCTAAAGGATTAAAGTCAGAAAAAAGGGAAGGCCAAGTTATTGGCCCTCCCCGACCAATCCATCGCTCATGAAAGACTCGTGTTAGCTGTCGCCTAACCCTATGTCGAAAATGGGCTGGTGCTGTAAGTCCAGAGAGGGACAAGAACACAAATTACAGTACTGCAGTGTCACAACAAAACATGCGCCATTTGACCACTACTGTACATCAGACGTAAATAACATACCTGACTGATAGAGCAATACACATGCAGCACGCAGTGGAATACTGTAGATTGACTACTCTTGCGTTATGTTCTTGCTTGATACACTATATTCAAACACGATGTGCTGCATAGTAAAAACTTCTACGTCAACGTGTTCTCATTCGTTTCGTGCCAAAGCGCTCGAAGTGCAAGACAAAATAAGATATTAAGTTTACAAAAAATGCTTATAGCAACTGTTTTTATTTGTTGTTGTTGTATATTACCTCCTCTGTAAATATTGGAACCTTTCTCCCGGAATAGGAGTAAACAGTTACATAACAAATCTGCATTGTTATTCACAACCATCATTACTTTCCAATAATCACGCCCTGCAGATAAGAAGAGACATTGCTATAACAAAGAACTTTTTACAGAATTCAATTTCCTTCGCAGACATCATAATTGATTTATTTTAAATTATAATTTAATTTTTATTTTAGTCATTTGCAATGATAATTGTTTTTTCTTTTCAGATTGTTTGGTTAATGTTATAAACTAATTGTGTAACCTAGCATTGTAGGCTGAGTATTTGTGTGTTTAACAATACTTTTTTTAGTTTGTTTTGGCATTTAGTTTGGAACTTCAATAAAGAATTGATCGAGATATACTCATAATATGTAGAAACAAAAATATTCCAGAAATTGGGCAAAACTTAGCATTATGGACTTTGGTCCTGGAATTGGCACTTAAACATTTACTTTTCAAAAATTTTCTTCAGTACCATACAGCACGAATAAATAGATAAGAAATATGTATACTTTGCAACAAGGAAACAATTATTCAGTTCAACAGACAACCATTTAAGCTAAGTTTAAACCTCCCTCATGCTCCATATACGTAAATGTGGTAAAGAATTGCTGCAGTGCATCTATACACTCTTGGAGTTGTGATTTCTGTGCTTGAAATGTGCGTCTCTCTCAAAATAGTGTGCAGTTTCCGGGTAGAATTATTGCAACGGTTGAAAACTGTGCAGTATCAGCATGTGCAGTTTCCGCTTATCCTTCTTGGATACTCGCCAAAACTACTGGAATTTCCATCCGGATGTATTACCTAACACGTCCTATGTAGCAGATGCTGCTTCTTTCTACCTTTACTTTTTTAGATCCAAGCAGAATGTCCTTACACGCTTCCTTGATCGAAGCATTACAACTCACTCTGTACAGTTCATCCATTAGCTGGTTTTGAAAATTGTTTATTTCACAGAGGTTCAGAAAAGTAGCTGATAGTTTCCAATATAAATGACGTTTAACACAAAGCGGCTATTTCCCTGATATGTATACGGAACTATTTGATTGGCCGCATTCTGCGCCTGATTGTTCGGCAACTACTCTGACGCTTTCGTTCTCAGGGGATGTAGTGTTCTCAGGCGATAAGTCCGTTTTTACTACGTACGGCACCACAGGCGGATGACAATTAGGATACTTCTTCTTTAACGGATTACCCTCCTCTTTGTAGGACTTACACCTCAGGGACTTACAAGTCAATGCCTTGGATCAGTAGCCTATCGAGGAGCAAGCAAACTCTAGATCATAGCATATCCAGGATGGGTGATTAGCCCAGTGTGTGGTATGGCGGTAAACAAAAAGCAAATGAAATACAGTAGTGAAAGGGGTGATAGGAAAATTCGCGGATCAAATTATCCAGCCCAGCATTCGCCTAGCGACCAAGGAAAACCGCGAGAAAACTTTCGGTCAGATTGGTCGGCCCCGGGGGTTTGAACCCGGGACCTCCCAAACGCGGGCCACTGATGTTACCTGTCGTCCTCCGTCGTGTAGTTGTTACTAAGCTAGCCTCTAGTTACCGAGGTTGCGAGTTCAAACCTGGCGGAGGGCGATGGATTATTTTCGGGCGTAAAAATCCTTAGCATGGCTTCCTTTGGAAGAGAAGTAAAGCCGGTGGTCCCGTGTCATAGATTTACGGCACGTAAAAGAATTTCAAGCCTAATAAAGAGGCCTCTGAGCAAAATTACCGGTCTTTAACACCCAATATAGAATGGGACGTTAAGGACCACAACAGTTAAAGTGCGTCCATAAATAAAACCCAATTTAGTTTCTGACGTTACCGCCTGAGCCAACCCGCTCGATGACAGTGAGGATACATGAAATGATAATTAGGAAAGGAAACTTGGAAAGGAAACGTTTCAAGCCTAAGTTTAGGGGACCTCACCGGCATTTGCCAGTCGTGAGGAATGAGGAAAACCAGAAAATACGTCAGTCTGGGGGGACGGTGTGGCGGGATTTGAACCGTGGAGCGGTCATTGCCTTAACGACCTCGGCTATGCGTGTCGATCATTCAGTACTTAGTAATTGAAAAATAACGAAGTAGTATTGTTTCGATGAAACATTACCTAAATAAGAAATGAACAATATTTAGATCCAATCAGCATGTCCTTATGTTATACGCTTCCTTTCCAAAACATTACAAACTTGACATTAAACAGTTCATCCACTAAAAGCAATGTTTTAGAAAGTTTTAATTTAATGCATGTTCCGATAAACTTGCTATACAACGTGGCCCAAACAAATTATTAAATGCCAACATCTTATTTATTTATTTATTTTTTTGTAAAAACATTGTAGGTAGGTTTCATAGACAATAATCACATATAAATGTTCATTTTTACACCGGATGTTAACGACTGACCGTGATTTTTATACATATTTCTTCAGTAAAATGAGACAACGTATACTATTGCAGTCGCTATGGGCTGGAGAGTTCAAAAATCAAGCAGTAGAGAACCAAATGTGAAGGGGTTTATGAATAAATAATTTAGAATGAGAAAGTTTTATTAGAAAGCTCCCATTAATTCATTTTTAGTACACAGGTAAAAGGTAACTTTTACTAGGTACTCGTAACCGATGTAAGATAGTCCACTTTCTTATCTTAAGGGTACGTGGAACTGAAGCTAACTTCTACAAATCACGATAAATTTTGCTGAAATTCTTATCACAGATTAAATTAAGGCATAAGATTAATTTTCATAGTTTTATGTATATCTAGCGTTCCAGGAAAATCATTTTCACAAAATGCAAATAGAGTCCTATATGAAACGCATCATCTGATGGAAATTTGGGAATTTTAAACTCTTACATTTTTCATTCCTCATATGTTCTTTAAATCAAAGATGAAATGCCGTGTAATGGTAAAACATTTACTGGAAAAAATAAAGTACAGCACCTTCGTGTTATGCCAAGGCCACAACCGCCTTATATGCGTATCGGCCGAGACGGCAGTGACCTCGGCATTATACCACTGCACAGAGGTGGTGCAGGACGTGTCAAGGGTACGTTTATCAGCTGTGAGCTGTCTTAGTTATCGTTTTGTCTTCGTGCCGTGAAGTGTTTCGACAATACGTGTGTTGTGTGTGATTTCCTTAGGAATGTTATTCTCTTATTAGTCCACGGAAATGCCTGCCAACAAATTCATGCTTGAGCAGCGCAGTTATATATACGATATATACGTGAAAACTGAATCATAAAGACAGGCGTGTAGACAATTTCAACAGCAATTTCCTGGTTATCCAGTTCCAGGTAGAGACACTGTGAGATGTTTGGTTAATAAATTTAGAACAACGGGATTGCTAAACGCTACAAAATAAAGTTTATAGGAACAATGCCCACACCATAGACGAACTTATGGACAAATAAAAGCAGAAATTATGAACATTACGCAAGAAGTACTTATGCGTGTGAATGGTAATTTCATCCGACGATGTCAAGAATGTCTTCGCGCAGATGGACGCCACTTTCAACAACACTTAGTATAACAAGGTTATTACTCATTACATATATGTTACTAACACTCGCGAGTGAGTAACGCGGGAGTTATGGAACGGGAAACCCCGCAGTGTAGTAGACTGTGTGCGAAGCACGCATTCACGCGACCGCGGCCATGGCATAAAACGAAGGCACTGTACATAACACTTTTAATTTTCTAAAAATCAATTGTGTATTCAAGTTTTTAAACCCAAAATACAAAACTATGACATCCAGAAAACGCTGTTTAGATTTCTTTACCAACCTTCAAAAAACGTACCTATACTGAAAAGCTGTAAAATCGAACTATACTAACTCAGAACGTTTCCTAAAAATGCCTTTCTAGAGGGATTCGGGAACCTCAAAACATACATTTCCGGTAAAATCCTATATTTAATGCAACGGAATACCTCCTTTATCTTCTGGTAACTATTACTTTCAACTCCACCTTAAGTCGTTCTCCTTGGTGTAGTGGTTACCATGCTAGCCTCTAGTGCCCGAGGTCACGGGTTCAAACCCAGCGGAGGGCGGCACGTAAAAGAGCTTCAAGCCTGATAAAGTGGCCTCTGAGCAATATTGCCGGTCTTTCATGCCCAATATAGACTGGGACGCTAAGGGCCACAGCAATTAAAGAGCGTCCATAAATAAAACTCAATTTAATTTAACTCCACCTTAAATGTTAGTTTATCAAAGCTTTTATATAGCTATCCAGACTAAGAAATTTGGATGGGAGGTTAAGATACAATTAATACTGCGTTAATGTTTCTGACAGTATCGCTTTATGCAATTTAGGGAGAATCTCCCAAAAACAGTTGCTAAAATATTAAGGTGATGGGGCTTATTTTTATAATTTATTAACTGCTTGGTTTATTAATAACTACTTTTGTCTAAAGCTATATTAATGTCCTCTAATTTCTAGAGCTTTAAATTAGAAAAGTATTTGTAAAATACAAATATCTTAATTTATGAAGGACTATCTAAGCATTAATATATATACATATATACATATATAAAATCTCAAATTAAGATTCTAAAGTTACCCCATGTACACCTTTAAAGGGGCACATTTGAGTTTTTCCCATGGAGCTATTACCTGCAGTATGTTTAAGGCGACTTATAATTTTGTTCTAATGGTGCATTTAGAAAATATTGACTTGTAGCACTTTATGTGGACCGCCCTTAATGTTGATAAAAATTACCCTTAATATACTATAATTTGTTTGGCTAAGTCGTGAACTGATTTTTTTCATTTTAATATTGTACAGCCTTAGACAAAAAAGAAAGAAAGAGAGAGAAAGTGAAAAAGAGAGAAAAAAGAGAGGGAGAAAGAAAGAAAGAAAGAGAGAGAGACAGAGAAAAATAGAGAAAGAAAGAAAGAAAGAAAGGGAGGGAGGAAGGGTCATCATCATGTTCTATGAGACAGTCGAAGAACGTAATGAATTCTCATAAAAGCTGCGTTCACATAGCGCGTTTTTATTAATTGCAATAAGTTCTTTGCGAGTGAACGCAATGATCACTCCTAAGCGACTGCAAAGGAAGGCCACAATAACGCGGCAGAGTTGGAAGATATCACTGTTGTTCCTAAACTCGCTAGCTGAAATATTTAAACTGGTTTTGTAAGTTAATGTGTAGATCCTCTTAGTGTAATTTCATATCTGAGTATATCATTTGAGCTTTAGGACAGTTTTATGCACACACAAGAACACAATCACAAATTAAAGCATTCTTATCAGTAACTAAAGAAATAAACGAGGAAAGGAAACCTATTTTTTCTAAAATAAAAGTACATAAATATTAATGTGCGAGGATTTCTGTGTTACTTGTACGAACCTGTTCGAGCTAATTCAGGGATTTGTAAATTTGTTCTAATTTCAGCAGAAGATGGAAACGGGTTCGTTTTTTGCGTCTCCATTTAAAACTACATTCGCCGGCAGCCGAAATACTTCTTCTTCCTTAACAAAGACGACGGGGTTGATTCCCTCTCCTGGATGATTTCACACACCTCCGAGCTGTAAGCACAGGAACTCCATCACGCCTCGGAGCCTGCGACGTTGTCTAGTGCAAGGAGAGATTGCGTTATGCCTATGTCTTTATGTACGCCTTGTGTAATGGTCGAACTCGTTGTGATTTACTAAAATTAAACATATTTATAAGAATGGTTTAATTTGTGATTGTGTTTCTGTGTGTGCACAAAACTGTCCTAAAGCTCAAATGATACATTCAGATATAAAATTATACGAAGACGATTGGATTGGGAAGCAGAGGGAATTCCGCACCGATTCAGGAATGAGGATATTGTACCGACGCCCCATGAGGGGACGGCCCCGGGGAGAGTGACGAGGTGAAGGGAGACATCGGGCGGCCGGAAAGGAGTGACGGCATAGCAATGACAGGGTCACTACAGTTTCCACATTTGAGACGCCCCGGCAGTCGGATAGGCATACCGGGAACCCACAGGGTCCAACGACCCCCCCAAGGGGCGGTCCTTATACCCCGGCAACCAGCTTAAGGCCGAGGATCGGAGAAAATTCACAGTTCACATTCTTTTCCCTGCCACGCTGCACCGAAACACCATCGCCGACACTTCCAATCCTGAAACAGGCCAAACGGGGTGTAAGATGAATGAAATGGTTAATGGAACGAAATGGAGGGACAGGAAATTCGGGGGTGAAGGAAACCACTCCAGCATTCGAATATGTTCCGGAAAACCCCCGAAAAAACCCATGGATCAGAGTGGGAGGGCGCTGAGAATCGAAACCGGGACTCCCCGAATGCGGGCCACAGACGTTACTGCCTGAGCCATCCCACTCTTTAGCCTAAGACGAATTACACATTAAGTTATAGCACCAGCTTAATATTTCAACTAATGAATTTAGGAACAACAGTGACACCTTCCAACTCTGCCGTATTACTGTGGCCTTTGTTTCCAGTCGCTTAGGAGTGCTCAATGTGTGCTGGTTAAGCCTGAATTATAAAGTATAATAATTATTATAACATATTGGCTTTACAGATGGTCGTGTATAATAACAAGATGAAGAAAATATTTGCTATAGTGTGTTTAAAAAAGCTTATGAGAGAAAAAAGTCGTTTAATGCCGGAAGCGAACAACGAACCACAAAGGAAAAGGAACTCATTCAATTGACGAGAAGTTATACAACTGCTGCAGAGGCTATACAACTATGCTGTATGAATCGCACGCTGTGTCGAGTAGGACATATCAATTGGCATCCAAGGGATAACTCATTCTTTTGTCAAAGGATATATTAATTTGTGCATGTCATGTTCTGCGCCTGATTCTTCGGCAACCACTCTAACGCAACTGTTCTCAGGATGAGCCGTGTTCTGAGGCGATGCTGGCAGCTGAACAGTAAAAAACTTAAGCATTTTTTCAATAAAGCTTTATCTAAAGAAATTACACTAGTAAATACGAGTATATTCAACAAACATACTAATACATGTGTATGTATATGGAACTGTATAGAGGTATTCTTAACACTTAAAGTGAATTCATCTTATAATTAAATGACTCACCTTGCTTCCCTCTCCAGATACTTTTCTCGTTCTCGTTCCAGCCTTTGCTTTTCTCTTTCAATCTTCTGTAATTCTTTCTCTAACCAATGTAGCTCTTTATATTTCTGACTTTTTCCTTTGAGATAGTTTTTAACCTCGATAGTGGCAACCTCGTTACTACCACCATCATCACCAGAATTAAATTCTCCATTCTTATTGGTAAGAGACTGACACATTTTGTTTTCTATTTTTGTGTATTCTGTGAAAAAAATACATATTTAGTTAGAAGGTAATATATCCTAATCACCTAGAGTAGTTAGCACCTAATTTTTTATTACTTTGATTATTATGATATCATTTGTTTATTATTCAAATATCTTATATAGAGTATAATACCATCTACAACCCCACCACTCAGAGTCGAAAGTGCTTATTTTTACTGTTATAAGTATAGAGTAATAATTAGTACTTTATGGGCTCGCATGGCACGAAATGTAAGGGTTGGTGATAACTGGCCTAGAGCAATACTTTTAACAGCTGATGGAATCATATTCCAAAAATCTCTTTGAAGTTATAATAATCTTTAGCGGGGAAAACGAGGGCAAATCTCTAATCTTCACTCACTCACTTTTAATGCTATCTCCTCTTACCTTTTGCTCTTAAGGCAATGTACCTGTAATAGATTTTAAAACTCACTGTTTTTGTTTAAGCGAATTAAAAATTTTTATCAGTTGTGAGGTAATATAAAGGCAGCGTAGAACATTTCAAATTTGTAATTGGATTCTATTCATATTGATATTGTTTTTTTCTTTATTTAATGAATGTTTATGTTAATTAGAACCCTTCATGTGTCGAACAGTTTCTTATATCCTACTCAATTTTTTGGATTCACAGTCCATTACTATGAAAACGTTATAGTTTCATATACTTCTATTGAAGCTATATATAGGGATAAATACCTGATGTGCTACATTCAGATGACGTTCTCTGTCCACAGAGTTTATTTTTATGCAGCTTATACATACTAAAAGGTTATTTTTCTCTCCTCTTTATCAACAAGAAAAGAGTCTGAATAAATAGTTTTATTACAATTTCGTTGTATTTACAAGGGAGGTAGAGAAAACCGAAGCGATAGTGAAATGTTTGACAGTGGTCGCATATACTGATCCCAAAATTGCATACCCTTTCCATGGCATCGTGAGAAACGACTGAATGGTGAGTACTTCAAAAGATAACAAAATATTGAAACAACTAAAATCAATAACAACGAAAAATTTAGGAAATGGCTGATGCCACAACAAAGTTATTTTAAATAAATTCTGTGTTTTAAGGATATCTACATTTTCTGTGTAGTCGGAGTTCTGTGTAGTAAGTGTATCTCTTATGGGTTACCAATGGTATAAAATTATACAAAATTCCTTCCGGATAAAGAAGCTATTGCAGAAAATGCAAGATAAGCATTTTATTTTTCATTAAAATATCTTAAATATATGAATATTTAATCAAAATCCTTACAGCCATTTTTGAGAAAATAAAAAATAACGAAACATATTTTTACATGTAAAGAGTACTTTGAGGTAGGGGGAATTTCCTTGAAAATCTCCATGTCGTGTCTTTGGAAGTTACTGTACTTCAACACGAAGTTTGATATTTATCCAACATTTTATTTTGAGTTGTACTCTGTACACACACACGTATACACTTATCTTTTTCTAAAAATATTTTCTCGTTTTCAGAGGAGCCTCAAAAATATATTTCCAATGTGATCTCGAAATTTAAATTTTGGGTGGAATGCAGTACTTCATCTACCTACTATATACGTGGTAGACGAAGTAGAAAATAGAATATTAGTATTTTTTATTTATATATTTTTTCCGTTTTAGAATAAAAATAAAGTATTGTGCACTTTTAAAAACGAGCCTAAGAGTTTTTTTTAAGTAATCAGTTTCGAAGTTTTACGAAAATGGCAAGTTAAATAGTAAAATCTATGATTCCTGAAGTATTTAATGTAATTAAACGATATAATAGCGGTTTTGAGGAAAAAACAAAGACATTTAAAATTAAATTGGAATATGTATTACAGTGCGATGCTTAGGAGTACATAAATGGCTCACAGAGCTTTGAATACTCCCGAAATTAACTGATCAAAAGCGTCAAATAAAATAATAGTCTGTAAGCATAATCAAGAGCCTTTCTTTCAAGATTTCTTCTCAGTTTTATAGGTGCATTGCATTAAAGAATTCAAATAAAGGCCTCATAAAGGCTAAAAAAGTTATTTTCTATAAAGGATAAGAGCTATAAAGTAAATGTTGAATGCATGTTAATGTGTTCTGTTTCTCGTGTGGAAAAATTCATATTTTAGAATATAAAACTAGGGGGAAAATGCTTTAAACATTGGAAATTTCATGATTTACTGCATTAAAGAAAGTAATAAACCGAGGAAACAGTCAAAATAATTTATAAATGGGCAGAAGCCGCGGGGGTGGGCCGAGTTCGCCTACGCCGCTGAAAAAAATACGTGACCCGTAGAACCCGTGTCAAATTTGTTGCTATAATGGATACATTTGACCTCGAATGCTCAGAACCGCACGAAAACAATGGTCTGAGTCTTTCCCATGTAAAACTGCGTCTCGCCAAAGAGACATTTGAGTGACCATCTATTCAAGTAGGTAAAGGTACATACTACACGGAGGGGCAGAACACCGCACGCAGGCCAGGCCCTTTGTGCTTCCAAAGTGACCCCTGGGAGGAAGGGATGAGGGAAGAGGGAAGAGACCCGAAGGGCGATCAGATCCGGATGCCGACGGGCGCAAGCGTAGATGGGTCACGAATGTTTCCAGATATAACGCATCTGACGCCTTCCGGTCCCTGCCACAAGCCACCAACCTCCAGGGCCCCCCGGAGCGGAGCCCCACGCTGAGGAGAGACCTAACTGAGCGTATCGCAGCGAGCCAGGGAAGAAACTTTTACAGAGCGCAAGCCACCGCCCAGCCGCAATCCGATAAACTCCGTCGCCTGGTCCTACAACCCTGAAACAGACGACAAGGAGCATGATGGGTACAGGAAATGAGAGGAAGGAGAGTCGTGGTAGAAGATGAACCACCCCAGCATTCGCCTGACGATCCGGGGAAACCACGAAAAACCCATGGGCTAGAGTGGGCGGTCGCCGGGGATCGATTCCGGGACCTCCCGAATGCGGGTCACAGACATTGCCGCCTGAGCCATCCCGCTCGGTTGTTCAAGTGAGGGTTCAGAGTACAGAAACTGAAGCACAGCACCGCAAGCAGACCACAGTGGTCCTTTTTCTTCTAACGCGACCATTGGGAGGGAGGGAGGAATGAGGGGAAAGCTCGGAGGGCGACCAAATCCGGACGACGAGGTGAGCTAGTAAGTACGGGATCCCTAACGATTCCAGATGGAGCACATCCTGGCGCAGGCTAGCCATGCCTGAGCCCTGTGCCCCCTGAGGTTCTCGTTGCCCTCAAACATGCTCCCAGGTTGGGGCCCCAGCAGATCAACCAAACGCCAGGGAGAAAACCTTCCAAAGCGCACAATCCGCCGTCCTGCCCCAACACAGCAAACACCGTCGCTTGGTCCTTCAACCCTAAACAGTAAATGATCGACAGGAAATTCGTGGTAGTAGAGGAACACCACAGCATTCGCCTACCGACCCGGGAAATCACGGAAAAACCCATGGTAAGAGTGGCCGACCCGACGGGAATCGAACCCGGAACCTCCCGAATGCGAGCCTCGCACGTTACCGCGGAGCCATCTCACTCGTTCTTAAGAGAGCAACTTTGGTAAATAAGCAAAATAACAATATACGAATATTAGGGTAAGATACGTACATCTCTTTGCTGAGATTGTGTTCAATTTTTTTCTATCAAGATTTTCACAAAATCTCTACTTAATGTAATTATGGTACCTAACATAATAACACTATTCTTTTCCACTTTGCTTTGATCCCTTCACTGAAGTTCCACACTTGCAGTTTGATGTTTGAATGACAGCAGAAGAATAGTATATTATGTAACAAGGCTATAATTGTAGTAATTAAGACGCGAGTATGTTTATGAAACGGTAGCTAGTGTAAGTCATTCTTGTACCTCTCTGCATTTATTGTTTATTCAAAAATATACGTCCTATTATTCTGTATGCATTTATTGCACACCAATTTTCACGTCATGCAAGAAAATCTCGTATGTAAAATCGGGTTTTTCTGTGCTCCAGTATCTGTGAGTTTGCGAGGAAACAGTCATATAAATGGAACCATGCTTCGTCAGAGAATAATATTAAGCATGGGACAATTGCTCTTATCATTTCGCAAAATCCAATAAAAGAAGTTTACGCCACTTTGATGATTGGATGAAAAATAAGGTATGTGCAACAAGCCCCATACATTGTAAGAAGTAGAAGAAACCATCAGGCGAGAAATTCACTCAATTTCGGATATTGAACTCTCGAGTGTGAATAAAAATTGCTTAAGAAGATGCCAGAAACATGCGGATAGAAGACATTTCCAAAATTTCTTATGATAAGGTATGCGCTTATTGTCATTGTAATTGTAACTATGAGAACGTGAGGCGACTGCGGAAATATAGCTACTTCGGCGGTACTCCCAGCTGCGGCGGCCAGCGCACGAGCCGCCGTGCGATGGCCAGTGTGAAGAAAAGCACTGTAGTATGATAGAAAATAAATATTAAATGTGAGACTTCAATTTATGCTTAAAAATTTACAAAATATTAATATTATTGTTTAATAATGTTACAACTAATCATGTTCATGTTAACAAAAATTAATTTCATCTTTTTATCCTGTTAATAACAAGGATATATACAAAATGTATTTATTTATACTGAAAAGTACATCGCCTGGAATAATTTGAAAATGAGAAGGTCCTGACAAATGAAGAATTGGTAAAAGAGAGTTTAAAAATTATAACGCCAAAATAACAATTTTTCTGAGTTAATGCTGTTTAAAAACATTCAGTGCATATAAAGACCCTCCTTCGTCTTTTTCTGGTCCTCTACAACTAATTTAGTACTTTAAGATTCATGAGGCTATCTCTTGAATGCTTTGTTCACTTTTATATTGGCAAAAGTTGTCTCATTTTACTACAAGTTTATAGAAAGCTAGGCTTACAGATAGACACTTAAATAGCTATATGACATGGTTTAAAAGATTATATAGCTATAAAAAATAACATAGAGCTAAAGCAGAAGGTTTGTAGTGTTTAATAATACTACAATCCACATTTATGAACTTTAGCAATTTATTTTTCACAGATGGGTATCCTTAAGGGGACACTCTGGTACCAAAATGGCAACAAAAAAAAATTTCTAGAAGAAAAAAGTATCTTCAACTTCTATAAAATAACCCAGTAAATATTACTTTTGAAATCCGTCTGATAATTGGTGTAACCCAAATTGATAAGTGAAGAGCAATACCTCAAACAACTGTGTTCCCAAACTCTAAACAACTTTTCCTCCATATAGAAATTTTTGTTCTTTGAAGTATACATTTTTACAGTAAATATTGATGAATCGGGCTGAAATTTTCAGGACATTTAGAATATAGCTTGTTAAGAAAACTGTGCATTGCTTTGTTAATTACTCTCATACATACAAGTATATGCTTTTTTATTTGTAATTATTAGTAATACTTTTTAGTTTGTTCTAAATACAAAAAAATCATATTTATAATAAATATTAATATTTTAGAAAACAAATACACGAGGTTACTGCATTTAAACGGAACAACTAGCATACCAAATTTTAGACCTCTATTTTATTTCTAAATTGTAAAACGTGTACCTTTCATTATTACTATCCAATTATTTGTACAAACATAATAAATAATTTTAATTATAAACGTATTCAGTCTAAAGCAATGAAACTTATACCAACAATATATCATAGCCTAAAAATTGCATTAAAATGGTTGGTTAGGGAAGAAAGTCCATCCGGTACCAGAGTGTCCCCTTGGAGCGTCACCTGAAGCATGTCATGCTGTCAAACACGGATAAATTAAAAATTAAATGGAGTTTTATTTATGGACGCTCTTTAACTACATGATCCTTAGCGACCAATTCTATATTGGGCGTGAAATACCGGAAATTTTGTTCAAAGGCCCCTTTACCAGGCTTGAGGTTCTTTTACGTGCCGTAAATCTACGACACGGAACCACCTGCTTTGCTTCCCTTCCGAAGGAAGCCATGCTAAGGATTTTTACGTCCGAAAAAAATCCATCACCTTCCGTCGGGTTTGAACCTGCGACCTCGGGAACTAAAGGCTAGCATGGTACCTCTAGACCACGGAGGATGAGATCAAATTGGATGGCAACTGGAACTACGCTTTCACACTGTGTATAAACTAAAACAAACTATAGAGGAATAGTGGGTCACTTGGCATAAGATATGAGAATGAAGGATTAACATATTAGAAGTATTTAATCGCAAAGGCATTTCACTTACGCAGTCCTTCTTTCTGGTTTATTTTTGGGCTGGACGTCTTAGCATTATTACTGTTGCTCTCATCCGCAGATATAACCTCATTGATGTCCCCTTTGATGCTGCACAAAGAATCTGTATTTGTTGCTGAAGAGACTGCAGGTCCTGAGGATGTAGACTTCATGTTCTCCCACTGTTGCAGCTTTCCTCCAAATTCTTCTGTGGGAACAGAACTTTGCTCCTGCTCACTATTAGCAGCCTTTCCACTAGCAGATTTCCACAGTTGCCATTCGGCTATTTTCTTGCGGAATTGCGGTGTAACTGCGTAGCTATCATCCCTAAAATTACCAGCAGTGATAGCAGCTGGAGTTGATTTCTTCATCCTCTGCCATTCCTGGAATAAATTTATATTTCTTTATTTTATATAGCAATATATTTAAACAAAACAGCGCTGAAATACAGGTAAGTAAACTAGCTCAGTGTTTTACATATATAAGAAGTAATGATAATGATGGGTATTCTACCTTAAGGCAGGTCCAATCCTATTTGTCTAAACCCTCATTTTTATAACCTTGCCTCGCTGATATGTATTCTTCCGCGCTTCTTTTCCTTCCTCCTTTTCCCTGATTGGCTAATGTAAATCACTGAATGGCGATGTATAATAAACAAGCCCTGTGCAGTGCAAGGTTAGTCCTTAAAAGCAATAAAACACTCTGTCATCGTAGATGCACGTGCTTTCATCATCCGGAGAGGCAGGTTTAAACCGAAGGATCCTCCTACCTATTTATTGCTAAGAATTTACATACATTCCAGATGCATTAACTCTGTTACGCAATATATTTTATTCATACGGTTACGAAAATGTAAATTTGATAAGTCTCTTCGAATATATTAAGATGGCCATGATAAATATGGATCTATAGTGCATTTGCTTTAAGTTGAAACATGGAAAGTAGAAAAAATAGCACTACACTCCACACGACAGTTGGTAGTCCTTAACTGCCTAATCTCAAAATCTTTCTATTGAATCTTACTATTTAAAATCTGGGTTAGGTTGAAACATGAAATTTAGAAGAGAACAACCAATCCCCGCTTGTAACAATACGAATGCCAGCGAAGCTAGGACGACCAAAGGTATGGGGATTTTTCCATATTTTTTTTACCAAAAGTGCAACTAATACTAGGATGCAATAACCCAATCATTCTCGAGTATAATCACTGTAATGTGAAAAAATAATAACATCTTGCTAATCTTCTTCAGGAAATAGTGCTTGGAAACACATTTAGATTAGTGCATAATCTCCAAACGCATATTGGGAACAAATTCTGTAACAATGAATTTAGCTAAATTGGCTACTGATAATTCTAAGTTAGTGTCTGATGTAATACCATAAGTAGCCTTGAGAACAATTTCTAATTCTAAGTAGTGGTAGTGGTAGTGGTGGTATTTATTAAGTATTTAGTATTACATTAATTGCATAACACAGTCACATGGGTCATAAGACCGTACATGCTCTCTAGAAAAATACCTGGTCTGTGTACGTGACTTGCAGTATCAACCAGAAAACAATATTTTTTTATAATCACCGCACTATATACATACATATAAAATTGAAAAAAAACACTCTGAATCACACACTCAAACACACACACACACACACACACACACACACACACAGTCGCGCACAAGTTCTCAAGCACCACATATTTTTAAAGAAAAATTACATAAACACCTTATCTCTTAGTACACGTACTTCCATTAAGTATGTGCCCAAGCTTGGCCAGTTTTGGCTGTTTAGAATCATGTCCCAGCATGCTGTCCTCCGTCTGTTGGAAGCCAAAAATACTTCCGGCAATAGTTTTTTCCTAATACCCTCCGTCTGCACGCATGCTGCCAAAATATGCGTCCAGTCTTCTTGTTCCCCGCATAATGGGCAAATCCTCCTGCCATCGTCATCAACAATCTTGCGAGCTTTCCACCCTCCAAACCTAAGCCATGCTATTCCAGTCCTCTGTTTTATACCTAATTCCAAAATATATGTTTCCTTACCCCACCTAGTTTTTATTTCATTTTGTAGCTCCAATGTTGATCTTTGTCTACATTCAGATTCTATTTTCTGCCTGTTTATATCGCATAGTTGTCTTTTGACTTTTCTCACGGCACTGTGTGTATTTTCATTACCCCTTTGCCAGATATCATTTAGGCCAATTTTTTATAATTCGCGTTGCAACCCCGCCGCCCACCATTTTGGATGCTCTATGTTGTTCATTTGATGACGATAACATATTGCCCTCAGAGTTGTTTGATCACCTTTAATTATTCGCAGCCAGTACCTAACTACGTTTAGTTTAGCAAATACAGCATCTTCCCAGCATCCTACCTCACGAAGAACTCCGTAGTTTGAAGTACCCCTCCCCAACCCTAGAATGCGCTTCCAGAAATTGCATTGTATTTTATTTACATTATCCGCCCTCTCCCATCCCCACACTTCACTGCCGTATAGTAATGAGGACCTAACCATTGCTTCATACATGGTCTGTAATGTTTTTATTGGCATATCTGGTACCCGGGTCAATATCCTTAATACTTCAGAAAGTTGTCCAATCCCTTTGTGTTTTATTAACTCCATGTTCTTGTTCAATTTTCCGCCCATATCAAACCTTACTCCTAAGTAATCGAAGTGTTTAACATTTTGAATTTCTTCCTCCCCGTAGGTCCATTTTTCATGTTGGCCGTACACATATCCATTTTTAAAGGTGACTGTTTTAGTTTTAAGAATATTTACCTCCATACCCCATTGCCTACAATATTGTCGAAGAGCGTTTAAACCAGACTGCAAACCTTTTATCGTTTTAGAAAGAATTACAATGTCATCCGCGTACAAAAGAATTGGTATTTTTTGGTCTGCGATTGTCGGTGCATCTATGTCTTCCTCCGTCATCACGCTAACAACATCATCAATAAACAAATTAAAAAGTAACGGAGATAGTATGCAACCCTGTTTAACCCCCCTCTGCGCTATGTTACATTCTGATGTATTGTGCTGATCGGTCTTTATAACAAACTTAACTTCTTTATACATTGCCCTGAGTGCTCTAATCATTTTCCCTGAAAGTCCTTTACGTGTTAATTTCTCCCAGAGAGCACTGCGTTCTACAGTATCAAATGCCATTTTAAAGTCTACAAATACAGTATATACCTTACCACCTTTATTTCTCAAATTGTCACCAATTATTGTTTTCAGAACAAAGACATTGTCAATAGTCGAGAAACCTTCCCTAAATCCTGCCTGAAATTTAGAAATCCTATGATGTGTCTTAGCCCAACACTTAATTCTTTCATATAAGATTCTACTGTAAATTTTTCCAAATATAGAGAGCAGGAGATACCCCTGTAATTTCCTGGAATGCTGTAACTCCCTTTGCCCTTGTAAAGAGGTTGGATAATGGCGGTTTTCCATGCTTCCGGATATTCTCCGCCTTCAAATATTTTATTGAAGCTTTTTCTATAGAAATCTACCATTTTATTAACTTCTAGCGAGATCTTGAAAAACTCAGCTGACAAGCCCTCTATACCAGCTGCCTTCCTGTTTTTCAAACATTTTATTGCACGAACAACCTCTGCTGTGCTAATTTCATAATCAAGCATTTGCACAATTGGAGCCCCAGTCATCCCTTCAGCGGCCAAAGTATTTAATTGTATCCTAAACTCCCCTCCTTCATAGACTGTTTTAAAGTGCTTTATCCATTCTCCAGCAGGGATAGTTGCCTGAATGGACCTTCGCCTTCGAATCTGTCTAATAACTTTCCACATGTCACCAATTTCCCCATTTTCGACTACTTGACGTACCTCTTCTGCCTTTGCGTCCTGCCAAGCTGTTTTGCTCTGCTTTAGGACTTCCCTATATGACTTTCTTAGATTTGCAAAAGAAATTCTACGTTCTTCACCCCCCTCTCTTCTGTATTTGACAAGTGCAGATTCCGCTGCACTGATCACGGAATATTGTATGAATACATCAATTACATTTCCACGTGGTCCGTAACATAAGAGTTTGAATGTAATATCCATAACATTTGTCATTATTCCTTCAAATTAAGCATAGGAAATTGATTTTAAAGCTACAATAGTTTGCAGATTATATAAGCTGAAGAGTAAAATTCAGAGCAAATTTCAAGAACTGATAACCAAACACCGAAACTAATTCATAAATATTAGATTGACGTACTTGGTGAAGGTTTTCCTTCATAGCAAAAGTAAACAAAAGGTGACTGGTGGATTTTCCAAGGTGACTTGTAATCCCTCTCCTGACACCATAGAACTAAAAATTTCCATTCCGATAAAATATAACCAAATCCTGAATCCAGTCCCGTTAATTCTTTGTCTGGCTTCTCTAGCTTTCGTAGCACCATTAGTTCCTTGCCAGTGTCTATTTACAAAACTCGAATTGAAGACTAAATGTTTCGTTTCCGAAAATCTGTAACAGCTGGCTAATCGCATTAACAATCGCTCGCAATTATAACTTCACTTGTCTTGATTCACACTTAGCTCACCATTTGCACACTTGAAGCTTAACTTAATTCGTAACAGCTCAACATCCAAGGACTCGATGCCAAATGACATCAACAGCGATTTACGGTAACCTTTTTAGTAGCGTATAACACCTGTTCTTACCATATACAACACCACAGGCGGTGATTTGCGGTGACAATGGGCCCGACAATGCGCTGGCTCCTGTTTAAAAATATTTTATTCAGAATGCATCTCAGTAGCATTAGTGGATACACTTTTTCTTGGCGAAAACCATTTTCATTTTATGAGCGATATTTACTTTCCCTAGTGTACGTTGACACAACTTGTCAAGGAAACTTATCGTAGACGGCTTCAATTTTTATTTTATTACTTCCTTAAACTGTTTATTCGACGTTAGATAAGGTGGTAAATACCTCATTTTATTAAATTTCATATTTTGGCAATCCTCTTGGCACACAGTACATGATAACCTGATGGTTCCAATTGAGCGCTTGACTCGGTATAACTTCTGTCGTTGGCTGTTTCCCAGAGATAATCGAATCTTCAATCATCATGTTTGTAGTCATTGATCATTTGATACCAAACATCGCAGTATACCTACAAGAATAATTTAGTGGATAAAAAACACAGGTTAGGTGGAGAGTTTGTGTGTTCATTTTAAGAAAATATTTTAGAGTATAACTGAGAAAAAGCTAATAGTTTTTCTTCAACTAAAGCTTTAGAGAAGTCATAAAGACAGCCATGCTTCATGTTTTTACTTCATTTATGGTTAAGTCTTTGCGTACTTATATATTTTCGTAACAGAATGTAGGGAGAATGCCGCGAATAACAAATAATTTCTTCGTGATTTTTAAACAAAATTCACCATTGAAATTTAATTCTGTTTTTTATTTTGTGTAAATTGGATGTGGCCAACCTATTTTGGGTTTGGTTCAGTAAATTTATAGAATTTTTTGAAGTGCATTCTAACTAAAGTTATATTGATAAATATTTTGAATCTGAGCTAAAGTATTATATAAGCATTACTTAGGTATTCAGGTAAGTGTAACTGCAGGCCGTTATATAAAACATAATGTTTTAAAAGTCATCCAGTTATTCTTATTATGCATTTTTATTTTTAAAGTACATCATTTAATTTTACACGCTTTTTAAAATTTTCATAAAATAAAATATAGAAATACCCCTTATTGCAGTATTTAATAAGAACATTTCAATGCATTTCAAAGACCTGTAATGCTAAGTTGACTTTAGAACTTGCTTTTCATTTATAGATTTTTCAATATTGGATGTAAATTGTTATGTGCATATAATAAATACATTAGCAAGAAGTGCATCCGTAATAGCTGAACGTAGTTTATTCCTAATAACTAGACCTCGGGTTTTTAGGCCCTTAAAAACCAACTTTTAGGCACCTAAATTGGGCTCTATAAGTTTCAAAATAGGCACTAAATATCCAATTGCAGGCATCCAAAATACAGCTTCCGCAAGCTAAATATGATTTTATGTATATAAAATGTATTTCCACTTCCTAAAATCATAACATTAAAACTGCAATTAATTGGTGAATATTAAAAATCACATAGTAACAAAAACACAAACACGTTAAATTATTATTATGGCCAGAAAAATGTTATGTCTTAAATTATGAATGAATGGTTGCTAGCGCATAATTTGTGCTTATAAAGTAGAAAAAAGTCACTTTCAAAACTTGATTAGATCACAGTGGAAATGCAGCACACGCTGCAGATATATCACTGTGGCTTAAACGTTCAAGAGCTCATATGGAACTACCAAAGTTGCTTTCAAAACACAATATCTCGTTAAGAAATGCAATGTAAAAGAACTGCTTGAAATATGTTTGAAAAGGCAACAGAGAAAACGTGGAGAACTCTTGCTAACGTTTGCATATCAACAGTTAATGAAGGGGACGAGACATGTCAGTCACGGCATGGGAAATCCGTCACTGACCTTTCTTCCTCTTTGAAAGTAATTTCTGGCGTACTGCAGTCGCCAAAGGATGATAAACAGACCTAGAGGGGATAAGCATTCTGTTTTCTTTGAACAAAACACTTGCTAAAGTGCTAAAATAAACCATTTTCCTGGAACTCTTATTCCTAGAGCCAAACTATTATAGCGTGTTTGAATCAAACCAACCCCATGATATCAATGCTTTGTCTTTCATTACTGCGCAACACAAATGATAAAATAGGCACTAGAGGCTATAAAAACTTTAAATAGGTCTCAGTGATCAAAATAAGCATTTTAGGCATCACAAAACCCCTTCCATACGCTTATATTTTACGAGGAGTGGTCAGAAACTAACATTACAAGGTCGATATTCCTGGAGTTTCGTCCGTTATAGAGAAATTAGTAGTGTGCGATAATTCTAATATATGCGGTTGGCAATTGTGCAGAGTTTCAGCCACCCGCCGTCTACAGCGCTAGTTGTAGGTAAACACAAATGGCGACTCGTTTGGAAAACTGGTCTCGCGAAGAAATCCGCTTCCTTATTCGATTTCTGTGGGCGAAACATGTAACCGCGTCTGAAATTCACCAACAGCTGGTAGAGGTTTACGGAGAGACTGCAATGTCTCGTCAGCATGTTGAAGAATGATATCGAAAGTTTGCGGCCGGTAGAGAAAACGTCGCTGACGAGGATGTAGTGGCCGACCCAGCATGGCATCAACAGATTTGAACACAGTTCGCGTGGAGGAGCTGATCCAGGTCAACAGGAGGATCAGGTTACGACATATGACGGTAGAATTGGGAATGTCATTCGAAAGCGTCGGAAGCGTTTTTCACATTGTTCACGATATTCCGCAGTACCGGCAAGTTTGTTCCCGATGGGTTCCACGAAATCTGTTTAACCAACACAAGGAGAAGCGCATGGGGGCAAGTCTGCAACTTTTGCAACGGTTCTCCACGGAAGGGAACAGTTTTCTTCGCCAGTGTCACGGGTGACGAAACATGGATCCACCACTACACTCCCAGCAATAAGCAGTCTTCAATGGAATGGAAACACACCTCCTCTCCAAAGACAACGAAGTTTAAGGTGACGCCACCTGCCAAGAAGGTGATGTCCACACCGTTTTGGGTTAGCGCGGGTGTCATACTCGTGGACTTTTGAACAGACAGCATATAGTGACCGTTGACCGATACTGCGAGACCTTGACACGATTGCGCGAAGCAATCAGGAGGAAACGACCAGGACTTCTCACCGAGCTCATCATCTTCCTTCATGACAATGCGCCACCTCATACAGCTTATAAGACCACCACGCTGTTGCAGCAGTTCGCTGGGACATCATCGACCCTCCCTACAGCTCGGACCTCGCTCCAAGCGGCTTTCACCTTTTTCCTCACTTGAAAGAACACCTAGGAGCCGACTATTCGCTTCAGACGAGGAGGTGAAACACTTCGCGACAAGTGGCTGAACACGCAAGGACAGGATTTTTACCAGGAGGGAATATTCAAACTCATCTCACGAAGTGACAAGTACCTAAACCGATAAGGAGATTATGTCGAAACGTAACCTAATGTATGCACTATCAATTAGCTGTATTGGTTGTATGAAATAAAATGTACACGTTCACTACAGGCTTTGTAACCTCAGTTTCTGATCACCTCTTGTATATAAAACGTGAAGATATTTAACTACCTTTAGTTTATTCGTGCACATAAAAGTTATGTTTTTAACCTAAAATACGAGGTCTACTAATAAAATTCATAGCATAAAAGGTTTACACACAAATTATGTGCAGCCAAATCTGCTCATGAGCTTCAGAGTAAGATCGTGAATTTCAGGAAACTGGTCTGAAGGGACATACTCGTATTTCCAAAATCAGTCAAATTAGGAGAAAAGGGTGATCCTCGATATTTTTTAAACTTAGTAGGTACAAAGTCCTGAGTGGTTTTGGGTTTCTATTATTTCCATTTGCAAGGATGGGAAGTATTTATGAATCTCAGATTCTGAAATGCAAAATGGACTTATGAATAAATCCTTGTAGAAAGAGGAAGAACTTGTAATGATAAATAGGCAAATCTTGAGTGTCGGCAGGCCATTCAAATGTTTTAACGTGGCATTACTTGGCTCGCGGGTCTAGGGTTGCCCGCCCCTGCTCTAGAGTTTGCTTAAATTATTGGAATTAATTTGGAGTTATGGAAGCTTTTTGGAACTCCGGCGAAATTCAATTTATGTACCAGGAATGAGTTTTGGAACTGTTTCGCACAGTGAAAGGCTAAAATTTTATATCTCCAATAAAACAACACCTCATAACTCATATCCGATTTGAATCGATTTTAAAAGATTTAGAAATGGTCAACTCATTTATACTTGCCTGCAATTTCTTCCTGAAATGAGGTGAGAGGTTGTCTTCATCAAAAACCTTAAGCCCAATAGGATCTCTTTGTGCTCTGGTTGCTTCACTGCGGTCTATGGAGCGTTGGAAAGCATCTGAGGCTAGGGAAGTGGATGCTGGGTTCAGACCTCTACAGGTTGGCATGTAAGTGATTACTGAAGATGAAGATGCAGTTCCCGATCTGACCATTTCCCATTCCGTGAGCTTCTTGTGAAACTCCTGCGTCAGTTTCATTTGTAGCTCTTCGTAATTTCGTTGAATTTCTGCATGAATATCGCTTCTATCCGTGAGCTCATGGCTCTCTCCTAAAATCAAAGAATAGATTCAGTTATTGAAACAAAACAATGTAGCGTTGCATTTCTCGTATTAAAGCTGTGGAACAATACCCCAAGGCAGAGGCGGATATTCAGCTGCATCTACCTCAGAAGTCTACATTATCTAGGACGTTATTTTCATGAATAATAATACGACACATAAATCTTGTTCGAAAAACTCTAACATCATCGTATAAAAATCGAATGTGTTACACTCACATGACTTTTTCTGCCCACTGTCGTTTATTGCCTTCTTCCAATGGTTCAGCTATTGAAACGTATAGATCTAAAAATATAATTTAAAAGTCTGATGTGTTACATTCACATGACTTTCTCTACCCTCTATCGCTTATTATTGCGTATATTGCGAAAGCTTAGTTTTCTATTTAATTCATTTTAATCGAGATAAACATTTACAGAAACAGGTCCATTACACACTTCGTTATAGAAACAAAGGGAATAGCGATACTCAAATATTTTAGAACAGGACGCTATATGGTGGCCCTAAAATCCCATACTCTTTCCATGGAATCGCGAAAAACAACTGAATGGCGACAGAACTTTAAAAGAATGTTAAAGTATTGAACAATGCGAACCACTAATAACGGGTATCTCGGAAATGGGTTATGCCACAGAAAAGGTAATTTGAAATAAATTGTGCGTTTTTTTGTGTAGTGCATTTCCGTCTATCGCTCAACGTTTACCAGTTATGCAAGATTATATAAAATTCCTTCCGGATGACGAGGACTTCACAGGCTATCCCCAGAAAATTCAAGATATACCTTTTACTTGTCATGCAAATATCTTTAATATATGGCATTTTAATCAGAAATGGACAACAGATTTCGTCATAAAAAGTCTTCGTTTCAACGTGTTAGGCAAATGTCTTAATTCGACTATGTATTTTATTTTCGGTGAATTTATCGGCAGTCTTCCTTCATAACAAGCTTTGTTCAAAGGTGAAGTAGGTATGTTTTTTGCTATTCTGTGAGCAGATAGGTGTGCTCTTTTAGACCATCAATGTGCTTTGAAGCTTTTTCAGCTTCAACATGGTCCTTTGAATGTGTGAATTCCATATCTGTAAAGCTGAGGTACTGCCGCTTGTCTCATGGTGCACCTATGGGGCAGGATCGGTCTTGTATTGGTAAGGAGAGGAAGAGATACAAGAGGTGAGTGGGTGTAATGATGGGTGTCTTATCTCAGACCGTGGTGTTGCGATGTTCAATAATGATGCCGTTTATGGTTAAACAACTTTATTCGCACGCACATTAGATACTCTTCTTAGTTCCACTCCCCTACCGAGCGGGATGGTTCAGGCGGTAACGTCTGTGGCCCGCATTCGGGATGTCGTTGGTTCGATTCCCGTGGCCGGCCTTCCTGACCCATGGGTCTTTCGGGGGTTTTCCTGGATCGCCAGGCGAATGCTGGGAAGGATTCTCACATCCCCCGAATTTCCTATCCCTCCATTTCATCTCCATTCTCATTCCACTTCATCTTTCATCTGTTGGTCTCTTTCGCGGTCAGCGATGGTATTTAGGTGCACCGTGGCAGCGGAAAATGATGCTCTTTCTGACTCTCTCCATCCCTCGGCCTTCGGCTGGCTGCCGGGGATATCCGAACCTCATCAGAATAAGGGATATAAAGGGATTAGGACCTCCGTAAATTCAAGGTAAAGAACTTAAAATGTCTAAGGAAGTCAAATACATGAAAATCACTTTTGACTCCATGATGGACTGGAATCATCATTTCAAGAAAACAAAAAAACGTACGAAAATAACTTTTGAAGTAGTCAGACGCACACATGGTAAACGATGGGGACTAAGAATTCTATGACCTGCTATATCCATTGGATGTATACGGGATAATCATATCATCGATAACCTATGGAGCACTGGTTTGGTGGCCTAAGGTCCTTCAAATAGGCTCTAAAAATCAACTAAATAAAGTTCAAAGAACAGCATGTATGGCTGTTACAGGAGTTATGAAAACAACTCTTGAACCTGACTCCATTTCATTTAGTTGTACTGAAGGAGGCAAGAATGGCACTCTATAGACTGCAACACGCTAAGCAACTGAGAATTCTTGAAATAGATTCAAGTTTGCTAAGAATTAGGAAACACATATGCATCTTTAGAAATACTGTCAGTCTATATAATTTCAATTAAAAATTATATAAGAACTTCAGGGTCATTATTGATCCTGAAATTTGGACGAATAAAACTCTGGAAACTCCTGAGAAAACTTCGATGTGGTTTAGAGACGGCTCAAAGGATGGCTCAGGAACAGGGTCCGGAGTATATGGCATAAGATCAAGATGCAAAAAGTTTTTTTTTCCCTTGGGTGAATATGCTACTGTTTTTTAAACAGAAATTTATACTATTATTCAATGCATACATCAAAACATAAGGAGAGCTTACACTGGTAAACAGATCCCTATCTTCTCATAGCCACGCTGCACTTAAGGCTATAAGTAGTCATAAGGTAACGTCAGGACTGGTTTTAAACTGCCTAAACAGGCTCAAAAGCTTGGCAGAATAGAATGAAGTTCAACTCGTCTGGGTGCCCGGTCATAGTTGGCATAGGGGGAAATGAAAAAGCTGATGAACTTGCAAGACAAGGAGTAGGTTCACAATTGATTGGGCCAGAGCCGGCTCTAGAAACATCTTGATGTTTAGTAAGAGAGGCTATTAAGAACTGGTCCAAGTAGATCATAAAACCTGACTTAAAACTCAAGGAAACAAACATGGTAAACCATTTATTGGAAAACCATGTAAGACAAGAGCTGAAAGCTTACTTAAATGTAACAGACTTCAGCTGAGAATATTATCATTGAATTTCTCACGGACATGCTCCTGCGAAAAAGCATCTTAACACGATGGGAATGTTTCAGGGTAACTTAGTTTGCAGGTTTTGCACGAAACTGAAACAATCCAATGCTCCTGTAAGGCTTTGGCTCACAGGAGATATATTGCTTTTGGGAAAATGCTTTTAGAACCAGAAGAATTTGAAACTATATCTGTTATGAGACTGTATTCCTTGGTAAAGGGTGCAAGCATAATGAATTGGCTTTAAAACGATACAGGTAGCACAATAATCCCACGGCTGAAGTGTGTCCGGAGCCATGACGGAAATTTGTATCGTATGAGACAAGACAAGAAGCCTTGACTAACAGTTGGAGTTGAGGCATTATCAAGATAAAAAAAATTGCTGACAATTGGAGAATGTCAAACAGGAATAATTTCGGAATTAGCATACAATACAAAACCGGTTACATGCGTTTATACACAGAAAACTATTAATAAGAACACAATACAGTGAACAAGCTATCGCCCTTACATTTTTTTTATAAAGTGAGTATCGAGAGTCAGTGCTCAAAAATCAGTATCGGTATCGAGTATCGAGAAATAGTGGCATCGTCCCATCACTAGTTATAATAACGTAACCATTCACAAGTAACCCTTACGTTAGTTTCTGGCTCTCCTTAGAAGAAAGCAATATTATTCTTCAAAACATTGAAGGCGTAACATTTTGCGCCTGGTGACCATGGCGTTTGTTTTTCTTGGAAACCACTGATCTAGAAGATAAGTAAGCGACTTTCCTTTCCACTAACAGTCGCCAACCGCTACGCTTAGTGAAACATGGTGTTTAAAGCCCCTTGTACATGATCAAATTTGTTTTTCAATTCAACAGTTTACAAGAAAATTTGTCAAATATTTTTCAATGTTTGATATTGGATAAGACTTCACAAGATCTGGCAAGACTTAACAATGTCATAAATGTTTATTTACATGTTGCCTTTTTGCCAAACTGAACGCCTTCACAAAACATTGAAAATTTATCACGTGCAAAGTAATTTAGTATTAGCGTCACGATATAACAATTTGCAACAAAATATTGTTTTTATATAATCACATAACATTTTCATATATTAGAGCCCATGAAATCAGACTGATTACGATTAAGGAATACAATGGAAATAACACGAATTGATAGGTTAACCACACTATATAACATTGTATTAGTGGATTATTGCATACTTTGGAAATCTGCCTGGCAATTTCTTCATCTGCCCTCGTCTTCTTCACCTTGTGGTAATCCACAGAGCCTACAACGTACAGACATGACCAGCTTTCGTATGAACTAATCAGCTTGTATAAGTGTGCCTTGCACAGGGAGCCGTTTTTGTTTTGTTTACTTTTCCTTTCAGCCATGTTGCAGATTTCGTGACGCACTGTAAATACTCGTATTTCATTGGCTAAAGCCATCAGATCATTGTAAAATCTTTGATCGTTTAGTGCATGTCCTTATTTGCTTTCAAGACTTTCAAAGACTTTAAAAGTATTGGAAACAATTTGACAAGAAGCTGTGAAGATGTGACAACTCTTAGAAAGTCTTCTAAGGCAAAAATTTGATCGTGTACAAAGAGCTTAACATTTGCGAATATTAATAAAGCACACATATTGCACACAAATATTTTACGAATTATTAAGGTGTTTATTTGACCTTCTGCTTAAGCGTTGTATGTTAGAGCATTTGTGGAATAAGAGGAAGAAGAGCATTAATTGGACACTTCATTTTCTCCACCGCTTACACATAATTAATAGGTGGATTTCACTATAAAATTCTATATTCCGGTTTTACTGGAATTACACGTTTTTAGGTTCCATGAATAAAATATTTGAACAATAGTGCATGTGCGGCGTCTGTGAGAAACGTTATTCAAAAGTGAAAATATCCGATACACACCAAGCTTTGTATTTAGTCCAGCGCCTTTCAAAGATGCAACACAACGATTTCCACTGTTATTCCCATAACAAACATCCTTTAAGTGGAAAGTTTTTCATCGCTTTTTATTCTTTTGAAAGCTGATACAACGATTTTGATTTAAACATATTTTTGAGGTCTTATTACGAGAAATCTAATATACAGGGTGAACCATTTAAATTGGGACTGTACAAAATCTCCAAAAGTAAGCGTTGTAGCAAGAAATGTCTTTAATAAAAGTTGCTTGATATTATGGCGGAAATTAAATGCCATCAGTCGTGTTTTGTTTATTTAATTTTTACACGGGAACCTACAATTAGGGTCAATTTAAATTGACCCTAAAATGACCATCACAACGTCCTCAAAATAAAACACGACTAATGGCATTTACATTTCCTCATAATATCAAGCAAGTTTTATTCAAGACATTTCTTTCTACAACGCTTAGTTTGGAAGATATTGTACAGTATCAATTTAAATGTTCCACCATATATATTGATTTTTAAAAATAACTTTGAATACCTCTTAATTCATTTTGAATGTTACATAACTTGGAAACCACAAGAAATAGTCAAATCTATTACGGAAAACAGAGGTCATTAATATGTACAATTTATGTGAAATAATGCTTTTAGTAGCATTATCCGTTTCCGAAACATTCCTTGTTTTGTATTTACATATTCCCAAGAGTGCTTTATCCGATAGGACGTATTTGAAAGTTTGTTATTCTTTTTATTTTCTCTACCACGTACCTAGTAGAGAAGGTATTGTATTCCACCCAAAAATTCGATATCGAGATTTCAAAGGAAATACATGTTTCGAGGCCCTTGAATAATAAAAAAAAACATTTTTAGAAAAAAAAGTTCATACGCGTGTGAGCAAAATAAATCAAGAACGAAAAGTCCGGTAAATACTAAACTTGGTATTTAAATTCAGTATCTTTCAAAGTTCGGACACGAAGATTACCAAGAAAGCCCCTCTACCAGAAACGAGAGAAAGAAAAGAATTTTTCTTTACGTGGAAAATTTTTCGAATTTTTTTTATTTTTTAAACAATAGCTCTAACGATTTTGATTAAAATGCCACAGATTTAAGTTAGTTAAATGACAAATAAAACATTTATCTTGAATTTTCTGGGAATAGCCTGTAAAGTCCTCTTCATTCGGAAGGAATTTTGTATAATTTTAAATAACGGGTAAGCCATAAGACATGGACAAAAAAGTACTACACAAAAAATGTAGATATTTTTAGAACACACAATTTATTACAAATAGCTTTTGTTGTGGCTTCAGCTATTTCTGGGATATTCGCTGTTATTGGTTTGAATTTTTCAATACTTTGCCATTTCTTTGTTACTCGCCATTCAGCTTTTACTCGCGATGTTTGCATCTCCAGCGAAATGTATAATGAAACGAATTCTGCAAACGTTTATCTCAATAACATGTAGCAGACAGAAAAATAAGATTTTGTAAGAATAGTTTGTAGAAACTATAAAAACTAAACGATAGTAGGTAGAGAAAACCGTGTGAATGTAACACATAAGGGTTTCTTTTAGTTTTCTATCACTAGAGTTCGTTACTTCGAGGTATGATATAAATAGCCGAAGTTTATTTTTATTTCCATATCTGTGTAACTGAACATACTGCTTACTATGAAGTCAAGTAAGCATTTATCGTGAATAACGTAGCATTTATTAGGATCGCTTTTTATATGATTACAGTACTATATATGGGATGTATGTGAATTTTAATGCATAGAGAAAGTAATGTGAGTGTTACACATCATATTTTTCATTCTTTAATTTATAGGGACAGCAGACATTTCCACTGAGCAGCTCTCTTAGTGCCAACGAAAGAAGAAACAACATGAAAGACTGAGATCGTAAACAGGTAGAAATTCCTCACACTGCCAACTTGTAATGTCATCAACCTGTTATGCAATAAAACACTTGGCATCATGTGGTTCTTCCTCAGCTATCAGGCCTATTTAAATAACATTGCCATTTGTTTGTTTCAGTTGGCTAACAGAGCGAATGAAATTGTATGTGTTTGATTGGGAACCAATGCATTTTTACTTTCTCTACCACGTACACAGTAGGTGGATAAGTTCTTGCATTTCACCCAAAAATTCGACAACATATCACGGAAATACATGTTTTGAGGTCCGCTGAATCCAAAAAAGCCGATTTTGGACAAAGGTCCGAGTTGGGTGTCTGTGTGTGTGCTTATGAACAACGTAACTCAGAAACGAAAGGTGTCATAAATAACAAACTTGGTATTTAAATTCAGTACCTTGCAAACATCCGATATGAAGATTTTCAGGAAAATCCTCTCATCCTTAACGACCATTTACATGGAACATTTTTCGAATTTTTTTATTTTCTTAAAATGGCTCCAAAAATTTCGATTAAAATACTATATATTAAAGATATATCATGACAAGTAAAATGTATATCTTGATTTTCCTGGAATAGCCTGTGAAGTCCTCTTCATTCGGAAGGAGATTTGTATAATTTTGTACAAATGGTAAATGTTAAGCGATAGACAAAACGCACTGCAGAAGAATTTTAAACCTCTTTAAAACACACAATATATTTCAAATAACTTTTATTGTGGTTCGGCAGTTTCCGAGATACCCGTTATTAATATTTTTAATTGTTCAATTCTTTGTCATTTTTTGAAGTACTGGCAACATTCAGTTGTTTCTCGTGGTAGCGTGGTAAGAGTATGGAATTTTAAGGCAGGTATACAGCACCCAGTTCTTAAATATTTGACTATCGCTATTCCCTTTTCATTTATAACGAAATGTGTAATGTATCTACTGCTGCAAACGTTTGCCTCGATTAAAATGAAGTAGAAAAATATATTTTCGTAAGAATAGTTTTATACCCATTAATAAATGATAGAGGGTAGAGGTCACGTGAATGTGACACATCAAATTTTCTTGTTTATTGTTCTGGAATTTTCTGCTTTTAATGAGGTATAAATCAGTTTAAAATGAAAACTAAAAGTAGGTATGTTGTCTCTAGTATGTTTTTCTTGTCTCACTTTGAGGATAATTTCCCATAAATTTGCTTTTTACGTCAATATTTGCTCTGCTTTTAGCAGAAGTAGGAATCAGATATTTCCAGGATTTGTCTGTTTAAATAGTTTATACAACTAAATTGTTTTTTTTAAGTTGTAATACTATTAAGCATTCGGACGAAAAATATACATACTGCAACTATAGAGATAAATTGTGCTTTATAACCAGTCACACATCATGAGCAAAAACATTTTCTAAATCTCTTAATTCATAACTAATACAGTGCGGTCTTTTTAAGGTTAGGATACAGACCGACTATATGCGCTATATACGCCACTTATAACAAGGTTAGTTAGTACTCATTATAGTACATTTTACTATCACTCGTGAGTAAGTAATGAAGGAGTTACGGGTCGAAAAACCCTCAGTGTACTAGACAGTGTACTACGCGTATTCCGTGGCCTCGCCGTAAAAGGACCGCACTGAACTAGGTTTATATTTGCTGTCTGTAAAAGTTTCATGTTCTCGGATAGTAGGGTTTGTAAAACCATTAACTTACGGTCATTTAGTATTCATAGCTCAGGACGCTCAGGTCTACTTAAGAATTTCCGAAATTTATAAATCATATTTAAATAATATTTTACGATAAAATCGTTTTGGAACTTAGCTTTAAAGCTAGAGGTGATCATACAGGTAAAATAATTTACCTGAACAACTCTTTCAACACGCTGCTGAATGCAATTAATTATTTGCACCATGTTTCAGGAAGTTTATCGTTAATATTGAGAGAATCGCAGGGATTAAGCGGTTTGAATTTATCTTATTGGTCTTTGATTATGCTGATTAACCTTTATTATCGGCCTTGCGTTTTCCAGAATACGATGGCTACACTAAACGTGGTCAAGTGAATCTTATCCGAGGCTATTGTTCACATAAATAAAATGTGAAGCATTAATGTATAGTTTGTTTTCGGAGAAAATATCACCTGTTATCCCAAACACGCGTAGTTGCTACAAGGACCGTTTCAAGGTTTCGGCCTTGAATTCATCATTGTTGTGGAAGAGTTTGACTTTCAGAAATTTATTTATAGCTTTTGTAGGTATGTTCTTTATATGACGGTATAATGCATCGTATAATGTCTCCTAGGGAATCATGTTTAAAAATTTGTCAGTTTATCATGGACTCGTGACAGGAGGTCTGGGTTAAAACCCCGCAAAGATCGTCCTCGCCGGCTGAGGCTTTTTCACGCTTTTCTCAGTCCTCATAACTTGCAAATTCCGAGGAGGTAACCTAAACTTAGGCATGGAACGTTTCCTTCCCAAATTTCCTTTCCCAATTCTTCCATTTCATGTATCACCAATGTGCACCGCCTATGGTGCATTAAGTATTAGGAAATTTGCAAAGGAGCGACCTAAACCGGTTTCGACGCTCGGCTTTTGCGATCTCTCTCGATGAATGGTCGCTAGCACTCGTACTCTCTCCGCTCGGCCTGCATTGCCCGGAGTATCACTACTCGATCATGCCGAGTGCTCGTATTCTGTTTAAACATGAGAGTAACGCAGAGTGACTGGTAGTGTACATAGCTTTGCATTCGTAGCGTGAGTATTGTGACTGTCCGGTTTTACAACTGTCACTGTTCTCAGTTCTCATTGCCACTGTTTCATCTCTATGTAGTTCAGCTTCAATGGGAGTTCATTTCGTTCACACTATCACTTCACTAGATTAGATTAGATTAGATTAGATATTTGACAGGGAGATGAACAGGAAAGACACACCCCTACCTGCCCACACTGAAAAACCTACATGTTTTTCCAATCATCACCTCCATAAACTTTAATAAGTTTTATTAGATACTATCTCATTTGGATCAACAGTTCCAAATTGATTGTATTTGAATATTAAGTGCGAGCCATTTCCTCCTCTGCACCACACATCCTGCATCTTGGGTCCTCTGAAAGCCCCATTATCTACAGATTTTTTTTAAAATTCCCATGACCAGCCATCAAACATACCATGAGCCTCATCTGCTTCCTACTTAATTTAAGGACAGCAGTACTCTTAAGACATGGTTGTTACATCATCTTTCCATATCTTTGTTCCTGGAAATGTTTCCAGTATTCTATATACTGTCTTTGAATCCAGTCTAATAGATTTCTCCTCACTATTAATTTCCGCATTCGGAAGGTCCCGGGTTGGATTCCGGTGGCCGTCCGCTCTGACTATGGAGTTTTTCGTGGTTTTCCTCTGGTCGCCTAGGCGAATGCTGGGGTGGTGTATTCTACCACGATTTCTCCTTTCCTTCATTTCCTGTCATCTTTCAGGCAGTGTCTCCGGGTTCCGTAGTGCGTCTAGTGATGGCCAGATGGCATGGTTGCTGCGCTTTGGAAAGATTTCCCTCCGCCAATGACAGGGCGCGTTGTCCTGCCTGCAAGGGCCGCTTCGTCGCCCTCTCGCGGGACTGCGCGTCTTCTGGCTGAGTGCGGGTGTTTCGAACTGGAAATGATAGGGACTCCGTGCGTCTCTGGGATCCAGTCTGCCTACGGATCTGCGACCTCCTGCGACTCCGTCACTTCATTCCTGCCTCCCGAGAGGTGTAGATCTAGTTGGTCGCAGTGGCGAAGTGTCCCCCTCCGATAATTATATCCTACATTCTACCATTAATTTGGTAATACCCAAGAGCGGTTCTAGTTCTGTAAATGGGGCCTTCGCTCCCATTTTAGCCAGCCTGCCTGTTCTAATTACCCCAGTGTGGACAGGGACCCATGCTAGATCGCTTTACTAAGGTGAACTAGTTCAATTTTCCGTACCTTCGCTTTCTTCGTGACGTAGCCACTTCACGCTAGACAGTTCACCTCACTCAGCAGTCGAACACAAGACCTCCACAACCCGTTGCTCCGCAGTAGCACTCGCTGCACGTCGCAACAGCCGTCACCAACTCATTCGGAGAATCACTCTTGAGGTCGTACGGGAAACACACTCGCCTCACTCGCACTAACTGACTCACTTCCGCGAGAGCTGTTGCTTGTATAGTCAGTGGATTTTTTTCCACGAGCTTCTAGAACGTTCTAGAACTATTTCGACACACTTTCTGGGGTGAAAAGAAGCTTCCAGAGGTTCTAGTTATCTGCCGATAGCGCGCCGAGTGTTTACGCTGGCGAGCGGCAGTTATCGTTGTTTATTCCGACTGCCTGGCGTCGACCTCCCTATAACCTTAGACCATAGCCGCTGCGTCACAGTATCCTACATCAAGAATAGCGCATAGTACCTACTTCATAATATTGTACTGTTCGGCAGTGATTAACTTCTCTGGGAGTCATACTGGAAACCGGAGTTCAATCTCCCATGGCGAACAATTTGTTTGTTTCTTTTTTGCCGCATTACGTTTTCATACATAAATATGCTTAGACTAGAGAGGCTACTATCTATTGCATTCGCTCACTTCCAGGCCTCTAGTAGGTATGCAGTAAAAGCGGGTGTTAAATACTACTTTAAAATATATGTTGTTACATTCACATGACTTTCTCTGCCCATTCTTCAACAAACTATTCTTAAAAATGCTTATTCTTCTTTCTACTTCATGCTAATCGGGATAAACATTTGCAGAAGTGGTTTTATTGGATATTTCCTTGTAGGTACAATGGAAATAAGGAAAAACAGTAGGCTTAAGCGACAGTCAAACCTTTCTCTAACCTCCATTTGTATTAGTGAATTTGCATACTATTCCTACGAAAGCTTGTTTTCTACCTACTTAATCTTAATCTACATAAATATTTGCAGCAATCCTTACATAACCTGTTTCATTATAGACACAAACGAATAGCGATAGTCAAATGTTTAGGAACTGCACGGTATATGCTGGCCTTAAAATTCCACACTCTCTTTCCATGCAATCGCGAGAAACAACTGAATATCGACAGGTATTTAATAGAATGACAAAGTATTGAACAATTGGAACCAATAATAACAGATATCTCCGAAATGGCTACGCCACAAAAATTTTGTTTGAAATAAATTGTATGTTTTAAAGATATCTACACTTTTTGTTAGTAAGTTTTCAGCTATCGCTTAACGTTTAGCAGTTATACAAGATGATACAATATTCCTTCCAAATGAAGGCTTCACGGGTTATTGCAAGAAAATTCAAGATGTACATTTTATTTGTCATGTAAACATCTTTAATATATTGTGACGCAGCTACGTGCCACGATATCAGTTGGCTGGCGCGGACACTTAAAACCTGGACAATGTCACAAATGGCGTTTTAGTCAAGATTGTTAGAGCCGTTTTTGAGAAATTCAAACATTTTGAGAGAAAGTTTCCATATAGAGAATAGTCTGGAATTGGGGGATTTTCTTGAAAATATTCGTAACACCGAGCGGGATGGCTCAGGCGGTAACGTTTGTGGCTTCTATTCCCGTGGCGGATCGCCTTGACCCATTGATTTTTTCGGGGTTTCCCCTGGTTGCCAGGCGAATGCTGGAAAGGATTATCAAGTCCCCCGAATTTCCTGTCCCTCCATTTCACCTCCATTCTCATTTCGCTTCATCATTCATCCGGTTGGTTTCTTTCAGGGTACGTGTCGGCGAGAGGTCTCGGCGTGTGCAGGGCAGGGGAAAAGGATTCTCTGTGGAAACCTTCGTCCGCGGAATGGCGACAGTCTCCGCGTTCCCTGTCCCCAGGGGATGTGTAAGCCCACAGGGTGGAGGGAAGCTAGCTGCAGCAGTGCTCATCGAAGAATTTAAATCTGCAAATACGTCTGGCTGTCGTATCCCCTGGTCCGAGCGCCCTCTGTCTTTCACCTTATCCCTCCCGTCAAAGAAGTATGTAGGTCGACGTGCTAAGTCCCCCTTCGCGTTGAATATTAATCCTAATATTTGTGTTGCATCTTTGGAAGATACTAAACTTAAGGGCCAAGTTTTGTATTTATCCGACCTTTCGCTTTTGAGTTCTGCTGTTCACACATACACGGAGCTTTTTCTAAAAACGTTCTTTTTTATTCAGGGGCCTCAAAACATGTATTTCCGATGAAATATTAATATCTAATTTTTGGTCGAACCTTCTCTACCACTATGTACAGTCGGGTGCCAAAAAAAAGTGCCGATATGAGAAACAGCGGTTTAAGTTGGCAATCAATAATTAAGACGCCTCTGCCGCGCCTTCCATCCCCCATTCGGTTACAGAGGTTAATGGTTGAATGCCGAACCAATAAGAGCCGCACTCATTCAGGGGCTAGCATGGATAGTCTTTGGGAGGTCTATTGTTTCAACCATTCAGGTGACATATGCCGATTCTCCCTTTCATCGCCCAGTTAGGCCTGACCTTTCTTCATAGGGTAATGCTAGCATATCGGACTTCAGCTAAAACCAATTATAGGATGGCACACCTAAGGCAGGCGCTGAACACAAATGATGAGGAGATTCTGCCAACATTCAAGAATAGAAAGCACTAAAAGAAACAAAAAACATCCGCTTTTTTTGCACTCGACTGTACGCCCAGGCGGCAACGTCTGTGGCCCGCATTCTGGATGTCCCGGGTTCGATTCCGGCGACTTCCACTCTGGCCCAATGGTTTTTCGTGGTTTTTCTGGGTCGATAGGCGAATGCTGGGGTGCTTCATCTTCTACCATGGCCCTCCTGCCTCTCATTTCCTGTACCCATCATCTTCCTTGTGATCTGATTCAGGGTTGTACGACCAGGCGACGGTGTTCGGCGGATTGCGGCTGGGCGGTGGCTTGCGCTCTGTAGAGGATTCTTCCCTGGCATCGCTACGGGGTCTGTTCAGTTAGGTCTTTCCTCCGAGTGGACTCCGCCCCAGGGGGACTGCCGGAGGTTTAGTGGCTTGTGCGTAGGAGGGCGGCGTGGGATGTGTTCAACCTGGAAACATTAGGGATTCTGCCTGTGCTTGCGCCCGTCGTAATCCGGATCTGGTCCCCTTCGGGTCTCTCCCTTCATCCCTCCCTACCGGGAGTCACTGGAAGGAGCACAATGGGCCGACTGGCCTGCGTGCGGTGCTCTACCCTGATTTCCGGCGCCCCCTCCGTTCGTTCACACCTTTTATCTTTTACCACTATGTACGTGGTAAAGAAAGTAAAAAATTATCTGTTAAAAACCTATTGTGCTAGCTAAAACCCAGCAACCAATCATGCTGCACACTTGTATTGTAAAATAATATTACTCAGAAATTTTAAAGAAAATGGCAAGCTTAAAGTTAATAATTGTATTTACATACCTTCTGCAGTAACATCGGTAGGTGTGGAGCTATCTTCTTGTTTAATTTTTTGAATTCCTTGTTCTTCGAATTCCCCACTGTTGACTTCTTCAGTATCTGGAAGGAGTGGAAGGTTTCAATCATATTAATGTACTTTATCTACAGAGTGTCCCACAAAGAGGTTTACAGTCTTTGAACTGTAATAACTCGGGACAAAATTAACAAAACTATGATATTTTTAAACCACAAGGATGTTCAAGACATTACTGATGATGTTCTAATGTGGAAGATGTTCAAAATGTCTTCCATTGACAGCAATACATCGTCTGGAACGCTGTGGAACATATCGACAAACATGTGATATGGTTTCCATAGGAATGGATTCACAGGTAATGACACCGCCTCTCTCATGGCATCCAGCGTTCGTGATCTTGTGGCGTAGACAGTGTTCTTCAGAGTTCCCCACAGAAAGAAGTCTCACGAAGTTAGATCGGGAGATCTTGGTGGATACTCGACATTTTCTCGTCGGCCT
This sequence comes from Deroplatys truncata, assembly GCA_030765065.1. Lineage (NCBI taxonomy): Eukaryota > Metazoa > Arthropoda > Insecta > Mantodea > Mantidae > Deroplatys > Deroplatys truncata. The sequence goes on along the minus strand of CM060990.1, from coordinate 127,678,345 downwards.
ATCCACCTCTCAGCAAATGTTTCATTCAGGAATTGCCGCACATCTCAAGATACAAAGAAAAACAAATGAATGAATGGCAACAAGTACTAATCAGGACAGATCCATATAAAAAAAGTTCCATCAGGTTATCTGTAATACTTTCTCTGTTATTAATGTTCAAAGAGTATAAACCCCTTTCTAGAATACCCTATTTTTATTTGTTATACATACATGTTCTCTTAAATTCTTCGCTCAGCTCCGTAGTGATCGCACTTCCACCAGCTGAAACAAGTTGGAACAACGAACGAAGAACTGTCAGAAGAAACTACTTGTTTGTGCTACTGGAGAAATACATATGACGATGTAGCGAGTGTGGTAAAAATTCTGAACTGGCCGCCAAATTACTGCAGGAAATTAGTATCCTAAATAACTGGTAAATATCATGTCGATCTCATCTAGTAATTCATCTACGCGTTACTTCCTACATATATTTTAATTATTGACAAACGTTAGAGATAATAAATGTTACGTTTCGCTACAGCTTCCTCAAAATCGTATATGTCCTAAAGCGAGTACTGGGATACGGTTTTGTTGTTTGGATTGCTAATTCTACAGAGTGCCAGGGAACCCTCTCTGCATCGAGTCGTCTTACTTGCAGCTAAAAATCAAATTTAAGTTGGCAGCAGAAGGCAGGCAAGCAGGCCTGCCGTCATTGGCATAGGTATTCTACCATTGGTAACGGCAAACTGAAGGGTGATGTGCGTGATATTTTAGGGGTAGTCGGTGTATATTGCAGTGTCCGTGATTTTAGACAGAATATTTTGACTGTGCAACAGTATACTGGTAATAATGTTCGGTATTGAAGAGAAAGCTTTTTAGTGGAACACGTTTTCCTTCAAAAAGATGATCGGTTGACGAAAAACGTAAAACCAATATTTCGTGAGTGTCTTGCTAATTCCAGGTGACCAAATATGAATGAGGTTTGATAAATTACGTGTGATCAACTAAGTTCACAGCGTACCCAGAACAACCAGATCTACGATTTGGCAGACGAAAAACTTGATCAAATCTCAGATATGCTGCTTAGTTCTGCAAGGTCAACAGGTAATTAACTCAAGAAACCGGAATCCCTAAGTAGACAACACATAAAGCTAAAAAGAACCTCAGTTGTGTCCTTATAAAATTACAAAGTTAATGAATTAAAACAAAATTATTACGAGAGGAGATTGCAGTATTGTGAATGGTTCCAAAATTCACAAATCGACATGGACTTAAAAATGTTAACCAAAATTTTATTTACAGACGAAACATGGTTTCACTTATCCGGTTATATAAATTCTCAAAATTCACGAATTTGGTCTTCAGACAATTCCAATGCAATAAGATATCTTCAACAATATGGGTAAACGAGTTGAAGTCTACCTTCAACACCAAGGACAACAATCTCAGCACCTGCTAGGATTGTGGTGAGTACACAGTTTACGTTTTGTTTCGATACAAGCTGCAGCTCGTGCTGCCAACACAACTGTTTCTGCTAGAATCCTCTCCAGCATGTATTCGCTGCGGAGAAAGTTTTCTGGCGCACTGTATAGTCACAGTAAGGTTTCAATTTGGTGAAGCTCTAGGAAACTGAATAACAAGAATTAATAGCACAACTCTTTTCCTTAGACACGAACCCATTTCTTCGAAGAAGCTCGAATTGCGGTTGGGACTGGATGGTACAGAGCTGCTAATTCGACCTTCTCCTCCGTCTTCATCTCTTCGTCCAGTCAGAAAGGCCTTCTTCACCTTTGTCCATTTCGATGCTCGACGATGAGAAGGTGGTGACATACCAGAACCAGGAGCAGCCCTTGGTACAATCTGCAAAATGGCCACACAATCTTATATTATAACTTTACTTAAATGATGAGAATAATAATAATAATAATAATAATAACTGAAGTCAAATTACACATTAAACCAATATAATTAGCCTCACTGTTACATGTGTATCATTGTGAAAACTTCACTTGACGTTCATAAAAACGAAAATTCAAGAATGATTCCTCGTGTATTTTATATAAAATTAATTTTATTATTATTTCATTAACTAGCAGTCTGTGGCCTAATATTTTGGAGTGGGTAGTTTATATTTGTAACAAAACATCTAGTATTTTTTCTGTGAGTTTTAACTTTTGGATAAAATATCTGATGTTCGCACATAATAATGGACAACATTGAGGTGAAATATTACATTACCAAATGGTGTGTGTAAACACCTAATAGCATAACCTTATTTTTTATCAAGTCCTCTCGAATATGTATTTTTGTTTTTATTATAGCAGAAGAATGGCTGTAAGAGCCACTTGAAGGGAATGATGCAGGAAACATTTAAGATGAGCCGCAGATTTTCTGCTAGTGATACCCATACCGCACATCCTTCACTTTTGATACTTCTTATTTTTCACTTGATTCAGTGTCCTGTAACGCTAAGAACATAAGCTGCAACATTACATTTATGGAGTAAAATTTCAACGTAATGGCTACTCATTGGTAGAAGATCGGACTTGGTTCGAGCACTGACTATGATCTCAGATATTTCTATAGTTCATTTGTTGACTTTCAAAGGTATGGATTAGGATTAGTCAGACCGAGGAGGTCCTCCCAGCCACTTGAGCTCAGCGCCCCACATAGGCTATCGAAGGCCCTTTGTGACTTATGTGACCCCTGGGGAAAAGGAATTAGTAGGAGACACGAAGGGCCGCTAGATCCGGACGACATTGCGCGCTAGCAATTACGGGGTCTTTAACGATTCCAGAATTACGCCAGTCCTGACGCCGGCGCGAGCTGCGCCATCCTCAACCCGGGGTCCCGGGAACGAGCCCGCCAGAAAAAGGTGCCAGCTGGCCATCTAAGCGCCAGAGAGAAATCTTTACGCACCACAAACTTCACCGTCCCACTGCTACGAACCAATCGTCGTCGCCTGGTCCTACAACTCTGAAAAATGAAACAAATGAAATTATGGAATATTAAATAATGGACAGGACATTCGTGATAGAAGAGAAGTCACCCAGCATTCGCCTACCGACCGGGCAAAACCGCGACAAAACCCAAAGACAGATTAGCCGGCCCGTTTTTGGAGTATGACCTCAATATCCTTACAATGGAAGGCAATCATGTTCACACAGTTTCCAGGACGCTGTACACCCATGGACAAAATAAATGAGTCATCACCTGATTCCATGATTCCATTCGTAGAGCTTCGTGTACCTTCGTAACAGCTGTGCTTACAACGCACATGCAGGAACTGCAGAATGGCCTTTGCCTGTGAGGGCAATGATCACCTTTAAACGGTGTTTCTCGGTGGTGACGCTTATAAGCTACTGAAAACAGAATACAGAGCAAAGTTCCGTTGGCCGAGAGGTTAAGATGGCACTGCTTGTGCTCATAAGCTACTCGGTTCAAATCTCGCATTTATTATTGTTATTTTTGTCTCGTTAATTTCATGACGGATGTGTAGAACATAATATTACATTAATATAACTTTAGGATTTTAAGTTTTAGGCATATCTATCCACATAAAAACATAATTCTCTTGAAACACTCGTTTTAAATAACTAAAGAAATAAACGCAAATACATTATTATCTTTTAAAACTAAAACAGATAAAAAATAAACAAAATGAATATCGTGTGTAAGAACCCTGAGCACATATAACTGCCCCAAATTTTGGGGTTGTTGTAGATGAAATTAAATATCTGTAGTAACGTGGACGAGAAGCTCAGACATCCCAGGCTTCTTGAATTTGTGCCCAGAAGCCATATTTTGTCCTTCGCGCATTCGCAGGAAAATTCCAGCGCAGCCCCCTTTTCCTCTCAGCCCACACATTTCCATTAGAGTTCAAATCTGGTGATCAGGGAGGCCAGTCTATCACTCTGTTATCCTTCCTCTCTGAGAACCAATTTGAAACCTTTCGACATATGTGGACAGGATGATTATCCAGTACCAATTCAACAATTACATCAGGATATCTTATCCTCACAGAGGGAACAAAAATATTATCAAGTATTGCCGTGTATTGTACACTGTTCAATGCATCGTCGAGCTGCCACAACACACCTAGACCGTCACTTGATATCCAACGAGATACAGATATGCGACCATGATAAAACTGTGAAGGCACATACTTTGCATCGTAGTAACTATTCTGTTATGAACTTTACCAAATGCAGTATGAAATGCAGTAGGTATATCGAAAGTAATTAGTCACTGTGTGTTTTTAAACAGAAGAAAGAAAGAAAAAAAGTGTTTGTTACATGCGAGAAGATAACATGCGCTCTAAACCACAGAAGTACCCTAAGTTTTGCCACAGCGCTACAGAGAGCACACAGGGAAGGTAGCATGTTTAATAATGCCGTACAACAACTTACTGCAGCGGCTACACAGCTGTATTGCGTATGGTGTAAACAAGACGCTGTGGCGTGTAGTACTTGGAAAATTTTGGCATTCACGACATGACTCATCTTTTTTGTCCACGGGTGTACATTACACAAAAATTGCGGAAATTTCACGTAAACCATTGATCCTTATACTCAAAGTACGAACACGCGGTAACGACGTGCAATGGAAGCACGGACATAAGTATTTTATACTGGACTACAAGACAAAATCGAGATGTTTTGCGACTTCGGACTGTTTAAGTAAGATGTTGGATATCAAAGCATGATAGTATTGGCCAATAGCATAAATACCGGTTAAGCCAGGGTGGAAATCAATGTCGTTCCAAACACGGTGATCCTTAAGCTGGGTGCATAATCGATCGCGAATGGAACGAGAGGATGATAACACCATGTACAGAAACGACAGGAAGAAATCAACACGGCTTCCCTGGACAAACAGCATTTGTTACCGTTTCTAGGGTACCTCAGGACGTCATGACTTCATTTTATTGGGTGGTGCCGTCACCTTGTAGGTGCTATCACGCCTTGTGCTGTGTATCGCACCAATAAGCATACCTATACTAGTTCTGTCAACTCATTGGTAAATTACGAATAGGTATAGGTGAGGAATGGCGACCGATTTTGTCGATCTTTCGCGAGGTTAATTGCGAATATACAACAAATGTCTATTTGGATATGCTCTTGAATATGGGTCAATTCTCGAGATGTTAGCATTTTAGTCCTCAAACATCAGTTATAGGTCCGCATATAAATTAGCGTTTCCTAGCTATTTACATGTTCTTAAACAGGCAATCTATAGTCCCTTTCCTCCTTCAACGCACTAAGGTGAAGGAGGCGCCAGTGGATATCTTAAGTCACGCCTATTAACGTCATTCCAGACGATCAGAAATCGAATGTAGATTACTTCTTGTGGGATGTGTACAATGAACCAAGAAAGGCAACAACAAGCAGCAACCCTAATCTCAATTTGATAACAATAATTATTGTGAACGTGTGGATATTTAAGGCTAGTCCACACTAAATCAGGAATGGGACAAGATGAGGGCAGAAAGTGAAAGATCTGAGCACTGAAACCCCTAGATTCACAATAAGCCAAGAATGGAAATGGGAGAGCATTTGAGTTTGTACCTTATTGGCTGGTATTTAAGGCGCAATTTTTTCTTTGAAAAAAGTCTGAAATACAGTATGCGTCTTATATTCATATTCTATTTCTTTAATTTCTGGAAATTTAGTTATAACTACCGATATTCCCTTTCATTTCCTTCTTGTGCGTGAGAAGATTTCATTTCCGTAGAATTCGTACATCATTGACGATCACATGCTTTTCGCTTAAATTTCCTCAGTGTTGTCAAGGTTGTTGTGAATGCTGATAAATTTCTGTTTTTAGTTTAATTTATTGGCAAATTACGACTGAAAAATATCGACATTGTTACACTATTACATACAAGCTATGTGCGATTGCGTATGCTAAAGAAAATGGAAATAAAGCTGCAGAAACGCACTTCAAGCCATCCCAACTGAGAAAATTATAATAACTTGGCAAAATCAGGAGGAGAAACCAAAAGAATATGTCGAATGTGTTACATTCACATTACTTTTTCTACCCACTATCATTCATTTATATATAGCTTTTACGAACTATTCCTATGCAAGCTTACTTTTCCATCTGCTTCATCTTGATCGAGATGAATATTTGCAGATATAGTTTCATTACACATTTCGTTTTTGCTACAAGAGTGGTAGAGGAAACCGAATCGACAGTCAGGTGTTTAAAAGCGACTCCCTATGGCTTTAAAATTCCGTACTCTTTACATGACATCGCGAGAAACAAGTAAACAGCGACAGGACTTTAGAATCTTACAAAACATTGAATACTTGAAGCAAATAATAAGAAATATATCGGAAATGGCTGAAGCCACAACAAGGTTATTTGAAATAAATTGTCTGTTTTAAAGTACTCTACGTCTTTTGCGTAGTACATTTTTGGCTATCTCTTAACGTTTACCAGTTATACGAATATATATATAACTCTCTCTTCCATCACGAATATCCTTTCCCTCATTTCCCCATTTCGCTTCCTCTTTCATGTTTCAGGTAGGCATAGGGGCTGTGCACTGTCAGTCGATGTCGGCCAGAAGGTGCACATGTTTGCTGGTTGGAAAGCTCTTCTCGGCCCTGCCAGATGACAATCTTCTCGTATACATATATAATTCCCTCTGAATGAAGTGAATTTCGCAGGCTATTCCCATAAAATTCATTGTCCACCTTTAACTGCCACTTCACCAAATTCTCACTTCGCCACTGTTTTGATCTTGACTAGATCAACTTCGCTTAGAATTAGATCACTTTCGATTAGTTCACACTGTCACTTCACTAAAGTGAACAGGTTCAGCTTTCCCCATCACTCCGCTTGTCTTCGCGGCGTTATGGCGTAATGAAATACGCAGGACATAGCCTCTTCTTTGGTCCACTTCACTCGCTGGGAGTCGAACACAAGACGTCTCTAGTCTCTCGCGGAAGCAGCCTCACTGTACGTCACAACTGTCGTCATAAACTCTAGAACTGTACTTGATGTCACATCAGAATCACACTCACCACTCACTAACTCACTTCCTGACTTACTCGCGAGGATGCTCGTTTATGGAATTTTCCATAGAGTTCCAGAACGTTCGGTAGTCGGAGAGACGGAAACTTCCAGATGATTCTAGTTATCTGTCTATAGCGCTTCCGGTGTTTACGTTGGATTTGAGCGCTGCCGCGTTTACTTATGTATCTCTATCTCTCCAAATGCCCGGGACCGATCCTCCAATAAGCTTGGGCCATAGCCACTCCGTCAACATTATACGTTTTGTTTGTCACGTTTAAGTTGACACAGAATTTAAATGAGATGAAAGCAACAAATATATTAAATGAGTTAAAGCCATATTAGAATTGCAAATCAAAGAGATGGACAGTGCTCGACACGTATAATTGTTATACATACATTGTGTTAAAATGATAAATTAAGGTTTTTGGAAAACAGTATATAAAATGTTTAATATTTGCAAAGAATACTCATATTATGAAAAATCAATTAAAACATGTATCATGTAAAAGGAACAAAAAGAAAGAAAATCGAATAACGTAAAAAGAGAAAATACCTTAATATGAATGAACGAAAACATTGTATTCGCAATATTTTAAACACAATAGGAAATGAAACATGTCAACAAAAGAGAAAACTAGAATAGAAATATATTAAAGAAATATGTTATTTATATAAAAATATGATTTGTTTAACTTAGAGAATTTGTACATGTCATAATTTATTTGGTTACGCGTAGCAACCAAGTTGGAAAGTAAACAACGTTCAATTTTTTGTATTACCCTAAACAATTTTCGCTGTGATGCAGACATCTTGAGCAAGACTCACAGAAAATTATTTAAATTGTAACGCATATTGTGTTATGTCATATGCAAAAAGAAATTGACTACTAAGATTTGTGAAACACAAAGAATCAGCGAAAAAAGAAGAAAAATGGAGTAAGTGAAATTGAAACACAAAGGTAAATATTGTTCTACATTATATTATTCAATTGCCTGAAAGAAAATAAATCACTTTTCAGTGAATATCATTGTTATAGCTATTAGTGATTTAAATTGGCTTATTTTTCCTAAACTTGTAATAAATTCCTTGATGAAAACAGATTGCTCACGACTGAGCTAAACGTGTTTTAAAATCACTTAAAATAACCGGACAAGACTAACAAATTAAAATAAAGCTTTCACAAAATTCTAGTAGCGTAACGCACGCTAACGTAGTGAAACAGTTACTGAGTTGAGCTCATTTTCCGCCAAGAATCACTTCTGCCACCCCAGGCAACCCAGATCATCCAAAACCCTGTACCAAGGTCGATTTTTTCGACCTGACCCTGCAGAAACGCAGAGGAGAAGGTAGTCTAGGGTGGGGGGAGAAAGGCTATTACTATTCCCCTTCCGTGGAACATCAGGAAAGCGTAAGGTTTGCAACTGAAGCACAAATATAAACATGTACAGTACTGTAAAAAGTTGTACTGTTCACAGATACACCGGTAGATTCTCTAACTGCTTTGTAAAGTGACTGTCCCTGATCTAGATTCTTCTTAAAGTAATTATACACATTGTATATCACTCCCCGTATCTGAGAATGCAGAACTTTACTTCCACCGAAGTTACTTTTAGCTACAAACATAGTAACACAATAATTATGTACGTGACTGTACTACAATCACGCGTGGTGATGTCACCTTATATCAGGTTGTGTACTCGGCTGCTCTATTACTACTGACCCAACACCCCGCCCCGAAGATAATGGACTCGTCCAGCTACTGCGCATACAGATAAACGAACTCAGAACGAAACAATTATCCCATAAATATCCACTACATGGTACTATTTTTTGGAGTTTTATTTATGGACGCTCTTTAACCGCTGTGGTCATTAGCGTCCCATTCTATATTGGGCGTGAAAGACCGGTAATTTTGCTCAGGGGCCTCTTTATGAGGCTTGAGGTTCTTTTACGTGCCGTAAATTTACGATACGGGACCACTGGCTTTACTTCCCTTCCGAAGGAAGCCATGCTAATGATTTTTACGCCCAAAAAAAAAATCATCCGCCTCCGCCGGGTTTGAACCCGCGACCTGGGCAACTAGAGGCGAGCACGGTACCACCAGTCCACGGAGCACGACATGCTGCTTAGAGACACACACTCAAATGCACCTTTTTCTAAAAATGCATTGTTTCGATTCAAGAGGCCCGAAAACCTTTATTCCTGTTGTAATCTCGACATCGAATTTTTGGGCGGAATATAATACTTCCCCTTACCTACTGCGATAAAGAAAGTAAAACAATCATCTTCGTCTCTAACCCCCACCATACATGACCTATGACCTTCAGGGTTAGCTCATTCCACCAAGCGATGACAACCCATTTCTGAGGTGGAGGCATCCAGATGGCGGAGTTCGTTGCCTCCGATGGTAGGGTGATGATGACTATGGCCGTGGAATGAGAGGACCTACAGCTTTTATCATGGACTCCGAACCACGTTGGGCCTTGAGGATACTACATATGAACAAGTCAATAGGTGAATCCGTGGATAGGGCCGACTTAAAATCGCCACCCTCAGAACAAAAGTCGGAAACGAAACCACTGCGCTACCCTGGCGTCCGAATCTAAACAAAAGTTGAGAAAACTATTCAGCATTTGAAAATTCAAACCAATGACAAAGAATATCTAGGAAATGGTTAACGCCACAAACAATTTTATTTCACGTTAAACTATTGTATCCTTTAACGCGATTCACACTTTTTGTGTAGTATGATTTTGTCCTTCTCTTACGGTTTACCAACTATACAAAAGTCATTCAAAAAGAGAACTTCACAGATTCTTCCCAAAAAATTCAAGATATTTTATTTCACATGCAAATGTCTTAAACATATGGTATTTTAATCAAAATCAAAACAATAACTAAAAGTTTTCATGTGAAGGGTATTTTTGGGTGGGGGGGATTTTCTTCAAAATCTTCTTGTCGCAACCTTAGAAGATGCTGAACTTAAATACCAAGTTTAGTGTGTAACCGACTTTTCGTTTTTGAGTTAACTATTCACACAGATGCGTGTGCGCGGACCTTTTTCTAAACATCTGATGTTTATATTCACATGACTTTCTCTACCCGCTATCATTTATTAATGGGTATAAAAACTATCATACGAAATGGTTGGAAAGGTAGAATCAGACGGCTGAAAAATTCAATGTCATCGCCGGAGTTTGAGCCACGCATCTGCCGGTTTCGTCCGGTTGTTCTAACCACTGAGCTACCATGGAAACATGCCGGTACCACATTAAATTCCCCAACTGATTCGCATTTTTCCCGGGAAACCACAAGGAGATCTCAAATTGTATTAAGATGCCATAACGTAATGCCGACTTATAATGCTGTAAGTACTTTAAGTCCCGGGCTTCATAGTTCAACCATTATTAGGTCAATTAATAATTAATTTGTCGCACCGGCATACTGCTATGGTGTCTCAGTGGTTAGAGCAACCGGAAGGAAACCGGGAGATCTGTGCTTCAAATCCCGGCGATGGCATTGAATTTTTCAGCTGTCTGATCCTACCTTTCCAATCTTGTCCAGCACACGGTTTGTGTGAAAGAACAATTAATTCTATCCTAAGAAAGCTTATTTTTCTATCTACTTCATTTTAATCGAGAGAAACCTATGCAGAAGTAGCTACATTACATATTTCGTTAATTGCAAAGGGAATGGTGATAGTCAAATGTTAAGAACTGGGCACTGTACACCGGCCTTAAAATTCCATACTATTTCTATGCAACCGCGAGAAACAACTTAATGTCGACAGGAGTTTAAAAAAACGTCAAGACGTGAACAATTCAAACCAACCATTAATAACAAATATCTCGGAATCGGCTGATGCCACAACAATAGTTATATAAAATAAACTATATGTTTTAAAGAGATCTACTTTTTTGTGTAGTACGTTTTCATCTATCGCATAACGTTTACAAGTTATACAAGATTATACAAAATTTTTCCGAATGAAGAGGACTTCACAGGCTACACTCAGAAAATTCAAGGTTATAGGTACATTTTATTTGTCATATAAATATCTTTAATATATGGTATATTAATCAAAACTGTTAAAAAAAAAACAAAAAATGCGAAAAATGCTCCATGTAAAGGGTAGTTTGGGGTGGGGGGATTTTCTTGAAAATGTTCGTGTCGTATCTTTGGAAGATGTTTGAAATACCAAGTGTAGTATTTATCCGACTTTTCGTTTTTGAGTTATGCTTTTCAGCCTCTCTCTCTCTCACACACACAGGTACACGCGGACCTTTTTCTAAAAATACTTTTGTTTGATTCAAGGGGCCTCAAAACATGTATTTCCGGCGAAATCTCGATATAGAGTTTTGTGTGGAATGCAATACGTTCTCTACTTACTTGTTTTAAGTAGTATAGAAGGTAAAAAGACGTTCGCATTTTTGTTCAGCCACTCGACAAGCTACGCATGCCAGGACATAAAATACCTGTTTGCTAGAGAAGGGATGTTTCCGTAGCTCAAGTCGACTCTCTGCGTCGCCACGTGACCGGAGGTATAAAAATATGCATATGTTGCATTTTTATGGAGTCTGGCAACCTTCCAACCAATTCCTGCACAACTGTTGCTGCGTATTATTTTGATACTTAGACATTCCATAATACCGCAAACCACATGCCAACTTTTCAGTGGAAACTACATGTAACAAGAAATGACTAGTCCTGTCGTGCATTAAACCAACTATCTTAGAATGGGGTTATCTTGGATGTTCTCTGATGCATAGGTCCAATCCTACGTGCAGCGCGGACCTCTGCAGGTTTCCGCACAAAGAAATGGATAATAGTTAATACTAAGAATGTCACAGTCCGTTATTTTCCTGTAATACTTATAACCAGGGTCCGGATTCTGCTACCATGACTATTATGTTTTAATTTTTGCATCATAAGCATTGCTAACGTGCACATAAATCATTATCCTAGGTCCCAGATTATGAAAAAACACCTTCATTAGGTTATTTTCGAACATTTTATGCCATTTCCCATTTTAGAAGATTTTTTTTCATGTTACATCCTTATTTGTTGTTTTCTTGCCCTTCGCGTCTTTACTTAGTCATGTTCATTTGCATTTACATTGAGTACTTAAAGAGTTTTGATATTTTACACAAGGATAACTTTTCAAATATCAGAAATTTCACTATTCAACTGAGAAATAACAGAACTTTGTACATTCTTTGCTCGCATTCTTATGAAAAAAACGCACATTCCTATTTAATGGTTTGTTTCTGTGCACTAATTTTAATAATTCATATATATGTCAGTTTTAAGGTCATTTTTGTGCTATTCTCAGTTTAAAGTTCGTGATCAGGTCAATCGATTGGGTTGGAGGGAGAGGAAGATGGGCTGCAATGAATTCTAAATATTCACATTACATGCTGGATGGTACATATCGCTAAATGGTATAATAGAACGATAATGCCACGCTATCTTGGAGAACAGTGTAATAGGAGTTATAGTAAACAGACAGAAAGGCCCTCAGTAACCTTAGCACAGCACTATAAGTAGGCCACAGTGGGCCATTTTGCTTCCAACGTGAACCCTGAGAGGAAGGCATGAGGGGGAAATACGAAGGGGACAAGTTCCGGACGATATGTGCGCTAGCAAGGACGAGGTCCCTAACGATTTCACATGAAGGCCATTCTGGTGCCGGCTAGCACTGCCTAATCCCGTGCCCCCAGGGTTTCCCGTGGCAATCGAGAGCTGCCAGCAGGCCCACCAAACGACAGGGAGAAATCTCCTCTAAAGCGCAAACTCCACCGTCTCGCTGCAAACACCAATCGCCGTCGCCTAATCATTCAACCCTGACACAGATTAATGGTAATGATGGGGACAGGAAGTTCATGGTAGAAAGGGTTTCACGCCAGCATTTGCCTACCGAACCGGGAAAACCATGAAAGAACCCGTGGTCAGAGTGGCCGGTCCGGGATAGATAGATCGGGATTGACAGTGTAACGCTGATTTCTGTATATTAATGCCTTAATTAGGAAATGAGGTAACTTTATTTCACCCACCAATGGCTAAACATATATTTGCTTTCTTTCCTTCGAATACTTCTCAATTCTGATCTACCTGCTATCGAAGTAGGGTGAACTGCCTTCAAACTGTACATTACATTTGTTTACAGAGGACACTGCAAAGTCACAAGAGCCTCCATCTTCTCTCGCCACCAACCCTAGGTGCGTACCGAACTTGATGGTTTACTTACTAAAACACCTCTGCCTGGTGATAAGACGTATACGAAGTCATAACGTTCGATAATTCAGGACAAAGTATAAAAGGAATATGTCCTATTTATGCCAAGAAGTGCGTGGTGTTTAATTCAGGAGCAAGCATTACTCCATCGACTTAATTGTTACCGGAAGCATACGATGTTTTTAGCTGTAATTATTTTGACGACGCCGTGGCCGAGTGGTTAGACCGCTCGCCACTCACCAAGGTAGACCGGTTTAATCCCAGGGACACGCATGTGGGATTTGTGGTGGACAAAGCGCGTCTGGGTAGGTTTTCTCGGGTTCTCCGGTTTCCCCCGCCATATTTCATTCTACCGGTGCTCCATCATCACCTTTCCTGCCATTCATCTCTCATCTGCCTCCATTATCCACTTCCTCGCTCTCATTCCGGACGTGTGGCTGATTACCCACCCTGATCTCTCACTCTCTGATCCGTAGGCCCTCTGTCCCCCGTCAGGCGTTGTTGTACGTCCTAGGGAGTGTGAGTCCTCGGTTCGGGTGGGCGTTACGGAGAGAAGGCTCTGGCCCATTTGGGCTGTTTCCGCATTGTAGTTGGTTAGTAATTATTTTAATAAGATCTATATGTTCATTTTAATGCTTTCGTTTTTAAGTTTCCTTAATAGACTTCTGAAATACAATGAGAAATAATGAAATTTATTTGGAAGTTAAAGAGTGACTAAATGGGGAAAATTGCCCAAAATGACATTTAAGGCTTTTATGCACACTTGTAATTTGAAATTTCCTCTTTAATTTGATATACATTTTATTGTTGTAAGTGCAATACTTACATTTTAAACATACTTTTAAAATGGAATTATTATTTGTCATTTTATACAGTGAATTCTAAAGTCCTTCACTGAAAAAGATCATAACTGCATGCGAGTTTGTTTTCTCCAGGTTTTGCTTTCATCAGCTTTTTCTGTGAATGGTATTTTCTGGAATAAATGACCCGTTTTCTTAGAAATTAGTGAAGGTAGCTAAATTAAATTTTAGGATAATAAAAGACTATCAAGTGCTGTCATGGATTTACTTTGGTGTTAATAACATGTTTGGTTATTTAAAAAGAAGTTATTGATAATAAATGTTAATCATGATATAGTATAATTAAGAAAATAATGCTACCTTCCTTAATAAACCAACGTATTACATAAAAGTAGATTAATTAACTTGGAAAGCATGCATCTACATGCTATAAAAATTTCAGTCTTATATCTTAAATTAATCGTGTCAGTAATCCTACATGTCCACTGAACTAAGGTTTGCAGAAATTGTAAAAAACTATTTCTTTTAAGAATGAAAAACCCTCCAAAGAAAATTCTTTTGCCATACATAGTACGACAGCCTGTTCCAACTCTGCTCGGCTGAGTCAGAATACCCGCGCGTACGCAGCAACAGTGGTCGGAGCCCTGCTGCAGGGGGAGCGCGAGAGCCAATACGTCACCAGGCGAAGGTCATAGCATAAGTGCTTGCACTGTCTGCCAGTCTTGAGGTTGTGTCGTTTTTCATAACATATGTTACTATGTCAAGTCGGGGAGGCCCGCTGACTATTTCATGGGAAGAACAGTTTACCGAAAAGGACGGACTCTCGCAGTGTCTTGTGTATCCAAAGACGCTGAATTCCACGAGGAAATGTAACGTACAGGGTGATTATACAACACTTCATTCATCCGTGACGACAGCTTACTTCAGTGCCAAGCTGTATTGCATGCTGTAGGCACATTCCCGTGGGGCATGAGTACTCCACTGCTCGCTGGCGCGCAACTAAGCTGTAACAGCCTGTTGTAAGAGAAGTACTGTGGCATTATCCTTTTATTTTCATCATTCATGGCTATGGTCACAAAAATGTTAAAGCATGGTGGACATAGGGTGTTTCTGAAATTCATGAAATATTTTCTCAAAATTTTTGTTTTAAAGCTACAGGAAATAGATTAAAATGGAATTAAAGTAACACTATCCGGAAATATAATATAGAGTAAAATATATTTTCACACATTTTACTGGAATTACAGTATAACAGAAAAACATGTTAGGTATCCTCAGACTGCTTTACATGAACTTTCAAAGCTTTCATTCTTTAGTAATGGTAGGCCAAGCTCAGATTTCATCACTAAAGTCTTTGTTTCAGCATTGTGAGGTAAATAATTTCTTAATTTGAGTATATCTTCTATTTTCTGTGAATTTATTGGTAGTCTTCCCTCAGAATAAGCTTTGTTCAAAGGTGGAGTAGGCACGTTTTTTGCAATTCTGTTAGCAAAGGTGTGCTCTTCCAGGCCATCAATATACTTTGAAGCTTTCTTCAAAAAGGTCCTTTGAATGTGTGAATTCCATAAAATCTGTAATGTTGAATTGCTGATTCTTGTCTTGCGGTATACTCTTGATGCTTGTTTCAGAGCAAGCTGCATTTTTTGCGATAGAACGTTGGTCACCAATTCTTGAAGTCATAAGTAACATTGTTTGAAACAACACTCACCTCGAATATATTGTTAATATTTGAGTGTACTATCAGCTCCATATCTTCCACATGTTTATGACGTTCACTATTTTTATTCAGAACACATTCTGAATGAATTTCAGAAACCCCACATTCTGTCATGTCCTGGACACTTAGGTTTCTACACTTCTCCCAAATTTCAAAGCTGTGTAAAAACAATGTGAATTCACGGACATATGGGATTAGTGCGCTAAATTATATCTGCGCCTCTCCCAAATCTCAAAGCTGTATAAAACAATGTGAATTCATGGACATGTGGGATTATTGCAATAAATTATATATGCATTTCTCCCAAATTTCAAAGCTGAATTAAAACAATGGGAATTCATGGACGCATGGGATTACTGCTCAAAATTATACATGGTGGACGATTTAAGTTGAGACTGTACAATATTTCCAAAACTAAGCGTTGTAGAAAGAAATGTCTTTAATAAAAGTTGCTTGATATTATGGGGAAAAGTAAATTCCATTAGTCGTATTTTGTTTAGAGGAGTTATGATGGTCATTTTAGGGTCAATTGAATTTTTTTAAATGGGAACTTACATTTTGTATGTTGCTTTCTCATTAGAAAATGGTTTATAAAACGCTGTTTAGTTTGTGATGACGATAAGGAATAAGGAAACAAAATGTTGGTTCCCAATTACGAAACATAACTTGACCCTCAAATGACCATCCATGGATGGTCCAACCATTCATTGCGCTCTTCGTACACAGCCATTCAGAATGTTCGTTGTTATTTACGTTGGTGTAAGAACAATTGAAAAGTGCTTTATATAAATGTAGTATAGTTTTTTATGAGCAGTAAATAAACAACATAAAACACGTATATTAAATTTGGCCTAAAATGACCATCACAACGTCCTCCAAATAAAACACAACCAATGGCATTTGTATTCCTTCATAATATCAAGCAACTTTTGTTCTAACACATTTATTTCTACAACGCTTAGTTTTGGAGATATTGCAGAGTCTCAACTTAAATGGTCCACCCTGTATATGTATTACAGAAAAATTCAGTTTTAACGACAAGTAACTTTGTGAAAAAAGTAGGCATATGGGGTTTCTGAAATTCACGATTCCAATAGTTTCTGAGCTAATGGGTTATGCATTCAGCAGATTTAACATTGGTAGGATAGTGTTTTTAATGTCCCCTTAACTGAGACACAACGATTCAGGCCAAATGTTACTATAAAAGAAACAGTACGAGAGCTTTAGATTCTTAAAGCGTATATTTAAGTGCCTGCATCACTGTAGCAGCGAAAGCTATTCCTAGACAGAGAGCAATTAAAAGTAATTGCAAACCACGATTGCAAGGAAAAATAAATGAAAATGGGGAAAAGCAAGGATTTGTTTACATCTAACGAGAAGAGATTTGCTTCCTAACGCTATTTCTAGTCTCCCTGATGATTCTGGAGTTGGGTGCAGCTGCTGGAATGTTTACAGACCTTTTGTCTGGAGGAACGACGCTTGAAACGTTATATCTGCGTAGAAGCGAAACTAAAAAACATAAACGCAGAACACTTCACTTCAAGTAAACAAAAGACTTTCGCTTCCTGTGCGCGAAAATGGATGCTAAAATGTTTGAATCACCTCTAACAATCAACTGCTCCAAATGCAAGAATAGAATTTGGAGCCGAAATCCAGAATTAAACTCTTAATCTAACCTGAATTATCAACGTGAAACACAGTTTTTCGTGTTTTATTTCAGAGTTAATAAACCACTTTATGAAGAAAACTTCCAATACTATTACTGCCATTTTCTTTCAAGCCATGATGGCTCTTATAATGACGGTGTCACAGGTCATCTGCTGATTAACTGCAATGTACAGTCGAGCGATACTTTTCGTTTCCTATAGTGTTTATGTTTATTTAATATTGGCAGAATCCCCTTATTATCTGTGTTCCACCCCAGCTCTAGGTGAGCCAATTTCTTATTGGTTTGAATTTCGACACATATGCATTAGTCTCTGGACAAATGTCAGGTCCAGGTGAGCGGCGAAACGGGAGAAGTACAGACATTTAACACGAGTGGCTGGAAGGCATGCTTCGCTATGAGTGTCCACACCAGCCCCTGGATGAGACCGTCGCATATTGGTTTGATGTCAAAAGTCTGACATTCAAACTTTAGCATATGAAACATAGGTCGGTTTCAGGCTCAAGAACGAAGGAAAAGTGGGGGAGCAAGACAAACATTAAGTGAAGTACTAGAACTATAGCGCGTCTCACGTTTAAAAGACAGTACAAGTTAAATGGGGCGCATTGTTGCCCATTACTATACGTACACCCTAAGGCAAAAAAAAAAAAAATGAGCAGAAACTCGAAGGGTATATTTGTCTAAGTCCAAATCGTTTCCGCGGCCGGTTCACAATGGTGTCTCGGGACGCGTGCTTTTAGTTTCATTATATTGTCACCTTTCATATTGAGTCTCAGTGACTAAATATGCGCTAACAGCCGAGCGGTTATAAGCAGGTTCGTAGTAATGAGGCCTACTGAGGTTTGTATCCAGAACATAATTTTTTTTCCAGAAAAACGCAATGTTTAGTACCCATACTATTATTTTCATAATATTTCATACGACATTTCATAACTTTCAATTTCTAAGGTTTATTTGATTTTATACTCACACGTAAAACTTGAAACACTCTCCGTTTCATTTTCAAACTAAATAAGAAACAATTATTATAGTCCTAAATGAAAAACCTGGTGTGATGCATTCACATTAATTTCTCTACTCTCTATATTTATTAGTGGGTATCAGATTATTCTCACTAAAGCTTATTTTTCTATCTATTACATTTTAATCCAAATAAACCTTTGCAGAAGTAACTATATTAAACATTTCGTTATATATAAAGAGAACAGTGATGGTCAAATGTTTAAGAACTAGACGCTATACGCTGAACTTAAAATTCCATACTGTTTCCATGTATTGCACTATATTTAACAAAATTATATTAAATAAAATGTAAGCTAAGGATTCAAACTTGGTTGTACCTATTACGAGACACATGCATTTCACCGTTCGGCTACCATACATACAATCAAATTGAAAGGTACCTTCCTACTTATCGCATAGCTTTGAAATGAACGCAGGGTGGTATTAAATCGTGTATTGTGAACGAATGCTTCTGACGTTTTCCGAATCAAACTCCCTCTCTGGCTGTTGCTCATTTATTTTGTCCTGGACTGTACTTTCTCAACTTTGGCGCTCAGCTGCGATCGGTCTACCAATTTAATGTTATCTTATGAATGATACATCACCACATAGTGAAATATCCGCACTGCTATTTAAGGCTATTCTAAGGTATTCATTTTTTACCTGCACTTTATCTCTCTTCTTTGTGTTAATAGTACTTCGAAATACGATTCTAACGACATAAACATATATATTGTCAAACAAATATGGAGACATAAAATTGTAAAAGTTTTAAGATGGTAGGGTATCATCATAGTTTTACCTCGACATAATTACACTCAACATGGGTGGAATGGTTTCAAACAACAAAGAATGAACGATACGTCACTCTCCACTTTGCTGTATTTCATCATATTGTCTTAACCTAGGTATTTTTTTGTTTGCTCCGCCACTTTTGCTTTCGTTTTTTATGGCAACCTAATAGGTCCTTTCATTCTTTTTTTTATCATACACTGCTGTTTCTGAACACCCGGTAGCCTTAGCTGTTTTTTTACTGGCTTGCTAACACTCATTTTACTGGATAATCTAGTACCTTCATTATTATTATTTTGCGTTTCTTCTTAGTTTACCAATATTTCGTCTCTTCCTAACTTCTCCCTCCATAACTGTAAATATTTACGTAAAATGTTAAATAAATAACCTACATAACAGTTCACATGCTCCACACGCTATAAACGTACACACTTCATTATAACTCATGTTAAACCTTACTGCCTAGTGCCTGTTAGCTAAATAGATGGAGGACTTTTGTTTGTCATACACAATGAATGCAATAAGTTACAGGATTTCGGCTCGTTTTAAAACTGTATCCAACCCTCCCCAACATTTTCTCTCTCTTGGTTTCCATTGTAAATCCAATAACAGTTTCTCGCTGGCTGACTTTTCTACTGCATAGGTATAAAATTTTCCGAAAATTATAACGTTCATCTTATTATAAATAGAGAATTCCAACTAGCAGGTATTGGCGCTCTGGTTTACACTAGCTAAGAAACTAACATAGTTGCGTTCCCTAGTTTATCAGTTCTTCTTCTTTCTCTGTTTAACCTCCTCTTATGAGGGACTTACACCCCCCAGGACTTACAGGCGGGTGCCTGGGGTCAGAGGCCCGTCGAGGAGCAGACACTCATGGATCAGACAGAATATCCAGGATGGGTGATCAGCCCGAAGGAAGTAGATGAAACGAAATGAGGGTGAAATGGATAAAAGGAATGGTAATGATGGAGCAGTTGGTGGAATGAATGGCGAGGGAAACCGGAGAAAACCCGCCCAGACGCCGCTTTGTCCACCACAAATCCCACATGCAGGTCCCTGGGATTGAACCCCGGCCGTCTCGGTAAGAGACGAAGCGGTCTAACCACTCGGCCACGGCGCCGCCAGCAGAGACAATGCTAAATTATTAACCTTCCGTATACCAAGCTTTAAAACAAGCGGATTACCAAGCGGAGTATAACTGTACCAAACTGAAATATGTATTCTTGCTTATTCTCTACAAGAAATTCAAATATATTTTACTTAATTAGAACAAAATTGAACAATTTAAAGAATCTTTCCGTGCGTAAAGTCATTTAAGACCATATAAACAGGACTTGCATACAGTAACTGTTTTACTTTCGGAATATTCCTTACAAACAAAACATACACTCGTCAGATTTCTTCCTGGATTTCCTGTCTTTTTTCACACTATTAGTTTGCACCTTCCAATGCTACGACTTGCTTCCACTCCTTCCTCAGATTCTTCCGCATATTCAGCTCCGAGTAGGTCTTTCATTGTAGCAATAGTTCGTGATGATAAACCGTTGGATTTCATCAGCCTGACCTTGGCGTAGGACTTTATGAGCTCTTGCTCCAATTCCAGGAGAAATTTCCTTTGCCTGTCAGGTGAGTTAACATTCCAATCAGGATTTTTGATTTTGCATACCACAAATACATTAACCCCTGCAATATAGATATTGCAGTGTTCGTAAATAACAAGAATGGTCACCCACCGATTTTTCATTCTTTTACATGAATATTCGCTCACCATTTGGTCAATTGTGCCAACTGCTCCTTTAGTGCGATTGTAATGGCTTGTATACATTTTCTTAATTTGCACAACTATCATCATGGCACTCAGAACTCAGAAGGATAACTGCCTTATTTTTGGGGGGCACATATGAGAGCGAAGTGAGATCTCCATTGAAAGCAAACATCGACGAAAACGGTTTCCTAGCAGACTTAGGTTGAAGTTCTGTTGGAATTACAGTTTTATTCTTTCTTAGAGTTCCTGTTAAGAGTCAGTCCACGTTTTAGAAGCTCTTGAGCCAGAGGAATACTGGCGAAAAAAATTGTCGGTAGTGATTCCATGACCTGATCTAAATGAGTTCGTAAGATCTAACACCACTCGGCAACCTTGGCTCTTTTCTGCTGTTTTCCCTTCATTTCCTGTGTAAAAGACAGCATTGATTGTAGCAAAATCACACAACATCCTTATTTTCATACCGTACTTTGCTGGTTTCGATTTCATATCAACGCGGAATGGACATCTCCCACGAAAACCAACAAGTTATTCATCAACAGTCAGATGGGAATCTGGGTAATAATGCTTTTCACACTGTGAAGAAAATGCTATCACTACATCTCTGAAAGCACATAATTTGCCATTCTTCTTTCGTTCGTCACGAGATTCATCAAATCTAATGAACGTGAGTAGTTCAGCAAAACGATTTCTTGAAAACGATGCTGGAAAAATTTTCCTTTCAAACACTGAATCTATACTCCACAACATGGGAAAAGTTTCTCGTTTTGCCTTTAGTGCACCCATAATCAGAAGTACACCTATAAATGCATACATTCTGTGATGTTGGTGGGAATCCATACACTTCTTTTACCAGTATCAGATAAATTTAGAGACTGATAAATAAGACTGGCTCTTTGATTTGTGTCATTCACAATACTTTGTAATATATTTGAATCAAAGAATAGAACGAACGCTTCTACAACTGTACTCGCATGTTTAGATGAAGTTGTAAGTCCACTTTCCATTTTCAAAATATCCCGGTTTTTCCGTCTACAATTTCTCTTGCAAGTCGCTTCCCACGTCATTCCACTTTTAGATGTGTGGATGGGCCTAGCAGCATCCTTATTTGATGTCAGGTTTACACTTTCGCTGTTTCCATCACCTTCCAACTCCAGAACATCATCAAACTCCTCAATTTCTTCAACACATCTTCGGTTCCAGATGTATCGGAAACACGGCCGTTATCGTCATCATCATTATCATCATTATACAACATGTTCATCACTTCTTCCAAATCATTCGCTTCCTCAAGGTTATACTTCCTTTTGGACATGTTTACATGTTTACATGTTTCGTGACAACCAATACGAAGTGACAGCGCGGTTGTCAAAACTCCACTTCGCTTCGCTTCGTCAGAACGTTACGCGTTTGTTATAAATGCCATCGCAATTTTCACTTAAAAACTACAAGAAAACAAGAAGAGACACAATAATGGAAATTTAATACACAAATAGAGAAATAAAAACCATTCCTTTCTATGCGTCCTTTGTTATTCAAGTGGCACAGCTAACGGCATATCCTTTTTCGCTTCTCTAAACACACGTGGAACAGTTGATGTACTTAATGAGAACGCCTCAGCCGTAAGTTCTTGGCATTTCGTGAAGTAAAGGGTTTTGCGGTTTTCTTCGTTGGCATACTTTTTAAAGAAATTATACAACTGAAGACAACAGCCCTAACCTTACTGCTATATCCACTGGTACTACTGGGCTTACTAAGCGACATTTTCATGAAAGAGTTAACTTTATAAACGCTAGGACAAAGCCTATCACCCTAAGAACTGAGTACACCGCAGTTGAACTCACACATGAGTCGCTTAAACTTCCAGCAAGTGCGCTGTAAAAAGTACACCAGCAGTATTTTTGCTTTGTCAATGCTTTTAACAATGCTTTAACCTTGAGCTATCGCGTCAATGGTGCAATGAATTCCATTGTTGGTGCTTCCTCGAGAATGTGATGATGGTGCAATGAATTCCATTGTTGGTGCTTCCTCGAGAATGTGATGGCACTTGCTAATTCTTTGCTTAAAGTTCTCAGTCGGCTCATTCTTTATATGGCTTTTTTAAAGTGCATTCCAAGTAACGAGGTGTTGGATGTTGTAAATAGCACAACACGCTCTTCTCATGTAACGGATACGTGCTTGGTTCTATAACCATTAAAATGCACTTAACCATTGATTTTCCAATGGTATTATTCTGAGAAACAAAACCACGCATGGCGTTTATTAAGAAACAACATGTATGGCTTTTGGAGCTGTGTCAGGGGGCTTTGAAAGGATTTTCATAACTAGTTTGTAGCTGTATTAGAAAATCTCGCGGGATAACTATTTTAAATGTATTTAGGACAAGGAGAAATTATGTTTTCTTTTAATATAGAGTCAACTGAAAAATTCAAGTTGTTTTAATTATTTTTGTTGTTATTATATAAATTAATTATACTCTTAATAGACCTTAGCCTGGTCTAGGCAAGTGTTTTTTAAAACCCTTAATAATAATAATAATAATAATAATAATAATAATAATAATAATAATAATAATAATATATGCACCCAGCACTGAAGTACTTGCAATAAGCAGGTCGCCGTTAAGTTTTTGTCATCTCGAGGGAGATGCCTTAGTAGGTATGTCTAGCAAACAACTTGAGTCAATTGGGAAATTTAATGCCACACCGGCATGTTGTCACAGTAGCTCAATGGTTAGAGCAACCGTGTTCAAATCCCGGCTGTGGCGTTGAATTTTTCAGTTGACTCTATATTAAAAAAACTTGCCTAGATCAGGCTAAGGTCTATTAAAAGTATAATTAATTTATATAGTAACAACAAAAATAATTGATACCCTTATAATTATGTCTTTGACTTAACAATGTATAAAGTAGTGGCAGCAATGGATTTATAACTATTGCAAGCATAATTATAACTAAAAGTCTTCGTTTAAACATCACAAAAGATAACTTTAAATTAATGGCGAACCATTGGGTGTAAAAATATGATACTTTTTTGTATTGTTCAGCAAGACGTCGCCTTTAATACTGACTACCTGTTGCTTTTCTGAAATATGAAATACGCATGCGTGTACATGATATTGCAGTTAGTTTTGCCAGCGGCGAGGTGTACTGCCCGTATGAGGCAACCCTGCACTGCTACTATTTTTTGTTTAAAGCTCCCTTGTTGTGCCCAGTTTATGATACTGTGTTTTACTGTTTTCATACCGCTTATTTCCGCAACACACATACACACACAAACACCCATGCCCGTGGCGGGACTCGAACCCGTATTAGTGGACGCGCCTCAAAAGTCAAGAGATTTGGACCGCATAAGAATGAAATATAAATTGCATACAGTTGTGCAAAGAAAGATAAAAAAGGTTTACATACTTTACCAAGCGGAGTACAGCTGTACTCAATACAATATTAAGAAGCTTAGTGGGATTAATAGGACTTATTTGTTTTAGTCTACAACAAAACATTCAGCAAAGTATATCTGACAATGTAATTTAAGGATGATTTATATAGGTGAAGTCTAATGCACATAGTAATTAAAAATTACGACTGGGTTACACTTGTACCCCACCTGGTATACGGAAGTTTAAACTAGTGACCCGAGGGAACGCAAACTGTTGAACGAACCTGTGTTTATTGTACCCAGAAGGTTTATTTTCTGGTAAATGTAGCAAGAAGTTCTAAAATAGTAAATATTAAAACGTATTTGGAGATGGGAGATAGTGTTAAAAGTGTTGTTGGTGGTATTTCTGCACAATAGAAGATTTTATGGTGTTGAAGAGGCACCAAGTATGGTTGAGAGTAGATGAATCATTTTGCAGAGAGCGCGACTGTAGCAGTATATGCTGCAAAGTTGGTAGAAATATTTACATTCCGGCCCCATTACCGGATGGCCACTTTCACATCCTTGTGCAAAGAAGAAACTGCTCTAGCAGATATTTTTAGCTATGGCTGAAACTATAACCCAAACCTGCATGTTTATGCTTGTTTAAAAATTAATAGAAAAACATTTTTAAGTAATTTAACAACGGGCAGAACACTGGTGATAATAATAATTGTTAGACACATGCCAACTCATGAGTTATCCATTCTGCATGTGCCTGGCAGCTTACTGATTTAGGATTCTCTTGCAAAGTGGTACGAATACAAACTAGCGAAATACTGATGACAGAGTTTTAGGCAGATTCTTGGCAGTTTTCCAGAACGATACTCTCCATACAGTTGTCTCACACCAGCTGGTTTGCGGCATAGTTGCTTTGACACGTTCTTTCAGACCGCCTGTATTCTTGGAGCTGTATCGACAATATGTTTGTTTCTTGTATATTTTATATAGCTTAGAATTTTTGTATTAAACCAGCACGTTTATTTATTTAAAACAGCCCACTCTAGTGTAGAGAGTACGTAGCTGACAAAATACGAGCGGAAAGGATATAGACGTCATCCTGACAGGAGGTGATGAAACTCAATTTAATTTATTGGAGGTGATTCTGTGTAAAAAGACGGGTGAACAATTAAAATAGCCTTTTAGTCTGTGAACGCTTATTTAAGCATAAGAAAAAATTAACGTACGTTTTCTCGGGTTATAATTCACGTATAGGACTATCAAGGCAAGTCTTATTGAAATATAATATGATAGCACTGCTATTCTGCATGTTTTGTTATCTATTTTCTGCCTTAAGCACCTCATTTCCCCATAATGTGCAACGTTTTTTTGCACATATCTTATGACGTCAAAACTGCGCCTGTAGCGGCTGTATAACTGACCTGGGACATGTATCATGGCTATGGTATATCTCGTCCTCTCACTTTCATATCTTCGGTATTAATATCCTTACTAACATCTTACATGGTTTTATTTCTTTTATTGAATGTTTAAATAAAAATAAGATAGATTAGTTGTTTGCCTCGTTTATTAAGTGCATAAATAAAATAATTTACTTTGTTTTATTGCATTTCCTTAAATCGTTAAATACTAATGCCCACTTTATTTCATTTGTTCTTATTGAATATCTCCATGAACACCTAAACATTTTTGTGTATGATAGTCCTATTTGGTTTATTATATATGTGTGTGTGTGTGTGCAAAAAAATTAAATTGAGTTT
This sequence comes from Deroplatys truncata, assembly GCA_030765065.1. NCBI lineage: Eukaryota > Metazoa > Arthropoda > Insecta > Mantodea > Mantidae > Deroplatys > Deroplatys truncata. Next base: position 127,652,229 of record CM060990.1, on the reverse strand, counting down.
TATTTGTGGACACTTTAACTACTATAGTCCTTAGCTTCCCATTCTACATTGGGCGTGAAAAACCGGGAATTTTGCTCACAGTCTTCTTTATTAGGCTTGAGGTTCTTTTACGTGTCATAAATCTACGATACGAGACTACCGGCTTTACCTCCCTTCCGAAGGAAGACATGCCAAGGATTTTTACGCCCGAAAAAGTTCCATCGTCATCCCATAGGTTTGAAACCGCGATCTCGGGAATACATATGTGCACGTTAAAACTTTCACTTTCTTTTATTGCTTCACTCAAATTTACACAATTGCGTTTCGATTTTGTTTCTTTCATTAAACATTATACATTTTGCTGAAAATGAACAAAAGAAAATGTCTTGAAAGTTAAACACCACTAGCAAAGTGGATATTTCCATAACGCAGTGACAACTTCGCTGCGATATCGAAATAAAAGCACGCACTCTACGGCGGGACTGACCTTGCCCATCTGCAAGGGAAAGCGTGCTGTTGTAAAACGTCTCTACACTTCAAAGCGTTTTCCTACAAATGTATGAAAGATAAACGTACTCATCCATATCTGTCTCTGGTTTAAAGGACCCGTTTGAAGCAATACTTTCACTCGGACAATACAACTGAATTGGCGTCGAATCACAGACCTCAGTACAACTCAGAACATGAATATACACATGGAAGAGTTATCAAAGAATTATAAGAATTGTTATCCACATACAGCGAAAGGCTGAAACGCTTAATTCTTTTTGCAATAATGCCACTCGATTGAGGTGTTTCAAACCGTTCATTCAGAGAGCTACCTTCAGTTGAGGTAAAGGAAATATCTTAGGAAGAAAACCTGGGGAAATGCAAAACGTTGTTATGACTGAAATGGGATCATATTTTAAAGCCTTCGAAGCTTAGTCACAAGATATTTAACTATACTTTTATTAGTCCTAAACCTTTGAAAAATGGGAAGGCGCATTTACTCTTCCAAACAAATTATTTCCTCTGTTCAAACTGGCTGTAAACAGTGGGAATTAGTGCAAATGGCATGCGACCACTTATTCAGGCTTTTTGATTAGCAATCGCAAATTGAACTATTTTTACCGCATGCAAAATGAATAAATATACGTTAATAGCAATATTCTTATGTATATCTTATATGCTAGTTAAATTTTAAAATGTTAATATTTTCACCTAAACTCCTAACTACTCAAAGATCAGCAGTTCCTTAATTGATTTAGTGACAGAAAGAACGTGTGTGTTTTATTACCTGTGACTTAGTAATGTTGACAGCAGACTTAGATTTGAATTCCTTATCGATACCGCTGCCATCAACACTGCTAACCGAAACCTTGTGATGCCGTTCTTCTGTTTGTGGGCTGTTAGGAGTTCCACATAACACCCCAGAGGAAGTGCTGTCGATGGGTGAAAATTTGGCAGGACTTGGTGTACTAGGAAGGTTTCTAAGCTCCTCTGTGGATGGCAAGGTAAGGGTTAACATAGGCGTGAGACGACGTGCTGTAGGTGGATCCTTCGTTATCTCTTGTTGCGGAGTGTTGTCCAACGACAACCTAGCTCTTCTCCCAGTTTCGTTTGCTGCCGTCTCATCAGACACCTGCTCCATGGAAGGTACCGTGGTACTTGAAGTCTTCATCTGCAGATATAAGAAAATGTGGCAGTGGTGATTTCAGAGCACACAAATACCACGGAAGAATGAAGATATGCATCAGACGTGTCGAGGAGGGGAAGCATTGGAGCGTTTCTCATTTATTCGGGAAAAGATTCTCACACAATAACCTGTCTTAAACAAGGTAAAATTCTATTATATAAAGACTGGAATAAGTATTAAGGCATTAATGTTGTTTATACACTATCTTGTTTATAGTGTAAGTAAGGGAAATTATGTTTTCCTCTGATTGAGGGTGTGGTTCCAAAAACAGAAAGAAGAAGGTCGTTATGAATCCCATTTATGGGCTAGTCTTTGGGCACTCTTAAATGTTCATAACATAATATTAAATAGAGTACAATAAGGAATACAAAGCATACCTTTATTGTTTAAGGCTTCAGTCAGAGAAAGTATACTACACTTCTTTATTTCCTATACAGTAGACTGTTTTCTTCTTGAAAGTAATGAAACATTTAGCCCATAACAAGATATTTGTTGAACGAATAATAGGAATAACCAAGAAATGCTTGTAATGCTGCAGCTAAAAGCAAGCTAACTGCAATAAGTATGTGCAGCACACAAGCGGTATTGTTGCTAATGTAGGACATCATGTCTTTAAGAGAGCGATGCTGGCTTGGATTGATTTCATTTCAGCATCACATCTCTTACAGATACAAGTTACCTCACAAGATCACAGCTTAAGCAGTGGCTCATTTCGGTTATATGCATAAAGACAGGTGAAAATGAAACCTACCATGAATTATCCAGGTTCATCTCTTGGCTTTACACTAGTTAAGAAGCGACAGTGTTCAGCTTAATTGTTGATTTTATTTTACAGCAAATAATTTCCAGAAAACATCCAGAGAGGGTATATAAAGAAGCCTAGCTCTGTATTCTTCCATTTCATAAACTACTATTTTAACAAAAGGTGTTACCATTAAGTGCATTATCCTTCTTTGCTTCAAGCAAACTGAACGTGTACTTAAGGGTTTGGAGTGTGCCTAATTCGACTTAGCTGAAAACGTATTCTTGAGAACCGTATATAATAATTAAGCACAACGAGCTAAGATACTGTCAACAACATTATTACTTTATTTGAGGAGGTCTGTTCCAAACAGTATTAAGTCCACTGATGAAGCAGATTTTTCAGAAGAGAGGAAAAACTGTTTATATGTAAACTAAGGGAAATAAATTTAAACAATAAAATTATTAATTACTAGAAGAACTTCATTTACCAGAAACCATTCTATTTGAAATCATTTTTATATCAGACTGTCCTGAAATTCAGAAAATACTTTGAACATAATACGGTTTGACATTAACATAAAAAAACCTTAGTTCAATATTTGTAAACATTCAATAAAAGTAAATTCTGTATATAATAGACAACACTACTTCAATTATTCCTAGCTAATATTGACTGACAAAGGTAATATTTGTTCAATAAAGCTAACTTTGTATTAGGTATCAATATTTTCCAGGAATAGCCTATGTGTTAACCTAAAATGTTTCTGTTTATCTTCTTGGAAGGCCGAAACACACGTCATGTTGTTTAAAGCAGTGAACAAAAGTACAATAACGTATTATAAAAATAACAATAATGGTTGAAATAATGCTACAATATTTCTTCCGTATTTTAACAATGCAGAACACTACGTTTTCAAAGCCTTGCCATTCCTCTAAATGTACTTACTGTCATTGAATTGTCGACAGTAGCCAATACTGTAAATCGGCAGCAATATTTCTCAGTGCAGGAAACTTGACAGTTGGCACACAATCTTAGAATGGACATTTAATATTGACTGGTTTTGGACAGAATATGGTTTGACGCGGACAATACGCTTTGCCATTAACACCCAGTTTCATGCATTCTTTGAAGGGGATATAATACAGTTAGATGAAAATCGACTCCACAGCAAGTTAGAGCATACTCAGAACTATCCTATCCTAGCTATCCTATGAAGTCATATCAAGCAGCTTGGAACGGACCTCCTCATTTGTTTTGTTTAGTAATTTTTCATACCATGGAACTTTGTTCTTGTTTTTCTTCTTGGTCCTCGTCGCACTTATACGTCTCACTTTTCATATTTTGATGACGTTTCTTCAAGCTATCCTTGCGAGTCTGTATGATGTCCTTCACTTTTCCCCACGGAGTTTTGTGTGCTTTCTGGTGTTGCTGTTGTCCTTGTTGCTGTTGTGGTTGATGCTGTGTCTTGGGATCACTGGACGTGTTCTGTTAAATATAAATAAATAAGCAACACTTTAAGAATTATTGTCATAACTTAAAATACATGTCCTTCAGTACTTTTTAACTTGCAGAAAGAAACAGTGACTTAATGGGAACTTTTACACGCACTATCCTACAAGCTTTGTTCTTGGCTGGAAAATTAAGCTGTTATTTAGTTTCTTTTCTGAATTTATATTCTAAACTAGCTATATTATTCGCATTGCACGGAAGCGTTTTGATATTTAAAATGTGTATATCAGAAATCGTGAAAGCACATACATTCTAAACAGCGACAGAAATAACACAGAGATATGGAGTAATGTTGTGAATTTGTCATGATATTTAACGATGAAAGAACTAACCATTTTAATTTGTAGCATTACCTACTGCGGTGCCATACACACAAATAGGCACACACTCTCACTGTACGCTCGGTGAATTTAAAACTGGCCACCGTCTGAGAGACAAGCTCGAATCGGGTACTTCCGTAAGCGCTCGGGACAGCCAGGCTTTGGCCTCAAGACTTCGTATATTCTTGTACAGGGTAATTTATGAAGAACTGACACATTTATTTCTTTAATTGTTTCAAAACGAGTTATGCTAGTGACAACTTATTATACCTGAAATGCAAAGGAATTTTGGGAGATTATTTACCTCTATAGCAAATGTTGAAAATGTCCTCCATCCTGCATAAGGCACAACTCAACACGTCGTTCCATGTTACTGGTCACTCGCTGGAGGACTCTGTTGTCATTAGCTTGAATCTTCTGTGTAATTTTGTGCTTCAGATCGTCCAATGTCTGGGGACGTGTGGCATAAACCCTGTCTTTTAAGTAACCCCATAGAAAGATGTCCGGCGATGTCAAATCCGGAGATCTCGGTGGCTACAGGTTCTTGGAAATTATCCGGTCGTCAAAGAAACTTGCAATTTTTGTCATGGATTCATGTGATGTATGGCATGTAGAGCCGTCCTGCTGAAAATATCCTTGACTCAGCTCTACATCGTCTAGTTGCTCAGCAAACTCCATGAAAATCCGTCGGTATTCTGCAGTGTTCACGTTGTTTTAAAAAAAATGGTCCCACTATTCTCTGTGCGGATATTGCGCACCAAACTCCGATTTTAACCGGGTGAATAGGTGCTTCATGAATAACATATGGATTTTTGCTGGCCCAATAGCGTGAGTTATTTGAGTTCACATAGCCGGATAAATAGAACCATGCTTCATCTGTGAATCATGTGATGGACAATATGGCAAGATTTTGCACAATGAACACCTGAAACCAACGACAATAATTCAGTCGTCTATCCTTATCTGGTTCCTGTAACGGATGGACAACTGATGAACATCTGCGCATCTAGTGACAGGCAATCGAAACTCCAGAACATTCTGCTTAATTTGGTGCTAAAACTGGGGCATTGAGTGGATTTCGAACAGAATAATTAAAGAAAGAAATATGTCAGTTCTTCATAAATCACCCTGTAGAAGCTGTAATGGGGAACACAACTATAATCACAAGTCTTTCGAGAAAATAATTCATATACGAGATTTTAAACAGACAGATGTTTCAGAGTGTTTCAACACTGAGTATTGTAACCAAAACATACTTTGTTAATTTATGGTTCGCAAGTGGAGTATGAATAAAGCTCGTTACAATGCCCCGCTTAACGCTGTACTCTTAGCTCAGGACTAGAGAGGTAGCTTACTGTTCCTGAGGTTCCAAGTTGAAATCTCCCTGAAGATACTCAGCTTATTTCCCCTTTCATTTTAAATACATGACCAAGCGTATAACAAGTTTTCTTCATCTTTTTATGTATGTGGCGTTTATTTAGTAGTCCGTCATCTCGGTAGATGGCAACCATGACTAATTTATCGGTCGGGGGGAGGTTGCATACTCAGTGAATTTAATTTTATACACACAAATTTCGATATTATTGTAATTGCATTTCTAAGTAAAATGAAGTAACACAAACAATGATTTAACTATATTACAGTAAAACGAGTTTTAAAACATAGCAACCCACTACGGAGAATCGAATTCGAGCTGCTTGCGTAGAAGTTAACACATAGATGTGCAATCTTTGTAATTTTCTTTCACTAATATCAGTAACAAATGGACAGGGTAGGCGATATTCAGACTTAGCCCAGTCTTATTCATTTGTGGCGTTTCGTACGTCTGTTAGGCAATGCAGATATTTCTCTTTATACGAGGGTCAGTCAATGAGTAAGGCCTTCCTATGTTTTTCTCCTGAACTAAGTTACTAAGCAATTTCAGTTTGGCGCAATTCCTCAAACCTTCTTCTCCACTCCACTGCAATAGCAACTTCCTACGTCAATCGGTAGCAGCAGATGAAACGCCCATTCACATTCATGAAAGGCTCACAAAGGTGTATGGTGATGCACCAGTGGATGTCAGCAGGATTAGAAGATGAGTTCGTCGCTGCAACGAAGCTGAAGGGTCAACACCGTTTGCCGATGAACAGGGAGCGGCAGACCCGTGACTGCAGTGACTCCGCAACATTGAGCGAGTGGCTGAGATCATTCGAGATGATCGCCGGGTAACAACGGATGAATTGTGTCGCATTACGTCCCTCAGTAAAGGCAGTGTGGTGAGGATTATTCTTGAACTGGGATACTCAAAAGTTTGTTCACGGTGGGTGCCCCGAATGTTAACGGTCCAGAATAAGGAGACACAAAAAACAATAGCCTCCGAACACTTGCAGCGCTTCCGTTTGGAGGGAGAGGAGTTCCTGGATAAAATTGTGACTGAAGACGAAACTTGTGTTCATTTTTTCAACCAGAATCAAAGAGACAGGCCATGGAATGGCATCGCACAACCCCACCGAGGAAGAAAAAATTCAAAACTTTGCCATCGGCAGGAAAAGTGGTGGCGACCGTGTTTTGGGGCGCAGAGGGTGTGATTCTGGTTGATATGTTTTGGAACAGGGATGCACAATAAATTCTGTAAAATACATCAGCACCCTTAAAAGGCTTAAAGCATGTCTTCGGCGACTTCGTCCAACAAAAACCACGGCGGATATTCTGCTTTTGCATGACCACACACCAGTCGCCAAGTCGTCCTCCGTGGACTAGTGGTACCGTGCTAGCCTCTAGTTCCCGAGGTCGCGGGTTCAATGGATTTTTCGGGCGTAAAAATCCTTAGCATGGCTTCCTTCGGAAGGGAAGTAAAGCCGGTGGTCCCGTGTCGTAGATTTACGGCACGTAAAAGAACCCCAAGCCTGATAAGAGGCCTCTGAGCAAAATTTCCGGTCTTTCACGCCCAACATAGAATAGTACGCTAAGGACCATAGTAGTTAAAGAGTGTTCATAAATAAAAAAACTCAATTCCAGTCGTCACACCACTGAGGCGATTGGGAACATCGGATGGGAAGTCTTGTCTTATACCCCATACAGCCCTGACCTAACCCCATCAGACTTCCATCTGTTTGGGCCGCTAAAGGAAGCTCATCGTGGGATTCACTTTCAAGATGCGGAGGCCGTGAAAACATCTGTGCGTCAATAGCTTCGGAAGCAAGACTATGCGTTTTACCACATAGAAATACACGCCCTCGTTAAAAGATGGACTATGTCGCGGTAACTTTCGTGTTATCTTATGTGCTGTGCGCCTGTTATTGTTTTACTAGTTTTGAATTTTGGGTTCTTTGTCCTCCGGCTAGCTATTATTACCCAGTCGAGCAAATCTCTTAAACAGGGTGTGTAAACGGAAAGGAGTTGTTACTAAAGATAACACTGATAAAAGAATTTGTTTTTACACTTTTATTGCCGTCACACTTCATTAATTTCACATAATTACTCTTGATACACGCCAGACTGAAACTGTTATATTTTAGAATGTAACTATAATCGCTTATTTGCCGCACATTATTAATTCGCGTATTTCACATCTTTTAACTAACTTTACGACGCGAGAGATTCTGTAGAACTGCGCGACGTGTAACCCGTGAATGATTCTGTTGAACTGTGCGACGCGTAACGCGTGAATGATTCTCTTAAACTGTGTGACATGTAACCCGCGAATGATTCTGTTAAACCGAGCGACGTGTAACTTGTGAATGTTTCTGTAGAACTGCGCGTTACCCGTCTCTGGCTCGGAATTTATACTCCCTCACCCCGATATGCCTAAAGATTATAATCGAGCTGCTATTGGTTAATAAAGCGCGCCAACATTAGCGTCTATTTTTATATCCAATCAAAATTATGAACACATATGCTCTAGGGAAGATATTCCCTCCATTTCTAAAGAAAAGCGCGCTAATCTGACGTCATTTGCTTGTCTCTTCTAATTAATAAACAACTCACCCCCTCGCTCATTGTTACCCGCTCCTATTGTCAGTTTCAGTGAGGTCGTGTAAACTTATTTCCTAACAATGCCTATAATTAACAAACATCTCAAATCATTGTCATACAATAATGTTAATTTATACTAAAATCACTCTGGCATTCACAGTGTTGTGATATAAAATACTGCGTCAACTAAAGCTGTGGAAAAGGATGGGGATTACATTTAAAAGTGACAATTTAATCCGCAATGTTGTGGCTTCCATGCTGTGTAATCAAAGGTTAAGTATCTTGTAAATTACAAGAGGAAAAAGAAAAAGGAGGCATAAGTTATTGACTGACCCTCGTGTGTATATTATTCAGCATACAGTGGTACATCCAGAGAAATTACAGCTAAAGCTTCTTACATGAGCGTTATTAGAAGCTTTTGGCGTAAGTACCAAATATATATCATACCGTAATAAGCAGATCCCATTACCTTCTTTTTTCTCAGCTGCTAAATTATGTCCATCTACGCATAACTCTTGGAATGAAATATCGGCGGCTTTTGCCTTACATTATATGCATTTTCTGTGGAGTTACAACAACTATTTTCTACTCCATGGCATTATCAGCTCAAAGCCTTCTTTGCAAGCATGTACTTTTACCCTCCAACATGTTCGCACTCTAAACTCCAGGCATTGTAAACCGTTTTTAGTCTGTTGGTGATTTATGTGTGGAAATTAGAAGATGTCATAAAGCCCATATCCGTCGAGAAGAACAGGGGTTTTCTATAGTGAAATAATTATCAAAATCAGTTGAGTGTTTCCGAGATTACTCTACATACACCAATTTCCTCTGTTTGTAATACTATACATTTACACTGCGTTTGTGAAAATTGTAACACCAAGAAGGAAAGGCATGAATTCAATGAATTTAATACCACAGGTTAGGTACATGACAAATAACAAATGATAAACTTTTCATATCTATACATGACCTTTGAGCCCCAATATTCAGTATTTGGTGTGGCCTCCATGCGCTGCAATTAGAGCTGCTATACGCCGTGGCATTGAATCAAAAAGGTTCTGAATAAGTTCCTGAGGGATTTCCCTCCACGCAGCTTGTTTTCGAGCCCACAAATCCGTGACACTGGTTGCTGGAGGACCGTGACGCACCAGGTGCCGACCAACCGTATCCTAGACATGTTCGATGGACGACATGTCAGGCGAATGTGCAGGCCAGGGAAGCAATGGTACCCGTCGCTCTTCGAAGAAAGCTTGTACATTCCTCGCAATATGTGGCCGGGCATTGTCCTGTTGAAATGTGGTCTGTGGAGATGCCTGAAGCGAGGGGGGGTACCTCAGCCTGTACAACCACCGTTAGGTTCTGTTCAAAGTGCGCTCAATTCGTAGGAGGCGAGATCGGTTGTTGTAACCAATGGCGCCCCAAACCATCACACCTTGTTTTTGTCCGATATGCCGCTCAACAATGCAGCTCTCCAAGTTGAGCTCACCACGGTACCGCCGGACACGTATGCGGCCATTACTGTAGGATACGTTGGATTGGGACTAGTTCAAAAAGACTACATTTTGCCATTCAGCACTCCAGTGACGGTGTTCACGTGCCCATTGCAGTCGGAGGAGCTTGTGGTTCTGGACAATGGAAACCGGCGTATTGGCATGCATGCAACTAGTCCAACCTGCAGCAGACAGCGACGAACCGTTGATGCAGACAAGTTCACACCTGTTGCAGTACTCCAACGTCGAGTCAACACTGTAGATGAAGCTGTACGGTCCGTTATGCCCATGCGGACAAGATGACGGTCATCCCGTGCTGTGGTCATGTTCCATGGTCCAGTACCCGCTCTTCGCTGCGTACGACCTTCATTTATCCACTGCTTCTACACACGCATCACTGTCGTAGCAGCATGCCCTGTACGAGCCGAAATGTCACGGTATGACAAACCCGCTTCCCGGAGACCGATCATTCTGCTCCGTTCGAACTCACTCACATGCCAATATGGCTCCCTTTGACGCCGATGAGGCATACTGGCACTCACATTATTGTTTCCACCTTGTATGACAGCTCTGCACTGACCTTGTCGGACTGACACGAGAGGGCTCTGCTCGACCTGCGTGTACCCCATCTCTCTACAAACCTAATCACTTATTGCTTGCACACTCTTCTACACTTCCACCAAGCTTGGAGTTATTCGGAAAATTCTTTCTTGGTGTTGCAATTTTCACAAACGGCAGTGTATAAAGCATATCGCTGGAACCTGCGAAGGGGGCACACTTCCATTCTATTACACAGATACACAACTGTATTTAAAATTTGCTTAGAACTGCAATTCAGCCTGGTACATAAATTATTCATAGAGTTTTTACAGTCAAAACAAAAATTCATTAAATTATAAAAACGAACGTATTTTAAAGTTTTGTTTTAATACTGCATTATATTCTTATTTAATCTAGACGTCAGAGTTCACTGACAACCACACCTCGGAAAAGGTATCCAGCGAGGGTATGGAATTTATATATTCTGACAAGGGAAGAGCATGAGTGTCATCTGTGAGGTAAACCAATTGACACCAGAAATTAAAACTGATTTAAAACAGATTCTAAAGGGGATGAAAGTAAATCCTACTACTACGATTCGAATGTCAAATAGGACAAAGCTGGTGCCGGTGACACCTGAATTCACTGAAGAAATCCGTTCGCATTCAGATTTACTTGAACCAGAGTTCAATAAAAGTAAATTCCAATCCAAGCGTCATTCTCTCCTTCAACAATTTAATGAACTTTGCCTGTTTCACTTTAATTTTAAAGTGGAACTAAACAAACTGTATCACTCCGCCAAGCACATGGCAGTACCACGTGGCCATATGACGGGACCCAAGTACCCGCGTGTGTACCTTATTCCTATATTTTGCCTTACATCCTAAACTTGTAACATATAATACTAAAAGAAGACAAACGAAGGTGGTATCTGAATAGTTTGGCAGGCTGTAAGTACCTATATACTATTCCCTCTGTAATTAAAGATACTGTATTAAACTGCTCTTAACTTAAGGTTTTCGAAATAATTTATTTAATGACTAATACTAGTATACCACCTTTGCTTTAAACTTTTGTGGGTCGAATTAAGAAAATGATGAGCACTATAGGTTAGAAACTACAATACAAAAACACGACGCAAACAATCCAAGCAACAATTCTGCATCACCAATAATGGAGTTTAATTATTGCTAAACAACAGCTAACCACATTCACTGTCAATTAAAGATGGGCACTTTTCACAGAATTTATTAAAAACATTTAACACAATTGTCTTCTCTCCAATTTCCGCATTTATCTTTCTTCACAATGGCGGATGATTCTCAGCCATGACACTCTTGAAAGTAATATTTTCTCAACACATGGCAAGGGGTACACTGACGGCTTAAACTGGAAACTGGCAACGAACTACAGCGCCTGCGCATAGCCTCATAAAATATAATGGTTCAGTTAGTTATACGTGAATCTGAACGAACACATTTCGTTTCATAAATTAAACTGTTGCAATAATGGGGGGTTTAAATTTCTCTGCACAAGAATAATCATAAAATGTTATGATCTGAATCGGATTGTTTAATGTAGAGGAAGAGACGACAGGCTAAGCGGAAAAAAGTTGTACTTCGCCCAACAGCCAATGAGGCGCTCTCTTGTCACGGGGTTTTGTTTACACCTCCTTTAAACTTGAAGTGAAACTACTTTAGCTGCCATTTCATCTAAATCAAGTGTGTCCAAAGTCTTTTTAGAAGGCCAAAGCTCATAGTAAAACAAGAAGAATTATTATTTGACGCTTTATACAAAGAAAAGACACAAGGAATTTACAATGCTGTTTATCCAAGCTGTGTAACTGCTCGTTATTATATGAGCGTTCTATTATTTCAATGGGTGAAACACTTTATTGACATGAAGACTCAGGTAAATTTCTTGGAAGGAAATTTGCTAAACTTCGAAACATCCGGAGACACGTATGGAAATCCGTAAATATGAATATGAAGAATATATATTTTACGATGAATTTTTGACAAATCAGAGAATGCTGTGTTGCGTTCTTTATCTGCAAATCAAAACCAAAACCTATTATATGAAAGCAAATCTAATCAGAATGTGAGCGTTATCTGATCCCCTAAAATGTACTGGAAAATGTCATCCTCCTGATGTTTACTTTCTTCGTTCATAAAACTTTATTAGGCTTATTACCGACGTTCTTCTACTCGAAGGTATCATAATGAAGTTATTGTAACCAGCCCAAAATTATCTGCACAGATCTTCAAACCAATAATACTGTACGCTGTGGGAGGTCGAAGTGAACATAACGGATGCTCTCCACATGCTTCAATCAACTGTGCCCAATGCTGCAAGTCCTTTTGCTGGAATCACAGTCTAAAGCAGAGTCAGACAACTCAATTGCGTGTGACGTATCACAGTAATGTGACATAACGCTGTTTTGGGATTCAAGGGCAAGGGGTGAAGAGGGAAGGGAAGACCAAGACATTCTGTCTTGCAACCACTTAGATAGAAAGCACAACATACACTCCCCTTATCCTGCTAATCATTTGCTAAGAGTAACGTCGCCATTCCCCTTACCTCACTTGTCCTATACTTCTCACTGAGTCCCCAGCTGAGAGCCTGGATCATGAAGAGATTTGCTCGCTGACACTGTTCTAAAGCTTTTCTATAGCAACTGCACATAAATTTCACAGAACCTTGAGTTTCTCTTCAACTCGATCATGGAGGTTTGTTTCAGTTCAGCTCTGTTTCTTTCCTTCGATTGAGATATGGGTCGAATCTCCTCTCACTTTCCTTATGAGTTGTGTTTACAAACAAATTCATTGCGCAGAGGTCTTGTAGAAGAAGACGACACAGTACATTCGAACTATCTTGATTCTACGAGTGGTTACGGTGGATTCCAAGATCTTATTACTAGAGCTCGACATTTGCCTATTTTGTTTCTATATTTAGAATCATAGGCTTTGTATATATAAATATGCTGCATGCTTACTGGAGTAAAATATACTAATTTTATATGCCTATAATTGCGTGTGTCTTTTCGTAGCTTAAGGGCCCATTATGATCTGTTTGTAATGAGAAATTTTATCAAGATTTTCGCCTATCGTAATTTGATTATCCTTGTTATTGGCGGTTATTTATTAATATTGTTTATTATGTGATGATAAACTTAATATTGCGATTAATATTTCGTAGCAATACTGGAGATTGTTTATGGGACGAAAGTTGGATCCACAAAATTAAACTGAGTTTTATTTATGGGCGCTCTTTAATTACTATGTTTCTTAGCGTCCCATTCTATATTGAGCGTGAAAGGTCAAAAATTTCGCTCATTGGCCTCTTTATCAGGCTTGAGGTTCATTTACGTGCCGTAAATCTACGACACAGGACCACCCACTTTACTTCCCTTCCTAAGGAAGCCATGTTAAAGATTTTTACGCCCGAAAAAATCCATCGCCCTTCGCCGGATTTTAACACTCGACCTCAGGAACTAGAGGCTAGCATCGTACCTTAGATCACCAAGGACGACAGAAATGTAGGGGTGGAAAGAAACAGCGAATCTGGATCAAATAAGAACCCAATTTGTATAGCAATTCCGAGGGTAGGGAGGGATATGGCCAACTGTGGAATAATGAGAGAATTCGGGATGTTTAGCTAAAATAAGAATGCAAATTTAAATATCCGCCGTAGATATGATTTCAAGCTACTATTTAAGATCCTTAGAAGAGGCGAATAAATAAACGTGTAACTAAATTAATTTATTATTTTCTCTGATTTTAATTTTTCCTAAAATGATTTAAAACAGTTTGATATGGATTGCAAAGGACTTGACCTCATTATTGGCAGGAATTGCTTTTGCTTGTATTCGTGTTCTGTCAGAAAAAAAACAATAATCTAAACAAATCTATCCCCGAATTTCAGGCTTATAGCACAAGAAGTAAATATAATATCCATAATGAAATATTTAACCCTAAGGCAAATAGGAGCCTAATTTATTGGCGAGCTTCTGCACAATAAATAACCACATTATCGGGTCCAAACCTCCTGACATTTGAGGCGTGTCCACTAATACGACACACAAATAGCAGTGGTGCGACGTTGCGTCTTGGGCAGTACAGTTTGCCGCTTGTAAAACTAGAAGCGCATATCATGTGAGCGCATGCGCATTTCATGTTATAGAAAAGCATCAAGTAGCTGAGATAAAAATGACGTTTGTACTTTTTTGTACTTGTTCAGAATAAATTAAGTTACTAGTTTTTTTCTTAATGTTGTCAAGTGGGCATTATGTTTTCACAGTTTGATGAACCAAAATATACGTGATTTTCACAAAATAGCGCCTCCTCCGAGACATGTTGCAAACTGCGAAAATAAGTATTTAAAGCTCCCCATTCAAGAAACTTTCCTTCCTAAGAAAGCCATACTTGCAGTGTTTGAAGAAATTCTTTAACAAGTAAAAGAGGATATATAGAACGTCAGGTATATAGAGATCTATGACCGTAAATTCCTCTAGGTTGAAGCAATTAAGGGTTGGTGGACAATAACAGAAACTTAAATGAGTAGTGAAGGGTTGTGAGTATCTTAGTTGCGAGTTAAACTTCGGTGTAACTGCTGTTCAATTCTTTCAGCGATGGTACCACAAACGCGGAACATTCTGCCGAAGTGGAGCGAAGTTTGGCAACAACGCGGTTGCACCGTATTGGTTCTCTCGAAATGTCAGGAGGTTTGGACCGCACAATAGATGCGAAAATTTAACAACTAAACATTTAATAAACAATTAAAACAGTACATATTGAATAATCGTGTGTATGTTGAAGATTATTAAATGCGGTTAGGTCTGTGCAATTCTATCGTAATTTGAAGGGATTTATACAATGGCATTTGGAACGCTGTCCTATGGGAAGAAGTGCATAGTAAGATTTCCATTAATGTTCTGTTCTGTCAAGCGGTACATACTAAAAAGTAAGCATTACCTTGTTTGGAAAGCGGTTTTCCCCATCTAAAGATTTGCTGCGGCGTGACGTCTCATCTTCCTGAAATCCATGGACAAGGGAACAGCGCCTGGTGTTGACATGCTGTACCATGCATTCATGAGTTGAGTCCGTGGCTGACGCACTTCGTTGTGGCCCTATAGAATATGCCAAATGTTAACCACTTTGAAAAATATACCGCTGCGGTGATATTGATACATAGAGAGTGAATTCTAAACGCTGTCTTCGAGGAGCAGGGCCAAATAGACCTCTTAAGAACATCCATACATAAGATAAGAGCAAATTGTGTCTTTAAATTTTTCCCATAAGTCAAATGGGGCAAGTAATATTTCCGTGGGTTATTCCTTCGGTATGCAAGGCTTAAGCTCAGATTCTAACCCCCATATGTTCTCGCTGAATATCTTTTACATTATGATTGCGTTCTGGTCACTCCAAGTACGGTAGAATTTAAATAACATGAGACTTCTGACACGTCTTGGAGGGGTATCTTTGCCTAACAACGTCCCCGCCGCTGTTGCTCTAGCCAGTAATGTGCAACCACCCTGTTTTCCCTTCGCCTACAAACTGAACTTTGAGAAGTAATACTTGTCATGTTGGTGTGGTTTACTACTGATTACTAGCGTTACGTCCTAGCTGTTTGCTATTCGGCGCGCTGCTGAATAGCTGACACATGCTCTAATACAACGTGACAACGCAACTCTCCCACTCCTCTGCTTAGAGTGAAATGTCAAGAGTCTCAGGTTGTTTAAATAATAATCTAGAGGTCTGCACGGGCTCGGGCCTAGGCCGGTTTGGGCTCGATTTAAAAACATTTGTCTGCTCGGGCCGTTCTTGTGTTTGAAAATAAATATGAAAAACATTAATTTACCACATTGAACATATGCATGTTATTTATTTTATTTGTCGTGTAACTATTTTTAAAGTGTGCTATTTTAATAAAAACCCTTATTGCAACATTTGAGTAAGGAAATAACGAACATTTTTCCATGTAAAGGGAAAATAAAGACAAAAACAGTAATTTGTCATATTTTTTTGGTCCGCGACGTTGAGGTTCCCGGAATAGCACAATTATCACAGCATGAACACATCAGCAGTAACATTAATAGTAATAAATAAATGCTCGCTTTGTACAATTACGAATAACGCTACAACAACACGGCAGTTGCAAACTTCGCCTCCCTTCGTCCACCCATACCGAGGACATCCTGGTCAGAGTGCAATAATAGGGGCGGCATGTGGTGATAAAGCAGTACTCGTATGTCGTCAACATACAGCTTACTACATACGAATTCTAGGACCTCGGTCGCTACTATTGCTGCAATTGGCTCCTCAATTGGTCCCAAGGACCTCAGTGCATCCCTTACCAGGTCCCTCAGTGGGTGAAGAAATTCCCATGCCGGTACCGGAAATTGAACCCGAGTCCTTTCGCACCGCAAACAGCAGCACTTCGTGGACTGCTAATACTACTACTACTACTACTACTACTACTACTACTACTACTACTACTACTACTACTACTACTACTACTACTACTACTACTACTACTACTACTACTACTACTACTACTACCAATAATAATAATAATATTAATTGAAAAATAATTTTATTTAAAACAAAATTAAACAATCCTGCCGGCCCGGGTGGTTCAGTTTGGCCTATTCTCGGGCTCGGTTCTAACCGGGCCGGGCATAAAGATTTCGACCCGTGCAGATCTCGGCCGCGCGTAAAGTTTGCTAGGATTACAGTTCAACCTTGCATAGCAAGAAAGCCGAGCAGCACGCATTGAAAACTGGCGCCTGTTTGACATACACAGTGAAATATTGCATTATTTCGCATTTCGGAGCCGATACATATTCTGACATCGGTTTGAACCGTGACACTCCACTGAAAACTTACAGTGCAGTATTCAGAGACAGCGAGCTATGGCTTGCAGTACAGTTGCATACTTTGACTTGCGTTGTTTGGCGGTGGGAGAGAGTGTCACCGCTGCGTTGTACAGTCACCTTCACCGAGCGGGATGGCTCGGGCGGAAACGTCGTGGCCCGCATTCGGGAGGTCCCGGGTTCGATATCCAGTGACCGTCCGCTCTGACTGTGGGGTTTTTCGTGGTTTTCCCCTGGTCGCCTAGATGAATTCCGGGGTGGTGTATTCTACCACGATTTCTTCTTTCCCCCCATTTCCTCTCATTTCATCTCTCCCTTTCACGTTTCAGGCGTATTTTCAGGTCCTGCGGTGCTGGCGGTGTCGGGAAGATGGCGCGGATGCTTGCGCATTGTAAAGATTTCTCCCTGTGAACGCCAGAGTGCGTTGTCTCGCCCGTTAGGGCCCGTAGTCGCCCTCTCCCGGATTTTTCGCCTCTACTGGTGCATAGGTGTTCAAAATGAAAGTATTTGGGACTTCTGCGCGTCTCTGTGGGCCTGTCTGCCTGCGAACCTGAGACCTAATACGGCTCCTTCACCTCATCCCTGCCTCCCGTGTGGTGTAGCCACAACAGACCAAGGTGGTCGCAGTGCGCGAGGTGTCCCTCTCCGATAAACACACCCTACAGTCATCGTCAGCAAAGGTAATTCGAAGTAAACAAAGCAAGATATCGGTTTATCTCACCCAATACCTGGAACCAGAGGATAAGCAGGTAGGTTGAGGCTGTCTTTCAGATATTTATTTATTTATTTAGTCTTACGTCGATGTTTCAAGCGCAGTGGTGGAACAGATAGGTATATAATTAGAAGTGTAGGTATCATTTATCATTTAAAGCCCAACATGCAAGGCTGAAAAATTACAAATCTACGCCTTTTAATACGCTTTATAGAATTATCTGACTTATAGTATGTATGTTGTATAAAGGCATCACATTTAGGGAATTCAAAACTTCAAACGAAACTGCTAACATGGCAATAAAACACAGTTATGAATCGATTGTTTTAACACTCACAAAGTTTCATAGTTTGTAAATGCGTAACTTTTTACAATAAATGTACACCTGAGTCTTACTTTCTCCATATCATAAGTTAAATAGTTCTAAGCTGGGAAAATTTACTTTTAAATGTTTCTTTTAGTGTATACAGCTAAATCAGCTAAAAAATGCACCACAAATATTTCGGAAATGGAAAGTGCTTTTGATGTGCAGTTTTCACAGCATTGATTGGTAGTCAGGGGCTCGTACATTTAGCCTATAAATAGTACTGAGAAAGTGTATTTTTTGAGAAAACATACAATTTTTAAATGGAACAATGCCGAGTTACAACAACAGGATAGGGTAAATTAGAATGTCATTGGCGTTTGTTACAAGATTCTAGTGCAAGTGGTTTACGAGAAGTCTTATTTTGAAACTTTTACGCACCGACACTTGTACAACCTGTGGTAGCACAAACTAAAGAAAAACAAAAGGGAACTACAATACTTCTGTGGATTCTTACAAGTAAAGAGAACATAGCCCTTCAAAGGTTGTGTTCAAAATGACCACCGGCAGCTTCAATACACGCTTCCAGTCTGCTATGGAAAGATTGCTGCACACGTTCTAGCATTTCAGAGGAAATTTCAGAGCAAGCAGCAGTAATACGTCGTTTCATATCGTCTGGTGTAGTTGGTACATCCTTGTAGACAGTGTCTTTCAGTCTTCCCCACAGAAAAAAGTCTAAAGGGGCCAGATTCGGTGAACGGGCCGACCAAGGTACAGTCCTCTTCGTCCAATCCAATGATTTGTAAAGAATCTGTTAAGACAAGCTTCGTGCACTATGGGCTGGACAGTCATCATGTTGGTACCACAGATTCCTCCTAGTCTGCAAAGGAGCGTTTTCTAACATCTGTGGCAGATGGTCTGTCAGGAGGCTGCGATACTTGTGCGAGTTCATTGTTCCTTCTATGAACAAAGGGCCTATGAGCTGATGGTTCACTATCCCACACCACACGTTTAAACTCCATGGACGCTGGCTGACGTTCCACCTGACGAAGCCAACGGGGATTGTCAGTAGACCAATAGTGCATGTTTCTGCGGTTTACCTGGCCATGATTAGTAAATGTTGCCTCATCACTAGACAAGATACATGATGAATCTGGAGTATCATGTCTTAATGCCCATGTACAAAAGTTAACACGATTCTCAAAATCGTTTCCATGCAGCTCTTGATGTAGAGAGATGTGATAGGGATGGAACCTATGTTAATGGAGAATGCACAGTAAACTTGCCTGACTTATGCCACTTCCACTTGCGATTATGAGGAAACTAATTTGCGGATCTACTGCAATGGCAGCCAAAACATTAATTTCTGCCTCTTCTCCAGTCACTTGTTTGTTTCTGTTAAGTTTTCTAGGTGTTACAGTACCACCTTCACGTAATTGGTTGAAGAGGTTGATAAATAATTGCCGAGATAGTTAATGTCTATTGGGATACGTTTCCGCATACACCGTACAGGAACGAACTGCATTCTTCCTACACTCTCCATACACCATGAGCATGTCGGCTTTTTCTGCATTAGTAAACCCCATCTTCCACTCACGACTTACTGCTTGAACTGTCACAAACTAACTGACCAGAAAGTCGCAATGCAATCAATGAACAGAAAACACAATGTAAACAAACATAACAACATCGTATCTAGCAACTAAGCAAGTTGAATGGGACAAACAATTGTCGGAGGGGAAACTTTTCAAAATACGATTTCTCGTAAACCCCTTGCACCAGAATCCTACAACAAAGACCATTGACATTCTAGTTTACCCTACCTTTATTCTGTTGATGTAACTGGGCATTTTTCCATTTAAAAACTACACTTTCTCAGTATTATTAAAATCTGTTTGTAGGCTAAATGTGCGAGCCCCTGACTACCAATCAATGCTGTGAATATTGCACATCAATAGCACTTTCCATTTCCGAAATATTTGCGGTGCAAGTTTTAGGTGATTCACTGTGAATAGGACTTTCAAATCATGTAATAAAATAGCAAGCAATGTTATTTAATCCACTGTGAAGCAAACTGAAACATGTGTTACTATTGATAAAACAAAATTCTATAATGTTACTTTTCGCAAAAATGTAGAATATCTTCAGGGTAATTAAGTGACATCAACACATTTCAAATACAGCTACTTCATTGGTCAGCCCACGCTGCATTTCTGTCCATAACTTCATCTAGGAAATGAATTCAAGCGAATACACTTTCAAATGACCCCGCCCTCTGTAGCAGGCAGGAGACCATGCGTTGGTTTACATCGAACTTCAAATGATGCCGGTGCCTGTACATAGAATATTATGCCCTAGTGATGGTACGATACTACTATTTCTCGATTCTCGATACCGATACTGATTTTTGAGCAAAAATGTAAAAGGGATAGCTTTTTCACCGAATTATGTTCTTATTAGTAGTTTTCTGTGTATAAACGCATGTAACCAATTTTGTATTGTGTACTAATTCCGAAATTGTTCCTGTTTGACATTCTCCAATTGGCAGCAACTTTTAAAGTTATTAATGCCATAGGTTATATATCCCCTACTGTTAGTCAAGGCTAATAATAATAATAATAATAATAATAATAATAATAATAATAATATTGTCCATGCTTCCCTTTGTATGAAACTATATTTTGTGCTTAAAACTTTCTTTTAAACGATTTTACATCCATATTATGGAAGTGAATTGTACGGTATACCTGTAAGCTACGCTCGTGACCCAAGTTTGACTTGCGTAAACACAAACTAACAGATGGAAGGAAAGAACAAACAATTCCATGCGCTGTATTATCTCACGTTTTAAATTTCGATTTGTTTCAGCTGGATTCACAGATTTGGCCCACCGGAATAGGTAAATGTAATGGCAGAGAGTGATTTACCAAGACAGGCTATTCAAGATCTCGCTAGAAGTTAATAAAATGGTAGATTTCTATAGAAAAAGCTTCAATAAAATATTTGAAGGCGGAGAATATCCGGAAGCATGGAAAACCGCCATTATCCAACCTCTTTACAAGGGCAAAGGGAGTTACAGCATTCCAGGAAATTACAGGGGTATCTCGCTGCTCTCTATATTTGGAAAAATTTACAGTAGAATCTTATATGAAAGAATTAAGTGTTGGGCTAAGACACATCATAGGATTTCAAAATTTCAGGCAGGATTTAGGGAAGGTTTCTCGACTATTGACAATGTCTTTGTTCTGAAAACAATAATTGATGACAATTTGAGAAATAAAGGTGGTAAGGTATATACTGTATTTGTAGATTTTAAAATGGCATTTGATACTGTAGAACGCAGTGCTCTCTGGGAGAAATTAACACGTAAAGGACTTTCGGGGAAAATGATTAGAGCACTTAGGGCAATGTATAAAGAAGTTAAGTTTGTTATCAAGACCGATCAGCACAATACATCAGAATGTAACATAGCGCAGAGGGGGGTTAAACAGGGTTGTATACTATCTCCGTTACTTTTTAATTTGTTTATTGATGATGTTGTTAGCGTGATGACGGAGGAAGACATAGATGCACCGACAATCGCAGACCAAAAAATACCAATTCTTTTGTACGCGGATGACATTGTAGTTCTTTCTAAAACGATAAAAGGTTTGCAGTCTGGTTTAAACGCTCTTCGACAATACTGTAGGCAATGGGGTATGGAGGTAAATATTCTTAAAGCTAAAACAGTCACCTTTAAAAATGGATATGTGTACGGCCAACATGAAAAGTGGACCTACGGGGAGGAAGAAATTCAAAATGTTAAACACTTCGATTACTTAGGAGTAAGGTTTGATATGGGCGGAAAATGGAACAAGAACATGGAGTTTATAAAACACAAAGGGATTGGACAACTTTCTGAAGTATTAAGGATATTGACACGGGTACCAGATATGCCAGTAAAAACATTACAGACCATGTATGAAGCAATGGTTAGGTCCTCATTACTATACGGCAGTGAAGTGTGGGGATGGGAGAGGGTGGATAATGTAAATAAAATACAATGCAATTTCTGGAAGCGCATTCTAGGGTTGGGGAGGGGTACTTCAAACTACGGAGTTCTTCGGGAGGTAGGATGCTGGGAAGATGCTGTATTTGCTAAACTAAACGTAGTTAGGTACTGGCTGCGAATAATTAAAGGCGATCAAACAACTCTGAGAGCAATATGTTATCGTCATCAAATAAACAACATAGGGCATCCAAAATGGTGGGCGGCGGGGTTGCAACGCGAATTATCAAAAATTGGCTTAAATGATATCTGGCAAAGGGGTAATGAAAATACACACAGTGCCGTAAGAAAGGTCAAAAGACGACTATGCGATATAAACAGGCAGAAAATCGAATCTGAATGTAGACAAAGATCAACATTGGAGCTACAAAATGAAATAAAAACTAGGTGGGGTAAGGAAACATATATTTTGGAATTGAGTATAAAACAGAGGACTGGAATAGCATGGCTTAGGTTGGGAGGGTGGAAAGCTCGCAAGATTGTTGATGACGATGGCAGGAGGATTTGCCCATTATGCGGGGAACAAGAAGACTGGACGCATATTTTGGCAGCATGCGTGCAGACGGAGGGTATTAGGAAAAAACTATTACCGGAAGTATTTTTGCTTCCAACAGACGGAGGACGGCATGCTGGGACATGATTCTAAACAGCCAAAACTGGCCAAGCTTGGGCACATACTTAATGGAAGTACGTGTACTAAGAGATAAGGTGTTTATGTAATTTTTCTTTAAACATATGTGGTGCTTGAGTACTTGTGTATGTGTGTGTGTGTGTGTGTGTGTTTGAGTGTGTGATTCAGTGTGTTTCTTTCAATTTTATATGTATGTATGTATATAGTGCGGTGATTGTAAAAAAAAAAACAGTTGTTTTCTGGTTGATACTGCAAGTCACGTATACAGACCAGGTATTTATCTAGAGAGCATGTACGGTCTCATGACCCATGCGACTGTGTTATGCAATTAATGTAATACTAAATACTTAATAAATACCACCACTACCACTACCACTATTGCAGGAACGTGAATTAGTGCGTCTGCTAAATCAGCTTCATTCATATCTCAGTTAACGCTGAATGTTACATGAGTGCTTCTACTCCTTTCTCCTTGTTTTGCATGGTTTCATTTAGACACAAAAATCTATGGAATGTTGCATTGATGCACCCACAGGAAACCCAGTCAAGGTCTACCAGAACTACAGTCCAGCAGCTCTTTGGGGGACACGTGCGAGGTAATAACGTGAAGTCTCGACTCCTTTCATTCCTTATCCAGCATAAAATTAAACGCAACAACCTTCAATAATGCAAAACTTAAAAATTTAAGAGTATCGAAGGTTTATCTCAAAGTATTAGACTTACTTCGATACCACCTAGTATCGAGAGTATCGAGGTATCGACAGTATGGAGATCCTATCCCCATACAATCTTCAGGGCTGAGTATAGGACACTGAAACAAAGCAAAAAATCGGAATAAACATAGGTTCGGAAACCAACCGTTTCGGAGATATGGCGTCGTTATTTTCAGTACAGGTGCTATGGGTAACACTATAATACAATGACACTGAAAGAAGAGGGCTTTATATTTAAAACAAATGCTCAACATGACCGCGGTTCACACAAGGAAAGCTTCAGCAGATTTTTTGATTGACGATCGTACACTTTCAAATATCCCAGCGTGTCTCTAATGAGTTAGAAACCATTGGCAATGCGTTGCCGGAGTTCCAACTTTCTTGTAGGTGCAAAGCGAATATGGTACGCTTTAAGCGATAGTCAAATCTTTTAAGAGTTGGTTGCTATGTGGAGCATGTCCAGGATATATATAAAACCAATAACGAATTCCCATCTGAGAAAAACTCTTAAGTATTGGAAAATTCAAACAAATAACAAGTAATATCTCGGAAGTGGTTCACTCTGCAATAAAATGTACATGACATAAATTGTGTGTCTTAACGAGATCTACATTTTTTGTATGGTAAAATTTTGTGCATCTCTTACGGTTTACCAGCAATGCAAAAGTCATTCAGAATGAAGAGGACTTTTGGGGACATTCTCAGAAAATTCAAGATATACATTTCATTTGCCCTGAAAATATCTTAAACATGTGACATTTTAATCAAACTCGTTAGAGCCATTTTTGAGAAATTCAAAATTTAAAAAAATTTCCCATGTAAAGGGTAGTCGGGTGGGGAAATTTTCTTGAAAATCTTAGTGTCGTATCTTTGAAAGATACTGAAACTAAATACCAAGTTTGGCATTTATCCGACTTTTCTTTTTTTAGTTATGCTGTTCACAGACACACAGACACATACACGGACCTTTTTCTAAAAATGCTTTTTATAGACTCAGGGTGCCTCAAAATATGTATTTCTGGTGAAATCTCGATATCCAATTTTTGAGTGGAATGCAATGCTTCCCCTACTTACTATACGTAGCAGAGAAAGTAAACAGTCCAGAGGATTCTAATCGGGGAACCTTGGGGGCCATGGTGTTGGTAAGCCAGGACTGATACACCTGTTGTGGCAGGTTCTGCATAATAAATGTCGAACATCCACATAAAGGTGAGCCGGTTCTCCGCATACATGTTGGTGCCGTGTCGTAGATTTACGGCACGTAAAAGAATCTCAAGCCTGCTAGAGGCCTCTGAGCAAAATTTCGGGTCTTTCACGCCCATATAGAATGGGGCACTAAGGACCATAGCAGTTAAAGAGCGTCCTTAAATAAAACTCAATTTATTTTATTTGTCATACATGTACCACGAAGAGGTACATCCGCCAAATTGTTATGTAGGTTTTGCTTAAAAAATGAAGGTACGCGCGATCATTAAGTCTCCCAATTACATGATGCTGTTGACTACCAATGTGGAGCCTGGTACCTGGAACAAAAGGCATGAACACTGTTTGGAAACGAATGCAAACGTACGGGTTGTTGAGGACCACAATGATGACACCATATCTCGGAAACGGTTGGTTTTCGGACCTATGTTTATTTGAACTTTTTGCTTTGTTTCAGTGTCCTGAACTCAAACCCTGAAGTTTGTACCTATAGTTTTCGAACATCCGGTATTTAGCCATACCATATGACTTCTGGATGTAGTTTCCGCTATCTCCACAATTAAGAATAAAGACATAACAACTCTATATCGAATTTCGTCACTACAATATTCTACAACGCCCTGGTCATGGAAGACAATATTTAGTGCATTTTATCTATATGAATAGCTAATACCAAACCAAAGTTTTGTAAAAGCATCATCTTATCATTTCTTTAAAGAATATTTCTAGTTTTCAAATGCCCTCTGTCTTTTGAATGAGATAAATTTAAAGGTTTGCCTAGCTAGCTGCAACATCTCACGCATTTGTTTTAGATATAACTATCATGAATTAGATATTAACATCCGGCAGTTAGTTAACTGCCTGTTTTTTATCACCTTCCCCTTCTTGCACAGGTAATTAAGTTAAGCGATAAACCCCGTTCAAGTTACTGTCGTCTTTAGATATTTTGGATCCTAAAGCCTTCTAGAAGGCGACACTTTTGATACAATTACTTCGGAAATAGTTATATGATAATGGTCTGACAGGATACTATATTTCAGAGTTTGGACGGGAAAGGGGTAAAGGAAAATAAGTCATTCCTTAATCATAGATTAAGAACTTAATACACTTTTTAAATAAAAGGCACGCTCGTAGACTCTCAAAATGTTGATATGGAATTTCAGACTTTAAGGGAAAATACTACCTTTTATCGTTTTCTCCACTTCTTTTGATTTCTTTGCTGTTCTACAAACCTGAATAAATGTAATTTATTCCCTGTTAGCCCGGTTGTTTATTACATTTGTGACGTTAAGTATAATTTTTAGCAGTTCTCTTATTGTAACATTAATATTGTTGATTTTTAAGAAAATAAGGATTTTTCGCTTAGCTACCCTGTCGTGTAAACGAATTCTATCCAACAGTATGGCAAAAATATGCGCTTTTTCAGAAGATTTCTTAATTACG
Organism: Deroplatys truncata; assembly: GCA_030765065.1. NCBI lineage: Eukaryota > Metazoa > Arthropoda > Insecta > Mantodea > Mantidae > Deroplatys > Deroplatys truncata. The sequence goes on along the minus strand of CM060990.1, from coordinate 127,626,086 downwards.
CACCTCTTCTATTCTTCTAAATCAATGTCCTGTACTTCTGTCTTCTCTGACTTTTTCTACTCGAGTTCTTTCTCTTTAGATTTTTCTGATTGGTGTTGTTTAACATGTTGGCTTATAGTAAACCGACCGAGCGAGATGACTCCGCGGTAACGTGTGAGACTCGCGTTCGAGAGGTCCCGGATTCGACTCTAGTCCACCGCCCACTCTGATCTTTGGTTTTCGTGGTTTTCCCTGGACGGTAGGCGAATGCTGGGGTGGTTTCTTATCTACCACGATTTCTTTTCCATCATTCTCTTCATTTAGTTTCCTTCTCACCCTTCAGGTGTGCTTCAAGTATGTTTCAATGCACATAGCGGTGTCGAACAGATGGCGCGGATGCTGATCATAGGAAAGAGTACTTCCGGTGGGCTTTAAAGGGCTGTCTGGTCCAAGGGTCGTTCATCGCCCTCTCTAGGCAGCTCCAGCAGTGGGGCGAGTCTTCAAGCCTGGAATTGTTAGGAACTCCCGCGTGTCTCTATGGTCTGTCTGGCTGTGGCTTGTACTCGCCTGTGGTTCCTTCGCTTTGAGACAGTACGTTCTGCGTAGCTAAACATAAAATGATAACCATAGGGAAAATAAATATTAATAACAGTAGGAATGGTATTATTAAATAAGACTGGGTAGCGAGTATTACTGTAAAGGTGAATATGGGTTGAAAACACAGTGCCAGCAGCAGGCAGGAAACGGGGTTGGTTTTTCCCACATTATAGCCAAGTGAGAACAGAATACGCTTTGTTAGGTACCGTTAGTCGCCTGGAAAACAGGTGCATAGGAAGGGAAGGTCGGTGCTCTGATAGCTGCAAGTATTCCAATAAGAAAGAAGGTAGAAGTCTTGTGATAACGAAATGGGGGATAGGAAAATTTCGAAATAAAGAGAGTTTAGAAAACACTTGTTCGCGGTATTTACTTGGAGGTTGTTCTAAAACAAATGTGAGTGTCGGCGGATAGGCACGGTTGTATGAAGCAAAGCAGTAAAGAAATACGTGTGTGTGTGTGTGTGTGTGTGTGTGTGTGTGTGTGTGTGTGTGTGTGGTGCGAGGTATATCAGAAGTCAGATTTTTAAAAAAACGGAAATAAATGGGCAGGAAAATGAACCAGTCATATTAACCACCAACCCTAGATTCAAGATCCAATAATTATCTTATTCAAATTACAATTATATTATCTACACTTTTTGGGGCTATTGGAGGTCTTAATCAAATTTCTTTACGAAAAATTCTATGTGAATCCCTTAGCTAGCATCGAACCCGGGACCATTCCTACAAATTACGTGCCGCCAAATTGGCGCACAGCACCACGCATGACGCTATCGCCACAACTTCAAGCCACAATATATCTATGTAGGTCGCAGTGCGCGGGGTGTTCTCCGTTGTATAACCTATACCTACACCTTTGCAGTAAACCAAAGCAGCGTTCTCCCATGTCACGAAATGCTGGAGCCAAACGCCTTAGTGGCATGATCCGTCAACCAGCATACCATATTAAGCACAACTGAATTGGTGAAATAATCACTAAGTTCGCTTTGCAAGCTCTGGTGGTAGTGAAAAATATGTCAACAAATAAATAAAACGGAGGAAGAAGCAAAGGAGTTAACCATAATCATAATAATCATCGTCTGCCTGGTGTGAGCTTATTTTTCAATTATTTAAATATTTGCTATGAACACAGGATTGCAGCCGAGTAATATGAGGTTCCCATGAACAAGCTTTCGGCCGTCTACACTCAGGCCTTCTTCAGGGTAATTAAGAATGTAGGGGGCCGAAAGCTTGTTGATGGAACCGCATAGTGATCGGCAGCAAAACCGTGAAGTCATAATAAATAGTCAACGTCAGAAAGCTTTAAATTATTTAAATGTTGTTTGGAAGTAATTGTAATGCAGTACGGATTATGTGCTTCATTCTACTTTAATTTTGAATAACATCACTAAAAGAATTGTGTTTTCTCAGTTATTTGCAGGCTAGGGATCCTGTACAAAGTTTACTGTGCATCGAGTAGGGTGGAGTGAGATGGCGCACTGGGGTATTCTTTACCTGTGAGGTCGTGTACAATCCGCTTCGTGACTACAATTATAATACACTTCTGTCTGTCATTCCGATGTATGTGTCCTACTTTATTTTCCCCATCACTAGACTATACTGTTTACAGTAGCAAATAAGGCAGCGCATTGACGTCTTTGTTTACGTCAACAGTACTATGTTTACGGAACTCTATAGTAAGGTTGCACATACATTGGTTGTTAACTTGTCCCGGATCCTTAGCCTGGTTATAACCAGAGCCCGGATTATAACATAATAACTAGATATTTTAATGCTACATATTTACGCACGAACAGATGCAAATATTCACGAGATACTCAATTATGGATGTTGTACATAAATGTTATTTTGCATATTTGGTATAATATTACACATTTCACGCCATACTACATAATTTCACATATTTTAATACTATTGAAGAATTATTGTACCATTTCGGTATATTTTGAACTTCTATTTAATTATTATTGTTATTATTATTATCATCATCGTACGTATCGAAGCAAGAAATGAAAAATAAATTGCACGTTTGTTTTTATCCTGCTACTTATGCGCTGTCATCAGTTACATGCATTTCCGTTACATTGAAAGCTAAATTGCATGAGTTCGTTGTGGACAACAATGACACGTTTTAGACGTTTTCCTTGCTTGCTCTCAAAGCGTATCACACTTTGTAGCAGTCAGTTGTGTTAAGTTAACCATGGCACCAGTGGCGTCTTCGTTGTCAAAGCTGAAAACGTGGGTTTCTATTGAGAGTGCTTTCACAACAGATGGCAAAACAGTCCTCTGCCAAACTTATGATAAACATATAGGGTGCACGATGAAATCTCACTTAATAAACAAGGCAGAAAGAAAGAAAAGGAAAGTAATTGTAATGGGGGACCTAAATGGAAGAGTAGGAAATGATAGGAAGAAAAGCAGAAAGGTCTTAGGCCCTTATGGAGGAGAAAGTACAGTAAACGGAAATGGAAATAGAATAATAGATTTGTGTATTGGCAACAGATTTATTGTAGCTAATACATTTTACAAACATAAACGTATACATCAAATTACGTACAAATCTACCCAATATGAGAGTATAATAGACTATTTCCTACTCCCGAAAGAAATAAAAAATGTCTGTAGGGATGTAAAAATAATAAGAGGGGCAGAACTAGCTACAGATCACTTTCTCCTGGTGGCAGATATGACCTTCGCAGGTGAGAGATGCAGGAGGCGAATGGGCTACCAGAGAATAAGGTGGGAAGAGCTGCAAGAAAAAACTAAAAGAGAAGAATTCTGTATGAAGTTGGAACAAAAATGTAGCGAAAGAAGTATTCCTGAGAAAGAAGAAAATGAAGTAGAGGCTAAATGGAAATCCCTTAAGGAAGATATTCTGATAGTTGGTGAGGAAGTATGTGGTAAGAAAAAAGTGAGAGAAGGGGTCAAGGCAACTAAATGGTGGAATGAAGATGTACAAAAAGCCGTGAAGGAGAAGAAAAAAGCTTGGAAACAGTACTTAACCACCAAAAATATAGAGCATAAAGAAGAATATGATAAAAAGAAAACGGAGTGCAAAATAGTGGTGAAAAGAGCAAAAAGACAAACGTGGAAAGAATTCGGTGAGAGTATGGAAGATAACTATATACATGACAATAAGAAATTCTGGAAGACCATGAGATACCTAAGAGGGAAACATGGCAGAAAAGTGTATAGTATAAAAGATAAGGAAAATAGATTGAAAACAGAAACACAGGATGTACTAGAGGTATGGAGCAGGTATTATGAAGAGAAATTTAGGAATGAGCCTGTTATGATGGAAACAGAGATCAATTGGGAAGAAGAAGGGACAGATACAGATATGGACAGGGATTTAGAGATTGATTACTGGGATGTACAAATAGCAGTGGGGCAAATGAAAAGCGGTAAGGTAGCTGGAGTAGATGGAATAGTCCCTGAGATGATTAAAGCCGGAGGTAAAACCATGATTAACCAGATGAAGGAGTTGTTTAGAATAGTATGGAAAGAGGAATATATCCCGAATGAATGGAATCAAAATATAGTAATCCCCATATATAAAAAGGGAGAGTCTTGTAAATGTGAGAACTATAGAGCAATTTGCTTAATAAGTACGGTCATGAAGTTATATACAAGGATTCTGGAAAGGAAATTGAGAAGGTATGTGGAAAAGGATTTAGAAGACGAACAAGCAGGTTTTAGACCCAGTAGACAGACTCAGGACCAGATATTTGCGCTAAGAATCATCAGATAAATGGCTAAGTAAAAATAAAACAGCATACCTTGCATTTTTAGATCTACAAGCAGCCTTTGACGCTGTACCAAGAGTAGAGATATGGAAGGCACTATATAAGAAGAAGGTACCCTTAAAATTAATAAGGGTAATCAAATCTACATTTAAGAATGTAGAGGGCATAGTAAGGCTGAAGGGCAGAGCATCAAAACCTTTTAAGATAGAAAAAGGTGTTAAACAGGGAGATAGTTTAAGCCCATTATTGTTTACAGTATTTTTGGATGAAGTAATGAAAACTTGTAAAATGAGAACAAGCAAGGCACTAGTGGGAATGTGGAATTTAAGACCTATATACTGCCAAACTTTAGCTTATGCAGATGATATCGTGCTTATATCAGATTCAGAAAATAAATTACAACAAGCAATAATAGAATGGATAGAAACATTACAGGAAAGGGGGATGACGGTTAATCTTAATAAGAGTAAAGTAATGATGGTAGCTAGGACAGAAGACCAGATAAAGGAGATCAAGATAGAAAAAGAGGGAAGGCAGTTAGAGTTAGAGCAAGTGGAAAGCTATGAGTATTTGGGAACAGTGATAAACCAAACGGGTAAAATACAAGAAGAAATAAGAAAGCGTGTAGAGAAAGCTACTAAAGCGTATTATACACTAAGTAAATGTGTTTTTGGGAAAGAAGAAGTAGATAAGAGGACAAAAACTAAAGTATATAAAACAGTTATAGAACCAATACTTATCTATGGAAGTGAAAGCTGGATAACAACAAAAAGTGAATTAAGCATGGTGAATGCAACGCAAATGAAATGCTTAAGAAGAATAGTTAGAAAGACACGACAAGATAGAATAAGGAATGAAAGGATAAGAGATGAACTCAAAGTGCCATCGGTAAATACGAGGATAGAAGAAAGACAGTTTACATGGTATGGACATGTAAAAAGAATGGATACAGACCGGAAAGTACGCCAATTTCTAGAAGCAAGACCATTAGGAAGGAATCCGAAAGGAAGACCAAGGATAACCTGGGAAGAAGTGATTAAAAGAGCGGTGGCTAAAAGAGGAAAGACTTGGGATCAGTTTAATAGACTGGTAAAGGATAGGATGGAGTTTAAAAAATGGATCCGAGGCAAACCCCTGACACCTCGATAGTGGTAGAACAGGGAAGTTGAAGAAGAAGAAGAAGAAGATGAAATCTCAAACTGAACCACATTTACGAAGCAATTGACATATTAGGAATAAACAAAAAATACACAGTTGCATAGGCAGCCTACATTATAAGTAATGAATTTTACAAAGCAATGTTAATGGCAGTGGTTGCAGGGAATATAACATGGAATTAACTTCAGGTACCTGAGTTTATTTCTTGCAGACAGATGTATTTCAGTATTTTGAAACAGTAGTGAACTAGTTATGGTTAATGTAGTAATTTTAATTTGTCTACCTGTAAACTTCCGTTGTCCAGCAAAGAAATAAAATGTTTGTTTTTACATACAATTGCTTCATTACACGGATGGGACCTTGATACCGTCGATACTTCGATACTCTCGATACACGGCGATATCGAAATAGTCTAATAATTAGAGATAAGCCTTCGATGCTTTAAATTTTTAAGTTTTGCAGTATTGAAAGCTTTTGCGTTCAGTTTTATACTAGATAAGGAATGAAAGGAATCTAAACTTCACGTTATTGCCTCCCACGTGTCCCCAAAGAGTTGTTGGGCTATAGTTATTGATAGATCTCGACTGCGTTTACTGTGGATGAATCAATATAACATTCCATAGACTCTTGTGTGTAAATGAAAACATGCCAAACAATTGGGAAAGGAGTAGAGGCACTCATGTAACATGCAGGGTCAGCTAGTTGTGAATGAAAATGATTTAGCTAACGCACTAAATTACGTTTTTGCAATAGCTTGGCTTGGTGACTCACTCTCAGCCATTACATTTACCTACTCCTGTGACCAAAATCTGTGAATCCAACAGAAACAAATCAGAACTTAAGACGTGAAATAATACAAGGCATGGAAATATTTGTTCTTACCTTCCATCTATTAGTTTGTGTTTACGCAAGTCAAACTCGGGTCACAGCATAGCTTACAAGTTACCATTCGACTAATTTCCATAATATGAATAGAAAATACTTTAAAAGAAATTTTTCAGCACAAAATATAGTTACATAAAAAGGGAGACAAAGAAATTATGTTTACGTTATCATTATTATTATTATTATTATTATTATTATTATTATTATTATTATTATTAGCAGCCTTGACTAAGAATACGAGATATACAACTCGTGGCATTACCAAGATAAAAAGCTGTTGCTAATTGGAAAATGTCAAAGAGGACCAATTTTGGAATTACCATAGCTACAATACAAAATTGGTTTAAACCCAGCGGACGGTAATGGATTTTTTCGGGCATAAAAATCCTTAGCATGGCTTCTTTCGGAAGGGAAGTAAAGCCGGTGGTCCCGTGTCCTAGATTTAAGGCACGTAAAAAAACCTCAAGCCTGATAAAGAGTTCTCTGAGCCAAATCTCCGGTCTTCCACGCCCAATATAGAATGGAACGCTAAGGACCATAGTAATTAAAGAGCGTCCATAAATAAAAAAAATGCGTTTATACACAAAAAAGTATTAATAAGAACACAATTCAGTGAAAAAACTATGGCATTTACAGTTTTTTTTATAAAGCGAGTATCGAGTATCGGTGCTCAAAAATCAGTATTGGTATCGAGCGTAGAGAAATAGTGGTATCGTCCCATCACTACTTCATTAGTATTAGGATTCTAGGCGGAGGGGGACAGCACGTCGACCTAAGCAGATCTTTTGTGCTTATGCCCCGGACGGGGCGCCCCCGGAAGGGAGGGATGAAGTGAGAGGAGACAGACGGTGGCTGGAGCAGGAGTCATGGCATCCAGAGTCCTTACTATTTATAGATTTAAACCCCCCGGATGGGCACTGGTACAGCCGGTTTCTCTCCCCCCTTTGGGGCCTTCACATCCCCTGGGGGCCCGGGACCCAGAGACCGCCCCCAATCTGAGGCCGAAAGTTTCCACAGAGCATGCTTTTCCCTGCCATGCAAACACCGAGACTTCCCGCCGACACCTGCAACCCTGAAAAAACCAAGCCGATGAAAGGTGAAGTGAAATGCGAATGGTAGTGAAATGAAGGAACGAACCCACGACCTCCCGAATGCGGGCCACAAAGGCTGTCGCCTGAGCCATCCCGCTCGATAATCACTACTTCATTACATATTTATTTATACGTATATTTAACCAACTTTGGTTACATATTTATGTATTATTTCTGAAATTGACATTTATAAAATCCTGGCCCTAGTTATAAGTAGTTATCATGCGTACGCTTTATACCTTTTACATGTTTCTATAAGAAACGTCTTACTAATTAGCTCATGTAGCAGCTGTCGCGAGAAAGAATCACGCGCTTGTAATACCAGAACTGTGAGGATAGGAGGCGTGTTCCTTGGACTCTGAATGGAGTGGTAATTATCGCAATATCCTATGACCGAAAGCCCTGATTAAAAGTATCATACATTCTCCGAAAAATTTAAGCTGTAAAATATGTTATAGACTTCTGTTAAATCAATAGTAGCTTTAAACCAAGTAAAAGCACCTAATTATGACTTTGCCGCTATGTTTGGTGTAGTAATACCAATTTGTAAATATTAACATCTGACAGGCCCAACAATTCCGTTGTATTAAATATTCAGTTAACTAACAATCTCTATACCATTTCCCAGTGTTCTTTATTTGAAAAACTTGGGGAAACAATGAGTATGGTATCCAACGCAGAGCATAGTGGCACAAGATGGCGACTGGGCGCAAGTCTGGGTTCAGCGAAGCAGCTAGCATTGCCGTCAGTTATAACTTCGTTCCGCTAACGTGTTCTTCCACGCACAATTTCCTTCCCCTTTCCCCAGATTGGCTAATGTACATCTTTGGATGGCGATGTACAAGCCCTGTAGTGCAAGATCAGTCGATGAAAGAGGACTTGGACTTCAATCTGGTAGGCTCGTGGTGAGCCTAAGTGAGTTTTGCTATGTACCTACTCTTGGAAGGGCTTTACCATAGGTAGGATGGATTTTTGTAAGGTGACGGTTTGGTGTTGATGTTGCGGGTGTGATGGGAGGTAGCGCTATGTTTTTATAGGCTCCTCAGTGGCTGCCTTTTCAAGAGCATCGCCAGTGCCCTGCTCCGCTGGTGTTTATTCTACTGTAATTGTGATTGGTTTTAATTTAGATTGACCACTCCCACGGGGAGGGAGGAGTACTTAGTGACAGCATTTTTGCTGTTGGCAGGTTTAAAGCCTTCGTTACCGGGGGTGCCCTCAAGCCATGCGAGAAACCCGGTAGCGTCTGTATTGACGTCCTTGAGGTAGGTAGTCCCCCAGGAATCTGACAAGGGCATTCTGATGATATGTCAATTTGCCGTAGAATGTTTGAGCCCGGTGTCTAATCACATCCTCCACGTAAGGGAGGGCCGAGGTCTCGTGTAGTAGCCTGACTGGAAGGCAACGACAGACAGAATAGATAGACCGAAGTCCCCTATTCTGAATCCGCTGTAGCCAGAGAAGCCAGGAATCTGCTGCCATGCCCCACACCTCACAGGCGTAGAGCATCAGAGGTAAGATAAGGGCTTTATAAAGGCGTAACTTTAAGTGAACCGGCGTAGTGGAAGCTAGAACCGGGTATAAGGCATCTACCGCCCCCTTAGCCCTGTTCATTGTTCCACGCACGTGTTCTCGGAAGGTTAGGCCCTTATCCAGAGTAACACCCAAGTAGCGTATGGAAGTCCCCCACTCTGTCCTTTGGCCCTGATAGGTGAAATTTGGTCTGTCAGCAGCGGGGATTCGTCTCTTGGTGAACAGGACAGCTTGGCTTTTTCCCGGATTCACGGACATCCGCCACTGCCTGCACCAGAGTTCAACGAGACGGAGGTGTCGTTGTATGGGGTTGAAGGATCTGAGGAAGTGTCTGTTGGTAGTGTACAGCAGGACAACGTCAGCAAACTGGACCATATTGGCGGCCTGCACCACTGGAAAGTCTGTCATGTACAGAATAAACAGTGTGGGAGATAGTACAGAGCCTTCGGGGACTCCGCCTCGTATGGGTTTTTGTGTTGATGTTTTCCCCGCTACTACTACTATAAAGGAGCGTTGGTGTAGAAAACTGTGTAGAATGTGGATGATTTGTCTGTGTAGACCAAACTGGATCATTTTGTAGAGGAGCCCCTCGTGCCAGGTCGTTGAGAAGGTCTTCTCCACGTCCAGACATACCGCAGGGGTGAAGACCCTGTCCTGAAACCCAGGGCAGCAGCCTCCACCACCCGCAGCAGTGCTGGGCGGTCGAGTGCCCAGGACGAAAACCAAACTGATGGGTTGGGATGGCTTGAATGTCAGCCAATAGTGGCGACAAGCGGTGCAGTATAAGCCTCTCAAATACTTTTGAGAGGGTGGGTAGGAGGCTAATGGAGCGGTAACTGGAGGGAAGAGCCAGGTCCTTACCAGGCTTCGGAATGCACACCACCCGGGCCAACTTCCACTCGCGCGGAAACTGTCCTAGGGTGATGCGCATGTTAAAAACCTTGGTAAGGTAAAGTACAGCTCTGAAGGGTAGATTGCGGAGCATGGCGGGTGTCAGCCCGTCCTGCCCGCAAGCCTTTTTTGTGTTGAGACGCCGGAGTGCGCCTTGGACTTCACTAGGGCAGATGATTGAGAGGGGATTCTCCGCTCCATCAGGAGGCAACCGCAAGTAGCGATCTACCTCCTGGTGGACGCGGGCAGTAAAGTCTGTGTCCTGAGGGTCATCTCTGGGCCTGCAGGTGTGGGGCACATCTGCGAGGGACCTAGGGCAGACAACTTTGGGGTGCATGCCACTGTACCGAAGGCAGCGCAGTAGACGGTGGCAGTAGTTGCTTGAGTGGTTGAAACCCAAGCAACGATGGCATTGTGCAGGGCCGTCAGGGCGGTGGGAGGCTTCTACTGTGACCCGGAGATAACAGATCGAGGTGACCCGATCTATCTTGACCTCCAGATCGTTGACCCGCTCCACCACTACTAAAAAGAGGGGGCTGGGGATTTTGTTGGGCTGCTGCCCAGCTGGAGCGGGTTAAGTTGCTTCACGAGGCGGGGCTTCATGCCCTGACGGATGAGGTCATACTCTATGTACCCCACTGGTGTGTATACAGGTAGTCCTCTAATGACTCGCTTGTGGTCTCTGGTCTTGTCAAGGCCAAAGGTAAAATAAGGGATATCCTTCTTCTTGAGGGCACTCAACAAGAACAGGTCCTAGGCTTGAAGACGTAGCGGTTTTTCCTCCGGGTCACCGCACACTCCTTGGCAGAGAGCAGGCATAACCTCCCGAAGGAAGCCCACCACCCCCTGGAAGGAGTCCACGATGATCAGTGGAATATGACGTCGAGACTGTCCGCCCGCAGCGGGACTGCTAGATACCTGCTTGTTCTGGCTGGCTGGTGGTAGTGGCTTTCCGTTCTTGCCCACTACACGAAAACCATCATCACTATTCTCAGGGAGAACAGCGTTATCATCCTCGTTCCTCCCCATTATGGAGGAGTGTACGGAGAAGACCGAAGCCTTGTGCGAGTATGCCGAATAACTGGTGACGTCACTGTCACCGTCCGAGTACTCCGACTCGGTGGTTTTGCCTAGCCGCAGCGAAGAACGCTCGCGTGAGAGGCCGTTGTCAGATAGATCGGTCGAGACCGAACAGGTTGAGTCCCCTTTTCCGCTTGCGCGTTGCCGGGGTCTCCTGGTGCGTCGAGTTCTTCCAGGTCCGAAGGCCTGGGAAGAACTATCGGTTACACCAGTGCTGGTGCTGGGCACTGGCTCCTGCTCCTTCAAGGCAGGGCCACTGGTTACCTCGCTACTGGGAGCGGGTTTCATCTGGATGGGAGTTGGGAAACAAGCGGTAGGTACGCGTATGCTGCGCAGAAGTGCGCAGCGCACTCCTTACTCACTAGTTTACCGCTCACCTGCAAGCAGCGAGAGCCAACGGCGTGGCAAACAGAGGGCCGAACACTTGAACTTTAAGTGCGCCGTACCTCACCTTGCGGCGAGATGGCTGTGGCCTTGTTGTTCACCTGCTACTTGTTTTTCTCTGCTGGTCGTGATGTCACTAGTTGGAGAAAAGGTGTTGTAAGGACCGCGCTGCTCAAAATAGCTGTTTAACAAAAGTTAAGCAGTATTGGCCGTGGTCACTGCTGGTTGCTTGGGCGAATTCTGGTTTTCGTCTGATGCTGCAGTTTATGTTGCTATCAGATGAGAATCAGTTGTAGTAAGTATCTCCTGCGTTGAAAACATGCGTTGGACGCATGCATTAACATCTGGAGCCGACTTGACGAAAAAGTCCTGGGTTGGAGTCCCGGTGAAGTGAAGAGCTCTTTACGACCGAACGGAACCGATGCCAGAAGCAGAATGATGAAAGAGGTATAAACACACTGTCGTGATATATGCGCGTGCTTTCGCCATCCTGAGAGGGAGGTTTAAAACGAAGGATCCTCCTATGTAGTTGTTGATAAGAATTTAATGCGTTTCAGATGCATTAACTCTTTTACTCAATAAGTATGTTTAATTCATACGGTTATGAAAATGTAAATTTGACAATCCTCTTCGAATATATTAAGATGACAATGTTAAATAAGGAACTATTTTGTACACACAACAACCCATTCCAGTCAGTAGCCAATGAGAGGTGACTAGTGCACGTGACAGTTAAGAAATACGGGGTAAAGTTATATGGAACAAGTAGTGTTTTAATTGTTGGATCATAGGCACTGAATATATACATAAATCCTTATTGTGGGTCACAAACCATGAAAATACATATTTATTAGGTCATTTTTGTTCCTTTTAGGGAATTTGTTCAATTTTAGGTCATTATTTTCTTGCCGTTTGCGTCTTTATTTTAGTAATTTGCTTGAATTTACATTGAGTATACAGAGAGTTTTATATTATTGACATTTTTACATAAGGAATAACTTTTCAAACATCAGAAGTTTCATTATTCACCTGAGAAGTGATAGTAACTTTGGGCATCCTTTACTTGCATTCTTGGGAAAAAATTATTCCTATTTAAAGGTTAATCTGGAAAGAGTTAATTCTGGATGAAGGGGTGGCTATTGTCAGGGGAGCAGGTATCATCATAACTATGAATTCATGTCCAGTTTTCCTTTTTTTGTTTTTTGTTTTGTTTTTTGCGTTGAGTGCGTACAGTCAAGTTGCTATTGTCCTTATCCTTATGTCGTGCCATACGCTGTGAAATTCTCTTCATTCGCAATGAATCTAGTATCGTCAGAGAATTCTAAAGGTTTAATGCTGCAATTTTGTAAGATCTGCTTCAAAAACAACGTTCTTAATTTTCATTCCAGATTCTTCAAACAAGAAGATATATTGTGACGCAGCGACTATGGTCCAAGGTCATTGGGAGGTCGGCGCCGGGTGGTTGGAGTAAACAAGATAAGTGCCGCTCGCCAGCGTAAACACCAGGCGCGCTATCGGCAGATAACTAGAAACTTCTGGAAGCTTCTCCCCCTCCTCCATAAAGTGCATCGAAATAGTTCTAGGACGTTCCAGAACCTTGTGGGAAGATTCCACTGCATAAATAAGCGAACGTTCTCGCGAGAGCAGTCAGTGCGGGTCGAGTGTAAGTAGAATGGTTGAGCCAGTCATTGAGCGAGCGAGTTAGCGAGTGCGTCTGTGGTGCGACATCAAGAGCGATCCTCCGAGCGAGTTGGTGACGGCTGTTGTAACGTGTAGCGAGTGCTACTGCGGAGCGACGGGTTGTGGAGTTCTTGTGTTTGACTCCCGATTGAAGTGAACCGTTCGGCGTGAAGAGTCTACGTCACGAAGGAAGTAAAATGACAAAGAATTGAACTATTCACTTAGTGAAGTGACAATGTGAACGAAGTGAACTCCCAGTGAAGCTGAACTAGATAAAAATCTAAACAGTGACAGTGAGAACTGAGTAGAGGAGTGACAACGGAAAAACTGGACAAAGTCGCAGTATATCATTAATTATTTTTTTAAAGTGCCTCATCATTATTCTTATACCTACTTTTTTTACTTGTATGGTAGTTATACCCTTGTATAAATTCATTGATCTCTTTCTATGCACTAATTTTAATAATTAAATCTCAGTTGTAGGTAATTTATTGTGTAATTTTTTAAAACTTTAATGATTTTATAGGCATTTTTAAAACATTTTAGGTAATAAACATCCGGGTCCTGTTTATAAACAATGCGGTACACCGTGCGGGATGGCTCAGACGGCGACGTCTGTGACCCGCATTCGGGAGGTCCCAGGTTCAATCCCCGGCGACCGCCCAATCTCGCTCATGGTTTTTCGTGGTTTCCCCGGGTAGATAGGCGAATTCTGGGGTGGTTCATCTTCTACTACCTCTCCTCTCGCTCATTTCCTATACCCCTCACCTTCCTTGTCGTCTGTTGTGGGTTAAGGAGACGATGTTCGGACGGTGGCTTGTGCACTGTAGAGGTTTTTTCCTGGCGTCGCTGCAGGGTCTGCTCAGCTAGGTTTCTCCTCCGAGTGGGCTCCTCCCCGGGGATGCTGGAGGTTGGTTGCTTGTGGGCAGGACCGGGCTGCGTCGGTTGCGTTTAATCTGGAAACATTAGGGACCCCGTCCGGTCGTCATCCGGATCTGGTCGCCCCTTATCCTTCCCTCCCGGGGTCACTGGTAGAAACACAAGAGGCCGACTGGCATGCGTGCGGGGCTCTGCCACGGTTTCGAGCACCTCCTCCATTCGTACCCTTACCTATACACTGTGTTTTAAATTTCATTGGTTAAAATTATGAATAATATCGCTTTCAAGTTGTTACCACCCCTAACACCGGTAGCTTGTACTTCACGTCCCCGAATAACTTTTGAAGTATTAAACCACCTTCGTATAGTTTGATTTCCGATGGCGCTCCAGAAAAAGTTGAATTGTATAAACAGTGAGAGAGGGGGGAAATAGAGGATCCTCATCACTCAAAGGGGTAACGTAGTTTCTACTTCTAAGAAGAAAATGTTACTGTGTTTAGAATGTACTGATGACCCGTTATGAACAATCTTGGCGACGATCACGAACAAGCTAATCTTATGCCGCAATAGAATGACAAAGAAGCGGTAGAGGGCGGCTGACAGCTGTAACATTCCCTTTGTTTGCCGTGAAGTGATGACGACACTGCTCGGACAAGAACTAGACTTCTCATTGCACAACTTACTGTGATTCACAGTTAAATATGGCTACTCTGACATATCTAGTACACACGTTAAACATGGTAGCAGAAAAGGAAACTAGGAATGCCCGTTATTACTTGCGCAATTTAAAGGGCTTTGCTACTAAAAATCCCAACCAAAGCAAGTTAAAAGTAACAGAACGGGTTTTAGTTATTTCTTACTTAGCAATGAAATATTTTCGAAACAAATTTCGCTGAAATCCTTTGATAAGGTATCTCCTTAAACTAGTTTTGTAGGCAAAATTAGTGAGATTCTTAGAATCCGTTTCTTTTGGGGGTCAAGAAGTATCAAATATTTCATACTACGTACCTATATAAGATGCTCTAATTAAGCCGTTCTAATTTGTTTTCAGTAGCCCAGTAGAGGAGGACTAGGGGTGTAAAAACATTAATATTCGTCTTTGAAACACTATTGGAGCTTTGATTCGTTTAAGACACAATTAGAAACTAAATATAATACATATAATGGCGTGAGCTGCTCTTTTTTTAATAATAGATGCATAATGAATTGAGTTTTACTTATGGACGCCCTTTAACTGCTGTGGTCCTTAGCGTCCCATTCTATATTGGGCGTGAAAGACCGGTAATTTTGCTCAGAGGCCTCGTTATCAGGCTTAAGGTTCTTTTACGTGCTGTAAACCTACGACACGGGACAACCGGCTTTACTTCCCTTCCGAAGCATGTGAAGCCATGTTAAGGATTTCTGCGCCCGAAAAAATCCATCGTCTTCCGCCGGGTTTGAACCCGCGACCTCGGGAACTAATATATGCGTATAATACATGTGGTAATGAAATAGTCTTTCCCGCTACGTGGCCTGTCAAAGTGGTCAATCACTCTGCCAGCGTATTGAGTTCGTGTATACTAGGGGTGGGGAGAATATAACATAACGGTTACATTGTAACGGTTACCTTAATGTAACGGACGCTTACAGAAGTAATAGAGACAGACAGTGACGAGTAACCCAATAATGATTACCAAACTAACGAATACAGAATAACTACGAGGGCGGATCGAAAAGTAACGCACAATAATTTTTTCTGCATTGATATTGAAGCTGGAATGTTGCAATTTCACACAGATATAGTTTGAAGTTTTCACTACATAGGGTATTTTTAGTTTCATCTGCAGCTCTAGCGACAGAATCGTGAACTACGCAACAAAGATGGCGCGCATGTTACTGTCGTCCACGTATGAAGAGTAGAGAGGTGTGTTTCGATATTTGTGGGCCAAAGGGTATAGACCGAGTGATATTCACAGGGACATGCGTGGCGTGTATGGGGATGATTGTATGGACCGTAACAATGTCTCTAGCTGGTGTGCCTTCTTCCTAGAGGGCCGTGTGAACCTTAGTAATTCGCCACGCTCCGGGAGGCCCGTAACAGCTGCAACCCCGTAGAATGCCAGAGGCATTGAGGTGGCAATTTTGCAAGACCGGCGTGTGCAACTGCGAACCTTATCGCAACAGTTCAACATTTCCTATGGTGCAGTGTACGATATTGTTCATGACACGTTGAAATTTCATAAAGCTAGTGCTCGCTGGGTGCCTAAGAACCTGACAGACAACCACAGGGCCAGCGAATGATGACGAGCTTGGATTACCTAACGCGGTACACCGCAGAAGGGCATGAATTTCTGAAAGGAATCGCCACTGGTGATGAGTCGTGGGCATACCACTACACGCCCGAAACCAAGCAGGCAAGTATGGAGTGGAAACATACTGGTTCCCCAGTGAAGAAAAAATTCAAAGTGACTCAATCTGCTAGGAAGGTGCTTGCGACGGTGTTCTGGAATATGCATGGTGTTGTATTGGTGGACTTTGCTGAACACGGGACCACTGTGAATGCTGCAGCCTACATGAAAACTTTGGTGAAGTTGCGTCGTGCCCTTCGTGACAAACGCCACAACATGAATGCTGATGATGTCAAAATTCTTCATGACAATGCTCGCCCCCATGTTGCTGCTGTTCATCAGAAAATCACCAAATTTGGTTGGGAGGTGCTCCAGCATCCACCATACAGTTCGGACCTTGCACCGTCGTACTTTGATCTGTTTGGGCCCATGAAGAAATTCCTGGCCGCCCAACGCTTTGCGACAGATGCGGAAGTGAAATTAGCAGTCCGCAGATAGCTATACTTCAAGGAAACGGACTTCTACGAACAGGGTATATTGAAACTGGTATCACGATGGGAGAAATGTGTTGAGAAACTTGGTGGCTATGTCGAAAAGTAGGTAGAAGGTGTAAGTTCATTTGTGATTTTTTTGTTGTTTAACTATTCAACTTTTTTTTGTAAAAAATGATTGTGCGTTACTTTTCGATCCGCCCTCGTAGTTACCAATAACGGTTACCAAAGCAACGAAGACAGCAACTAGTTAACGGTTACTAAAGTAACGGAGACGGCTATGGGGTGACATCTTTCACTGCATGTGCATTGGTATAGCTCAGAGGTGGGCAAAGCTTATGTCGCGACTCAGAATGTAGTCACAACGTAACGCGACTGAAAGCACAGAGCCTGGGTCAGTGTTGCACGCTAGGGGAGAGGGTGTGATTGGAAATAAACATTCAGTGGTACGTTCGTGATGGCATTGTCTGCTAAACCAGCGTTTTCCTGAAAATGGAAATTTCGTGCAGAATGGGAGGATGAGTTTTTTCGCTGTGCAGAAGGAGAGAATGTGGAATGTTTAATTTGCTGAAAAACATTACATGGCGTATTTAGAGGTAACACCCAAAAGACACTACATTTGATGTCATGCTTCATATGGTGAAATTATCGGCATGTGTTGCACGTGGAAGTTATTGTAGTTTATTATCAATATTTGTTTTAGGAAATGAACGTGCGAAACTATTGCAGGAGTTAACTGCAAAGAACATTGTACAGAAAGTCCCGAGAATTTATGGCTGTAAATATAAAACTAAATATGCTAGTTACATACTTATCTGGGAGATCGCTCGGTTCCTAAAACCTTCTCAAGAGGGTGAATTTCTGAAATTATGTCTGACAAACGCTGTGGAAATTATGTGACCTCAAGAACTTCCTAATAATAGTAATATTAATTTATCTCTAGAACGATTACAAGGAGAGAAGAAAACCTTTCCAAAAATGTAGAAAGTCAACTTAAACACAATATACTAGTGAACTAAACTACTATCAACCGTCACTACAGAAGCTCTACAACTGTAACTCCCCCATTCTCTTGCAGCAATGCGTTACTTCCGTGTTTCTTACAAGGGTTGCATTGTGTTGTATTGTTGGCGCAAAACTGACTTCTGCCCACTTCTGTAGCTTATCGGGAACTAGTTACCTCAACTCGTTACGCAGTATCATTTTCCTCCTGAAGAGATCATGAATGGCATTGTCCATCTAATATACCATCTGGTGAGACAAATGCCTACTAATTATCTGGTTTGCTACGTATAACATGGAACTAATTGATGATGTTAGACAATAATGTATGTTGGAGAATTAATGTTCCTCTTCTCTAGAAACTTCGCCTTTCAAAATGTCATTACCATATTTTATCTATCTCCTACGAGGATATTTAAGTTATTATATGCTTTATTTCAGTCAGTTGATGTTGGTAATAGTGATATATTTTTCTTTGCTGTATCTGCACCACGTGATGTTTATATCTGGGATCCCTATAATATATTAAATGTATTTACATGACAAATAATATGTATATCTTGGATTTTCTAGGAATAGCCTGTGAAGCTTTTCCTATAATAGCTATTCCTATTTCCAAAATTCGGAAGTAATTTTGTATAATCTTGTATAACTGGTAAATGCTGAGCATAGACGAAAATGAACTAGGTATACAAACAATGCAGATCTCTTTAAAACACACAATTTATTTCAAATAACTTTTTTGTGGCGCAAACAATTCCCGAGATATCCGTTATTAATGGTTCAAATTTTTTAATACTCTGTCATTATTTAAGGTCCTGTCGACATTCAGTTGTTTCTTGCGATTGCATGGAAAGAGTATGCAATTTTAAGGCCAGCATGTAGCGTCCAGTTCTTAAAGACAGGTGGACGTGTGCAAAGCACATTGGTTATGTTCAACGATATGCAAAAAGTAGAATTAAGAACTTCTCTCTGTCATAGGGTAATAAAAAGTGCACCATCTATCAAACAACTGGTTCTTAACATGATGAATATGCAAAATGTGTAATAGGTATCAGTTCTTACTTTTAGTTAGCATGCTCCTAAATTCTAGTCAATGAATAAAATTCTAAAAACATATTATTAGTTACACATAGCTGCCACAATTTTGTTGATAGATCTTTCATTTTTTTCATGAGCAATAAAGGACTTAATGATGACCAAATTGAGTGGATTATGTGTTTAATATAGTGAAACATAACATATAAAAAATTGGCAATGAAGAGAAAATATTACTCTTAAAATACATAATTTTAAATTTTTAAAAATTCATTATGTTGCATCTAAAAAATATATTTACACTCATGTGTTAAACTGTTTGGTTTGTAACATCACAAAATATTTCAGCCTTCTAACTTTAGTAGTTTCTGAGAAAAATGCACCCAAAGCTCTAAAATTAAACTTGCGGAAAAATGCAAAAAACTATAGTGTTTTAGGGGTGTGGCCAGGGTGACGCCATACTTAAATCACTGTTTAAAGAGCTTAAACATTTAGAATACCTATAGTGTGATACATCATTGCATTTAGAAATTCTCGTAGATTTTTATAAAATACAAAACAAACAATCGGTTTTTTGAGACATTTACACGTACATATCCAGTTGTTTCTTGCGATTGTATGGAAAGAGCATGCAATTTTAAGGCCAGCATAAAGCATCCAGTTCTTAAACATTTGAATATCACTATTCCCTTTGTATACATAACGAAATTTGTAATGTAGCCATTTCTGCAAAGGTTTGTCTCGAATAAAATGAAGTAGCTTTCGTAAGAATAATTTGTTTACCCACTAATAAATGATAGAAGGTACAGAGGTGAATGTAACACATACGACTTTTTCAGTTACCTTAGTTCAGTGGGTTTGTTCACGTTTATGTGACTCTCAACCAAACTCTGCTTTCAGAACGGAGGAAAGCAAGGCTTTACACCAATGAGGTAGGCCTACCCATGTAAGATACACCCACATCATAGCTTGAAGGAGAGAATTTGTCATGCCGGGTAACATTTTTGCGAATTTCTGCCAGAAAATAGTACCAAGAAACGAGAATTTATCCGATTGCTCCTGAATTAGGGTTGCTATATGCCACGGATTTTGCGGACTGTCCGCGATTTTATGGTTAGTGAAAACGTCCAGACCGCAAAGACAAAAGTTCGCAATTTGTACTATATTTGAACTCGACTTCAACAAATTTAATGTTTTTTTGGGGGGGGACTGATAGGTTTGAGAATTTGTTGTCACATAAAAAATGGGTTGCCATCGTTCATAATTGCATTTCTAGTGAACAGTATTCAGAGTTGCTAAAAAAGTGGGATATTATCTCTTTATTCCTGGTCTTAACACCAATGTAGAGAGAATTTTCCCACATGAGTGCTCAGTGGACAGGAGAAAGGAAAAGGTTAACAGAATCAGTTAATGCAATGCTGCAAATACAATACAATATGAAAAATATAAATGACTTTTCTAAAACTTTTGTGAACAATACCAAGTTCCTTTCTTCTGTTCCAGGTTCTGAGAAATGGTATAAAAAACTTAAATATTGATACAGAGTACATTAAGTGTACCGTATACATTTAATACACTTTTTGATGATATATGCTTAAGGTAATATACAATAAAGCAGTCCTTTCAAAACTCTGAATTATTAATGAAATGCACATTTCTCCTATATTAGAGCTCCTTATTACTCAAAGTTTCGTTCCTTAAATCGATTAAACAAACGGTTAAAAACGTCCTGGTTTTGGACTGTCAGATTATTGCAACCCTATCCTAATGCACATTACTGGCTCCTTTGATCTCCAACTGGAGTCAAACGTGTTACATACTATCTCAGAGGGTGTAAAACTGCTTGTGCGGTTTTCTTAGAAACCACATTAATGCATACTATCTTTTATTGCCGCTTGACTTTATGGTCCAAGTTATTTGCGTTTCCACGAAGGAAACTAAATTTAGAAAGCCTTCCAGAAAATGTGTCACAAATCCACACTATCGAACATGAAGCTCTAGTCAGCATACAGGAAATTGAGCGGGGAGAGAAGCGAATTACACCTTCCATCTTCATCACATCTTATCGCATAACTAGATTAATTATGTACGAATCATGTCAACATGATCATGTCCGTTAAGCGACAATTTAGTTAGTGCATGCGGGGAGCCCTTTCAAGCATGTAGAGATACTACCGGAAGGAGGTAGTGTTTACTTGGTATGAGGTGAGTGAGGAGTAAAGATGCGCGATAGTGAAAGATTGACTGTTTACCACTGTAGGCGTCACACGCGGCAGGAGTTCAGCATACTATGTAGCCCTCCCACCAGTTAAAGCTTTACCTGAGAGATAAGCCATCCCACCCCACTAGCTAAAACGTCACTGAACAGTTACGGTAAAAGTGGGAAATGCAGTAAATGTTGACTATTACTGTCTAATGAGTAATGAATATATATTATCTTGTTACTGGGTAAGTATAGGAAAAGAAAGTAACCATTTTGCATTTGCCCATCTTTACCGGAAATTATTCACAATTGCTGCCAAGAGAGCATATTTATCAAGGCAGAATGGTGTGTGTAGGCAGAGCAAGGTGAATCAGATGTTTTGTTCCAATATCAGAACTGCCAATATAACCACAGTTGTGATAGGCATTACAAATAATATAATATATTCTACCACGTACCAAACAACTTATTTGTAAAGTCACCTTCCTTTATAAAAATAGTAATATGAGACAGTTCAGCTAAATGAAGCCTTTAGTGGTTTACAATTAGAAAATGTTGCAGCATTGCTTGGATAAGTATCTTTATGATTTGTATCCCCAACGTCAAAATAATATCTGAACTTTGTAGAATTTACACTTTTCATTCCTTCGTATCATTCCTGAGCAACAAGCATAATTTTTTACCAAATACTTGAAATATTAAATCTGTATCAAAAACCTGGTAATATGAATTTCATATGAAAAGAGAAAGAAGAAAGAATGAATAATAATCCGAGTGGAGCCTAGCATGTTTTAGTGATTTCATAAATATTTTAAAGAGACTCTTAACCGACTTAAAAGCCGTTTCCTGGGAATACCATAAGTCGTTCCCCATTTTTCTTTCTTCGTTTTAAAGTTGCGTTACAAAAGAAATTTGTTATAGTATTTGCATACTTTTTTTAACATCGGAATACCAAATTTTACTCTAGCTTCTGAGTCATTGCATGTCAAATCAAGCGATTTTTAACAAAAATTGACCGTCATGTGCTTGATTTTTTAAAACTTCTCTATACGCTTTCTTATCACAAAAATGTGTATGTGTGCTTTAAAATGCTATTTAATAGTAGTATTAGGCCTGTTACAAAATAACGAATTTTCAGAAATAGCACCCTCCTCGAAATGTTTAAATGCAGATAGTTCCGGTCCTTTTTATGTTAGAGACCTTGTAAATATCTCATTTGAAAGCTCAGATAATGCACTTTCTTTCTATGTTATATAAATCCCTTTAAACGAAACATAACTAATTTTAAAAAAAACTCTTGGAATTTAAATTTAAGTATGACAACAACCATTTAAAAAAAATGAAAAAAAATCACTCTTCTTGCTCCATGTTTTTGTAACAGTATGCCAAATATCACGAAGGCGTTATTTCTGGTTCGTTTGGGATTACATTGTTACCTAATCGTGTGCAATGAACTCGACTCGGGGCTGGTGGATATCCAGAGCGCCGCGCTATCAAATCGACCTGGGATCCACTGTAGCTGACAATGAATGGAAGGAACGATGCACAAAGCGTTCAACTTCGTTTCAAAGCACAGTGCTCTCGGGAAACAATATATAGGCCTAAACCACATCTACCACAGTTCGTTTAAACGGAAACCTTTCATCCTTCATTATAAAAAGAATACAGTTTCACTACTGCTTCAGATATTAATAATGGTACGAAACAATGTAGCTTTAAAGTTATTGGTTTTGCTTTTCATATCTTGCCTCCAAAATATCACTATCTTATTTGTGCTGATTAATAGTAAAAAATTAAATCTAATGTTTGTAGTATGATTCTGCGCCAAGGAAATAATTTATGAAGTGCTGTGATGGGATTTTGTCCCGGCTGGAGACTGGCTTTCGTTGCTGGAAGTTTAGTAGTGCCCCAATTACACCACAAGGTCCCTTGTCGTGTGAAGTGACGAGGAAATGCCATTCGGCGCCAACTCCAAAATCTTCCCCGTGAAAACACTTGTTTATAAGTTTCTTTCTGCCCTTGTACTGAGCGCTACCGCCATAGGAAAAGTAAAATACTTTTTTCCAATCTCCTTCCTTAGAATTTCCTTCTTTAGAATATTTCCCAACTGGTACTGGAACAGATGAACAGCATTTGTACCATGTTTTAAACTCTCTGTTATGACAATATTTTTATGTTTTAAGCTATTGTTTTCTTTAAAGTAAATTAAAAATGTATGGATTGTTGCCTGATTATTGTTCCAATGTACCCTCTGAAAGGAATCTTGTATAGTAAAGGTATATTTTCCGAAAAATCACAACTTGCAGTACATTTTTTAGATTTCAAATTTTCTTTCCGTTCAGACAAAAACGCACACTGTTGTTGAGCTATAAAGGTATGATAGTTTTGCTGGAAATTTTCCAGAAAGTCTTCAACAGACAATTGTATTATTTCTAAATTTGTGCTATCTACGGTTACCCACTGTTTATAAGTCGCCTGCTCTATACCTTTTTTCTTCAAAAACGTTCCGATATCATTTACCAAGTTTTCCGTCCCTAATCAGTTAACACACTTCCTTAAATAGCAATCTGGTGAAGGGAGTTGCAAATTGAGACACGTAATCCTTATAATTACAGAGAACAATACCTGAATCTACTGTAAGATGGGAAATGTTCCTTCCATCAAGCATCAGCTTCACATTTTCATGATAAGCGCAAACAAAAGCAGAATGCGTCCCTTGGGTGCCAAGAAGTATACCTACATTGTCTAGGTCTCAGTTGAGCAAATCTTGAGAAACCTATTTTGCTATCAGGATATATTTATTTTTAAAACTGTGGGAGGTTTCTTTTAGATTGCACAAAATCTTCTTTTTTTAATTTTCTGTCCTCTTTCTTTAACGGAAACATATTTTCCCCGCCATAATGCTGAAATGTATTAGTAATACTTTTTCCACCACTGAATATTCTAAGGGTTTACCAGATTTGGTTTCAGGAGTCGACAAAACGCCTCTCTCTGAAGCTAATATTTTTGCTACCTTTATCATGCGGTTCGAAACATTATTGCCAAAATGTTCCTTAATTTGGTTGTAAGACCAGCTTTCGAAAATCTTAATTTTAAAGTTCCAATCATCTGCTATGAAATCTATCAGCCTCTGAATTATTTCTGAAACCTGTTTTTCTTCTGGGACCGATTCATCTTCAATATGAAATACCTTCTCCTTAGGTTTTTCCGTTATTTTTTGTAACTTCTGAGATGCATATCTTTTCTTTGTGGGTAATTCACCTAAATTGATACTAAACTAGTATTAAGATTTGAAACATCTATACTTTCTTTGATCTCATTCGCATCACTACTCCGATGTGAAGGCGAGTTATCAATTTCTGAGCTACTTTCATTTACTTGACCTACCCGGATATCATAGGTACAGGGCCCGGCAACACTATATTCACAAACGTCAATCTTGTTTTCGCTGGTATCTGGAATATGAAACATTCTTATTCGACACGAGGCACCCACTCTTAGTTGTGGAGACAGTTCTACATGCTTCATTTTCAGTTTTAAGCGCATTTTATGGGTCACTGGTCGCAAATTCTTTTTCCTCTTGAACACGTGTTTGCTAATTTTGAAGGGGTTAAAGCAACAATCATTCCGTTTCGTAACGGTACCGGCACTATTCAATAAATATTTATCGAATATCACAAATAAGTTTAACAATTAAAGTCACAAACAACACAGAACGTGGTCTCTCTCCACAAACTAAATATTCTGGACTGGTCCTCTGTGGAAGGTAATGTCTAATCTGATTTGTCATGATAAGGATTTGTTTGTATTTTAAATCCGGAAGTGATTCAGAAGTATAACCTTGGATAACTCATAACAGCTGCGAGTCGCCGCTCCACCCCCTCTGCTCACACTCCAGGCGAAGCCGCTGTGTTACGTTATCATGACGAGGGTTCCGGCTGAGAAAATACTTTCTTATAAATATATTTGAACGAATGCCTCTTGAAACTTTTCACTATACACTACTAAACGCAGGATACGTGTATTTAAAATATTTTTAGGTGGGCGATATACAACACAAAACCTAATTTTAAAACTCCAAGTTTATGCGACAAATAACTAATATGTTGAATCAGTTTTATTCTAGTATATGTTTAAAAAAGATTCCATAAACTTTAAAATAAATCCAATATGGAGTTTATACGAGAATTTGAACGGGAGATAACAGCGATTATGTATGGGAGCGCACACGCTTTGTCGAAAATTTTACTTTCGCTGGTATTCAAAATATTGAAGTTAGGGACCAAAAAATGCACGTGTCTTCTATTTCAAAGCATCAAGTGCATACAAAAAATTTAGAAGAGATTTGATGACATGATGTAACATGAGTGTTCGACTTCACATGGAATGAGTCATATTATAGCTTATAGTTTTCAGGCATTTTTTTGAGATCTCCAGTATTCCGTAATGTTTTTCAGGGCTTTCAGCATTGCCTCATCAGTTATAATTGCATGTTTTTGGAATAGAATACTCGTTGCCCCTTGCTTGTTTTCTTGCTTTAGTCAAATGCGCAGTTACTGCTACATCTGGTATACAACTATGAGGCAGTACGTCTAGAACAGTGTTGTTTTTGTTGAAATTCATCCCTTGCAGTGTTTGAATCTCTCGTTTATACATCGCCAGTGGATTACGTTTTCCTTTTAATCCGTTCGATATCTATGGACATTGAAAAGCAACAATGGCTTACCCTTGGTAGTATTTGGTATCTCCACAATGAATTTTCTCAAAAATCTGAACTAAAAAGCATACATACGCAGCGCTACTAGGAGAATGATGAGCTGATGGCCATAATTATAGTTCATTGGGCAGTAGTGAATGCTACCACCAGTTGCCAACTGGGCGAAGAGGCGATTTTGAGTGGTGCTATAAGCACAACAGTTTATCGGAAACATTGATATTAACTGCATCCCCGTGCAAGTGTCACTTCGCTGATCTGCCACGAAGTCGTCTTCAGAATATCTCGGTCCTCCAATTAAGTAACCCAAAGCTCATTAACAGGGTAAGGATCCGGGACAACTTAAGAGTGAAGGGAAGTTTACTGTGCATCGAGTAGATGAAGTGAGCATTGGGGTTTTGTTTACCTGTGAGGCTTGTACAGTCCACTTCGTGGCTAGAGACACAATACACTTCTGTCTCTCATTCCGATGTAGGGGTCCTATTTAATTTTCCACCATCACTAGACTATACTGTGTACAGTAGCAAATAAGGCTGCGCATT
The DNA here is from genome assembly GCA_030765065.1 of Deroplatys truncata. Classification (NCBI taxonomy): domain Eukaryota; kingdom Metazoa; phylum Arthropoda; class Insecta; order Mantodea; family Mantidae; genus Deroplatys; species Deroplatys truncata. The sequence goes on along the minus strand of CM060990.1, from coordinate 127,599,871 downwards.
GGCGTTTGTTAACATCAACAGTACTGTGTTTACGGAATTCTATAGTAAGGTTGCACATACATTGGTAACTAAATTGTCCCGGATCCTTAGACTGCTCATTAAGAATTTAATGTCTATAAGTAAAGTACGGGGTAACGCGGACTGCATTCTAGTTAAGAGAATAGAAAATAGTAGCCGGGTGTTAGGATTAAATCAGTCGCAGGAACCTCCAGTCACTGGAGCACAGCGCCACACGTGGCCATAGGCATTAGTATGCCCTTTGTGCTTCCAATGTGACCCCTGGGAGGAAGGAATGACGGGGCAACCAAATCCGGACGACGATACGCGCTAGCAAAGTCGGAGTCGCAAACGATTCCAGAATGACACCAATACGCCCGCACGATCCCACTTTAGCCGTGTTCCCCGGAATGAAAAGAGACACTCTCAGGAAAGGGGCCCCAGCCGACCATCCAAGTGCAAGGGAGAAACCTCTACACAGTGCAAATTCCACCGCCCCGCCTCAACGCACCAATCGCCGTCACCTGGTCCTGCAACAATGAAACTTATATTATGAAACAGATAAAAGGAAACGATGGGGACACGAAATGATGAACAGGAAACTCGTGGTATAAGAGGAACCACCCCAGCATCCGTCTACAGACCTGGTGAAAAATCCAAGGTCAGGGTGGCTGGCCCGACGGGAATCGAACTCGGGACCTCCAGAAAGCGAGTCTTATACGTTACCACAGAGTCTTTCCGCTCGATAGTAGCCGGGAAAGTCAGCTAAGGTTCTAAGGGGTACTACTTTAAGTGAAGACAGAGAATAATAGTAAACAATTAATATTAAGCAGTAGGGATGGGACCTCAATACCGTCGATACTAGATACTCTCGATACTCGGTGATATCGAAGTATGTCTAATACTTTGAGATAACCTTCGATACTTTTAAATTTTTAAATTTTGCATTAATGTAAGTTGTTGCTTTTAACTTTATGCTGGATAAGGAATGAAATGAGTCGAGACTTCACGTTATTGCCTCGTAGTGCCCCCAGAGAGTTGCTAGACTATAGTTCTTGATAGACATTGGCTCCGTTTCTTGTGGGCGATGCAACCTTCCATAAGACTCTTGTGTCTAAATTAAAACAAGCAAAACAATGACAAAAGGAGCGGAGGTACTCCTGTAACATGCAGCGTTAACTGAGTTGTGAATGAAGCCGATTTAGCTAATGCACTAAATCACGCTTCAGCAATAGCCAGGATTGGCGACTCACCCTCAGCCATTGGATTTACCTACTCCAGGGACCAAAATCTGTGAATCCAGCAGAAACAAATCAGAACTTAAGACGTGAGATAATACAACACATGGAAATATTTGTTCTCTCCTTCCATCTGTTAGTGTGTGTTTACGCAAGTCAAACTTGGCTCACGAGCTTAGCTTACTGTGTACTGTCGACTAATTTCCATAATATGGATAGAAAATTCTTTAAAAGAAAGTTTTCAGCAAAATATATAGTTACATAAAAAGGGAAGCAAAGAAATTATTATTATTATTATTATTATTATTATTATTATTATAATCATCTTTGACCAACAATAAGGGATATATAACCTATGGCATTATCAAGATAAAAACATTGCTGCCAATTGGAGAATGCCAAAAAGGAACAATTTCGGAATTAGCCTACAATACAAAATACAGGTTAAATGCGTTTATACACAGAAAACTACTAATAAAAACATAATTGACTGAACAACCTATCGCCTTTACAGTTTTTTATAAAGTGAGTGTCGAGTATCGAGCATTGTGCTCAAAAATCAGCAAAAAATATCGAGTATCCAGAAATTGTAGTATCGTCCCATCACTATTAAGCAGCAAATTAAATCTGGGAATTGTTACTATTGGGGACCTTGATTCCACATCCTAAGACAAAAGAGTCGAAGAAAAAAAGGAGCTAGAAGCACACCCATTACCAGAGCCCAGTTCCTCCGATCCTCAGCATCCAGTCAACAGTGTATGTTTTGTCTACAACGCGCAATTTGCATCATACTAGAGCTCAGGCTTGCTTCCTTTCAATCTATTTTAGGCAACACCAAACGAATACATTATACTTAAGGATTATAACCTGGAAATTCTTTGTGTTTGTATATGTAGGAAGAACACTGAGGGACTCCTTGCCAATATTCCATATTCTGGCAGACTGCCTTGAGCAAGGATAACTATTAATATGCGTGCTCGTGCTGTGTTTACTACCTAGCAGACAGTAACCACGGCATCTCCATAACTTGCGTAAAAAGGTAAGACAATAATTGTTGATCTTTAAAATCTGATGTGTTACATTCACATAATTTTCTCTACCTTCTTTGTTTATTAGTGGATACACCAATTATTCTTACGAAAGCCTACTTCATTTTAATCGAGATAAACCTTTGCAGAAATAGCTAAATTACACATTTCTTTAGAGATAAAAAGGGAACAGCAATAGTAAAATGTGTAAGAGCTGGACTGTTTACTGGCCTTAAAATTCCATACGCTTTCCATGCAATGGCGAGAAACACTGAAAAAGTTAAAGAATAACGAAATATTGAACAATTCGAACCATTAATAACGCATATCTCGGAAATGTGTTATGCCAAAAATATTATTTGGAATAAAACGTGTGCTTTAAAGAGGTATACATTTTTTGTGTTGTACGTTTTCGTCTATCACTTAACGTTTACCAGTTCAACCAGGTTTATTCAAAATCCCTTCCAAATAAAGAGAACTCCACAATCTATTCTTAGAAAATTGAAGATATAACTACATTTTATTTGTCATATAAATATCTGTAATATATGGTATTATCATTAGAGCCATTTTTGCAAAAATAAAACATTTCTAAAAATGTTCCTGTAAAGGGAGTTGAGGTGGGGGATTTTCTTGAAAATATCCGTGTCGTATCTTTGGAGGAATACTGAACTTATATACCAAGTTTGGTGTCTATTCAAATTTTCCTTTCTGAGTAATGCTGTTCACAGACACACACAGGACCGTTTTCTAACAATGCATTTTTTTTATTCAAGGAGTCTCAAAAAGTGTTTTTTCCAGTGAAATCTTAATATCAATTTCTGGGTAGAATGCGATCCCTTCTTTAACTACAGGTACGTGGTAGAGAAATTAAAAATTAGCAACCAACAAGGAAATCTGCACAAGAATTTTCGTGATACATGAAACACAAAGGAAACCACTTCATATTAGTGTTAACATAAGAAGGCTTCTCATGAATTTACATGTACAATGAGGATAATATCAGAAGATAAATGCTACGCATTACTGATCACAGCAGCCCACAAAAAGAAATCTTCATTTACAGATTATCAAATTGATTAATAGGATAGCACTAGATGCGGATGGGGGCTTGGCACCTCGACCTAGGTATATCTTTTGTACCTATACCCCGGACGGGACGTCCCCGGGAGAGAGGGATGAGATGAGAGGAGACAGAGGGCGGCCGAACCAGGAGGTACGACAGGCAGAGTACAGGGTCCCTACCATTTACAAATTTGAACTCCCCGGGTAGTGGCAGGTGCAGCCGGCTCCTCCCCCCCCCCCCCTGTGAGTTTACACATCCTAGCGCAGGGGACCCGGAGACCGCTCGCAGTCCGCGGGACGAAGGTTTCCTCAGAGCACCCTTTTCCCCTGCCATGTACAAGCCGAGACCTCTCACCGATACTTGCAACCTGAAAGAAACCAAGCAGATGAAAGGTGTAGTGAAATGAGAATGGAGATGAAATGTAATGATCCTTCCCAGCATTTGCCTCTCGACCCGGGGAACCCTCCAAAAAAACCCATGGGTCAGAAAGGTCGACCGCGGGAATCGAACCCACGATCCCCCGAATGCGGGCCACAGACTTTACCGCCTGAGCTATCCCGCTCTGTATCAAATTGACTAATACTGTATTTACTGATTTCATTAGGGTTTTACTTAAATCCAAGAAAAGCAATTATGCCAACATTAAGTTGTATTTAAAATTACACCTGAAAAATATAATTTTAAACAAATATTATGAATGAATTAAGATATTTATAGGTAGCTAATGACGTATGTTTAAGCGATAGAATTTGTAGACGTACATCCCAGCTTTAATATTTATGATGAAAGTGCTAAAAGTGGAGTTTTATTTTGCGAGTAGGAATGTTTGGGGTAGAGGCTGAAAGCCGAGTGTAGCAATCCTACGAGCAAAATAAAATCACTTTTAACATGTGTTCTCATGTAATAGTTTTTAGCACATTATAAAGCATCTAGCTGAATTTTATGTGGAAATAGCAATCTACATTCGGAAATGCGCAATGGTGGGCTCTAGTCAGTTGTTGTTTGGCCTTCGTTGTTTTTGACCTTATATGTAGCACTAGTGCTGACAACATAATCACTTACAGAATTATAACATGCTATAATGTATAGAAGCTGCAGCAAAAACAGAAAAAAGAAAGAAAGAAAGAAAGAAATCAGCAAATAAGATTAACAATAACTTTATTATAATATAACAACTTAGTAAAACCCCTCGGTCTACGGACTGCACGAGTATTCAGGAGGGGTAAATCGCCCCCACTCTATTTGTCTTTTGTCTCTAGCTGCTGAGTTATCCAATAAGGTGTCTTAAAGAGGAAGTGAGCTGATACGTGGCAAACAAGTGTCACGTCACTGTTGTGAACACAGCAATTTTAAAATGTAATAAAATCTTGTTTACATCGTGATAACTCAAAAACTAAAATCCTTATTCCAGTTCTGTAAGAGGCATATTAAAGAGCACAGTTTCGAGATGATTTTGATAATGCGTGATTGGTCTCCCTGTAAAAAAAGTTAAAGCCGCTAGTTTTCTTTGTAGAACTTCAATTGAAATACTTTGTATTATGAAAATCAATCAGCGAGGAAATGTTTTCCTTTAAGAGATAGATGGGGGATTGATGGTTATGAAATACCCTAGAAGGTGTGAATTAACTTTGAGAAGACATCCCATGATAATACTGTATGTATGTGAAATGCTATTTCTAGTTATAGGTATGCAAACATTTGTTTTCACTCCTGCTGCACCTTGCTCTTTGTGTGGCCTGTCACAGCAATCTACAAACACAGCATTTTTGTTGCAATGCTCTTACAAGTCTTTAGTTCTGTCTCTACAGTTGGATAGTTACAACAGTGGCGTGATTAAGTGATAAATGATTTTGAAAGAATAAATAAAATAAAAACGGGCTAAGCGAACTTATGGCGTGTGGTGCTTAAGCAGCGACTCAGAGTCTGAGTAGGAGAGGCATTCCTGTCCAAGGCAGTTAGAGAGGGGGAATACATGACCAGGTGAGTTACCCCTCCCAAGGGTGTTTTTTAAGTTGCTGAACTTTAATAAACATAGTATATTTTATTTAATAATATTAATATTATCATTCCTTTGATATAATTATGTTGATTGTTCAATTGTTACAATGTGCAATATTAATTCCTTGTGTAGAGGAAGTAACCGTCATTGATTGCTTTGTTTGGAACAGAAACCGCTGAATTCATTAGAACAATTCATTTCCGAGTCATTCGGATAATCCGCCATCACATTAATCAATACAACGCCTCCGCTTAACTCTAGATTGCATACATGAATTTTACACACATTGTTGCATACATGGATTGCTATGGAACCCCATATTATTTTATTTACTATTATTATGTTAATTTAAGTTTTTCTTTGATAAGTGTCTGTTATAGTACTTGCACAGCTATCCATTAAAAAAACATGGACTTTGGCGTAAGAATACACAAGCTATTCACACAGAATAGTTCATGTTCAGCACACACCAGTTTCTGAAATGTCGTTGTACTTTCTCATTTACTACTCGCTGCCATGTTAAATATCTGTTTAGTACAGATCGAATTATATAACTGATTAATACCATTTTCAACAACAATATTAGAATTATTATTGGTGCAAAGATAAGTAAGTAATTCATCTGTAATTTGAAAATTATTCCATGTAAGTTGAGTTTTGGTTGGGGGTATTTTCTTGAGAATCTTCGTGTCACATCCTCGGAAGATACTGAACTTAAATATCCATTTTGGCATTTATTCAACATTTCGTTTTTATGTTATGTTGTTCATAGTCACACATGCATATACACACAGGCCTTTTCTCTAAAAATGTTTTTTTATTCATTTATTCCGGGAGTTGACGCAGCCACGCTACGTCCTCCAACAATGAAACACTACCTTTGCCTCACGATTGCTGCGTTTCTCCTCCTAGTTTTTTTTATACTTTGCCACGGCTGCTCGAGCATGAAACCTTAATCTCTGGGTATGCGTGGATGTGTACAGAGAAACACGAACGCTTTCTTGGAACATTTCCATTTTCATCATTTAAAATAAAACTTAAGGTTTGCCGATCACTTTTAAATGCATACGATGCTACTGTGTCTTTACCAAGACCGAAGATTATTAACTGCAGCTGAACGTTCTACCCTCTTGCATGTTCGCCGCCAATGTTCACAACTCGACGAGAATGTCGTCCCGCTTTCACCGATCGCTCAGGACAGAATGACTTTCACCACCGCGCTACAAAGAGGAAAAACTCCTAACTTCCCCTCTCTCCCCTCAAAACTCTCCTCAAACTTAGCGTCATGAAGCCTCTAATGACCTTCACATCCCGGCCAGTGCAACTGTACCCAGTAATTCCAAGAGAAACTGGCTTCAGCTATTTTATCCTTTATACCTGGAGCTGGTCCCTAATTAGCTAAACTGTGCTTGTCTGGCCTTTCTGTCGCTTTTAACAGTCAACAATTTTCACAATGCTTCTCCTTTTTATACATACACTGAAATTAAATATTTTATTTAGTTTATATCACTATCCTTTTCAGATTATTATGATAATTATTGACTTCATAATTTCGGCTTCAGAGTGTATCTTAAATTTTCTGGGAAATAGCCTGTGAAGTCATCATTAAGAGGATTAAGAGGTAACATTTCTACCTATAACAATATAAAGCAAAATAAAATACAAATACTCTTTACTCGTAAAAAAAAATCCCAAACAGTAAGGCATTTCCGTCGCAAGAAACAAGGGTGGAAACCGAGCGGAATAGCTCTGGCGGCAACGTCTTTGACTTGCATTCGTGAGGTCACGGGTTCGATTCACGATGACCGCCCACTCTGACCATGAGGTTTTTCGTGGCTTTCCCCTGGTCGCCTGCGGATGCCGGGTTGGTGTATTCTACCAGGATTTCTCATTTCCTCCTTTTTCATCTCTCCTTTTCACTTTTGAGCGGTGTTTTCAGGTCCTGTGGTGCTGGCGGTGTCGGACAGAGGGCGTAGTTGCTTGCGCATTGTAAAGATTTCTCCCCGTGAACGCCAGGATGCGTTGTCTCGCCCGTTAGGGTCGCTTTGTCGCCTCTCTCGGGATTCTTCGCCTCTACTGGTGCACGGGTGTTCAAACTGGAAATATTAGGGTCTTCTGCGCGTCTCTGTGGGCCTGCCTGCGGACGTGAGACCCCTATGGCTCCTTCACCTCATCCCTGCCTCCCGGGGGGAGTAAAAAATAAAATTTAGTTTTATTTAATGTACGCCCTTTAACTACTATGGTTCTTAAGCTCCTTGTACATGAACAAATTTTTATCAAATTCAATACTTTACAAGACCTTTTAAGAGTTGTCACAACTTCACAACTTTACTTGCCAAATTGCTTCCGATACTTTTAAAGTGTTTGAAAGCCTTAAAAGCAAATAGGAACATGCTCTAAACGGTCAAAGATTTGACAATGATTTTATGACTTTGGCCAATAAAATTGCGAGTGTTTACTGCGCGTCACGAATTCTGAAACTTGGCTGAAAGCGAAAAGTAAACTAAAACGGCTACCGGCCCATGTCGTACGTATGTCGTGCGCGAACTGATTAGGTTATACATAAGCTGGCCATGTCTGTACGTCGAGGGCTCCGTGGATTACCACAGCAAGATGAAGCAGATGAAGGCATATGAAGAAATGCTTGCCAGGCAGATTTCCGAACTAAGTATACATTAATGCAATGTTATATAGTGTGGTTAACCTATCAGTTGGTGTTATTTCCATTGTATTCCATAATCATAATGCGATTTCATTGGATATAATATGCGAAAGTGCTACATAATAATAGTAAAGAACAATATTTCTTTGCAAATTGTTATACCGTGACGCAAATAGTAAATTGCATTGCGCGTGATAAATTATCAATGTGTTCTGAAGGGTTTCAGTTTGGCAAAGAGATAACTTGTAAATACCATTTATGACATTGTCAGATCTTGTTAAGTCTTGTCTTATCTTGTCACATACTGAAAAATATTTGACAATTTTTCTTGTAAACTGAATTGAAAAAAGTTTGGTCGTGTACAAGGGGCTTAAGCGTCTCATTCTATATTGGGCGTGAAAGACCGAAAATTTTGCTCAGAGGCCTCTTAATCAGGCTTGTGGTTCTTTTACGTGCCGTAAGTCTGCGACACGGGACCACCTTCCCTTCCGAAGGAAGCCATGCTAAGGATTTTTACGCCCGAAAAAAATCCATCGTCCTCCGCCGGGTTTGAAGCCACAATAGATCAAGCTTATCGCAGTGCGCGAAGTGTCCCCCTCCGATAAACACATCCTACATCGTACAGCGGTGGTAACAATGGCGTGTCATAAACATTTTACTTCACTGAGTGTTATAATCTTCAATCTCTAGTATGAGTGGCTCGTGTTAAAAACTCTACAATAAGTGTCAGCTTTCTACAAAATCTGATTACCTATTAAATTGCAATGCTGATACTAATAACAGATATTGCTATTGTTATTGTTGTTATTATTATTATTATTATTATTATTATTAACTCTTCATAAGTAGACATTATAAGTGTTACATAAGGCATAAATAAAAACATGCAAAAAGTAATGTGAACTGTATACATACAGTTTAATAATAATTTGTAAACAAAGAACAAATGCCCGAAGGCATAAGGGAAGGAGTGAGTGAAACTTTGGCTAAAAACAAAACTGCGGCTTTTATAGTTTCCGGTACATTATGACATACCTCAATGAAGTACTTTGACACACTTAAATACCGTCATTTAAACATTTAAAACTTCCATATATACAGTAGCTTTTAGGGACTTTGTTTCGGATGATCGGATAGTGTGCTTCAGTGTGGATAGGGTGCCGATGCCCCACAAGGGGCCATCCCCGGGAGGGAGGAGTGGGTGAGAGAGACACGGGGCGGCCGGAACCAGAAGTGACGGCAAGCAGTGACAGGGCCCTTACAGTTTCCAGATTGAGACGCCCCGACAGTTGTACAGGCATACGGACTACCACTGCCCCACACAGAAGGTCCAACACCCCGCTTCGAAGGGGCGACCCATTTACCCCGGCAACCAGCCAAAATCCGAGGGAGGAGAAAGTCTAGAGAGCATCCTTTTCCCCTGTCACGCCGCACCGAAACACCATCGCCGACACTTCCAACCCTGAAACAGACCTAACAGGGTGAAGTATAAATGAAATGATAAATGAAACGAAATGGAAGTACAGGAAATTCGGGGGCTGAAAGAAACCACTGCAGCATTCGCCTGAAAGAAAACCCTCGAAAAAACCCATGGGTCAGAGTGGGCGGTCGCCGGGAATCGAATCCGGGACCTCCCGAATGTGACTCGCACGCGTTACCTCGAACTTTCAGGAACTTAGCAAAGCTTTAAAGCCTGATTTCTCCATTTTATAGTTTTCAGTATTTATGATACATAAAGTGCTCCTTGCAAGAGGGTTTCTCCTCCAAACTCTATACAGTGTGTTGCAAACAAATGTCTTCTGCACTGACAAAAGATTTCAAAACTTCGTGTTTTTAATAGGAATCTATGGACCGGTTTTTAGCACAATGAAAAACTATTAAAAATAATATTTTTAAAAATAGTGAAGATAAAATATTGAACTTTTGTACATTGCCTTCACTCAGGATACACGCCTATAGAATAAGTTTCAGGAATATTAAGAAGGGGTTGCAAATTTTGGAACTTTCACACATGTACTGCTTTAACACTAAATTGATTAACTATATATATATATACATTACAGAAATTAATTATACAAATTAATATACTTGGCTTTGTACTATCAAAGCCTTACGGATCTATGTACCAACGTTTAAAAATTCTTGCAAATTATTGTGACTTTGTCCAGTTGTTCAACTGTCACTTCTCTAAGTTCTCAACGTCACTTCACTGTTTTTATCTACTTTAGCTTTACTGGAGTTCACTTGGTTTACACTGTTACTTCTAATGTGAACTAATTCAATTTCCCCGTATCACTTCACTATCCTTCTTGACGTAGTGGCGTAATGCAATACACACGACATAATTCTCCCGGACGGTTCACTCGCTGGGGGCTGAACACAAGACTTTTTCAATCTCTCCAGCAGCAGCACACTGTACGCCACAGTTGTCACAACCTCACTTGTAGAACTGCCCTTGATTTCGCATCAGAATCACTCGCTCACTAATTGACAGACCGACCCACTCCTCTCCGAGAACGCCCACTTACCCGGAACAATAAATATTACGCGAAGTAGCATCAGTAATACATTATATTACCGCATCAAACAAAACAATTATGGTCATACTTTCAATAAGTAAACCTGTAAAATCTGCATATCTACATGTCAAGCAATATAATTATGACCATACACATGTGAAATGCACTTATTGACAATAGTTTTGAACTGCTTGTGTTACACTATTTGCATCGTAGGCAAGAAGATCCCTAGTGCACTACACGCTTACAGTTCAAGGACAAAGCCATTCTCCTGAGTCAAACACAGTAGCGATAGTGCTTCCGGTGTCTACGCTGGCGAGCGCTACTTATCGTTGTTTGTATCCGACTGCCCGGCCCCAACCTCCCGATAACCTTGGGCCATAGCTGCTGCGTCACATTATGGAAAAACAAAGGCTCGTGACTAAACCACGTTTAAACTTTCATTTAAAGCACTTCCGTGATGTAGTGGTTACCATGCCAACCTCTAGTACCCGAAGTCGCGGGTTCAAACCCGGTGGAGGGCGATGGAATTTTTCGGGCGTAAAGATCCTTAGTATGGCTTCCTTCGGAAGGGAAGTAAAGCCGGTGGTCCCGTGTCGTAGATTTACGGCACGTAAAAGAACTCAAGCCTGATAAAGTGGCCTCTGAGCAAAATTACCGATCTTTCACGCCCAATATAGAATGGGACGCTAAGGACCACAGCAGTTAAAGAGCGTCCATAAATAAAACTCAATTTAACTTCAGATACAAAATATTTAACAAATCTATTAGCAGAGAGTTATACAGTTTGAATTCAACGTGGTAGTATGTTTCCCCTTTTTCTTTTTTCCTAAGATACTTCCATAAGCTTCGATAAAAAAGTAATTTTTAGTTTAATAGATTGTGTATTTCTTTATTCATACGTGGAATTTCCATAAATTCTTTGTTGATATATAAAGTGACAGTATAAATATGCGCAGAGTAACCCCAGAATTTTTAATGCTTTAAATTGTTGTTTACAAAATTCTGGTGTTTTAATTTGAGCTAAACTTCTTATTGTCCTTTTCTGCACGAAAATCCATGTGAAGTAAATATTTACAACAGTTCGTCAGAGTACGCTGAGGGATACTGGTGAGCTAATTGCTGATTGATAATCAGGAATGGTACTATTAGTGTCCTAATTACACAAACAAACCAAAAGTAACACAAGCGTTCTGTTTTAGGTTATTTGCTTAAGAAACATTGAAGGCAATAAATGCCTTATTTTGCAGCATATATCAAACCTTTGTTAGAAAATATGCAAAGGGATAGTACTTGTGCACAATGGAAGACAACACAGCCCCCTACCTATCATTCCTTCAAATTCTTCATATACTGTTGTGATATATGGACGATAGTATGCGTGTAACCTCATCAATGTACTTTTTGCGAAACAATAGATACTTTTGCTTTCATAGACTGCATTAAACAACAGTGTAATATGGGTTATACGAAAAAATGGAATATCTGCTGCATTACCGTTTTCTAAAGCATTTAAACATGCAAGTGAAAATAAGCATGAGTTTCAAATGCCGAAAATAACTCATATTTAGGAATGATAGAAAATTTTGGGGCTATTTGCTTTAATAATTTGTTCAATAATATGTAAACACATAAACTCTGATAGTGTTGCTAAAGGAGAAATTGGGCATAAAATGTGGAGGAATTCAGAAAGCTATTCTAATATGAATAAAAGTGTCATTTTACACCAGAGTTAACTGTCATTCTTACCACTAATCCGACTCTCCCCTTAAATTAAGAGTAAAGTATAAATTAATTACGAGGGCGGATCGAAAAGTAACACACAATATTTTTTTTTGCAAAAAAGTCTAATAGTTAAACAACAAAAAAATCACAAATGAACTTACACCTTTTACCTACTTTTCGACATAGCCACCAAGTTTCTCAACACATTTCTCCCATCGTGATACCAGTTTCAATATACCCTGTTCGTAGAAGTCCGTTTCCTTGAAGTATAGCTATCTGCGGACTGCTGATTTCACTTCCGCATCTTCGCAAAGCGTTGGCCGGCCAGGAATTTCTTCATGGGACCAAACAGATCAAAGTCCGACGGTGCAAGGTCCGAACTGTATGGTGGATGCTGGAGCACCTCCCAACCAAATGTGATTTTCTGACGAACAGCAGCAGCAACATGGGGGCGAGCATTGTCAGAAGAATTTTGACATCATGTTGTTATCACGAAGGGCACGACGCAACTTCACCAAAGTTTTCATGTAGGCTGCAGCATTCACAGTGGTCCCGTGTTCAGCAAAGTCCACCAATACAACACCATGCATATCCCAGAACACCGTCACAAGCACCTTTCTAGCAGATTGAGTCACTTTGAATTTTTTCTTCACTGGGGAACCAGCATGTTTCCACTCCATACTTGCCTGTTTGGTTTCGGGCGTGTAGTGGTATGCCCACGACTCATCACCAGTGGCGATTCCTTTCAGAAAGTCATGCTCTTCTGCGGTGTACCGCGTTAGGTGATCCAAGCTCGTCATCATTCGCTGGCCCTGTGGTTGTCTGTTAGGTTCTTAGGCACACAGCGAGCACTAACTTTACGAAATTTCAACGTATCATGAACAATATCGTACACTGCACCATATGAAATGTTGAACTGTTGCGATAAGGTTCGCAGTTGCACACGCCGGTCGTCAAAATTGCCGCTTCAATGCCTCTGACATTCTGCGGGGTTGCAGCTGTTACCGGCCTCCCGGAGCGTGGCGAATCACTAAGGTTCACACAGTCCTCTAGGAAGAATGCACACCACCTGGTCCATACGGTCCATACAATCGTTCCCATACACGCCACGCATGTCCCTGTGAATATCACTCAGTCTATGCCCTTTGGCCCACAAATATCGAACCACACCTCTCTGCTCTTTACACGTGGACGACAGTAACATGCGCGCCATCTTTGTTGCGTAGTTCACGATTCTGTCGCTAGAGCTGCAGATGAAACTAAAAATACCCTCCTTTGTAGAGAAATCTTCAAACTATATCTATGTGAAATTACAACATTTCAGCTGCAATACCAAGGCAGAAAAAAATTATTGTGCGTTTTTTCGATCCGCCCTAGTACTAGTGATCAGTACAGACTCTGAAGAATCGATCTAAAAGGATGGTAGGTATAGTGTGTGGTATTTATATTGTTACATTAAACTAAAGCGAAATGTTTATTATTGTTATTATTAAACATTTAGGGCGAAATCTGATAGAACAGTATGAGAAACGGAGGCTGAACGCTACCTCAAATAAAATAAATTATATGACAATAAACGCACATTTTAGAGATATGATCTTCGATAATTCAAAAGAAGTGTTAATTCACTACGTTGTGTATGTGTATAACATTTAGAAATTAAAATACCTAGAAACAGAAATCATGAAGATATTAAACAGAGAATAAAGGAAGAAATGCAATTTTAAAATTAAAGGTTTTATGAAATGAAAATATCGTACAATGCAATTATTAAAAGTGCAATAGTCTAAGAATCGGAGACGTATTAAAAGACTCTACAGTAGTGTCAGCCAGCTTAATGCTCTGTGACGTCAACAACTTCTTGCTCCCGGCTCTTAGCTAGAAACTCAAATGTTGGGCAGGTGAGACAAGGAGAAAGGTGTTGCTGTTAGCGAACGACTATCGGACTAAGTGGAATTAAGGTGGATTTCCACATAGCCTACCGTGTTCTGACTGTGCACCAACCACGTCCCTACCATGTCGTGTCGTTTTGATTTCCACATAACCTACTGTGTCCCGATTGTGCACCGACTATTTTCATGCCTGATCCGATCATTAGACGGATCCAGGGAGGGGCTAAGAGGGTCTGTAGCCCCTCTTTAATTACATAAAAAACATACGAATTTTATTGATCTGGTAAAGTCATGATCTACACTTTTATTTCTATTAAATTTACTTAAACGAGATGACACCTACGCATTCCTAGTCAGTGAATGAATTTACCATAGTGGTGGAGTACATGTCATAAGATGTTCCACTAACTTAAGAAAGAAAATAAAAACGTAGGCTAAATCAAATGCTTTATATTTACTATTAAATAACTTCTGAATAAGAATTAAGGTCTTATTACAATGAGGATGGCTTACAGTAAAACTGATAATCAAACTACTTAAATTTACGTTTAAAGGGCATATTTAATAAATAATGTCATAAGTTTTCTCAAAGTTTAAATTAAACCTTACATCCAAGAAATAATTCGTGGATCACTTATATGATGTTTGAAAATCTAGAAATTAAAATTCTCTATTACGGACTGCATGTTGGTAACGTATCTTTCAAAATATGTTAACTCCTCACTAAAGGAACCCTGCTCCGCCTGTGATTTGATCTGATCGTTTTGTCATCTCTGTTTCAACAAGCAATGAATTACAACGAAGAAGACATCTTTATATTCTGCGGTGCTTATTTGGTTTTACAGAAGAGACAAAACATTTTCAGCGTTTTGCCTATAACCTTCCAGATGTTATGTTTAATCAGTGTGTTGTCATAATCTTTATGCGATAGATCGTGTAGCTCCAAATACTACTGAACCAGCGAATGGCTTCCCAGAACAATGCGCGTGAAATGTATTCGTATCGTTACGGAAAATGCCGGAAATAGCCGAAGCGCAAGAGGCTACCAAACGGTGACCGGTAGGTCACCACTGGTCATTTCCACACAGCCTACTGTGAACCTACGGTGTCGCGACTGTGTCCCGGTCATTTTCATAAAATCAATCTCATGACTGATCGCCGACAGCATGGTCGGTGCACAGTAGGGACACGGTAGGTCATGTGGAAATGAACAAAAAGCTCTCTCGTTAGATATATGGCTAATCCTAAACACACCACATGACCGGTGCACGGTAGGCTATGTGGAAATCCACCTTTATGTTGCACTTTGTACCTACGTGGATGTAAGACACAAATCCTGGCCTTCCCTTCCCTCCACATCCCTTGCAAACGAATCTCAAAAACGGTGTTACGTCACACGCAATTGAGTTGCCTGATCTTGTTCTACAGAAATAGATCCTGGCACCGATCTACAAGGTTTTCTAAAAGGGACTAAATTAGAAATGCGTTTATAAGGAAAATAATGCTAAGGCCCTTCACAAATCTATATAAGTACTCCCGATCTACTAGGATTTCTAAACGGGACTAAATTAGAAATGCCTTTATAAGGGAAATAATGCTAAGGCCCTTCACAAATCTATATAAGTACTCCCGATCTACTAGGATTTCTAAAAGGGACTAAATTAGAAATGTCTTTATAAGGAAAATAATGCTAAGGCCCTTCACAAATCTATATAAGCACTCCCGATCTACTAGGATTTCTAAACGGGACTAAATTAGAAATGCGTTTAAAAGGAAATTAATGCTAAGGCCCTTCACAAATCTATATAAGTACTCCCGATCTACTAGGATTTCTAAACGGGACTAAATTAGAAATGCGTTTATAAGGAAAATAATGCTAAGGCCCTTCACAAATCTGTATAAGTACTTCATATATGGAGAAAGTTAGGATTGAAGATGTGTAAGAATGTAAAATTGTTCTGAAAATGGATTGTGCAAAACAGAATGCATAAAGACGCGTGTTTAGTAAATGCTATTGTAAGTGCCAGTAAATGTCACAAACGATGCTAAATGAATGCTTTCCTCCAGATTTATGAAGACATGTTTGTTGATGACTGCCAGAGCCGTGTTTTCTGTTTTTAACAATAAACGCCAAAATGATTTACAACTTCGAATAGAAATATCTATATATTTCACGATAAATGGAGACGATTTAAACCTGTACTTTTTTCGCGAATTTTCACAAATTTCTCGTTTTCTCGCGGAAGTCTTTATTTGCACGATAAACACGATATTTTAAAAATTAATCACAAAACCTACATGCTGACTATATAAAGGTAATCAAAGCACTCAACGTCATCCTCCGTGGTGTAGTGGTTATCATGTTAGCCTCTAGTTCCCGCGGTCACGGGTTCAAACCCGGGGCAATTGGTTTTTTCGGGCGTAAAAATCCTTAGTATGGCTTCCTTCAGAAGGGAAGTAAAGTCGGTGGTCCAGTGTCGTAGATTTACGGCACGTAAAACAGCCTCAAGCATGATAAAGAGGCCTCTGAGCAAAATTACCGGTCTTTCACGCCCAATATAGAATGGGACGCTAAGGACCACAGCAGTTAAAGAGTGTCCATAAATAAAGCTCAATTTAATTTAAGCACTCGATTTTATTTTTGAGCCATCAAAACTAATCGCAAAATCTGATATCAATCTCGATTTGGTGAGGATTACGTTCAGGCAACTACATTTCAGAGTGAAAATAAGATGTACTTGTACGTTATACTGAATTCTGCAACTATGTCCGAAATTTGTATCAGGATAGTAATGAAATTGATGTACTGCATGCTCTGTCGACATTTAAAGCTAAAGGTAATTGACTTTGATTTATTTATTCAAGACTTATGTCTGCCATCAAATGTGGACAGTGAGAGATTCTTTTTGCACTACAATTTAGTAGTTACTGATGAGATCTTCAATGTCCTACAAACATTGTAATTTGTACGTTGCATTTTAGTGCCATGGAATAAAGAGTTGGGGTAAACATTTAATTTAATATTTCCTACCAAACATTAATATTCTTTCAAAATAACTTGCATCTCGTTAAACCTCACATAAACTACCGGTGGTATTAGTGACTCAATGTTACGAATAAAACAATAATTTTGTATTGCATAATATAAGTTAATTGTTTTTGTCCAAACGAATTTCAAAGTCGGTTATTGCTATAAAACCACCATATATTTTGTTTTTATTTTATTTTCGCGAAATTTTGTTGCATTATTAACACGAAAATGTGAAAATTTAAAAATAAAACGCGAATTATTTTAAAAAATTATCACCAATAAAATACGCCCCTGATGATTGTTAGGGACAGACCGAAACAACTGCGTTAACTGGTCTTGTAATTGTTTACTTTCGTGTCGCCACCTGGATATATTACTTTTTGGAAGCATTGTTCGATATGAGCGCCACACCGCACAATGTATTAATACTAAACCTCTCAGAATATTGACCAGCAATTTGTTTTTAACATTCCACAGATGAGGGGAAGAACGATCTCATAATTTTAACAATATTATTTCTCACAGTGCTCAGTCCTTTGATACGTTAGTTAAGGATTTTTACATAGAATTTGAATTTTCTGCCTATTCCACATCTAAATAGGTTTACTAATAGTTTTATATTTAATATGACACACACTACACAGTAATAAAAATAGTATATTATGCAACAAGCCTATAATGGTAGTAATTAAGACACGAGCACTTTATGAAACGAGCGAGTTTAAAAATGTTCATACGAGCATCTTAATTACCAGTATAGTCAAGTTACATAAGAGTGTAGTGTTTTTGATCGACCACGCTATAGTTTCAAAACTTTGGGTTTATACAAAAAGATCTTACCTTGTTAATTGTATGTAATTAATAGCTGAACGTGTTTGCGAGTAGTGCAACAAATGACAACACTGTGGAGGCCATGCCGTATTTATTGATTTTTTGCAGTAACATGAAAGCAGCACATATTGAAGCAGAGGAAATGAACTCAATTTATTGGAATATTAAAACAACAATGCACAGAATTTATTTTATTTTAAATACACATATTTCATTGTTTATCTGGGGAATGGATCCCTAGTGGAATTTTGAAGTTGGGTTAATGATTATTTGATTCTAGCAATAGCGGAGGTACGCGCCACCGAGTAAGATCATAATGAGTTCGCTGAAGTATTATGGATGGCATAACAGTTCAGTTAGTCACATATAAACAGCGTATTACAGAGTGGTTGACCAAAAACAGAGATACTACTGTCTAGTCTATTGGCAAGGATGGAAAACGATAGTTCGTCGAAAAGATACATGAATGTTCTTGAACAGGAAGGAGGAGGAGGGGACTATTGCGAGAATGAAAAAAATTCTTACGTGTTACATTCACATGATTTTCTCTACTCACTATCGTTTATTCTTATATAGCTTCTATAAACTATTCTTACGAAAGCTTACATATCTATCTACTTCATGTTAGTCGAGATAAATTTTTGCAGAAATAGCTTAATTACAGAATTCCTACTAGGTACAAGGGGGGGGAGAGGAAACCAAATCTATTTCGATGTTTAAAAGAGCCTCGCTATATGCTGGCTTTGAAATTCCATACTCTTTCCATGACATCGCGAGAAACAAGTGAGCAGCGACAGCACATTGTGATTTTGTAATATTATTGTTATTTGTAATATATTTCACTTCTTAAAGTGATCTACATTTTCTGTATAGTAAGCTTTTGTCTATCGCAATTGAAATTGAGTTTTATTTATGGACGTTCTTTAACTGCTGTGGTCCTTAGCGTCCCATTCTATACTGGGCGTGAAAGACCGGTAATTTTTCTCAGAGATTTCTTTATCAGACTTGAGGTTCTTTTACGTGCCGTAAATCTACGACACGGGACCACCGGCTTTACTTCCCTTCCGAAGGAAGCCATGCTAGGGATTTTTACGCCCGAAAAAATCCATCGCCCTCCGCCGGGTTTGAACCCGCGACCTCGGGAACTAGAGGCTAGCATGGTAACCACTACACCACGGAGGACGACTTTTGTCTATCGCCTATGATTTATTTGTTATATAATATTATACAAAATTCCTTACGAATTAAGTCCACTTCACAGGCTTTCCCGGAAAGTTCAAGATATGCGTACATCTTTCATCATGTAAATATCTTAAACATAAGGTATTTTAATCAAAATCGTTAGGGCCATTTTTGGGAAAATAAAATATATCTACCATTGTTACAATTAAAGGGTAGTTTGAGGTGTAATTTTCTTGAAAATCTTAGTTTCACATCTTTGGAAGATGCTGACATTAAATATCAAGTTTGATATTCATCCGACTTGCTGTTGACACACAGACACGAACGTTTTCGTGTACCTACGTGGTAGAGAAATAAAAAGACGATACTTGGAAAATAAATAAAAAATGTAGATTAGACATGTAGTCATAAAATGAATTTTGCAAAATGTCCAAGACAATTGTTGTTCTTGTAAAATGTATTGAAAATCTATACTGAAGGAATCATTCCTTTGGTACATAACCTAGGTATTGGCCCGAAAATAAGCCGCAAGCTTAAAATTTGAGAGTGAACGAAAAAAAATGGCACAAAAATAAGCCCCGTCTGGACTGAGGCAAAATAATGGGAGTAGATATAACATACCGACTCCAGCACACAGAGAGATGCCGACAAGCGATAAAGTTCTTTGTTCTACGCCGACAAGCCCCGCCCCCTCCCTTTGTGTGCTCACATGCCGCCAGGTCTCGTGTCGTTAGGCCCCGCCCCCTCTCGCTTTGTGTGCTCACCTAATGCCGGCAGTATCTGTGCTAACAGGTTCTACCCCCTCCCCCATGCGTTCTACTGTGGCGTCATGACTTGATGGAATTGTTTTCTCGAGTCCTGCCGCCCCTCGGCAAATTAATTAGGTAATGTTCGTCAAACATTTTTTTTATGATTACTAAGGTCTGCAGATTGCATCCTCGAGCAATTAAGTTTTTTGATTAATGAATTGTTTACTGGAGCGTGAGTATAAGTAGTCTGCTCACGGTAACAGTCTGTCATGTAATGAAACACTGCAGCCTTCTTGTATCTGGGGAAATCGCTTGTCCATTAGCTGAACATGTTAGACGCTTTCAACACATTAATAGGCTTTTAAGTTTACATTCCGGATCTGTTTACATACATTAGCGATCAACGACATACTTCCGTCTGGAGGTAACGGTGACACACATTAGCTGACCCGTTAGAGGCTTTCACTCCATTAGCGAACAAGAGCCCGGCATGTAATGAAAAAACCCGTAACCTACTTCTGTCTGATGGTAACGGTGACCTCTATTAGCTGACATCTTTAGACGCGTTCACCTCATTAGCGAACAATGCCAGTAATTGTTTTCCTAAGTGCTCTACAATCTCTCACCACTTCAGCTTTAGTGGGGGAATTATATAAAAGCAGCATCTTCTCCAATGATTTTCACAGTTTCTCCGCTGAAATCAACGAGTTAAGGTCTCTGCAAACTTTTCTCATTCAAAGTGAAAGTTCAACGAACATCATGTCTGGTAAGTTGTAACAAAACACTTCATTTACTTTTAAAAGTTAAATTATTTCTCTCTACATTTAACTTATATTCGCGTTCTTGTTTTTAATGCATGGCATTTATATGCGAATAGCTGAGCATTCTAAAAAGTGAATAGCTAGACAAGTGAATTTTCTGAAATGTGAATAGTTAAGTATTCATTTTAGGCAAGCTTATTCTGCATTTAATAGCTAACTGCGCGAATTCTCAAAAAAAATGTGATCAGTTTAGTTAAGTATTCACATTGTTGAGTAATTATTATTCCGGATATTTAAATACGTGTTTTCACCGGGTGAATTATATTCCTTTCTAGAGAAATACAATTACTTGAAAACCCTGCGAATCGAATAAAAAATGATCTGTATAAAAATTTCTTCCGGGGTAACCGACGGTAATCGATCCGAAGACTTCATGCTTGCATGCACTGGTCGAACATTCACTGTGAATGTTTCATTCCTCTCTCGCATTTATTTAGTAAAAACTTTCAGCCTGTTTCCATCATGTTAAAGAGATATTTTCCATGATTGTGTCGAGAAATACACGTGATTTATATCTGTAATAGAAATTTCTCAGGTGTTTAAAATACATCGACATTTTCCCTGTATAAGGTATTCGCAGTAAAGTAAATTAACTTAATAATATATCGTTTCTTTAATAAATAAAAATCTAACGCGTAAATTAATTGCGTTTTCAGCAATCAGTTCTGCTAACATGTCTGAAGCATACATCCAGCTCCAGCAGGATACCCAACGCCGGCTGCAGGATCGCTCATCAAATGCCGTAATGATTCAGGCATCCGAACAGTCGAATGGTAAGCATTCTTCAGTGTTTTAAAAAGTAATGTAATAATTCATATTAACTTCTTTTACACATCCTATATTATTATTTCAGGAAATGGACTTTATTTTGGTATCGACCATCCATCGACCGCTGCACAGGCACCGCCAGGCTTCCAAACCTTCCTGGTTCCAAATCATTATGGAGCTGGCTCTGGCCCGTACATACAGCAACAATCGTACGGTAAGAATTTACAGGCTGGTATTCGAGCATTTGTAACTAAAAAAAAATTACATGATAGTAGACATACAATGTCGATTCTGGCACACAAAAGCATGCCTCCGACAGCATAGAGTTCTGGATTGTATAAGGAGAAAAGGATATATTTAAGGGGAGTTTCTCACCCATATGCAGTCACATAACTCTACCGATCTCCCAGAATGCTATGTATTTTTCACACGGGTGTTTAAAACATGTATTTTTTTTTCACGTATAGAGTGTAGATTCTTTAGAACTCTGTACTTAAACATGCTATACTATTATTATTATTTATTTTTTCCAGGAAATGGACTTTATTTCGGGGGCGGTATCGCTCAACAGGCGACCGCTGCACCGGTACCTCCAGGCTTCGCGACCGTTGCACCAGTAGGCTTCGCGACCGCTGCACCGCCGCCTCCAGGCTTCCAGACCTACCTGGCTCCAAATCAGCATGGTTGGGTCCCTGCCCCATACATGCAGCAAGCATCGAATGGTAAGAATTTATCAGCATTTTACGAACTTCTTTTACACATTATATATTATTATTAATATTGTTACTATTATTTACAGGAAGCGGACTTTATTTCGGAGGCTGCATCGGTCAACATGCGAGCGCTGCACCGGTACCTCCAGGCTTCGCGACCGTTGCACCAGTAGGCTTCGCTACCGCTGCACCGCCACCCCCAGACTTCCAGACCTTCCTGGTACCAAATCAGCAGGGGTGGGGCTCTGCCCCATACATACATCAAGCACCGAACGGTAAGAGTTTTTCAATATTTTATGAACTTCTTGCTTTACAAATTCTATATTATTATCATTATTAATATTATCATTATTATTATTTTCAGGGAATGGACTTTATTTTGGGATGAGTCAACCATCGTACGCTGCACAGGTACCACAGGGCTTCCAAGCCGTCATGGGGCCAAATCAGCAGGGTTGGGCCCCTGCTCCCTACATGCAGCAACCACCGACAGGTAAGAATATTTTTCAACATTTTATGAACTTCTTTTACACATTCTATATTATTATTGTTATTATTATTAATATTATTATTATTCCAGGAAATGATCTGGGCGACCTTGGAAGCCAGCCTATGGATCTAGCAACACAGGAGTCGACATCACCAGAGATTGGTGAAGACTCGTCCGCTGCACGGTCCGCCTCCTCATCGCTCGACACTCTGGAGGAAGTTATACAAGGTGAACCATCGACCTCCTCAGGTGCAAACAATGAAGCCGCTGCACCGTCAACCTCCTCCTCATCATCATCCAGTAATGCGACAACTTTGAATGGAAAGAGAGGGCCGGCATCGGACGGGAGCGAGCAGCTTACAATTAAAAAGGCCAAGGTTAGTGCTAGTAATTGCCAGGGGCTGGAATGCAATACCATCCAATCGGCATTCAAGGGACGTATTTTTAATAGTAGAATAGTAAATACATTAGAAATACTGGACCCTAGAGTCTTTTTAGATGAGTGCAAAGAGCTTATTATTAAAGAAGTGGAAAGCGTCTTGCAGAGAAGCGTTTGCGGATTAAAGATGCATTGTTCCCTGGAACTTGAATATTTAATCCGCAAACCTGATGAAGAGAAGAGTCTTTCCACTGGCTTTAATTCTAAGCCTGTATTGATTCTTCCGTCAAGCGATCTCAATCAGATCTTCTCTTCAATTGCGGGGGATATTTTGGAAAACATTTCTAAATTTGAGGGGGGAGCATCATCGAAGTCCTTGGTAAAGATACTCAGCCTGGTGATGGGCTTTACACACTATGACCCTTTACACGCAGGTTCATACATCGAATTGCAATTGAAAATCAAGAATAAAACTGCAATTATAAACATAAAGAATGAAGACAACTTCTGCTTCGCGTGGTGTATGCTAGCCTCTAAATACCCTGTTAAACGCAACGGCCAGAGAACCACAGTATACCCCAAGGAACTGCTTTTCGAGGCATTCAATTATGAAGGTATCGAATTTCCGACACCCCTCCATCAAATTGAATGCTTTGAAAAGCAGAACAATGGAGTATCCATTTCAGTGTTTGGTATAGAGGAGGAGAATGAGAACATTATTCCCCTATACCAAACAGCTGAAAAGAAGCAGCACCATACCAATCTGTTATATATTGAGCAGGGGGAAAAGTCTCACTACTGCCTCATTAAAGACTTGTCCAGACTTGTAAGCAGTCAAGTTACTAAATATCATCATAGAATATGGACATGTGAGGCCTGCCTCAAGAGATGCACCAATGAAAAGACCTTGGAAACGCACCGATTAAGATGTGGAAAATGCCAACTGCTTAAAATGCCTCAACAGGATGAATACCTTGAATTTAAAGCATTCTCCAAGAGCGTTCCTGTACCATTTGTTATATACGCAGACATTGAATCTGTTCTGGCGAAGGTTCACTCATGCGAGCCCTCAAGCAGTTCGAGCTGGACCCGAGCCGTTCAAGAGCATGAAGCAATGTCTATTGCCTTGAAGGTGATATGTAGGCATGACGAGTCAATGTCAAAATTCTTTCTCTTTAGAGGCCCGAATGCCGTCGATGACTTTATCAAACAATTGAAATCAATTGCTGATGACGTCATCGACGTGTATTCCAATCCTAAACCTATGGATTTAACCCTTGAAGAGCAACAGAATTTTGACAATGCCTCTGAGTGTCATATATGCCTTGCTGCTTTCACTGTGGACGATTTGCGCGTGAGGGATCACGATCATGTGACAGGGAAATATCTGGGTGCTGCTCATAATAGATGCAATTTGAATAGAAAGGTCCCTGATTTCATACCGATCTTTTTTCATTGCCTATCTAATTATGACAGCCACTTCTTGATAAGACGCCTGGCATATGATAATAAGCCCATATCGTGCATCGCTCAAAGCGGTGAAAGGTATATAGCGTTTAGCAAACGGTACAGGAACATCAGCTTCAGGTTTCTGGACAGCTTTACGTTTCTTGACGACAAGTTGTCCAGCCTGGCTGACATGCTGGAGGAGAGTGACTTTAAAATAACAAGGGCAGAATATCCTGTTGAGGAGCATTTTAAGCTGGCGAAGAGCAAGGGAATATTCCCGTATGATTATGTTTCAAGCCTTGCCATACTCAAAGAAACTTCTCTACCACCGAAGGATGCCTTCTACAGCACTCTCACTGACAGTCACATCACAGACGAGGAATACAGTCATGCTGAAAAAGTCTGGGATACCTTTAATATCCAGAATCTCGGAGAATACAGCGATCTATACCTGAAAACAGATATACTGCTCTTGGCGGATATTTTCGAAAAGTTTCGAGATCTCATCCTGGGGATGTATAAACTTGACCCAGCATGGTTTTATACATTACCAGGACTCGCCTTTGACGCTATGTTGAAGATAACAAAGGCAAAAATTTCCTTAATATCCGACAAGAGCATGCTGGAGTTTTTCGAGTCGGGAATTAGAGGCGGACTGTGCACAGTGGTGAAGGGCTATACCAAAGCTAACCACAGGTACATGTCCAACTTTGATCAGCATGCTCCTGTTATACACCTGTCCTATTGGGACATAAATAACTTATATGGAGCTTCTATGGGGTCTGCCCTCCCGTACAAGAATCTGAGATGGCTCACCAGAGAAGAAATTGATAGTATAAACTTTGCTGAAATCAATGAAGACTCTGAGACTGGCTATGTGCTAGAGGTTGATATCGAATACCCCGACCATATCCACGACGCCCACAACGAGCTTCCTTTCTGCCCACAGAGTGCGATACCACCGAATGGCCAATACAAGAAACTGCTTGCGACATTAGAACAGAAAAGCAAATATGTCTTGCACTACAGGGTGATGCAGCAGTGTATTGAACAAGGTCTAACTGTGAGACATATTCACAGAGTGGTATCCTACGACCAGTCTAACTGGTTGAAGACATATATCGACGTGAACACAGAGAAAAGAATTCAAGAAAAGTCAAAATTTGGCCAAAACTTATGGAAAAAGATGAATAACGCCGTATATGGGAAATTTATAGAAAATGTCAGGAAATACACTGATTTCAAAATAGTTGGAACCTGGAAACAGGCAAAGAAGTTGATAGCACGCAGCACTTACCTACGCACCATAATTTTTGAGGAAAATCTTATGGGAATCGAACTGGGCAGAGAGGAAGTACATATGAACAAACCAATTTACATAGGACACGCAATTTTGGACATTTCAAAATTTATCATGTATGACTTCTTTTACAATATCATGAAACCGAATTTAAAAGACTTGCTGCTGAATTACATGGATACAGACTCGTTTATTTTTGAAACGAGTTCTGATATCTATGAGTTCATCAGGGAGAACCCTCAATATTTCGACACTTCAAACTTCGAAAAGGATAATGTATATGGCATTAAGCAAGCCAATAGGAAAAAGATTGGGTTGTTCAAGGACGAATTGGGTGGCTTGATTATGGAGGAGTATGTCGGTATTAGAGCGAAGCTATACGCCTACAGATATGGAGGGCAGACAATTAAGAAAGCTAAGGGCATCACCAGGACAGGCATGGATAAAATAGATTTCGGCCATTATTTTGATTGTTTAAAAGACCATAGCCTAAAAATTTATTCGGTACAAAAAACATTTCGGAGTAAACACCACAAAATTACAACAATTGAGACAAATAAATTGGCGTTGAAGGGGGGTGACGATAAGAGGAAGTTGATGGAAGGAAGCTATAAGACTCTAGCGTGGGGCCATTATTCCCTTAGACCTGGTGATTGCTAGTGCCTAAACTTGTAAATATGTAAATATTGTGTAAAATAGATATCAAATGTGTGAGGGTTTTTTGTGTAACACTTTTCCCTCAAAAAAGAAAGAAAAAAATATGAATGCTTTTTTAAAATAAAAATACTCATGATTTTACAATCATAAAACTTTAGTCTTTATTAATTCTTCACATATTACACCATGTCCTTTATATCAATCCATTGAGTATCTGGAAAACCATACCACTTTACAAGAACTTTGTTTCCACGTTTACGTATAACCTTTTCTACTAAATATGTGTTAGGATAGTTAGTCTTTTTTAGTTCATGTCCATAAAAGCCACCTTTTATGATTTCACCATTCCTATCCTTTAGTATGTATGTTGTAGGCTTGGTACGGTTCACACGAAATACTTTGAAGATTTCAACGCTCCAGTTAGATTCATAACCCTTTTCAAAATGTCCTTTATGTTTAGATATCCTGACATAATCACCAACACTAAACTTCCTTGAAGCCTTCTTCTCTCTTCGTTCTTGATTATAATTATACACAGTCAGAAGAAGATCGTTGTTTTTCACTTCATTAGGTTTCATGCGGATAGTTGAATGAAAAGTATCATTGTACTTTACAAGGATTCTAGGTAAAAGATCTAGCCACTTGTATGAGCCTTGGACTAAAAACTCTCGGTACATCATATTCTTCAAGGTTCGAATTAAACGTTCAACAGCCGCAGCCTTCACATTGGTATAGGTGCTGTAGTGGTTAATATTATACTTAAACATTAGCCGTTTAAAGAATTTGTTATAAAATTCTTTCCCGTTGTCACTTTGAATATTCCGGGGAGGGACATCCATTTCTTGTAATATATCCTCCAATGCCTTTGCAACATTAACTCCCCTCTTATCCTTTAAGGGTTTTGCATATGCCAGTTTAGAGTAAAAGTTGACTGCGATCAGAATGTATTTGAAATTTTTGTTCACTCTTGCATATGGTATCATTTCAATCAAATCAATTTGTAATAAATCGTTCATACCTTTGCTGATAATTTTGCGTCGTAAATAGTTCCTCCTCGCCGACCCGTGAAGCTCTCTGGCGATATTCTGTTTGGCTGTCATGCTATAACTTTAGATGCTTTCAACTCCCTGATAATTTCCTCAATCTCTTGAGTGTGACTATTATTACCAGCGTCCCTCGAAGCAATAAGTAACCTCAGCCTATTCACTAATGTGTTAGGGTTTCTCCAAAAAACGTAGTCAACCTCCTTATCAGACTTATGCTCCTTCCATGTCAGTCCTAGACCTGAATGTGTATTGAGCAAGGGGCGTATTATATTCTTGTATTTATACGATTTACCAGATTTCAAACGACCGTGTCTGGTGTAACCAGATCTATGAAGAAAAGTACTTTTCATAATCTTAGCGTACGTCTCCAAGTCTTCACTGGTGTATGCAGAAATCTGAGGCGTTCGCTTAAAGATGAGCTCCGTCAAACCGTCTGTAGACTCATACGTTTCATCACCTATCAATATTTGATTATTTATAAAATGAATATCTTTATTTCCAAGCATATAACTTCCATCCTGATATCTCACCCCGTACAATGTATCAATGCGGTCCTTGTCTTTTGAGCGAACGTGTTGAAGGAAAGTAGAAATACTTGTAGAATCATCATCTTCATTCTTGACTGTCTCCACAGCCAACCCTCGTTGACTGTCCAAAATATCCTTGAGGGGAGCGGTTACAGGCTTCAAAGCTTCGGACATGATATGCTGAGTCTCAAACCTGAGACCTTTTAGAGCTCTCAGTTTTTCTTTTACAGCCCTGGTATGCTCGGCTACAGACTCTTTAAGTCTTATGCTTTCACTATCCATCTTACAAATGACATGAAAATAGACGATTACATTCAATTTATAGTCTGCGTCCACCTTGAGTTCTCATCGTATCGATAGCCTTAGCTAACATCTCTATCGAAGTTCTCAGTTGCTCGGTTTCTTTCTTATGTTCCTGCGTATGTGTCTTGAACGCTTCAGCAAAGATTGCCGTATTAGCGTACAGGCTTCTGGTTGATTCTTCTAGACTCGTCATTTGCTGCACATTAGTTTTGTAAGCGTCCATCATCATATTTACATTTTCCTCCACTTTCTTAAGTTTATCATTGCATGAATCAGTTTTGAGAGTATTCAAAACCTCTGTCTTTAACTGACCGACTGTAGCCTCTAAATCTGAAACTCGCTTCATCGCTAACTTTTCTAAATTGCTAATTTTCTGATTGCAAAGATTCTGAAGATTTGTTTTTTCTCTATCAAGCTCAGCGGTAACTTGTTTAATGGAGTCCATTACAGAATCCACTCTGTCTTTTGTAGAGGTTGTTAGAGTATCCACTTTACTCGTAGTTTTATTCAGATTTGCTGTGATGTCTAGCAGCTTCTTACCTATTTGCATCTCGATTTCCTTTGGTAAGTACCTGTTTAACTGCTGTCGCGTCTCGTTCGATTTCCTAATGATCATAGCTCTAGCATATCTTTTATTTACAGCATCTGTATCTCCGAGAGGATCTGCTATATCAGTGATTCTCTTATTGTCGAATATAATGTTACCATTACCATCTCTCGTCTGCGTGCGTGAATTGACATATCCAGTGATGAACTTTTTATTCACAACATCGTTATCGTGAACAGGATCTAGCAATACCTTCAATCTAACTTTATCAATCACAATGTTATTTTCCTTATCTCTCTTGAGGATATATCTTGAAATCATTTCATCGATCAGGGTCTTAGCCATAACCTCAACATTGTTAGCAGCTTGCTGCGAGAAATCTTGCATCCTAATTTCGAGTGTATCCACATAATTCTTATTGGAGGCATCATGATTATCTTCAGGATCGTGAACGTTACACAATCTCTTATTCTTGAATTGATAATTTCCTTTGACATCTCTATTTATGATAAAACGATCAAACACTCTTCTAACTGGACCAGTTCTCTGAGAACCGAACCTATCGATGCTCATGGTTAACTACGAATGATCATTTTCTTTTTTGTCGAGCTTAATATATACATCAAAACCATTCCTATATCGTCCCTCATCCATGTGAAATTCAGGAACTATCACAACAAAGGGTCTTCCTTCCGTAGAGCTCTCCCAAACGTTCTTACATAGATCTTTAAATTCATTGTAGGTCATGTCGGTATTTACATAATCTTCGTAAATGTGCTTTAAGTTTAAATTGTCTTGCCTGAAGAGTATTATCATGTTTGTATTATCGCGAATTAAATGTTTTGGAACTTTGGCATAGGACTGTGCTAGATATACAGAGTCGACATTTCGATGTCTACCCATACTGTAAAAGGATGCTATCTTTTCCTGCTTTTCAGTGATGACGTCATCAAATATAAAGATTGAATTTTCTTCGACTTCAGAAGGATGCAAAACATCATCCCCGTTGTCGAAGGTGTTCACTTCTATACCTTCGATGTTTCCGAGCACTTTAATTAGATATTGGTACTTTGGTTGATAGAGAGACTTTGAATAAATATACAAATTTTCAAAACGTAGTCCATTCTCATGGAGTAGCATATTGAGTAATACGTTTGTTTTCCCTGCATTGGAGCTCCCTAAAATAAGAGCTCTGACATTAGATGAAAATAACTTGCCATGACGATCACTTCTAAAGTCACTTTCAAAGTCTAATACCTGAATAGGTAGAGAGCAGTGCTGCTTAACAAGCTCCATGTTAACAACTAACTTATAACATGTATGTGCATTGTTTATATATATTACCGTTTGTAAAAGTAGTTAATGATTGACTGCAATGATATAAAAGGGCTAATGCATTCAATTACTCGTTTAGTCTATCATGAGAGCTAAGAGAGGGAGGTCGTTGCAGCATAAGCGCGGCTCTGGAATTATTAATTCTATAATTAATTCGCTCCCCTTTGAAGCTCACTTACCTGGATATAGATATTGCGGGCCTGGTACTAAATTGGAAAAACGTCTAAAAAGAGGAGACCCCGGAATTAACCAATTAGACACAGCTTGCAAACAGCACGACCTCGCGTACGCTGAGAATAAGGACACCGCTTCAAGACAAATAGCGGATAAGATTCTTGCAGAGAAGGCTTGGAAACGTGTGCAGTCATCAGATTCAACTTTTGGTGAAAGGTTAGCTGCAAGGCTAGTAACTGCAATCATGAAGGGAAAGGTTGCAGTGGGAGCCGGAAAGAGGAAGAAGAAGAGAGGAGGGTTTTTACCGTTGATTCCCATCATTGCTGCTTTAGGCGCTGCAGGAGGTGGCGCTGCTCAGATAGCCTCTGCAGTCAATAAAAAAAAGGCTGCTGATAGACACTTGGCAGAAGTTGCGAGGCATAACAAGGCGATGGAGACCCAAGGAAAGGGGCTCCGGAAGGGTAGGTGTAAGAAGAGGAATAAAGGAGGATTCTTACCTGCAATGCCGCTGATGTCGTCTTTAGCCGCTGCATCTAAAATAGCAAGGTCTTTGAAAAAAAGGGGATCTAAAGGCGAGGGTTTAAAGAAGAAGGCAAAAAACGGAGGAAGAGGATTGTACATATACCAGAGGAAGCCCTAAGTAACGTAGCCCTCGAATATTATGCTAAACGTTTAAAAATTCCTTATTTTAGAGGGGTTTATATGATTGACAAACTTCCTTTAAAACCACACTGCAAAGAGAGACTTATTACCAATCTCGATACATCAGATAATGAAGGAACACACTGGGTTGCTATAAGAAAAGAAGGTGATGTCGCATACTACTTTGATAGTTTCGGCAATTTGAAACCGCCTCCTGAGATTGAGAAATATCTACAAGGTGTTAAAATCTACTATAATACACAGAGATACCAGAATTTCGATTCAGTCATCTGCGGACACTTGTGCTTGCAATTTCTTTTATCCTAGAAGCTGCTTCATCGTCAAGATGAGTTATACAGTTACAGTGAGTGGGTCAGACACTGTTATTTCAACGTATCTAAACCCTCCTCTACAGCTAGATCCACCAGGTCATTATGAGATTGCTCTCTTGAATTTTGAAACATTCTATTCAATACCAAATGTCGATGGAAGTAATAATAGATTTCATTATATTCATAATGGTAAACCTGAAACCATTGTCATCCCTCATGGAACCTACGAGATTGCCGATATCAATACATTTCTAAAGGATAAACTAGAACTGAATGATGAAGTCTTCTTCATAAGGCCTAACAATAATACAATGAAGGCTGAAATTAAATGTCCTTATACAATAGACTTTTCTAAGGAAAGATCTATTGGTTCGCTTCTAGGATTCACAGACACTAAAACAATTCCTGCTGGAGAAGCGATCGAATCTGACGATCTTGTGAATATATTTAAAGTGAGTATCATACGTGTGGAGTGCAGTATTGCAACAGGCTCTTTCATTGACGGTAAAAGCGGACATTCGCTCTACGAGTTTTTCCCTTCTGTTCCGCCAGGCTATCATATCTCTCAAGAACCTTCGAACCCCATATATTTACCTGTCATAGATACAAACTATATAGACCAGATCACTATTCGAGTGGTAGATCAACACGGTAAGGTTATCAACTTCAGGAACGAAGTTATCACTACAAGACTCCACATAAGGCGTAATGGCAATACATTTTAAAAGACACCTCAAATACTATAATAGACGACGTACACAGCGATCGAAGCATACTACCTCTCCAACTTCCGAGGAGTTAACACGTGCTAACCGCAAGTTCCTCGAAGAGTTAGGTTACAGGACGCTATAATGGACATCTTAAACGTGACAGAAGTTCCAGCCTTTGACGACAAGATCACCAAGGAGGAGGAGCATATTTTTCTTCCATACAACACCTCCGCTCTGGATGTAAACGATGAAATTAGAATACCATGTCAAGCTGAAGATTTGTATACGCTACCTAACAAGAGTTATCTCTACATCGAAGGTGCTCTCACCAAGGTAGATGGATCCCCTACTACTACATCGAAGCTCACTAATAATGCTATAACCTTCATGTTTGATGAGATACGTCTAGATATGAATGCTACAACTATAGACAGAACAAGGAATCCTGGAATTACTACAACTATACGAAATTATGTGACTCTCTACCCTATGGAATCGAATCGTCTGCTGAATGCTGGATGGGCCTATCCTGGTGAAGAAGTTGATATAGTACACTCGACGAATGGAGCTTTCAATGCTGTAGTCCCTCTCTCGATGCTCCTAGGATTTGCTGATGACCACAAGGAACTTATACTCAACAGCAAGTTTGAATTGATTCTCATAAGATCCAAAGATTCTAGAAACTGTGTCCTGAGTTCGAATGGAGAGGAAGCTAATGTAAAGTTAACTAGAATCGAATGGAGGATGCCTGTAATTCGTCTTTCTGATGCTGAAAGAGTTCACATTCTAAAAATTGTCAAGTCTGATAAACCTCTACACCTTGCCTTTCGATCTATGGATCTTCATACCCAGCCTGCTGTACCCCAGACAAGATCTTTCACTTGGAATGTAGCAACAACATCTAAGCTCGAGAAACCTCGCTTCATCATAGTGTGCGCGCAGACTGCAAGATTGGGTGATTATAGCAAGAACAGTTCCGAGTTTGACCACTGCAACATTACTAATTTGAGACTATTCCTCAACAGTGAATGCTACCCCTACCATGATTTGAACTTGGACTTTAAAAATTCAAAGTTTGCTTCACTATATGAAATGTACTGTAAATTTCAAAGTTCCTATTATGAAAGAGATAATTATCCCCTCTTGAAGAGAAAAGATTTTCTTCACCGTGCACCATTATTCGTAATAGACTGTTCTCACCAACCCGAGGAGGTTATAAATGGAGCTGTGAACATCAGAATCGAGATTCAAGCATCTGCAAATATACCAGCCCAGACGTCACTGTACTGTCTGGTTCTACATGACAAAGTATTTACCTACAAACCTCTTTCTCACTTGATGCAAACACTTATATAATTATGTATATGTTTGGGTGAATGGTTTTGTAAAGGAATGTACTAGGATAAGTTTATGAATAATAAATTGAATTCATATACTAAAACACTCTTTTATTGACTTTAGCATACATTTCAAGCATTTTCCTTCTCCCCCTCCTACCCCCTGAAAAACTAGTTGCTCCTGACTTGCAGAAATCATTTAAAATATTCAAATGTCTTTCAATATAAGGCAATAGTCGTTTTAGGTTCCTTACACCCTCAATGTCTAAAGATATTACATTATTATTTAAACAAGTATTTATGAAATGAATTGAATGGTCAAAAAATACAATAATATTGTATGCATAAATTACATTGTCACAATATTCATCACACGCAAACTTTTTTTCTTGGCGTAGGTAATCTTCAATCATTGGAATGTTTTTGGATATTATATCCCAGTCTGATTTTGTAATATAAACAAATGATTTATCACTTTCGCAGTTTATGTAGAGGGAGGGGATGTCATAGTATAGTCCAATATTCACGGAATGGGAGGGGGAGATGCTGACGTCATCAAGCGCATGTGATCGATTCTCCATGCTCCTCCGGGGTATCTTCAATGAATAAGAAGACCATAGGAGCATCGTTGAGGATTCTCCTCTTACACCGTCTCTTCTGCTTTTTCTCACCGCTCTCGTTCCGCCTCTTCCTCCGCTCCCTCCTCACACTCCTGCAACATATATTCAAAACAATGTTAGAAATAGGTTTAGTTAATGATTTCATACGTCTGAAAGAGAAAATACATATATTAGAAAAATCCTCTCCCCTTGTCACACAAAAAGTATTATCAAAGAGTGTCATACTCACTTCACGGTCTTGCACAATTCTGTGTGTATCTCGGGCGAGCAATCTGGAGTCGTCTGATTTATCCACTCCTGCATCCTCGTTGCTTTATCATCAGGGGTAGTAGTAATGTCGGGTAGTGGAGCGGCATCCTCCTCCATAGGCTGTGTATGGCGCTCTGCGATTGGATATTCCACTATATCGACATCGCGTCTCTCAGGATCCAGCTCCTCTATTGGTACGGGTACCTTAGGCGCAGTCATTCGCAGTCTGTAATAATTTAATTTTTAGGTTAGACACAGAGTAGCATTAGAAGCAGTAAATGAATATGTAATTTAACATTTCTTCTACTTACTCGAGTTTTCTCTTCCTCCGCTGGTAGACCTCGCAGTTGTCGTTACATAGGAAGAAGGATGTCATGCGTTCATGCTGGGCCGGGTTAGTACAAAGTACAGAATGCATGTATCCGGTGCACGACTCTGTATCACATTTAGCTAGATGTTTCGAGACGAAGACATTGTCAACTTCATCGACATCGCTAAGATCCTCCACATCAACACCCCTGTGATTTTCACTGAAAGAATGAAATAATTTCAAGTTAGATTTCATTTAACATGCGTACAATATATTACCGAGTTATAGAAATATGTATATTACTTACATGTTCGCTCCTCGATAAACAGGACAGCTCTCTGTACACACTTCCAGTGTAGTCATCTGATCATGATGCGACGGTTGAGTACACAACACTGAATGCATTAAACCATTGCATGTTTCGGTATGGAAGTATACGTAGTGAAAATAATCTTCCCCGCACTCGCTCCAGTAATCATTCACATCAGATGCACGATGATCACCAGCCATTTCGATTATCACTGAACGAACACTGAAAAAACAATAAATGATCGCTCCGGCTGCCTACGTTCCTTATATACTGTAGACGGTGACGTCACGCAGCGGTGGAGGGGTGGAATGCATGTTGAGACCTGTTATTCACCCTCCAGGCAGAGCCCAGCTGTCTATTTTTTGAATACAATCACCTTTTTTAATAACATTTATAATATTTAACTATAATGTTATCCGTATTTATTTTGCTTTTAATAACATATGTAGTATTCACCAATCAATGAGACGCTTCTGAATTATGAATACTTTATTCGCAATATTTTATTGAAAGAAATAAGAACTATGAAACTTAATCATTAATTATCAGGGAAAAAATTGTCTAGACTTGGGTTTTTCCACGGTTTGTGATGGAAATTCTACGAGCTAAAAGGTATTTACATTGAGTGTCTGGGGGTTTTTCAGAGCACTTAGGAAAACAATTACTGGCATTGTTCGCTAATGAGGTGAACGCGTCTAAAGATGTCAGCTAATAGAGGTCACCGTTACCATCAGACAGAAGTAGGTTACGGGTTTTTTCATTACATGCCGGGCTCTTGTTCGCTAATGGAGTGAAAGCCTCTAACGGGTCAGCTAATGTGTGTCACCGTTACCTCCAGACGGAAGTATGTCGTTGATCGCTAATGTATGTAAACAGATCCGGAATGTAAACTTAAAAGCCTATTAATGTGTTGAAAGCGTCTAACATGTTCAGCTAATGGACAAGCGATTTCCCCAGATACAAGAAAGCTGCAGTGTTTCATTACATGACAGACTGTTACCGTGAGCAGACTACTTATACTCAAGCTCCAGTCAACAATTCATTAATCAAAAAACTTAATTACTCGAGGATGCAATCTGCAGACCTTAGTAATCATAAAAAAAATGTTTGACGAACATTACCTAATTAATTTGCCGGGGGGCGGCAGGACTCGAGAAAACAATTCCATCAAGTCATGACGCCACAGTAGAACGCATGGGGGAGGGGGTAGGACCTGTTAGCACAGATACTGCCGGCATTAGGTGAGCACACAAAGCGAGAGGGGGCGGGGCCTAACGACACGAGACCTGGCGGCATGTGAGCACACAAAGGGAGGGGGCGGGGCTTGTCGGCGTAGAACAAAGAACTTTATCGCTTGTCGGCATCTCTCTGTGTGCTGGAGTCGGTATGTTATATCTACTAATGGGTATAAATGTTTACTTTCTTGTACTTACATGTACGTAAACACTTGTCCCAGCATAATATGGTATGTCACATTGGCACCAAACACATTGCCATGTTTTGCGTTATTCACTGTCACCACTACCAGTGTTCACATCACCTACCGTTTTCATTCTCCTGCCATAATGCGTCATCCTCGCTGCCATCCAGCGCATTCGATAAAAGCATAAAAGCTAACGAACAATGTAGACAGCGTTAACGCCAACACGCCCATAAAAGTTTGCATTGTTGCGTAATAAAATGCCACCAGTTTCTGCTCCAGAC
This sequence comes from Deroplatys truncata, assembly GCA_030765065.1. NCBI lineage: Eukaryota > Metazoa > Arthropoda > Insecta > Mantodea > Mantidae > Deroplatys > Deroplatys truncata. The sequence goes on along the minus strand of CM060990.1, from coordinate 127,563,229 downwards.
GCTAGCTCTATTGTTACAAAAGAGCATAGATGTTTAACAGCAAAGTTATGTAAAAGCCCAAAATAGCGAATATAAGCCGCAGTACGAATTTTTTCCGTTGAAATTTGGACCAAAAGCGCTGCTGATTTTCGGGTCAATACGGTATATTGGAGAAAAATTGTAAGCTGCTGTGAAAACTTATATAGGGACGATTTCTTTGGTATTAGTAATACCAATTGAGAATTGTAATTGAGAATAATACCCCCCCCCCAGCGAGTCACATAGGGTAGTACTAGTGCTGAAGGCGAAGTTCAACAGTCCTGAGAGAACACAAAACTATAAACGTAAACAAAAGAAAAGGAAATCGCACTTTGTGTTTAAAGAGCTGTCGGTTCATCAGTCACCAGGATACTTTTCTGCAACAGTATACCTGCAAAACAGAGTTGCATAATGGTCTAGAGCACGACTGTTTCAAAGGATATGAAGCGCATTTAATGTCTTTCTGCCCTGCAAAACACCACATTATCCTCTCCTTCGTCCAGACACTACTCACGCGCCGTATTTTCTATTTATAACATTGGCTGTACTCCACTTTTGCTTCCTTTCTTTTTGTCCACCTCTTTCCGTTATCCAACATCAAAGCTTGAATCACGATTTCATTTGCAGTTTTTGTCTCCAAAAGTAACAGGGTTTAATCTAGAAGTAAAATGTGTAACACTAGCGAAACTGGAAACCCTCGGAATGTAGTTGTTTTTATTCAGTTAACACAGGAAGAAAGGACGAAATAATTTATCAGGCGCTTTCTTACCAGTGTACTAATTCCACGAATATATATTACGGATACCCTTTCTTGGATAATCTTTGTCACATATTTTTGGAAAATCAGAGTTGGAGACGCGGCGAATCTACAGGCTTTCTAGATCTTTATCCGGAAAGAACGCTGGGAGATGGACAAACCGACCCCTTTGTCCTTGGATCTCCCGTATTTACAGAGACTCTAGGTGCCAAATGTAGAAGGGCATGTGATTAAAAATTATATATATATATATTATACATATATTATTATTATTATTAAATTGTAATGTAAGAAAAAAATTACGAAACTGATGGTAGGATATTTTAGTTAAGACATAATCAACAGAAATAAAACAATTTACAAAAAAATGGCAGTAAAATTTTGAATCGAACAGTGCATATTAATAAGATCCTGCGGTAGGACGGAGAGTTCCTCTGTATGCAACCTTGACATAGTTGATCAAGTGAGGTGGTGGTTATTCTAAGAGAAATGGACAGGCTATATAGTAGAGAAATAGATACATTTAGATATATTCCAAAACCAATGAACAGATGCGATTAGCATTACATTAGAAGATAATCAATAAAACAATAAAAAATAAATAAACAAACAATTCTATTGACTGCCTCCGTGGTCGAATGGCCAGATATCTTTCTCACCGAAGGTCCCGGGTTCGATTCCCGGCCGGGGTGGTGGTGCTTTTTATTTAAGTAGGGTTATTCCTTACCCTCCATAGAGTCTGGAAGTGTGGATGTAAGCCGTGTGAAAATAAGCTAAAAACCTAAAGTTCAAAGAGTAAAACCACCATCAAAATAAATGTTTCAGTCAAAAGACACCGATATGAACATAGCAGCTAAAGGGGTCTATTGAAATGAACCAAAAAAGAAAGAAAGAAACTCTACTACAACAGTATAGAACACCGATACAGGTGTTATGAGACGCGCTCGTGAACGGGAGAGCTTCGGTTTAATTCCACTAGGACTGTCCTCTCTGACTGAGGTTTTTTCAGGTTTTCCTCGTCCTCATTACTGGAAACCTCGGCCTGGAGCGTTTTCCTCCCAAATTTCTTTTCCTAAATATCGTTTCATTTCATGTATCACCTGTGTCCATCGCCGGTGGTGCCGTGTGCAGTAAGAACGGACGTTAAACACTATTTAAAAATATAATCTTATGTGTTATATTCACCTGACTTTCTCTGCTCTTCATCTGCAAAATGTTCTTACAAATTCTTATTATACTGGCTACTTTTTGATAATCCAGATAAACCTTTAATTCACATTTACAGATTTCGGTACGATGTGTAAAGCGATGGATTTTTAAAGAGCGTGCCACTACTTGATGGCTTTGAAATTCCATCCTCTTTGCATGACCACGTAGGGAGAAAAGGAAACGAATAACGACTTCCCAATTGAGAAAACTATAAGTACTCAAAACATTCAAATCAATAACAAAGAATATCTCGGGAACGGTTATCGCCACAAAAATGTTGATTTGGCATAATTGCGCGCTTTAACGAGATCTACATTTTTTGTGTAGCAAGAGTTTGTCTATCTTTTACGATTTACCAGTTATACAAAAAGTCATTCAGAATGAAGAGAATTTCACATACGATTCCCAGAAAATTCAAGATCTACCTACACTATATTTCTTTTAAAAAAATGGCTTAAACATGGTATTTCAATAAAAATCGTTACAGTAATTTTTGATAAAATCAAAAATAACGAAAAAGTTTCCATGTAAAGGATACTTTGAGGTGGGGGATTTTCTCGAGAATCTTCGTGTCGCATCTATGGAAGATACTGAACTTAAGTTTTTGAGTCTTCGAGTCTTCGTTTTTTTAGTTATGTTATTTAAAGACACATATACTCGAAACCTTTTCTAAAAATGCTTTCTTTGAGTTCATGGGGCCTCAAAACATGCATTTCCGGTGAAATCTCAGTATCGAACTTTTGGGTGGAATACAATACTTCCTCTAGTTACTAAAGGTAAGTAGTAAAGAAAGTTAAAAGAAAAGAAAAACTTATAGAACAACAGGTCCCAATGGTGCCACCCCTATAAGCCCTACAGTTACCACCCTTTACAAATAGCTTTTCATAAAAATACTTATGCTTGAGAGTAATATTAATATTATAAAGAGATAATTTTATTCTGTTTCTGTCTCGTTGATATAAAGCTTTGCAATGCTTGAAGCTTTTATGCAACTCCGTCTCCTTTCTTTTACAGTTTCTTTCTTCTGGAACGCACATTGTTTTGTACACAATATCCACTTGTCCTCCCTAGTTTAAGTGTTTCTTGATGGCTTCACATAGCCCGAAATCCGAAATTGTGAAGATGAAAACCAACATCTGTGTGAGTTTACTGGAGAAAAGGTGTGAAGAAGGCAGGTATATATGACTGACTAGTAGCCTTGTCCAAAAGTTCCTCGTGAGGTGACATTAATTTAGGGCAAGGATTAAATCTGACCCAGTTTTCCGCCACGCCACTAGTAAATTTAATGGAAAGTAAGAGAACCCCTGTGATATAAAATTCCGCCACACCAGCAGTGCTCATATGAGCTTGACAGTTGTTAGCATCTTAATAAAGTTATTATTATTATTATTATTATTATTATTATTATTATTATTATTATTATTATTATTATTATACCGAGCGACATGGCTCCGCGGTAACGTGTGAGGCTTGCATTTGGGAGGCCCAGTGTTCAATTCCCATCGACCGCCCAGGCTGATCTTGGGGTTTTAGTGGTTTTCCCTGGTCGATAAGCGAATGCCAGGGTGGTTTCTCATCTAACATGATCTCCTTTCATCATTTCCCTTTCATTCCGCTTCCTTATGTTTCAGGTGTGCTTCTAGTTTCGTGGCGTATGAGGGTGCCAAACAGATGCCGCGGATGCGTATCCCCGTGGACACTAGAGGGCTGCCTGGTTGAACGGGTCGTTCACCGCCCACTGTGAGTAGCTCCAATGGTGGGACGAGTTTTCGAGCCTGGGACTGTTAGGGACTTTCGCGCGTCTCTGTGGCCTCTCTACCTGCGGCCTGTGGACTCCTGTGGTTCCTTCATTTCGTTGCTTTCTCCTGGGGGTGGTAGCTGCTATAGATCTCCCGTAGGTCGCAGTGCGCTATGTACCCCATTCATTGTGCACTTTATTAACTTATTATTGTTATTATTATTATTATTATTATTATTATTATTATTATTATTATTATTATTATTATTATTATTATTATTATTATTATTATTATTCACAACCATAACAAAAAACACAGCATAACTAAACATTTCTCTTATTCAAATTCAGTATGCTATTCAATTGTTTATCTTCGAATAGGAGCTCTAAACGTAAATCTCACAGTGTATTTTAATTTTGATATGGCAAGACTGTTTATTCTTAATTTTTGTTATGGGTTGTAAATAACGATGATGATGATCATTATTATTATTCCTAGCATTAATTTCCATCTATGTCAGATTACAAGTTTCTATTTTCTTCTGAGAAAGCTTTCTGTGCCCCCTTGTCAACGTTTCACGCTCCCCAGGGGAAACCACTGCGTTGAGATCACTTTTGAGCGTTTTAATATGATTTTCAAGTAGTATCGTATTTGGAAAAGAGAGATATGCTCATAAAAATTTCCATGGGTCACTTAAATCTCATTTTGAAATTTCAAAACCTATTGTTATGACTTGCCCCCTTTTAATAGTTTAAAGATGTTTTGCTGAGCCGTATTTTAGAGACTATAAGGGCTACATAAGAATTTCATATTTTATTAGTGGCGCAGTTCCAGTTTTATTGGTTGTGAAATACAGAGCTACACTAACATGAGATTTCATACAGATTACTATGCCATACCTTCATGGTGGTACAATGTTGGGAACAAACAAGCTGGGTGTGTACAGCTTTTAAAATAAACGGTATGGCTAGGCTTGTAATCTTGGGATCTGATACCAAAAGTTGACTGCACTATAGTATATAAACCAGTTCACTCCTGCCTACTGGGCTACATATACATGCACTCCGTTAAGGGGGCAGATAACTTGAAAGCCTGCATTTTACGCTATCTGTCCGGAACATTAAAGCTTAGGTACGTATGGTTAATGGCAATCTGAAAATGTGATTAACTTAATTTTTAAAATATTAGTTTTATCATTATTAAAATAATACCTTTATATATAAGTGCATCCTAATACCACTGTCTGTTTCGCCCTGCATTTTCATAAGCAAATAGCTATGTTTTTAAATTACCCAATACATCATTCCATAAGTGAAAGTTTTATGGAAATATTCTCAATGCAGTTAAAAACCAAGTTATACAAGCATAAATATCAATTATGATTATTTTAATTCAGTAGTAATCATGCAGTGGAAGATAAAAAGAGGCTATGGCTAAGAAATTAAGGAGTGGAAATATGAACTTAAATGAAAAAATCTCCAACAAAATGTTTCTAGAAGAAAGTTGGATTTTGTAATAATTAATTGTGATGAGCTTGAGAAAACAATGAAAATATTAATAAAGGAAGGTAATCACTTAGTATTAGGTGTGAAACAATTATCTCAACTTTGAAAAAAATTCTAAACCAGGCACGAACGTTTAATCCTAATGTTATATTTTACTCTTTTGTCATACTGGTACAATTTCCCCAGAAACCAATTATGTAGTGAAACATTATTTAAGCACTTACTTATATCAATATATCAACATTTTAATTTAAGTTTTAAAGCAGTTTTTTTCATTCCTTTTCCAGTGAAAATAAATTTGGAAATCAAAATGCATTGCACCCAAATTAAAAATTGTTGTGCGGGTATGCTGTATGCATTCTGTTAAAAGGTTTAGGAGACAAGTTTGCCTAAAATATAGGAATTTAACATACAGAGATACACGAAAGCTGGTTTCCTTCAGTGAAAACAGTGGAGAGATTCATAGCTGGATGCTGAAGTCCAGTTGTCTATGTTGTGCATTACAGGCAACGATGCATATAAACATTGAAAAGAAGGCGTTATATACATGAAGTTCAAAAACGGAATTACCCCTAACACGATTCATAACTGGCGCCTTTACCCTGCTAATCAGGATGTACAAAAACACAAATAGTCAATAGTACAAATAGTCCTGGATATGGAATTTTATCGCAAGTTACATTGTTTTAAAAAGTGTAAACAACATTAAATAAAATTACAATTTTTAAGTTAGATAAACTAGGATATCATACGTATGCAAATGCATATGATTAGTCAGGCAATTAGGCTCTAAAATACATGAATAATATAAAATTACACAAGATTTAGACTCAGACTATACTTATATTGTATATTTAGGGTATGAAATTCTGATTTAGTACATATATCTTCTTCCTTGGATTCGAAAACGCTAGTGCAGAATTACGCTGGAACTAGAAAGGAAGCGAGAATAGAAAGGAAAGGTGAATATGCTGTGAACAATCAATCGAAAACGGGAAGCTATAATCCTAACCTCACTTTGATGGTTGTGATTTAAGACGTCTAAATTAATTGAAAGACTTGACGTTTATAGCTTTTAATTCACGACGGACTGAAGATGGAAACATATGATTCGATTAGCATATCGATAAGAACATGGAAAACCGACTTTGCGCATACGTATATCATTTGTTTATAACCGAGCAATGACATTTCTTAAGCTGAATACAGGTTCGCCAACTTCGAAATTCAATGCGATATGTTACATTTCTAATCTATCGATAGCATAAACGAAATTGAGAATGGAAACGCGTGCAGCTGCCGAGAGTCGTTAGGTTTTGTTTTACCAAGCTTGTGACTACAGAGAGCTCTAGCGACTGATTTGGATTATGGCCTTCTTTACTATCTTCTACAGTGCAAGTAGATACGCACAATAGCCATACAGTATGCTATGATCGGGAATGGGAACAGCAAACATGAAAATTGAAAACTTTTCTGTTTGACGTTCCTGGGCTCGAAAAGCTTCCCGTTGATTGCATATGCTCGCACTTGAAAAAGGTGCTATAACATCTTTCCCGTGCTGATTCTCTTTTCCGTTCCCCAGCAGTTGTGCTCCGGCTTGACAGGGATAACTGGAAATGCGCTGTAGTTCCAAGTCTCAGTAATGTTTTTGGTTTACATGGCAAAATAACCCTTTCTTTTCTTTCCATGCCCGTGCACAAGGGGGTGGGGAAGAAGGCTTTTGCTCTCAAGCATATTCCAAATTCCTTATATTTTTAAAGGATTACTAAAATTAATTGTATATAATGAAAAGTAAATAATTAAGATGCCAATAAATACAGTAATTTCTTCTGCATAACCAATCCAGTCGGTTATTGTCAGAAACAGTGCCTACGTTCAACCAGACTTAACAGTGTTAGGCAACGTATCGCTTAAAGCAAGTACTTCAGTGTTCATTTTCTAGCAGTTTTTTTGTAATTTCATCGCAAAATGTTTTAAATTGTAAAAGAAAGCCAAAACTATATGTCGCTAACATGAATGACACGGAATTGCAACATCAATATAGAAATAAAAGCACGTAATGGGAAAAATGTAGAAAGTAAATGTTGTAAACTATATGTCTAGTTTGCATTGTTTTAAATTCAAGTACAATTTTCCTCGCATATTAAGTGCGTATTAATGTATTTTCTTTAAAAAATATCTGATGTGTTATATTCGCATGACTTTCTCTACCCTCTGTCGCATATTAGTGGCTATACAAATTATTCTTACGGAAGTTAATTGTCCAATCTACTTCATTTTAATCGAGATAAACTTTTCTTGTAATAGTTACATTACAAAGTTCGTTATAGATACAAAGGGAACAGCGATAGTCAAATTTTTAAGAACTGCCGGCCTTAAAATTCCATACTGTTTCCATGACATTGCGAGAAAATTGAACAATTCGAACCATTAATAACGGATGTCTCGGAAATTGGTGATGTCACAAAAAAAGTTATTTGAAATAAATTGTGTGTCTTGAAGAGAGATACCTTTTTTGTGTAGTACATTTTCGTCTATCGCTTAACATTTACCAGTTACGCAAGATTATACAAAATTCCTTCCGAATGAAGAGGACCGCAGGAGCTATCCTCAGAAAGTCCAAGATATACATTTTATTTGTCATTTAAATGTCTTTTAATATATGCTATTTTAATCAAAATCATTACAGCCATTTTCTTCAGAAAATCAAAAATTTCGAAATATGTTCAATGTAAAGGATAGTTTGGGGTGGGGGATTTTCTTGAAAATATTCGTATCGCATCTTTGAAAGCTACTGAACTTAAACGCCAAGTTTGGTATTTATCCGACATTTCGTTTTTCTTTAGTTATACTGTTCACAGATACACACATGCGGATCTTTTTCTAAAAACGCTTTTTTTGGTTTCAGAGGGCCTTAAAACATGTATTTCAGGCGAAATCTCGATATCGAATTTTTAGTGGAATACAATAACATGTACGTGGTAGAGAAAGTAAAAATCTTAGGTAGTATTCTCAAATGGGATTGTCTACCCATGACAAATTCACATATCTCCATTATACAATATAGCAGTCATATAAAACGTGATTCCTTTATTTACGTTGCTTTACTCACGATATATGTCTGGCTAGGGATGATTTTTAAGTTAAGCAATAGGCTCGTAGTTACATACAATATGCGGGAAAAGTTTGAAACGTTTAGTCGTGGTAACGAGGCCTTGCGATGGAAACAACAAACAAGAGTCGCAAATTTCAAGTATACCTATCCATCAGATGACGCATTTACACATGGGAAAGTGTAAACATGTAACACAGAGTATTTTTTAAACGGCTAATATCCCCTGATTTTGCAAAATTATACAAAATTCAAACAGTATGAATATGACTTTGCAGGTTATTCGGAAAGAATTCAGGATATGCATTTAATTGATTATATGAACATCTACAACATTTTAAAGAGTTTAAAGTTACTTATTTATTTATAACTTCGAAGAATATTAGTTAACTTTAAGCATTTCATTATATTATATTAAACACATTATAAGGCATTGTATTACATTATATTAATATTATATTATATTAAATCATATTATATTATACACGGTGAATCACCTAAAACTTGCACCGCAAATATTTCGAAATGGTAAGTACTACTGATGCGCAGTTTTCACAGCATTGATTGGTAGTCAGGGTTTCGTACATTTAGCCTATAAAAAGATACTGAGAAAGTGTATTTTTTGAGCAAACATACAATTTTTTTTAAATGGAACAATGCCTAGTTACATCAACAGAATAAAGGTAGGGTAAATTAGAATGTCAGTGGCGTTTGTTACAAGATTCTAGTGCAAGTGGTTTACGAGAAATCTTATTTGGAAACTTTTATGCACCGACAAGTTTTGTACAACCTGTGGTAGCACAAACTAAAGAAAATCAAAAGGGAACTACAATACTTTTGTGGATTCTTACAAGTAAAGAGAACATATCCCTTCAAAGGTTGTGTTCAAAATGACCACCGGTAGCTTCAATACACGCTTCCAGTCTGCTATGGAAAGACTGCTGCACACGTTCTAGCATTTCAGCGGAAATTTCAGAGCAGGCAGCAGTAATACGTCGTTTCATATCGTCTGGTGTAGTTGGTACATCCTTGTAGACAGTGTCTTTCAGCCTTCCCCACAGAAAAAAGTCTAAAGGGGTCAGATCCGGTGAACGGGCCGGCCAAGGTACAGGTCCTCTTCGTCCAATGCAACGATTTGGAAACAATCCGTTAAGACAAGCTATAGTACTTCGTGCACTATGGGCTGGACAGCCATCATGTTGGTACCACAGGTTCCTCTTAGTCTGCAAAGGAACCTCTTCTAACATCTGTGGCAGATGGTCTGTCAGGAAGCTGCGATACTTGTGTGAGTTCATTGTTCCTTCTATGAACAAAGGGCCTATGAGCTGATGGTTCACTATCCCACACCACACGTTTAAACTTCATGGACGCTGACGTTCCACCTGACGAAGCCAACGGGGATTGTCAACAGACCAATAGTGCATGTTTCTGCGGTTTACCTGGCCATGATTAGTAAATGTTGCCTCATCACTAAACAAGATACATGATGAATCTGGAGTATCATGTCTTAATGCCCATGTACAAAAGTTAACACGATTCTCAAAATCGTTTCCATGCAGCTATTGATGGAGAGAGACGTGATAGGGATGGAACCTATGTCGATGGAGAATGCGCAGTACACTTGCCTGACTTATGCCACTTCCACGTGCGATTGTGCCGGAACTAATTTGCGGATCTACTGCAACGGCAGCCAAATTTCTGCCTCTTCTCCAGTTACTTGTTTGTTTCTGCTACGTTTTCTAGGTGTTACAGTACCACTTTCACATAATTGGTTGAAGAGGTTGATAAATAATTGCCGAGATGGTTGACGTCTATTGGGATACGTTTCAGTATACACCGTACAGGAACGAACTGCATTCTTCCTGCACTCTCCATACACCATGAGCATGTCGGCTTTTTCTGCATTAGTAAACCCCATCTTCCACTCACGACGTACTGCTTGAACTGTCACAAACTAAATGACCAGAAAGTCGCAATGCAATCAATGAACAGAACACAGAATGCAAACAAGCATAACAACATCGTACGTAGCAACTAAGCAGGTTGAATGGGACAAACAATTGTCGGGGTGGAAACTCTTCAAAATACGATTTCTCGTAAACCACTTGCACTAGAATCCTGCAACAAAGACCATTGACATTCTAATTTACCCTACCTTTATTTGTTGCTGTAACTAGGGATTGTTCTATTTAAAAATTGTATGTTTGCTCAAAACATACACTTTCTCAGTATTATTAAAATCTGTTTATAGGCTAAATGTACGAGCCCCTGACTACCAATTAATGCCGTGGAAACTGCACATCAATAGCACTTTCCATTTGCGAAATATTTGCGGTGCAAGTTTTAGGTGATTCACCCTGTATTGTACGCAGCGGATGGCCCAATGTTATCGGGAAGTCGGCGCCGGCAAGTCGTAGTTAAACAGAGATAAGCAACGCGCTCGCCCTGCGTAAACACTGAAAGCGCTATGGGCAGATAACCTGAATATTCTGGAAGTTTCCTCCCCCTCTCCTCCAGAACGTGTGTCGAGATAGTTCTAGAATATTCTGTGGAAGATTCCACCGCCTATATAAGCGAGCGTTCTCGCAAGAGGAGTGAGTTGAGTGGATCTGTGAGTGAGTAAAGGAGTTGATGAGCGCGCTTCTGCTGCGACATCATGTGCGGTTCTCCGAGCGAGTTGGTGACGACTATTGCGAGGTGCAGCGACTGCTACTGCGGAGCGAGAGACTGGAGACGTCTTGTGTTCGATTCTCCAGCGAGTGAAGTGAACCATCATTACACCGCTATGCCACGAAGAAAGTGAAGTTACAGTGGAAATGAACTAGTTCACATCAGTGAAGTGACAGTGTGAACTAAGTAAAGTCTCAGTGAAAGTTGAAACTAGATTAAAACAGTGACACTAAAAACTAATGAGAACTGAGAGAAGTGACGTTGAAAAGCAGGACAAAGACAATGTTTTTAAGCATTCTTGAGAAAATGAAAAAAAAAAAATCTTTCCATGTGAAGGGTAGTTTGACGTCGTAGAATTTTCTTGAAAATCTTCACCTAGTGTGCTAAATAGTGTCTTGACTCAAGCATGAAATAAGGTATTTATTTGACTTTTCGTTTTTGAGTTATGCTGTTCACAGATAGGCACAAACAGAGACCCGCACATACGCACGTATATTTTTCTAATAATGCTTTTCATGGGTACCAAGAATCTGGAAACCTGTAATTCCGGTTAAATCTCTGTACCGAATGTTTGGGTGTGATATAATAGTTTCTCTATCTGCTGCAGGTAATGGTAGAAAAAGTATTAAATATCACAGTGCAGTCATTAATTCAAGGAAAAATCGGAATACCAAATGAACCACCTGAATTCTAACCTATTTCAAAATGTTTTGCAACACCCTATAGAACACGAAAAGGAGAAAGAAATAGCCTTTAAAGTAGTGCAAGCTAATCAAAGCCTTTGACTATTTTCTTAGCTAGGAATAAAAAAGGGAAAAAAAGTAATTTCAGTAACCCATTTTGTTACTTAAAACTATTATTCTATAAATCCCCTTTAATAACTTTCATATGAGAATATTTTATTTTCTAACGTGCTGCATTTGATATCAAAGTCATTAGCAGTCTTGCTCTCCAGTACTTTGCTGTCCTGCAATCTTCGCTTTGTGATGCAATGCAATTGTCCAGATGGTGTTCGTCCATATCCTCTGTTGTACTGTTGCATAAGATACATTTAGGAGATGCGAAGATGTTGATCCGATGTTTGGCTAGGCAGTCATGTCCTGTTATTAGCCTGACTTGTGCGACTGCTGTTTTCCGTGGCAGATGTGGTATGATACATGAGAATATAAAGTGGAAGGAAATTGAGGATATTGTATTTCTGAACGCCTTGATTATTATTATCGATATAAAAGTGGGAAAGGTTATATGAAGAAGAAGCCTTTGTTGTATACATTGGAATTACATTTGAGCTGAAATCACTGATTATAAGTAAGCTTTTCGAGTAAAAATAGTTACTATTCATATCTGTAAGCATACTCTGAGCTGAATAAATTTTTACTTTCCGTGAATTAAATTGAGTTTTATTTATGGACGCTCTTTAACTGCTATGGTGCTTAGAGTCCCATTCAATATTGGGCGTGAAGGACTGGAAATTTTGCTCAGAGGCCCCTTTATCACGCTTGAGGTTCTTATACGTGCCGTGAATCTACGACACAGCACCACCGGCTTTACTTCCCTTCCAAAGGAAGCCATGCTTAGGATTTTTACGCCCGAAAAAACTCATCGCCCTCCGCCGGGTTTGAACATGGTACCACTAGACCACGGAGGACGACTTTTTTTCCGTGCCACTTAACTATGTTAGATAAAAGAAGTAGTGCATTTTAACCAAAAATTCGATATCGAGACTTCTCCGGAAATAGACGCTTTGAGGTCTCTGAAGCCAAAAGAAGCATTAGGAAACGTCCGCACACGCGCGTGTTAATAGCATAACTCAAAAATGCAAAGCTCGATAAATAACAAACTTCATATTAAGTCTAGCATCTTTCAAGAATATAACACGAAAATTTTCACGAAATTTCCCTCATCCCGAATACTCTTTACATGTAAAACTAAATTGTACTTTTTTATTTTCCCCAAAACAACTCCAATGAATTCATTAAAATATATGTTTGACATATTAATGATGAATAAAATGCTTATTTTGAATTTTTTGTGAACAATCTTTGAGGTCGTCTTCTTTCTGATTGAATTTTGTTTAACCCTCTGTAAATAGGAAGCTATAAGAAAGAGACAAAATCTTACAAGGACTGTAGAGCCCATCAAAACACACAATTTGTGTAATATATATTGCAGTGTTGGTGGTTTTTAAAACATTCCATGCGTTTTCCCAAGTATCAGTGACCTTCTGCTGGAAGATCTTGAAAGTTTTCGACTCTTCCTTTTATTTTTCTTTCGTAACAACTCGTTACTACGACCCTGGTGGATTAATTTATTCCTCAACGAGCACAACTTCTGTTCCAATAAACATTTTAACATTATTTCCCTGTGTTGTATGCAACTATTTGTTGGATAATTTCACATATTTCTGGGTAAATGGATGCTATAACACATAATTACATAAGGTATAAATACGAATTTGAAGCTGTAGAGAAAGTTGTGTGTCTGTAGTTCAGATTTGTATGAACACTGAACACACAACTCTTTTTTCCGTTTCCTTTTCTTTCTTTGTTCTTTTCAAGAAAATATTTTCTAGTTCTTAAAGTACTTTGTACAGAAGATGGCTGCAAACTTCTGATAGCCTTGTCAGTACTACCTACGCACGGTGTTCCAAAATACCCATCCACTTCTTGAAGTTATATCTCCTGGTTGTGCATGGCATGTCGGTAATGTTGGTTTATGTTGCAGCGGTTTCAGGGGTGGTACAAATTTAATCAGTTACGAGTTGTGGCTCTGTAAGTACATGCATGTATATGTAAAGTACCTACACGTGTATTACAGATGTAAAGCTATGCAAATGGGATCGGAATTCGAATTCGGAACATTTTCGTTAGAAAACCCCACCCTGACCACTCGTACACAAAGCACAGCTGCGGCTACGTAGATCAAAATAGCTACCTGTAACAGTAATCTTCAGCTGTCTCATTCATGACAGACTAGATTAGTATTATTATTTTATTATTATAATAGTGTAATGTATATGGAATATTACATTAGTATTCATATTAAAAGCATTATAATACTATAAGAAGCATGCGATTAATAATACACAAATGGTGTGTCGGTTAGATCGGTGTAAGAATCACAGCTAAATGTTAATACGCTAAACACACTTGCTTCGTGCGCGGTGGCAGTGTTGGTAACATCAGAAAGCGTTTAAATAAAATAAATGAAAAAGAAGTAAGTAGTCCTACATGATGTAATGAAAACCAGTAGACATATTTTACCATCACTGATATCATTTGGGTTGCCTATTCGAACGAACTGAACAGTGATTCGGAAACACCCCGTACGGTTTAATGTTTCTTGTTGTTAAAAATTAAATTGAGCTTTATTTATGGACGCTCTTTAATTATTATAGCCTTTAGCGTTCCATTCTATATTGAGCGTGAAAGTCCGAAAATTTTGCTCAGAGGCCTCTTTATCAGGCTTTAGCTTTTTACGTGTCGTAAATCTGCGACATGGGACCACCGGCTTTACTTCCCTTCCGAAGGAAGTCATGCTAAGGATTTTTACGTCCAAAAATATCCATCGCCCTCCGCCGGGTTTGAACCCGTGACCTCGGGAACTAGAGGCTAGCATGGTACCCCTAGACCACAAGGGACGACATTTCTTGCTGTTGCTGGGATGAGTAGGAAATGAACAAAAGCGAAAATTTTTAAAAATGAAGGAGGTTTTCTTTTCCTTTAATAAACAATAGCAAACTCAGTGCAGTCTATTTATCAACCTATATATTTTAAATGTTTTACAATACCGAGGTAAATTATGATAATGGTGATGATAGTAATGATGATAATTATAGTCATATTTCGCATGGTGGAGTGCCTCGATCATTCAGTTTATGTGTAACACGGATCTCCTAGTCGATACCTGCAATAAATAATATAATAAGCAGTATAAAGAAAACAAGAAAGAACACGAAAACTGAACGCCAAATAATAGAGTACCAACTGATGTCCAAACAGTGGTGGTGGTGTTTGTAAATTGCGTTCTTAAATAAATTCATAAGCATATTTTTAAAAACCTTAACATCAGAGTTGTTTCGAATTGCATTAGCATCGTATGCCCCGTTAATCAACAACGGCTATGCATCTGGTTTAGCGTCCCCCCACCCATTGTAGACTTTTGTAGAAAAGTGTACGTGAAATTTTTATTTACTATAAGTGCAAAGGATCAGTATTTCAATGCAATTGCATTTTAAACCTCATTTTCTGAAGCCTGTAGTCGGAATTAATTAATAAATATTTTTAAAATTAAGAAACACTTGGAATTTTGGGTCAATTGAGTTTCTCCTAAGCAGAGGTTGTAAGATATAAACTCTCGTACAAATGTTATGGCACCGCCGTGGACAATAATATATCAATGTGCAAAGACGTTCTTACCGACTTATGTTAAAATCAATTTCCAGAAATCTCAAGAAATGTATTTTACTTATGTGAAAGCTGTGCAAATCCTATTAATATGATAAAATAAAAAACAAGGGAATACATGACTGAATTTGGATGATGCTCCTTAAAAAGTTACATGTTGACACATTTTCTAAGAACGTTCTTATAAGTAGTCACAAAGAAGGTATAATAAATTACTTTATTTTAACACTATGTCTAAACTATTGAATAGCCCGTTGGATGTCAACCAACTACCATAAATACAAAACCATAACTATATACCGTTTTAAGATAAGTTTTAAAAAACCTAAGAACAGAGATAATCTTTAAAGTTACTGTAACTACAGATTGT
This sequence comes from Deroplatys truncata, assembly GCA_030765065.1. Classification (NCBI taxonomy): domain Eukaryota; kingdom Metazoa; phylum Arthropoda; class Insecta; order Mantodea; family Mantidae; genus Deroplatys; species Deroplatys truncata. Next base: position 127,547,443 of record CM060990.1, on the reverse strand, counting down.
AAAGCTCCTTCACACTTGATGTCACCTAAATTACTTCGATGCTATGCACCGTTTTAGAACATCTATTAAAAATGTGAACGAAGAGGTAACCGCAAACTATAAAATACCGTGTAGGTTATCAATGGAGAGGGACACCTCGCGCACTGCGACCTACTTATTATGGCTACCACCTCCTAGGAGGAAGGTATGAAGTGAAGGAATCATAGGCGGCTACAGGCAGCAGGCAGACAGGCCACAGAGACGCGCGGATGACCCGTCCCACAGCTGGAGCTCCTAGAGAGACGATGAACGACTCATTGGCCAAGCAGCCCTTAGTGTCCACGGGGAGTACTTTTATTTTTTTGAGCAAGCATCCACTCCAAATGTCCGACACCGCTATACGCCACGAAACCTTTAAGCACGCCTGAAAGATGAGAAAGAAACGGAATGAAAGGGAAATTATGGAAAGGAAATCGTGGTAGATGAGAAACTATCCCAGCATTCGCCTACCGACCAGGAAAAATCACAAGGAATCCAAGGACAGAGTAGGCCGTCGACGCTAATCGAATCCAGGACCTCCCAAATGCGAGCCTCACACGTTACCGCGGAACCATCTTCTCGGTACAAACTACCATAACTACACGCTATAAGGACATAATTATCGATGCCTTCCTAGATTACAAAAATCACGTATTTGATGAAGGTTATGCTATGTTATGGTCTGAGTGCGATGCCGTCCTGCACCCCATCAAGACACGGGGCCATACTTATCCCAACTTTTGCTCCAGGTAGGTGACACCTAAAAGAGGCTATTATAATGAGGTACCTTTATGTAGGAATTGGATTTGTTGTACGAAGAATCACTTTTAGTACTACGGAGCTATTTTCAGAACACACATGAAAAAGGGACGCAGTTTGTGAGCAAGGGAACGTGGTTCAAGCGGGCAAATTTATCGCCCGCTCAAATCGTATTACTGATGCACTGTTTTGCTCACAAACAGCCATGTGACACCTCAGTAATGGGGTGTTCGACAGGTGGCCAATGTGTGAGCTCGCGAACAGTGACAGATTGGTTCGCTTACTGTCGGGAGGTCTGCATGATGTCCAACGACACAAAATATAATGCAAGGGGGGAAATTGGCTGTCCAGGCCACGTAGTTCAAATCGACAGTGTAAAATAGGAGGACGCAAATTCCATCGCAGGCGCGTCGTAATGGGCAACTGGATCTTGGGTATGATCGACGTGGAAACTAATGAGGTGAGGATGACGATATGCCCTAACACCAAAGAGATACCAACACACTATATAATTTGATCGCAGAGCACGTCGAGTTCACCAGTATAATTCACACGGATGCCTGGAGGGGGTACCACGGACTGATGGCCAGAGGATTTGCAGCACACCTTTCAGTAAATCATTCCGTGCATTTTGTAGACCTGTCACCAATGTGCACACGAACAGCATAGAATCGCGCCGACAATCTCTAAGACATCGATTATCCAGGGGCGGTATTCGTAGTGAAAATCTCGAGTCACATTTGTGAGTACTTATGGCATGCAGATTGTAAAAATCGATCAGCAGACCCGTTCCAGGAACTTATTGAGGACTAGGTAGATCTACCCTGCGGTGTAGACGGTGTAGTGCCTAGAAGTAATTTCGTTAGTTCATATATTGTAAATAGTTAAGTTAATGTGTTCGTTTAGTGTAATTTAGTGATACCAGAGACTGTTGGCAGCACTGCAGCAAGCAGAATGCCAAAGTTAATGTGATTGCTTTGCATTATTCGTCAGGGTGCATGCGCAGTAAGTAAAAAAGCATAGAATTTATGGATGTTTATTAATGTTTAAACAATGCCTGAAATGAATAAAAGTGATGCAGAAAGCTTACAAATGTGATTAAAGTTGCACCCTAAATTAGCGTCAGTATACTTGTGGACTTAGAAAAAAATCGGCAAACTCGCGTCACATGTTCGAAAGAAGGTAAAAAATATGGATTATAAATTATTTGCAAGTAGTCTGGTATTCTGTGGTTGCAAGTTATCCAAGCCTGCAGGTAACCAAGTTTTACCAGTCCCGCTAGAGAGCGACATTACTCAACATACAGATATTTTTAATAACACACAATAACTTAAAGATCATTTTTAAAAATATTAATGTAACAAATAACACAAAGTATTTACAAACAACGTAACTACACACTATAACCGCATCCATGCTCTGTTTCCTTATAGCCTGATAAAATGTCGAATTTTTGGACATTACAACATTCTGCTATATTGTATTTTTCATTGTAATCATGTTCTGTATTCTAAAGTAGTCGCAATATGACTTTATAGTTTAAGCGACAATAAAGAATCTAAATAAATAAATAAAACAATCTGCTCTAGCTTAGCAGTTTGATCCAGATTGCCAAGTTAACTCGTGTATTGCATGAAGTTCGGATACGTAACTCTGAGAGGCGTGATACATTAAAGACAAACACAACCGATTTCTATTTCCGCTTAATTATTAACAAGTAGCAGCTTTCAGTCGCCATTAGAGATAGTAACACGATGAGACTAATTTATGACCTACTAGCGTGCAGCTACCCATCTAAATTATATACAGGGTGTTCATTTTTATCCGTAATTTCCCGTGCGCCTATAGAGCAAAGATGACGTCATAGTTGACTGATGAGTCTAGTTCGAAACCATAGCGCCCTCTACCACGATAGAGCACGACGACAACATACAGATAACAATATGATGCCCAATTCACAATGGAGCAACCATGGGGATGCAACATGAGCGACATAGGACACAATATGGCTCCTCAAAACCTAGTGTTCACAATGAGGGACTCGGTTTTACATTGCCGCGCGAAGCACACGCCTTTCCTTTGCATTTTTGTATGCATTTGAAATCAATGCATACAACTCGGGGCAATTTAATATTTCTTCTGAAAAAGAATGCCTTTCCCTGAAGGTTGATACCATCTTAAGAAGAATACACACCAATTCTGTGGATGCCGCCATGCCGCGAAGTAAAAGTTAACTTCATTTCAACTTTCGTCGCAGGAATGTTATCGCGTTTATGCTGAATTCCTATTGGTAATTCATCTTGTCGCTCATGTTCCGCGCCAATGCTTCTCCAGACCCCTTGCGGATCTTTATATGGAACAATGTATGAATAAACCCTTACGGACCTTTGTATGGAACAATGTGTGAACAAGAAACAGGGGGAAACATTACGGATGAATCACTGAATGGTAATACTGTAATTTGCTCTGTCTAGGGTTGTATTTAACAGTGCCGTCGCCGCTTCGGCTGACGTATACTAAAAGTAAAATAAGCGTCTTCACCATAGTGAATCAAGCGGTTTACTCTATTGGGCATCAAAAATTGTGGGATAGAGTTTCATTTTGGTAATGGTCAGCACTTGAGAGTTGAATCCCCTTTGATAGACCTGTATCATTCTTCTAAGAACGTACATGTGCCTACTTGCCAGCGCTGGTAGGACCGTCAGGTAACATCCCTCCACGCAGGAGCAGCATATAACATTTGTTGCAGAATTGCAATAGTGTAGAGCACAAGCTTGATCCGCACAGGTATATGTGCAATAGGTGGAAGTGCTTCGAAAGTCTGAGGAGTTTTCTTATGAACATATTGAATCTAGATACCAGCTGAGCCCGAATCAATATCGACAACCCAAATATTTGATGTTAGAAGAAACAGGAAGGGGTTGGCAGTATAACGCGTACCTTATTGGCTGCGCATGAAAGAATCTAAGAATGTGAGAACTGTCAGAATTTACACATCAAATCCAGGGTTACAAAAAAATTTTGAGGCGGACAAGATAGTCATGTAACTCACGATTTAAATCAATAGCAGAAGTACGAGAATGGAGAATGACGATGTCATATGCATAAGTTTCCAGTTGAATTATAGTGCGTCAAGGCATATCGGATGTATAAACATTGTAGTGAAACGGGGCCAAGACAGACCCCTGTGGTACACCTCCGTGAATGTTTCTGAGGGAAGAATAGTGACCTAAGATGTGAACAACAAACCTCCTGGACCGGAGATAAGATATGATTATATGTATAACCGAATAGGAATTTTGCGTTGCAGTAGCTTGTAGATGAAATAGCTCTCATGTTTTATGTAATAAAAATCAATCACAGTGTCCTCTACCTAGAAATAACGGCAATATAGTGGAAAATAAAGCAAATTACAGCGCTATAGGTATGATTTAGCTGCTAAATAATACAACCAGCTTTCCCTTCCGCTAACTCCCCGTCTTAGTAACTCCCCCATCTTGAATAAGCATTCAAGTATGAACCCCTGTCGTTGGTGGGATTATTATACCCGCCCCATCATCATTGGCATAGCATCAAATATCAACCGCTGCTGTTAGTGGGACTGTATTATACTCGCCTCAACATCGATGGCATCGATGACGTCATTTCTTGCTTTGGAAATCACGGATAAAACTGAATACTGTGTATACTTTAACCTATATATGCGGGTATAATAATATTTAAACTAAATGTTATGTTCATTCTTATTTTGGAGGGAAAAGTGTATATTTTGTCATTAATGAACACATTACTTCCGCCCTCTAGTGATTAAAGTGCAAAACAAAGAATGAGTAGACGCACATAGCTTTAGCCTCCAGAAGAAAATGCTTTCCACTCAAATCATTTTGAGGACTTTCTTTGATCGGTAAAGTCGCACAACAAAGCAAATAATGCAAAAAAGTAGTGGGCTTAATGTGGTAAGAGTTCAAACATGAGTGCAAATTCAGAAGACAGAGAGAATTCATAATCCTCTAGCAGGTGAAACCGAAAATACGTTTCTAGTACTTAGGACTGGCAGTTCCCGAGCCGTCCAGGATACATCACAACGTGCTGTTGATAACTTCCTTAAGCTTTAAACAAAATGCAAACAGATCCGTATTCTTTTGCCAGAATATTAACGAGAATGTATTACGAACATCTTACTTTTTGCCTAAGGACCAGGGGAATTCTTACAACACAGCAATGATTTATAAATGCTATTGCTTTCACTTTCAATGAACTTCTGCATTTTTAGAGATTACGACCAGCGCAGTAAGTAACATAATGTCTTGTCCTTTTACGTATTACTCGATATGGCATTCATTGGGTAAAATTGTTGGGGTTCAGCAAAAATGTTTGCTTCACGCAGAATTACAATTTACACCGCTTAAGTCACGCTGTTTCCAAGGCATGTGCTTAAGAGGGAGGGTATTCTTAAGATACAGTTTTTGGTATTGCTAAAGAAGCATACTTTTTGAAGACGTGTTGGTATATTGAGTTATTTTACCCCGATTCAATTTCCTGGCTGTGTCTCTTACGGTTTAGCAGCTATGCTATTCTATCGTCATTTTATTAATTTACTTTCAAATGTTCAGCCCCTTTGGTTTTATACGTACTGATCAACTTTGTTGTGTTTTCTTTATATATTTACATTCTTTTAAGCTTCAGATTACTCAAAGACTGGGATTACTGAATTGCTGAATATATTACTATTTATTTTTAAATGTTCTAGTAATTAAATCATTGAAGCTAGTTTTCAACTTAAATGACTTAACCTTTTAGTAGGAAAAAAATTCTTATGGTGTGAACAACATGCACAAAAATCAAACTAGTAACTTTTGATTTGTTGCAATTGAAAACGTTTTGTGATGCAAAACGTTGAAACAGAACTGTATCATTAAAAACACTCTGAAGCTGTAGCAGCCTTTTACGGTACCAATTGCGTTAAAATGGCTACCTGATCAGGGAGGTACAATAGCTGTAAGGCCACTTGATACTAAATTTGGGAAAAAAACTTTTTTAAAACTTTCATAGAAAAATATTTAAATGCTCAAACGCGACTTTTAAACTAATGTGTACAGGTGTGTGCAAACAGCCCGTGCATTTTTAAAACTTGATTTCCTCATTATCTTTCTCTTCCTTGTACACGTTTGCCACTTCAAAATGCTCCCCATGATGCAATGTTGTTAAATTTATTTCAAATTTTCAGTGGATATATATATATATATATGTACCTTCTTTGAAGGAGGATGAAGAGATCTAAATAAACTTTTATTGATAGAAAGTATAGTTGTGGATTTAGGGTTTTAATAAATTAATATATATTTGATTTTAGAAAATTAAAAATTTTACATACTTTATTAATTTTACAGGAAAAAATATTAACGTCACACAAAATTTAATCTTTGACTCAATATCTCGAGCAATAATATGCAAAATTTAAACGTTTAAGAAGTTCATATTTTCGTCACCTGGGGCATTTCACATGGGAATCAATTTTCATGCTTTAAAAATTATTTTCTTGGAAGGCTAGGCACATAGGACCATGAACATTAATTTTCTCTATAATTATGTTGAAGAAATCTCTGATAAAATCATCATAATCAATAATAATAGTAATATAATACTGATAATTCTGAACACGTAATTATCATAAGAGGGAAGATAACGAAGCTAAGTGATATTCATTCTTGGGAATAAAATCATTAAAACTTTTCAAAGAATACATAACATACTTCATCGCCGGTTACGTAGGTCAAATATGTTTGCTGCACCGAAATATGTTGCTTTAATTCCAGATTGCAGGCTCCTGCTGTAATCCCGCATTATCTACATCCGCTTTGTTGGAGACCGGTTGCACATCAATGCAAGCACGTTCCTCCCCTTTTACTGGGTAACGTGTATCTCCTGAGATTGCAAAAGCCGTTGTAACGTAAACCCCTAGTACTGGTTTACAAATTAATTCGCTCCATAGTCATTACTATCCAGAGCCATCTTCCTTCGTGGCGCCGTGGCTTAGTTGGTTAAAGCGCCTGTCTAGTAAACAGGAGATCGAGGGTTCGAATTCCTCCGGTGCCTCACAAAGTTTTTTAAAACGCTTTTTCTCAGGGGTTTTCTTATAACTTGAACTCCATAAAGGGATGTGTCTCCTACTTTGCATTCCTTTAATAAATCTCTAAGGAATCACGTTTAGCAGTGACAGTGGCATTCTCTGTACACTTCGGGCAATGGAAACTCGTAATAGTGGGATAATTCCGGTAGAGACAATACACTCGGAGAGTTGGCGCAATTCTTGTAAATCAACCAGCAGAATGCGCATCAAAGCGCAGGTGTTCAGTAGCATAAGAACTCTATGGATAGGGTCATTAAGTTCTCCATTTTTGTTTTTCTAGCAGCTGCAACTATATAAAAGAGAAGTGTATCCAGCTTTAGTTCAATGCTATGTCAACAAAAACAAGTGGTTGCAGTACTCTTTACTGGCTGCAAGCTCAGAGCACCTTTAGGGTGTGTTTCCCACTTGGAATATGGTTCCCAGTGTAATACTTTACCAAACACTATAAATCCAATGTGATTACAAAACCTAATATTAATATGTTTATATATTGAACATTCTTTAAAATAGCGCAAGTATTAGCCCAAAGTACCACTGAATTCATAAAGCTCGTTTTCCTCTTGGTTCACGCAATTGTGTAGTTCGGCGTCTGCTACACTTCCACGTGCTCACAGTTTAATGTACCATCATAGCGACGCAAGTTATTAGTCCGTTAACAAGAAAGCATCCAAGGCGGTAAATAATGAATGGGTTTTGCCTGAAGAAAGGTCTGTGTATGTACACACTATGTAGAGTTTAAACATGTTAACAACACGTGTTTATGTTTAGGTCTCCATTTTGAGTGGGCGGGGATTAACAATAGAATGGGCAGGAAGCGCCAATTGTGACAGACTTTTGGCGGATGGGCAGTGTATTCGTTGACATCAGGATTAAACTAAGGTTGGATCCAGTATAGTTATTCGACGTAAGTGTATTGCACATGTAGTGAAAACCTGTTCCGGTCATAGTTTAAACCCTTATTGACTAAATTAGAGGCATAAATTTAATGCAATTGTAAATGCTTGTGTGACGAAGGATTCCAAAGAGTATATCGTGTGCATTTCCGGCTGTGTTGGTCAGCCTATGCGAATGGTAGACGTGTATAGACGGCTCACAGCAGCCTGGGAGAAAAGGCTCGTACGTTCAAACGTTCAAATGAAAATTTAATAAAGTTGCATATAATGTAATTGTATAATTGCTGATGGACATGGTTCCGTCTGTACGTCTTTGGAACTTTAGGAAGTAGCTGATCAAACTGGTGTGGTTCAGTTGCGTTTACCCAGACATACTACTCATGCTTTACTACCATTAGACAACGCTTTCTTTAGTCCACTGAAACAGTGCTGCAATCAAGAAACACAAATTGCAATGAAAAACGAAGGAAAGCATGGTCTGACCAGATCAAATGCAGGATACATTTTGGGCAATGCATGGAAGAAAGCTGTCTCCGTAGGCAATGCCTCAGGAAATTGATATCTTCCCTTTGAATCCTCAGCCATACCTGACCACATGTTTTCTATTGCGGATGCCAATCTAGATTATCATCAGCTAACAACACATACATGCGGCGCCGTGGTTAGACCGATCGCCTCCCACCGAGGCGGCCCGGGTTCAATCCCAGGGACCTGCATGTGGGATTTGTGGCGTCTGGGCGGGTTTTCTCCGGGTTCTCCGGTTTCCCCCGCCATTCATTCCACCAACTGCTCCATCATCACCTTTCCTTTCATCCATTTCACCAACATTTCGTTTCATCTACTTCCTTCATCTCATACCAGGCATCGAGCTGATCACCCATCCTGGATGCTCTGTCTGATCCATGAGTGTCTGCTCCTTGACGGGCCTCTGACCCCAGCACCCGCTTGTAAGTCCTGGGGGGTGTAAGTCCTACATAAGAGGAGGGTAAACCGATAATGAATGAATGCAACACATACAGCATTTACACCTGAAACTCCTTAAAAGACACTAATTGGCCCTCAACTTCTTTTGAAAGTTTTAATTCCACTAAAATTCTTCATGAAGTGAGTCCTCTTCCAAAGCCTTCGTACAAAAAATGGAACACGAGGAAACAATCTACATTGGTATTAACTTTACCCGAGAACTTGAAGCAAAAGCAAAGGCGAAAAAGAAGAGGGAATGAAAGCTGTAAAGCTACACTAGTGCATAGAAAGAAGTCAGAACGAATAAGTTCTGACGAACCAAGTGAAGGTGAAGAAGATACTCTATCCCCAGGTACAAATAAATGTACTGAATGATGGGTAAATTATTTTACTATGAAAAAGAAAGATGACTGGGTGAAACGTATGAAGTGTATGAATCGGTTACACGCGTCTGTACAATGTACAAAAGAATGAATTTGTGTAACACATGTGGCAAAGATTAGTAAGGGAAAAGAGCATGGTGAACCAATCAAAATAAGACAATTTGCTTAGAAAATGAAAAAAAATATCTAATTTTGTAGTAACTGTTTTTTGTGAATAAAATAGTTAAGTTTAAGCAGTATTTAAATGAATTTAATTCCGCGCGCCGTCTATCCCACACAATGCGCCAATTGTCCAAGCAGTAAGGGAGAGATGGTGCATTGTTACGTTCTTCAAAATCGCAATTTTCATACAGTTATTAAATACTCTTAGCAGTCAAACGTTAATATTATGGCAAGTGATTATTTCAGGATATTTTGTGGACAAAATCTCAATTTTTTTAACGCAAAAAGTTCCTTTGAGGCAATTAAATGCAAAAGGTGCGCTATATATTCCAGAATTACTGTATTAAATTAATCCAATTTTAGCGAAGTATGAAGTATAAGCTACCACATACAAATAAATATTGGTTTTGTAGGCTTTCAATGCTCGAATTATAGCCAGTTTTAAATGTACCGGAACGAAGAAAATACTGCGGAGGGGGGCCCTTAAAAACCGAGAATTGAAATTACAAATTTATTATTATTATTATTATTATTATTATTATTATTATTATTATAGTTATCTGTCAAAACACATTATGCTTAAAATATTTTATAGGATAATTCAAAATAGTAGGTATTTTAACAATAACTAAGCACTACTTAATACCCAAAGATTGAAATTAGAATCAATATTTTTATTTGGGATACTAAATGTTTTGAGAGTTAACATTTAACACTAATATGTTACATGTAGGCTTATATATTATGTACTTTAAATACGCAGGTACATGCTACATTAGTTGACTGATCACGACCGAAACGAGATAATCGTATTCCCAATACACAATTATCCCGTTTGCACTAGGGAGTATATATAGCAGAGCCTCACTTATACGTTATTCACTTCCACATTTTTCGCAGATGAGCCATTCCACATTAAACCGAACACACATAAAACACCACTTTCTCTGAATTTTCTGAATTTTGGTTTACGTGTTCCACACATAAAATAAATCGACACGCATTCTATATTTTATGGAAAAGCAAATTATTTTAGGATTTACAGCGTACTTAACATTTTTCTTATACGCGCACAACATTACATAAAAATAATTTATTTTCGGAATGCAGAATGGTAAGGGATAAGAACAATACGTCGTTTTGTAGATTAAAACATTGTGATTTTCCTTATATAAAATACTATTTTTTCGGAATAGAAAAACAATCACTTTTTTAAACCGCAATATCATATTTAACCCTCTAATATTAAAATCTGGAAAAACAATGCAGGAGGAATCTATGATATATTTTGTTTTAAATCTGTTAATATCAGGATGGGGTCTTCCTTAGGAGTGCCCTATTAAACAGTTTATTTGGTTAGCACGTAGGGTTTTGGAACACGACTGCTGACTGAGAGCTTCACACTGCAGCAGCACCCCGCGCCGGCCGATGCGTTACGCAATACGAACGTGATAGGTTATCACTTCCAATGTTCGGTGTAACTTAGCAACTGGAATCTGATATTCTATAAAGCCTCTCTCCGCTGTTTCATTTTAAATGTTACTTTGTTCAGATTTTTGCGTTGGAAGTTCATTTTTAGCTCTGTGATTTCTGAAAGTGCATACTGAGTGAACTGAAGAAACGTAGCTATGACTATTGCTTCAGTCCATTTAATGTTTCCAAGCATAACACAAGGCAGAAATCATTAAGCTTAGTTACCCGCAATATGCTTAAAAACTTTCAAATGGAGAACTTAACTTTGTCACCAGATCTAAAACTACGTGATGCGTGTCGGAAAAAAAAGAACAACAGCAAAGCGATAACAGCGATTGTGTACTACAAAGTGCCAATGCCGTGAATAATCCAGAAGTGGTTTTCAACATAGTGACCATTTTAAGGCAAGAAACAGCAATGGAAAAGGAATCCCTGGTACCTTAGAGCTAAGTTCATTTATTCCATCAAACAATAATGCAATAATAACCTGATGGTATTCACTTGAGCCTGAAGGGGAAAAAGTGCTCATTTAAATTGTAGTTACGTTGCCTCCCATAGGATAAGATTGAAAGTTCGAATGTTACTCAACCGTATGGCAAATTTAAGTTACATGTGAACAAACTAGTGCACCTGAAGTGCTGTGAACAGTTGACAAGGCATCCAACGACAGACTGCTGCTGCTGCTGCTGCTATTCTCCAGCCGCGCCGCGCTGGAATCCCGCTACGCACCGCCTTCTAACTTATTTTATTTAAAATTAACTATACAGGATCCCATCTTTTTTATGTAAATATATATAAAACTACAAAAAAATTATGTATAATTTTTATAGAATTTAAACTTGGGAATTAATAGGGATATATAGTTTTTAAATGTTTGGATTTTAAAAATTGATGTAAATAGTTAATTATATCAATCATAATAGATATTAAGCAACATATTACATATTAAGCTTTGCATTGCACTTTGTAACACAATTTTATCACTTGTACGATATTCTAATTTAAGGTTAGAGAGGTGTGCCGCGTTTCACAAGTTGGATTGTGCAATACTTTAAGAAATATTGAGATTTTAAAAAAAATAAAAATTTAAAACATAATTCACTTTGTTTTTGTAATTCATTAACAAAATTTGAAGTGAATCGGAGATAGGATGGTCAGATTTTGTGCAAATTTGTGCGACTTGATGTGGAATTACTCCGATATAGGTACGTTAAATTTTTAGGCACCGAATTTTGTCCATTAATATTTAGCTCAATTATTCGATTTTTGGTTATGCGTTTTCTCATACTACGTCACTGGAAAGAATGTAAGTACTCTAAATAGCGTACTATGTTTATTATTTATGGGTTTATTTCATTTATTGCTTTCTTATATTATATTGCATAATTAGATTGAGTAATAGCCTAATAAAACAGTTTCAGTTCCATAAGAAAATTAAATTTTACTTTTTCTCATTTATACATTATTTTAGCCATCTAAACTAAACTTCATGGCGCAACAGCCCGTTGCCGGGCCAAGGTCTGCCGCCTAGCCGCTGCGTCTCCCACCTCTGCTCACAACAGGTGTCATGAGTGGAGATTTTAGCTATCTCCCTTTGAAAATGAGGTTGCGCTGTAATTAAATATGGATTGCTGCGGTGAGTTTAATACAAACAGTAGAACTTTTAACTTGATTGGAAAGGTAGAATCAGACGACTGAAAAATTCAATGCCATAGCCGGTATTTTAATCACGGATCTCCCGGTCTCCGTCCGTTTGCTCTAACCACTGAACTACCATAGCAACACGCCGGCACAACATTAAATTCTCCAACTGATTCGCATTTTTCCCAGTAAATCACAAGGAGATCTCAAATTGTATTGAGATGACATACCCCAATGGCGACTTACAATTTTGTAAGTAGGTACTTTAAGTCCCGGCCTTTATAGTTTCAACCACTATTAGGTCAGTTAATGGAATTAATTGTTCTTTCACATAAGCCGTGTGCTGAACAAGCTTGGAAAGGTAGAATCAGACGGCTGAAAAATTAATTCCATTAATTGACCTAATAGTGGTTGAAACTATAAATCCCGGGACTTAAGTACACACAAAATTGTAAGTCGCCATTGGGGTATGACATCTCCATACAACTTGAGATCTCCTTATGGCTTACCGGAAAAACTGCGAATCAGTTGGAGAATTTAATGCTATGCCAGAAAGTTGCCGTGGTAACTCAGCGGTTAGAGCAACCGGACGGAGACCGCGAGATCAGTGGTTCAAATCCCGGCTATGGCATTGAATTTTTCAGTCGTCTGATTCTACCTTTCCAACCCTGTTCAACACACGGCTTGTGTAAAAGAACAATTAATTCTTTTAACTTGATTCTTTTCTTATAGAACATTCCATATCAACATTAACCTTTAAAGAAAAACAAATGACAAGTTTTAAGCATGTTCTAAGCTTTAGAGACTGTCTAGCTAAGCAGCATTTAAGTTAGATAACGATTCCCGTTGGTTAAACAGTGCTCAGCGAGTGTTTATCTAGATATGTTTAAACAAAACCATCAGCTAGGTAATTTCTTTCACTAGACTTTGTTGATTTAATCAAAATGTTACATTAATGCGAACAGCGCCAAATTTAACCATGTTTTGAAGTTCTACAGAATTTATGATTTAAATGTGTACCAAATATTTAAATTGAAGAAAAGACCCTGTTATCTGATACTATCAACGCCTGCTGTTCCATGGAGAGTACGCGTTGCAGAAACAACAAGTCAGAGACGAAGGCAACCTGGTAAAAGAATAACAAAGGCTTTCAATAACAATTTTCCGCATAACCCACATGTTAGAGAAAATCCCATGTAGTCGGATTAAAAGTAATTCTGCAATCATTTTAACCTTTCGTTGATAGGAGTTGCCTCAGGCAAATGGTATTATGAATTGGGCATCCTTCTTGCTTGTACTTTTCCATGTACATGAAACTTTAATTGTCTTAATTACGTCGTGCAGACTGCATTGTTGTGCTCTGCTGCGCTTCTGTCACATCGCGTTTGTGAAATTGCCAATTGCTCTTCCAAAAATACCGACCCTGAAAAAAGTGACTCGGATCTGAAGCATCAGCAGAAGACATCAAGTCACGCTTTAAGAAAGAAAAGCCGAAATGACATCGATATATAACACTGATGATGCTTTTACACTTATGGAAACGCCGGCCTGGGTGACGCAGTTGGTTAAGCTCTGGTTCTCTATGTCCAAGGATAGGTTTGATCCTAACACAGGGCAGCTTCTCGCAAGATTTACTGCCACGTAAAGGAACTCCTATGGCACAATTCCAGCACAACGGAAAGATAAAATGGCCTTGATAGTCGTTAGCGTGGTTATTTCTTAATGCCCAAAGTCGGGAATTCGCATCACAACAATTTAATTTATTTTTGGAAGGGTATGCGCTTTGGAATACCAGTTTTTGTACAAACAAGAAGCAATTTAAATCCTGAATCATAGGACCCTGCAGGCAAGGAAAGAATGCAACAAGAAAATTGAGGTGCAGAGCATCAAAAGATTAAATATGAAATGATAGTGTAAGGCAGAGGTGACAAAAACGCGAATCGCGAGTCATTTGGATCTGCAGGCGCTGCTCCTTCTCTGGGTAGCTGTCTATTTGTTTTTACAAATGCTCAGAGAGGTTAGTGACTGTAGTACATGTTGCATATTTGGCGACTCGCGGGAGGAAGGCATTTTCACCCCTCCCCGTCGTGTAGGGCAATCAACTAAACCTGTGACCCATAGTGCACCCAAAAATTCGGAATGGATAATTTATATTCCATAAATGAAACCAGATAAAACTCAAGGAAACCAAACAGTTAAGTAAGGAATGCAGGTTTTATACATAATACATGCAACCCAACAAATCTACTATCAAATTTGTTACTTCTGATGTTATTTATGGCCGAAATAAGTTTATAATCTGGACTTCAGTTTGTTCCCCAAAGTAGCACTTAATTCAGACATTGAGGGGTTAAATAAACTTTACAAATAATAAGTAGTGGTATGCATAACGGTAGTTACAACATTAATAGAAATGAATTTTTGGGAATAACTGAACTTTGAAAGCTTTTCATTTGATACCGTTGTACTGGACTTTTCACCACTGAATAGGACTGGAAACTATCAGAGTGTTATGTTAGGATGAGTAGCTTAAGCTTTAAATGTAGGCAATTTTACAACTTTAAATTATAGAAAGGAAGCGTGGACGTTTACGGCTGTTACGCATATTTGATAACAAACTCAGCACACTAATAGGTTATATATTAATAAATTAAACTGCTTATTGATATACCCAGTTTTATTTACTTCAAAAGTATCTCCCAAAAATGCAATTAACTATTCAAACTTCAGCGTTAAACAATCATCTGCAGAGTCTTTGTCACGTAAAGTGAAGTTGGATAAATAGAACATGTATAGGTGCTCAAACCAGTTTAGGAAACCATGTTGTAGATATGGTACATTAATACGTTAACGGTTATCATTCTTTAATGTTGCTGTTTTGTTACTGTAAAAAATATATTTTTAATTAAGTATTAAGCATTATATCCTTTGACTAATACGAATTATATTCAAAATGCTCTACCCCAAATTTAATTGGCTTCAAGCCCAACTTATACGAGAGCTAATAATACAACAAATACTCTTGATGACAACTTACTGGTGAAGTTTAAAGAATCCTGTTCGATATCCAGGTCCTCTGAAGATGACGAAGAGCTCAGGAAGGACGTAGATGCCATCGTATTAGAACCTATGAAGTCAGCTTTATCTTGTGAATTCCTTTTAAGACTATGAAACCGAGTCACATTTGGTGAGTAACCCCCAGAAGAGTAAGAAGAATGACCACTGATGACAGATCCTACCGGGCTGGCAGCACTGAATGAGTTTGGTGCGTTCAACAATTGCATATTTTCACTTTTACAGCACATGTGATGACAATTTCCGTTTATATCACACTCCTGGACATTGTTCGTACCTGACACCATCACTACTGAAGCTTTTTCCCATTTAAATGCTTCCTTTACTTTTGTCCACTTTGATACTTTTGCTTTTTTATTTGCAGTTGCCACAGCACTTGTCAACGATCTTCGTTGCACCTGTTTTGTACGACCTTCCTTGTGTACCACAGCACTGGAAGGATTTTTACCCTCATCTGATTGTTGATCTTTGTCTAATTTCAACTCTTCAACTCCAACCGATTTGCTCCGCTCCCTCTGTTGGTAACGTGATGAGGACTGGCTAAACTTACTATTAGTCAAAGATTTGCATTTAGAGCTCCTCCAATTCGAATTGTCCACCATTGCTAAAACAGGGCGCTCATTTGACGCATCAACATTTTCTCTTGTCCTGGAGCAAGGTGATGGGAAGTTTTTCTCGATCTCCCGTCTACACTGCTGTCTTGATTTCATCGAAAAATTTCGCTGATATTGATTATGTTGAGACTGCACGAAAGAACACGTCTTTTGTGTTTCACAACGTCTTGTTTCCTCTTCTTGTAGTTGCTTGTGCATTTCTTGAAGCTTTTTTAAGTCTTCTAGGTACTTTACTCTTCTTTGGAGCTTGGAGTTCTGCTCCCGTAGATCACCCAACTGTTCCATAAGTTTGCACAAATTATCCAAGTGATCAAGTCCAACTTTGGCTACACCTGATGAAAGGTTACTTCCTGCGCCGGTACCGCTAGTCCCGCCGTCCCCATAAGTTGAAAAAGACCTCATAAGCAATGGAGCATGTTGTGTGGCAGTATGAGAAACATGGGTTTCAGTTAAACTTGAAGGCGCAGAAGCGGCTGGTAAGGACATAAGATAGTTTAAAAATTCGTCCTCTTGTTGCAGTGCCTGGTCTATTAGGTTTTCGCTAGCGGATTCGGTTTCTAAACTCTTCATTGCTGTGGAATGTAACGCGATTTTTTCATCTGCTTCTGTTGCTGTGTTACCAACAGGAACACTTGATGAACGTGATCTTTGTTGCTCAGTATTTTCATCTATAGTTCGTTCCTCTATCGGACACTCTATTGCGTCCTGGGGTATTTCATGTCCATTATTGCTTTGTGCATTGTTACAACTCTCTTCGGTTATCTCTGTAATGTTCTCCATTGTTAGATTACACTTGGTTCCCAAATGATGTATTATTGTCGCTTATTTTGTGTTGCCTTTGATAAAATAGTCTATATATATGGTTTAATTTGCGACATTTATTTTATCTTCATTAGTCTTTGAATGAAATCCAAAACTGAATATTAAGTACTAGATCAATTAAAAGAGTCAGTGTCTGCGTAACATTTAATGGAGAACACTAAAACACAGATTGTTGAGATTTGAGTCTTCACACAGATGACAGATAAACGTATTTATTGCGTAAACTGAAGTAAGCTATTTTTTGTCATCAGGTTTGAGACACGCATTTGGAGTTGCATGGAAAACAATTCACCACAGCAATTATTGTAAGTAATAATGTCAATCAAGGAAAGAGTACGTACACGAATTTTATTTTGTCATGAACATTGTTCACGGGTTTTCTTCATTGTATGCAGAAGCAAGCTGGCGGTGAAAACAAACGTCTGAGAAGAATGTTACACATACCGAACCTACGCGGTACAGACTACGCGGCGTCAGCTCACGAACTGAAGTCGCCAAGATCACCGCCGCTCTGTTAGCAGTTCTCTCCCTCCCAACTTCATAATCATTCTAAAAACAGGACCTCTTCCGGGTCGACCATTCAGAATCCCCTCAGCTTGGCAGTTGCATACGCATTCTTTTAAAAATGTGATTTCGGTCGGAAATGTAGTTATGATATCTGACATTAGAGTCTATATACTTCTTCTTACCCTCTCTACCACGTACCAAGTAGATATAGAATATATTTCATTCCACCCAAAAATTCCATATCAAGTTTTCACCGGAAATACATGTTTTACGGCTCCCTGAATAAAAAATTAGAAAAAGGTCCATGTGTGTGTGCGCGCGCGTGAACAGTATAACTCACGAAAAGTCGGATAAATACCTACCAAACTGGAATTTAAGTTGAGCATCTTCCAAAGATGCGGCACGAAAATTTTTGAGAAACTCCTCCCAACCCAAACCATCCTTCACATGGAAAATTTTTCGAATTTTTCTATTTTCTCAAAAATGTCTCTAACAATTTTGAACAAAATACTACAAGTTTAAGATATTTACAGAAAAATAAAATGTATATCTTGAACTTTCTGGGAATAGCCTTTGAAGTCCTCATCATTCGGCAGAAATTTTATATAATTTTGTATCACTGGTAAACGTTGAGACAGAGAAAAAAACATACTGAAAAAAGAAAGAAGAAAAGAAAGAATGAAGGAAAGAAAGGAGGAAGAAAGGAAAGAAAGAAGAAAAGAAGGAAGGAAAGAGATAAAGAAGAAAAGAAAGAAGGAAGGAAAGGAAGGAAGAAGGAAAGAAAAAAGGAAGGGAAGAAAGAAAGAAAGAAGGAGAGAGAGAAAGAAGGAAAGAAAGGAGGGAAGGATATCTCCTTAAAACACATTTTATTTCCATTAGTTGTTTGGCATCAAGCATTTCGGAGACATCCGTTATTATTGGTTTGAAATTTTCATTACTTCGTCATTTTTACTTTCTCTACCATGTACATAGTAGGTAGAGAAGGTATTGCATTCCGACCAAAAATTCGATACCGAGATTTTACCGAAAATAATGTTTTGCGGCCCCGTGAATGAAAAAAAGCATTTTTAGTAAATGGTCCGTGTGTGTCTCTGTGTGTGTGTCTGTCCGTGTGCCTGTGTGTGAACCGTATTACCCAAAAAACAAAAAGTCGGATAAATACCTAACTTGGCATTTAAGTTCAGTATCTTCCACAGATGCGACATGAAGATTTTCAAGAAAACCCCCATCTCCAACTTCCCTTTATATGAAACATTTTTTTCGAAATTTTTCATTTTCTCAAAAACGTTTTCTGAAAAATGCCTCTAGTGATTTTGATTAAAATACGATATATCAAAGATGTTTAGATGATAAATAAAATGTATATCTTGAATTTTCTGGGAATAGCCTTTGTAATCCTCATCATTCGGAAGACATTTTGTACAAGCTTGTAAAACAGTCTGGTAAACGGTAAGCGATAGACGAAAACGTACCTCGCAAAAAATTTACTCTCAATAACTTTTTTTGCGGCAGAATCCATTCCGAGATATCAATTACTAATGTTTCGAATTGTTCAACACTTTATCATTCTTTTCAAATCCTGTCGATTTTCAGTTGTTTCTCGCGATTACATAGAAAGAGTATGTAATTTTAAGGCCAGCATATAGCGCCCAGTTCTTAAACATTTGACTTACGCTGTTCTCTTTGTATCTATAACGAAATGTGTGATGCAGCTATTTCTACAAAAGTTTATCTCGATTATAATGAAGTAGGTAGAAAAATAAGCTCGTAAGAATAGCTTGTGTACCCACAAATAAACGATAGAGGGTAGAGAAAGTAATGTGAATGTAACACATCAGATGTTTAGTAGAGTACCCTCAACATTTAGTTTGTGTCTTCCTCCGTGGTGTAGTGGTTACCATACTAGCCTCTAGTTCCCGAGGTCGCGGGTTAAAACCCGATGGTGAGCGATGGATTTTTCGGGCGTAAAATTCCTTAGCATGGCTTCCTTCGGAAGGGAAGTAAAGCCGGTGGTCCCGTGCTGTAGATTTACGATACGTAAAAGAACCTCAATGTTGATAAAGAGGCATCTGAGCTAAATTACTGGTCTTACATGCCCAATCTAGGGACTACGGCAGTTAAAGAGCGTCCATAAATAAAACTCAATTTAATTTTTACTATTCAGTTGTTTCTCGTGATGCCATGGAAAGTATATGGATAAGGCCAATATTTGCGCCCTGCCTTTAAACATCTATCAATTCAACTTATTCTGTTGCCCTTGTACCTACAACGACATGTGTAACTGGCATTGAAGAGGTCCGGAGTTCGAATCTCGGTTAGGGTAAGTTACCCGAATAAGAAGTTTACCTAGTTTCCGAGGTAGCGGGTTCAAACCCGGCGGAGGGCGATGGATTTTTTCGGCCGTAAAAATCCTTAACATGGCTTCCTTCAGAAGGTAAGTAAAGCCGGTGAACCGGTGTCGCAGATTTACCGCACGTAAAAGAACCTCAAGCCTGATAAAGAGGCCTCTGAACAATATTTCCGGTCTTTTACACCCAATATAGAATGAGACGCTAAGGACCATAGTAGTTAAAGAGCGTACATAAAAAAGAAGAAGAAGAAGGAGTTTACCGGGGTTTTCCATTATCATGAAAAGGCGAATGTCAGGCAATTTAAGCTCTAAGAACACTGGGCCCAATTGAGCATCATTTTACCCATTTCATTCATCGTTCTATATGACCTGGCTGGTTAAAGGACGTTAAATTAAAAAAAAAAGACGTGCTATTTCTGCAAAGATTTATCTCGATTATTATGAAGTAGATAGAAAAATAACTTTTGTAAGAATAGTGTGTACAAGCTATATAAAAATAAATGATAGGTGGATAGAGAAAGTTATGTAAATGTAATACATAAGATTTTTACATATGGTTATTAAAATTAAGAATAAATTAATTTAAATTCTAAAGTACACGTATTCTAAAAGGTTCATCATATTGACACCGAATTTTGAAGAAATGTGTTAATCTATGACTATTTAAATTTTGTAATAATGCACTCTGTATAAATTATGAAGAAATAAACAAAATAGTACCTTTCAGCACAGTAAAATAATTCTCTTTATGCGTTATGTGGTTTTCCTTTCTGAAAATTTGCATAATTTGTGCTCCTAATATGTCTTGCTATCGAACAAATTTAAATATAAAAATTAAATTATAGATACATATTTAAAAGACCCCTGGGTAAAAGGAAACAAGTCACATTATCCAGTTTAAAAGTCAGCTAAATTAATTAAATAAATAAAAATAAATAAATATGCGTTCAAAGTTTAAATTATATCACCTAATTAAACAGTTTATATTTGTGTACGTTTTATCTTTAACAAATATAAACCGGTCGAGAGCTCAAGCTGAAATTCTTGATCTAACTATAAGATTCGAAATATCAAATACCCAGCGTATGGAAATTGGCAAAGAAAGGAAAACATATATGAGCCTAAAATACTATATGTTTTAAATAAATACGATATAAATCACATTAAAGCGACTAGTCTTTTTTCGGATCACGTGCTGTCGTTTCTAACCTTTTTTTAATGGAAAGACTCCTACAAAACCGATAAATGATTACAGACTAGCATTTTGATGTGCATTTTAAACCATTCTTCCTCGAAATTATTTACTGGTAATTGAAGTTCTTAAATATACTCCTATCTGCTGCATTTATTTTAATATTTAAATTATATACAGTTGAAAATTTATTTCAAGAAGGAACAACTGTTGTATATCTTTCATATCCCCCTTTATGAATATAGTTTAATTTATCTCTCCTGTTAAGAGATTCTGTGTCTTTGTGGCAAACTCATATATAAGAATCCGACCGAAAATAGGTCATATAAATTTTGTATATATATAAGGTATATATAAGGTATATATAAGGTCTTAAGCTGTGCATTAACTTGTGTTCAAGATGTGACTTATTCTGTTTTCCCGAAGGTCAACTGTTTAATATATATTAAGCTCTTAAGTTATACATATAGACAGACAAGCTATATTTATTGGTGTCAAATATTATGGTTATTACACCAATACATTGTGTGTGGGTCATTGACCGTATATGCGTGTTTAAGATACAAGTTTAAAGTGACAAAAAGAAAAAAGAGATAAATTGCCTCAGTAGTAGATATATAAGGATTCCCAATCACGAAGAGATACCGCTAATTGATAACTCGTGTAATCCGATAGATTGTGTAATCCGAAAACTCTTTGTTTCACACCTCACCCTCTCCCTTCTTTGTGTTACTCCGGCATGCCGCCAAAGGAGCTGTCTTGTAGCTGTTAAATTTTATTGACAAGGGTTTGATAACGATCGTCCATGTGTAACATCATCTCGCTTCATTGACTTCAAAGGACTGAAGCCGCCACCAAAGCATTTACCGCCTTCTAGGATTGGAGTTTGCCGATCACTCCCCTAAATTGATGGTAAATTGCCTCGAAGAGGATCTTCCGCCTCCATTGCCCTCCAAGTAGTCGCGTGCCACCACCCCCTAAATCTATGGAAGAGATTTGGGCCACAAAGGCACCGACAATTAATTGACCGCGTAATCTCATTAGTTTAATCGAGCGTATTTACAAATGTATTGACACCCTTTGTCGGTATTTTTCCTACACAGGAATTCCCGCCTCCCACTCCTTTGTGCGGGTGAAGTCCCCCGCCGCTAAAGTTCTAAATATCTGGACGCGTGGCATAGATTGATTAATATAATTAAGTGTATATTAATTGACTCGCGTGCCATCAAGGGCTTGTCACCGTAAACGTGTAGGAGTGAAACTGCGTGCAAGGTGTCGTTACTCTCGTCGGCTAATGAGTTTAATTGAGGGAATAATTGATTACACGTGCAATGACATGTAGCTTACTGCTTGTCAATCAATCAGATAATGATCGTCCAAGTGTAACATCATCTCGCCTCATTGACTTCAAAGTATTAAACCGCTAACAAAGGCTATATCGCCCTCTAGTGGCTTGAATTCCCGGTATCACGTACCCTAAATGCCTGGTCAGGTGCCATTGATCGATTAATACAATTATTACAATTGAGTATTTTTTTCATACTATATAAAGTGTTGATGCCGATAAAGTAGCCCGCTCACCCCTGCAAGCACGCACACCCACACAAATCTGTTTCTAAAACTCTCCCCCGAGTGCAATGAATGTGGTACCTCCGTCACGTGTATTTGATTAATATAATTAAGTGTATATTAATTGACTCGCGCACGTGGTTGTCGCCGTATATGTGTGTTAGCATACGTATAACTATCACATCTCATTGGTCTTAACCTGTCCAGCAGCCCTTCCCCTTGTAATCGAAACATATGTTAAATGGATATTTTCGTTAGCATGAAGGTATACATCCGCTCTCTTACAGGATTTCACTCGGACTGGGAACCCTTCATATCAGCAAGCCGCTGGTATACCTGCCTCCACCATACCGGCTAGAGAGGGAAGCGGATTCAGGACGAAGTGCCTGTCCCCTCATATGCTGCAGGAGCTTCTGAAGGAGACGGTGATGAAGGTCTTCCTATCGACCATCTCTCTGGCGTGCATGGGGATGTGCTTTTTCCATCGAGCATGCTCGCACTCCGTTACATTTTCCTCCCCCCAGTACCTTAAACAATCTGCATCCGCCGTCGTTAAGCATGGACGCGCTCATTTCAGTAGTCAATTCGTTGAATTGTGTCTTCAACATGGTGTCCAGTAATAATTCTAGCTCAATACCAATATACGGTAGTATAGCAGCTCGTGTAAAGCGTTCGCCAGATATCTAGCCCTAGACGCCCATAATGCTGGATCGCTGTCGTTACTAGCACACCACCTCCGTTTTGCGGTTACGTTTGGTCACGTGGCGCTACGTCTTGTTACATGGTTACGTGGTTAGGTTGCGCTTGCCCACGTTGGATTAAGTTATAGTTATGAGTGCATTAAAATGAGTTATAGACGAGTTACTAGTGCGCCGCCTCCGTTATTTGTTACGTATTGTTACGTTTTATGGTTACGTTTGGCTACGGCGTGGTACGTCTTGTTACGTGGTTAGGACGGTTCAGGAGACATGGCAAACGGCGTGCTCCCTACCTTTTAAAGATTTGAACTTGGAGCCTGTGCCGACCAGCCCGAATGCGAACCTCACGTCTACGGACCCTGAGACCAATCGCTGTCTGGATGACGAATGTTTCCAGAGAGCATTCTTTTGCCCTGCTATGCATACACCGAGGCTCCACTCCGACACTCTCATTCGAGTTATGTACATAGTTGTATGTTCCCACACACGGAATTCATCAACTTCATCAAAAAGACTTGCATTAATTAATGGAGACAAACATTGAAAGCCACATCTAGAAGCATTTTACACGATGTCTACATTTCCGAGTCCAAACTTCAACACTATCATTTCAACCGCAAAGATCGAGCTGTATTAACTCGACTACGTATTGGACATACTTCTATAACGCACAAACATCTCAACCGTGACTTTCCTCCTGGGTGCGTCCTCTGCAGACCCACCCTCACAGTTCATAATCTCGCCACAGCCTGCCTTGCTGAGTTCAACACAGAGAAAGATGTGACATCCCCAACAGGCTACCAGCCGCCCTAAATTCAACACAACAAAGAACTTTAAACTTTATGAAAGCGACAGAATTGTATAACAATGTGTAGCACACTTATCTATGGAATTTAATGTTATATGTACTATTTCTGTATAACATATTGTATTTTCATTGTAATCATGTTCTGTATTTTAAAGTAGTCGCGATATGACTTTAAATTTGGAGCTACAATGAGAATATATATATAAATGATCATGCTGCGAGATTTTACACCATCTACTGTACAGTCACGCACTCTTCCATTAGGCCGTG
Source organism: Deroplatys truncata (assembly GCA_030765065.1). Classification (NCBI taxonomy): domain Eukaryota; kingdom Metazoa; phylum Arthropoda; class Insecta; order Mantodea; family Mantidae; genus Deroplatys; species Deroplatys truncata. The sequence continues at coordinate 127,523,116 of CM060990.1, read as the reverse complement.
CCATACCATTTAAATACAACGCTGCTCTACTACTTGCTGCTAATTATGAAGACTGGATGAACTTTCTTATTAGATATTATGGTTATTTTATTCAACTAAATGTACATTCAGAAGATTCCCACGTGTAATTTACCGATCCAGCAACATGTCCCAAGTTCTTGCGTTATGTGTACGGCTGCGATGTAAATGGTCTACCTCAAACCTGCGCTTTCGTTTTATGTTACCGTTACGTCTTCATTGTGAATGGAGCATTATTCAGTGAGTAGGACATATGGGCCCAGTTCAGCAGTCGTTTCCCTTACCACCTAATTGGTTGCTATTAATTTAATCGGAAAACAGACTTTTGTCGTCATGAGGTAGTTATTCTGTAGATAAGTATGTACATGTAGTTAGTGTGTTATAACTAGGACTAACTGCGGATAGGGTCTTAGCACCTCGACCTACAAGATATTTTGTGCCTAAGACACTGATGGGTGGGAGGAGTGAGGTGAGTGGAGACAGGGTGCATCTACATGGCAAATGGCAGCGTCCCTACCTTTCACAGATTGAAACTTCCCGGGTGGCAGTTGGTGCAACCGGCGGCTCCCCTCCGTCTGCGGGCTTACACATTTCCTGAGGGGCCCGGGATTCGGAGACCGCCAATCATTCAGGGGATAAAGGGTTACAGAGAGCATCCTTTTCCCCTTTCCATGCAATGCCGACATTCCCAACCCTGAAACAACCAAGCAGATGAACGGTGAAGTAAAATGAGAATATGGTTGAAATGGAGGGAGGGGAAATTCGTGGGATGTAATGAAGTTTCGCAGCATTCGCCTAGCGACCCGGGAAAAGCCCCGAAAAACCCATGGATCAGGAGTATCGGATGACGGAATTGAACCCACGACCTCCGATTGCGGACCACAGACGTTACCGCCTGAGCCATTCCGCTCGATTAGTTAGTATGTTACTCGCAAATGACCTTAGTTGCGTAGTCGTCTTAGAGTACTATCTTGATTACAGATGGTCCTAGTTATTTCGAATTCTGTTATTCAGCGAACGGAACTATGAATCTTCTTTCTTCAAGATTTAACCATGAAGCCCGTTCCGAAACAAAGAGATCTTCCCATCGGCTCTGGGTCGCGCTATTGAATATACAATCCGGTATTTATCCGTGCGACTGAGCAAAACAACGAACAAATTAGTACATTGTCGGATCCGTGGATCTGAACTCGCGACCTCCAAATTGTAATCACTGATTTTTACTCGTTCTATCACTGTAAGCACATATAAGAAGCATAATCCAAGAAATGTTGCCTGTCATGCGTTCCTTTAAGAGAATCCACGATAAAATTACGTTGACTTTAAGAGTACCCAAAATTGCCTACGATGTCAGGTGAATATATGCAGGTAATTTTGGCTAACGTGTAAGTTCCTGGTATAGCGGGGATGTTAAAATGATATTCACTCTAAAATGCTATGTAAAATAATTTGTTTTTTATTCAAGATTAATATTTACATGTTTCAGGTTAATTTGGTATATAATTTTTAATTTTGCATCATGGGGAATATATTTCAAAACTTTAATTACTAGTATTTTATGTAGCTTTATGATTTAGGTTATTTGCTGCATGAAAATTCCACGAGCATACAAAAATCCCACGTTCTACAGGTTGCGAGTACATGATTTTATTTACAAATCGTAACAAAAATTAACAGTCAGTTTCACCAAAACCAAAATGAAAATGCTTTCCGAGATGTAAGTTTAGGGCCTGTATTGAGCACAAACAACTGAATAGCATACATAGCGTGTCTTAAAGAAAACGTTCCTGTCAAAGACACTGAATTTGAAAACTGTACTTCTCGTACTTGAAACTGTTTAGTTGTGCTGTGTTCTTGTTATGGTTGCAAATAAATACCTACATTAAAGCCAGTCATTCCAATCTGGTTACGGGTGTTAGTAACACACTATTTACTAAAACAGACAGCATCATAAGGTAAGATATTGATATAAAATTTCACATCTTAATTTCAGTTCAGAAATGTGTTTTTTCGACGATAGTGTTTCTGTTCCGCTTACCATTCATGCTGTCATGGTAAAAACTTGAATTTCTTGCATGCATTGCTGGTAACCTAATATGTCTGAGCGTATTATCTATTTTACTGCACGTATGTGCATACATTATAGTAAATCCTCTAACGTTTTATACGTATACGAGTATTTATTTTTGTAGACCATATTTGATTGCTGAACTTTACCATTTAAATCTTACCCAAGTTTTGACCTCCTTTTTATTACTTTCTCTACTACGTGTAGCAAGTAGGGGAAGTACTGTATTCCACCCAAAAATTCCATGTCGATATTTATATTTTGAAGCCCCTGAATTCCAAAGCATTTTTCGAAAATGTTTCGTGTGTGTATGTGTCTGTGAACTCAAAAAGTTGGTTAAATACCAAACTTGTTATTTAATTTCAGTATCTTCCAAAGATGCGACACGAAGATTTTCAAGAGTATCCCCACCCAAAACTACCCTTTACAATGAAGATTTTCGAACATTTTGATTTATTCAAAGATGTCTTGATTTAAATACCATACGTTTAAGATATTTTCATAAGAAATAAAATGTACATGTATATTATATGTATAAAATTAATTTTCTGGGAATAGCCTTTGAAGTCCTCTTCATTCGGAATGACTATGGTGTAACTGGTAAACCGTAAGAGACAGACAAGATCTAACTTCACAAAAAATGTAGATATTGTTAAAGCTCACAATTTATGTCTTGCTATGACATGACATGAGATTTTTACTTACCATTTAATTCAGGCAGCAGCTAAGTATGAGTTTCTATTATTATTTTTATTTTATTTTTTTATTTTTTTAAGATCAACAACTAGCAGTGGATAATCGATCGTCAGTTCGCCATCAAGCTTAATATTGGTAACCAATGTTCAGCGGCTATTAGTAATGAACTTCATTTTCGCGTAGAGATTAGATTGCATTAATGTAAAGATAGAGTAGAAAAATATGACCTAACATTGAAACCTAGAGGATACTATATACATCTTTATTGTTTCTCCTCCTAATCATATTTCTTTGTTTAACATTCCAGAAATATCAGTTTATTATCGGTGTCAAACAATTCTTGTATTTGACAGACCTATAAATAAACGCGTCTAAACAAATTAGGGGTTTTCCTGCATTATGCAAAAGGAAAGGTATATGATGATAGGGAAGATCCACCCATGTATAGAACGCTAGACCATTTTTGAATACGTGTTTTTCAGGTGAGATCATATAAGACTAAAATTCGCTGTTTATTACTACATTACACAAATATTCACTCAAGCGTAAGGACTTGATGCGCTTTTAACGATATTCAGGGTATCGCATTGTTTGATTTAGAATAAAGACGTTTAATGAGATGTGTGGATAGGTTTTTCCGATAAGCATGGACTTTCAGGATGTATTATTTCCCTTCTCGAAGACCTCATTTTTAGTAAAAGTTTTAAAACCGTATAAGTATCAAATTTATATTAAGCGTCCGGGGTTCGATTCCCTGTAGGGTACCCAATACGATTTTCGACATCGTATGTTTTAAGTTCCTCCAGAATTTTCCATGTTAACGTCCCCTCCTGCAACACGTTATTCCAGAGGAAATGCATATTCTGAAGGTCCCTATATTTTACCTCGAGTGTCCGAAAATGTATGTTTTAAAGTTCCCAGACCTCATGTTATATACACTTTTATTTTTCCGATAAGTACGGTCTTTCAGGAGGTATGATTTCATTTCTCGAAGATCTAATTTTTTTAGAAAAAGTTTTAAAACGAATGGGTATCAAATTTATATTTGAAGTACCCGTGGTTCGAATCTCCGCTAGAGTACTTAATACGACTATCGACATCGTATGTTAACGTCCCCTCCTACAACACCTTATTCCAGAGGAAAGACATGTTTTGAAGGTTCCCCGTATTTTACCTCGAATGCCAAAAATGTATGTTTTAAGCCCCAAGCTTCCCATATTATTTACATTTTTGCAATACTTATAAATTTTCTCAGATGCGAAATCCTTTTTGTGTTGTGGACATAGGAATAAGCGTTTGTGGAAAAGCCATGTGAGTGTAATACATTAGATTTTTCTTCCACAAATACTCTACGTGAGAGCCGGGTATCGAGCCAGGCACTGCCCAAGAGAGAGAGAGAGGGAGAGAGTCACGTGACTGTAACATATTAGATTTTTTTCTATAAAAATACATGCAATATACACCTACGTTCCTTTATTCATAAAAGCATTTGTATCGGTTGAGTTCCGGGTTTAATTACCCGTGGTGTTCTATGTTTTTTAATTCCACACTCAACTTTATTATCGATCAGTATTAAATACTGCCGATCAGAGTGCGGTCCTACCATCTCGAGTCACGTGTCAGTCTTCACTATGATTTATACCTCCCCAGCATTCACGGGTGTGGAGATGTTATCTGGTTGTTGAAAAGCGAAGTGAGCTGTTTGGAAATTCCGTGTCATTACTCCGAAAATACCCAAGTCTCTCAATGTCTTTGAAAGTGAAATGACCCATCGTAATCAGCTAGCGAGGTCGGCTTTCCCCGCCACAGGGGGTATACAACCTCTCTGACAGGGGTGTTTAAGACGGGAGTATAACTCGCTGGCGCATCCAATCCCAGGTAGGTGACGGTTTCTGTACTTAAAAATCTTGAATATTTAATGTAAAATTATTTCGATTATAACGAAGGGATGGCTTCTACATGTTTTGGTTTGGGGTAAACGGCGCGTGTAAGCTGTCACAAAATTAACATAGTTGGGACCAAAGGTAACGGTTTATTGTCCTTCCAGTTTAAGGAGCCCCATATTTTATTCTTTAATTTTTTTCAGTCAAGCCACCGCGTAAACAAACCTTAAAAATAAAAAATCTTGAAAGCGGGAGTTTCCTTATAAATATGTTTATTTCAAAAGATTTACCATCGCCTCATTCCTTTTATTTTTTGGAAATGTTAAAGGCATATCCCCTGGGGGCTTCCAGCATACGGAGACCGGCCAAGCAGGGAACGTGGTCTCTGCGTAACAGACAGACAGAGAGTGTGTGTACGGTGGGGAAAATGGAGTCACAAGCTGACCGCATATAAGCAGACAGACCCTTCGTCCTGAATCCGCTTGCCTCTCTGGACGCTATGGTGGGGGTAGGTATATGAAGTGTTCCCAGTCCGAGTGAAAATCTGTACGAAAGGAGATGTATACTTTCATGCTAAGGAAAATGTCCATTTAACATACGTTTCGATTACAAGGGGAAGGGCTGCTGAACAGGTTAAGACCAATGAGATGTGATAGTTATACGTATGCTAACACACATATACGGCGACAACCACGTGCGCGAGTCAATTAATATACACTTAATTATATTAATCAAATACACGTGACGGAGGTACCACATTCATTGCACTCGGGGGAGAGTTTTAGAAACAGATTTGTGTGGATGTGCGTGCTTGCAGAGATGAGCGGGCTACTTTATCGGCATGAACACTTTATACCGTATGAAAAAAATACTCAATTGTAATAATTGTATTAATCGATCAATGGCACGCGACCAGGCATTTATGGTACGTGATACCGGGAATCCAAGCCGCTAGAAGACGATATAGCCTTTGTTAGCGGTTTAATACTTTGAAGTGAATGAGGCGAGATGATGTTACACATGGACGATTATTATCTGATTGATTAACAAGCACCTAGAGATACAGTCTCTTTCGGCAGTAAGCTACATGTCATTGCACGTGTAATCAATTATTCCCTCAATTAAACTCATTAGCCGACGAGAGTAACGACACCTTGCACGCGGTTTCACGCCTACACACATACGGTGACAAGTCCTTGAAGACACGCGAGTCAATTAATATACACTTAATTATATTAATCAATCTATGCCACGCGTCCAAATATTTAGAACTTTAGCGACGTGGGGACTTCAGCTGCACAGAGGAGTGGGAGGGGGCTTCCTATGTCGAAAAAACAGACATAGCGTGTCAAAACATTTGTAAACACGCTCGATTAAACTAATCGGATTACACGGGCAGTTAATTGTGGCCCAAATCTCTTCCATAGATTTAGGAGGTGGTGGCACGCGACTACCGGGAGGACAAGGGGGACGGAAGATCCTCTTCGAGGCACTCTACCATCAATTTAGGGGATATATCGGCGAATTCCAGTCCTAGAGGGCGGTAAATGCTTTGGTGGCGGCTTCAGTCCTTTGAAGTCAATGAAACGAGATGATGTTACACATGGACGATCGTTATCAAACCTTTGTCAATCAAATTTGACAGTTACAAGACAGCTTCTTTGGCGGCATGCCGGAGTAAGACAAAGGAGGGAGAGGGGGAGGTGTGAAACAAAGTGTTATGGGATTACACAGTCAATCGGATTACACGTGTTATCAATTAGCGGTATTTCTTCGTGGCTGGGTATTCTTATATATCTACTCCTTGCCTCTGACTAACTGAGCAAATTTCACCTAGCTTCGCACACTTTACCCAGGAAATTGCTCATATATTGTCAGTTCCTCTGGTCAGCTGGTAGATCCGAACATACCAATCTCCTTCTAGCAGACTTAAGAATTTCTCTTTAAGTTTAATTGTTTGCTGGTTTTCCCACATGCGTATTCCGTCAAATATTTAAGTACCCAACCTTCATTCAAACCACAGAATGAGCAAATTCCTCTGCCAGAATCGTCAGTCATTTTCTGTGCCCTCCAACTTCCCAGTCTAAACCATGCCATTCCTGGTCTTTCCTATCTTCCTAAGTTAACTATATATGCCTCTTTACTCCAATTAAGTTTTATTTCATTTGCTAGACTTAGAGAAGGTTTAATTTTACAATCCGATTCAATTTCCTGTTGGCTGATGTCTGCTAGTCTTCTATCGACAACTTCCACGAGTTCTTGACGCTTATTTCACTTCTTTACCATATGGATCCCATGTCTATTTTCCTCAAAACCCTTTCCCGTTCATCTCTGCCCAAAACATAGGAGATAGATTTCTTATTTTTCTCGCTGGTACTTATAACATTTGGAAGTTATGTATTCCCTTGTGTTCAATATTTGTTTTATTCTATTTTTTCACAATTTTTTCTATTTAATATTAGTATTCTTATTAACATAACTGTGAAGAAGAGTATCACACAAAGGGTGGACAATAACACACCTGGTTTAAAACATTTTATACAATGTTCCACTTTTGTACTGCATTAGGTTTTTGTATATTGCGATTCATAACTGTAAATTACAACAAATTCTCAGAAGCTAGCTTTGAATTGTATTTCTCTATGACATTCTATTTATAAATCACTTGAAGCACGTTGCTTGCATTAAATAGCTAAGGGTTTCAAATCTTTGTAAAGAGGATTATGGCAATTTATCACTTAAGCTCATGGAAAGCGTACATAGAGAAGTTAATGAATTGTGCTTATAAACAAGGTTGACGAACAAAGCTGTTGGGCAATTTTCATTAAATTTAGGGATGGTACCTCAATACCACGATATTCTCGATATTCGGTGGTACTGAAGTATGTCTAATACTTTGAGATAAACCTTTGATACTTTTTCGATAATTTTAAATTTCGAAGCTTTGCATTATTGAAAGCTGCGGCGTTTAACTTTTTGCTAAATAAGAAATGAAAGGAGTTGAGACTTCACGTTGTTATTCTCGCACGTGTCCCCAGAGAGTTGGTCTACAGTTCTTGATATACCTTAACTTGTTTGCTGTGGGTGAATCAATGCTATATTCCATAGACTCTTGTGTCTAAATGAAAACATGAAAACCACGGGGAAGGAGTAGACGGGATTTGTAGCGGTTACAGCATGATATCAATCCTGACGACGGCTAGCCCAGCCTTAGTCACCCGCAACCTGGGCTTCCGGGAATAGACAAAACAGTTCCCAGGAAGGAATGGTACCCGCAGTCCCGCCAAGTGTCAGGGAGGAATCTTTCCATAGCACAAATTTCACCGCTGCCACAACACACCAACCACCGCCTGCAACTTCGTTAATCCCCATATTTTTATTTGAAAGCTCCAACAGTCTTTAACTAGTCACCTTTATCCTAACTTCCTCTAGTATACCATAGTTTATGTACGAGGTGCATTCAAGTTATAACGCCTCCATTTTTTTTCTCAGAACTGGAAACAGATACAAGCATGCGGTTTATTTTAAAGTAAGCGGGCACTCTTTGCTAATGCGTGACAGAGATGGTAGCACTGTATGTCACGCAGAACCTCTCGTGGCAACGGCGAGAGTGAGGATTGTTTTGTATACTTAAAATGGCGACGTTTTCATTACATGATCAGCGTGTAATCATTGGTTATCTCCATTTGCGTGGTGTAACACCGATTGAAATTCATCGCCAGTTAAGTGAGACATGTGGTGATGGTGTCATGGATGTGTCTAATGTGCGTTTGTGGGTCGACAGTTCAAAGAAGGCAGAACGTCGTGTGACAACAAACCAAGAGAATCTCGGCTTCGGACAAGCCGGTCTGATGACATGATCAAGCGAGTGGAGAAACGTGTTTAGGAGAATCGCCGAATGACTGGAACAGATCGCAGTTGGCATTTCCGTGGGATTTGTGCACACAATCCTGCATGACGACCTGAAAATGCGAAAAGTGTCCTCCAGGTGGGTGCCACGAATGCTGACGGATGATCACAAGGCTGCGCGCATGGCATATTGCCAGGCAATGTTGACGCGAGATGAAGGCATGAATGGCACTTTCTTTTCGTCAGTTGTGACAATGGATGAAACGTGGATGCCGTTTTTCAATCCAGAAACGAAGCGCCAGTCAGCTCAATGGAAGCACACAGATCCACCGTCACCAAAAAATTCGGGTAAGCACCAGTGCTGAAAAAATGATGGTGGCCATGTTCTGGGACAGCGATGGCGTAATCCTTACTCATTGCGTTCCAAAAGGAACCGCGGTGACAGGTGCAACCCACGAAGATGTTTTGAAGAAGAAACTCCTTCCGGCATTGCGCGAAAAACGGCCGGAAAAGGCTGCATGTGTGCTCTTTCACCAAAACAACGCACCAGCACATCGGGCGAACGTTACACAGCAGTTTCTTTGTACAAACAACTTTGAAGTCATTCCTCATGCTCCCTACTAACCCGACCTGGCTCCTAGCGACTTTTGGGTGTTTCCGACGATGAAAGACACTCTCCGCGGTCGCACATTTACCAGTCGTGCCGCTATTGCATCAGCGATTTTCTAGTGGTCAAAACAGACTCCTAATGAAGCGTTCGCAGCGGCGATGGAACCATGGCGTCGACGTTGCGAAAAATGTGTACGGCTGCAGCGAAATTACGTCGAGAAGTGACACAAGTTTCATAATTTTCCTGTGATTAGTTAGTGAGAAAAAAAAATTGGACGTGTTATAACTTGAATGCACCTCGTAGTTCAAATTTTTCTAAAGAAATTAAAGGAAATAAATTAATACTTTTATATTTAAATAACTATCTTATACATGATAAGGCGAACTCTGCTAGTTCTGAATGCACAAACGCAACTTAAAATTATATAACATCTACATACATGTTATTAATATAATTATTAAAATGTCGAAATAATACTAACTTATACCTGCATAAAACAGTCCAGTTATCACAAATTTCCGGGAGATATGGACCAGAAGGCCATAGTGCCTCCTGTTAAATTCGCTTCATTACAGTGTATTGCTATTACTGTCCATGTTTTACGCCTTAGTTCAGACAATGAGTAAAGAGTAACACAACATTGTGCATTACTCTCCCGTCTAAACCACAAAAAAGAAAAAAAACCTCCTGCCTCTCCTGAATATATTTTAGAGTAGATAATATGTCCGAAATATTTCCAGAAAAGCGGAAAAAAGAAGTATAGCATACGAAGCACATTAGGCACTACAGGCCCCCGTTTATAACGTTGCGCTCTAGCATCAAGTTTAAGAAATAGTAACTGGTTTATCCTTACTGGAATTACCCTAACCAAATTCTAAACTGAGTTTTAATGGACTCGTTTTATTCCTGTTCCTGCTCCAATGAACAATTTAAATTGATAATTACAAGTTATAAAATACTGCACTCATATTTTAGAAAATTACTCATAAGATTTTTGAGAGCTGGTGGACAAAATTTTACTTTCTCTAGCACCTGTTTATAGTAGATAGAGGAATGTTAGGAGTTAGAAATAGTCAGATGGAAGGGCCTCTAATAACTGGAGCACAGCACCGCACATAGGCCATGGTGTATCCTTTGTGCTTCCAATGTGAAACCTGGGAGGAAGGGTTGAAGGGGAGACCCAAAGGGAGACTAGATCGAGACGACGATGTCAACCTGGGGGTCTCGGGTGTAGACGAGGCACTCCCAGGAAGGAAGGGGACTCCAGCAGTCCCGCCAAGCGACGTTCGTAGTAGAAGAGGAAAAGGTAAAGGTACGGAAGGGGCCCCCAATCGGGACAAAACACCGCACGCTGGCCAACCGGTCCCTTGTACTTCTACCGTGACCCCTGAGAGCGAGGGATGAGGGTAGAAACCCGGAAGGAGACCAGATCTGGATGACGATGGGCGCAAGCGCTGACGGAGTCCCCAATGTTTCCAGATTGGACGCCTCCAACCGCCCGAGCCCACCCAGTGAGTCCTGAGCCTCCGGCGGTTACCTGAAGGAGCGCCTGCCTGAAAGCACCCAGAGGCGGTTATCCAACCGAGCGGTCCCTGGACGACGTCAGGAAGAAACCTCCACAGGGCGCACAGCAACCACCCAGCCGCAACCCGCACCCAGAGGCGTTTATCCAACCGAGCGGTCCCTGGACGATGTCAGGAAGAAACCTCCACAGAGCGCACAGCAACCACCCAGCCGAAACCCGCACCCAGAGGCGGTTATACAACCAAGCGATTACTTGGACGACGTCAGGAAGAAACCTCTACAGAGCGTAAAGCGACCATCCAGCCGCAACATGCCAAACACCATCGCCTTATCCTACAACCCTGAAACAGATGACAAAGAAGATGACGGGTACAGCAAAAGAGGGTCAGGAGAGTCATAGTAAATAGATGAATCATCCCAGGATTCGCCTGCCGACCCGGGAAAACCACGAAAATCCCAATGGATCAGAGTAGGCGGTCGTTGGGGATTGAACCCGGGGCCTCCCGAATGCGAATCGCACACGTTATCGCGGTGCCACCTCGCTCGGTAGAAGGGGAATCACCTCAGCATGCGCTTATCGATTCGGGGAAACCACAAAAAACCATGGTCAGATTGGCCGCTCCGATGAGAATCAAACCGGCACCTCCTGAATGCGAGCCTCACACGTCATCGAGAACCATCGCGCTCGGTTTAGAGAAAGTATTGCATTCCACAAAAAACTTGATATCGAAGTTACACCTGAAACACATGTTTTGAGATCCCCTGAATAAAAAAGCAGCAGCTTTAATTTCTCTACCTCGTACGTCGTACATAGTAGATAGAGGAGGTAGTGCATTCCAGCCAAACATTCGATACCGAGATTTTACCAGAAATATACGTTTTAAGGTACCCTAATCTCCCCTAAAAGTATTTTCACTTTCTCTACTACGTGGTGGAAGTATTATATTCCACCCAAAAATTCGATGTCGAGATTTCACCGGAAATATATGTTTTGAGGCCCCTGAATAAAAAAGGATTTTTAGAAAAAGGTCCATGTGTCTGTGTGTGTATGTGTGTGTGTCTGTGAACAGCATAACTCAAAAACGAAAAGTCGGATAAGTACCAAACTTGGTATTTAAATTCAGCATCTTCCAAGGATGTGACACGAAGATTTTCAAGAAAATTCCCCCACCCCAACTATTCTTTACATGGAACAGTTTTCAAAATTTTGATTTTCTAAAAACGTTTCTAACGATTGTGATTAAAACACCATATATTAAATATATGTACATGACAAAATGTATCCTAATTTTGTGGGAATAGTCTTTGAAGTCCTCTTCATACCGAAGGAATTTTGTATAATCTTGTACAACTGGTAAACGTTAAGCGAGAGACGAAAACGTACTAAACAAAAAATGTATATTTGTTTAAAGGACACAATTTATTTCAAATAAGATTTTTTGATGCATAAGCCATTTCTGAGATATTTGTTATTAATGGTTCGAATTGTTCATTTCTTGGTCATTCTTTAAAGTCCTTTCAACATACAGTTGTTTCTCGAGGTTGCATGGAAACAGTATGGATTTTTAAGGCTAGTATACAGCGTCCGGTTCTTAAACATTTGACTATCGCTGTTCTCTTTAATCTGTAACGAAATGTGTAATGTAGCTATTTGGATTAAAGGTTTATTTGGATTAAAACGTAGTAGATATAAAAATAAGCTTTAGTAAGAATAGTTTGTATACTCACTAATAAACGATAGAGGGTAGAGAAAGTAATGTGAATGTATCACATCAGATTTTTTTTAAAAAGGTCTGCGTCTGTGCGTGCATGTGTAATGCCTGTGAATAGCATAATTTATAAACGAAGTGTCGGATAAATATGAAACTTGGTAGTAAGTTCAGCGCTACGAAGATTTGCAAGAAACTTTCCCCACCCCAAAACTACCTTGTACATGTCAAATTGTTTCGTTGGTTTTTATTTTCTCAGAAATGGCTCTAACGATTTAGATTAAAACACCATACGTTCAATATATTTACATGACTAATAAAATGCATATCTTGAATTTTCTGGGAGAGGACTGTGAAGTTCTCTTCATTCAGAATTAATTTTAGGTAGTTTTTATAACTGGTAAACCATAAGAAATAGACAAAAACTTACCACATATAAATGTAGATATTTTTAAAACAGACAATTTATTACAAATGACTTTTTAGTGGCATAAGACATTTCCAACAAATTCACTGTATTTAGTTTGAATTATTCAATATTGGTCATTTGGGGAGGGCAGTGCTGTCAGGATATTTATTTCATGTACCTCGTAGCCGTGGTCGCTGGAGTGTGTAGCTCCGGCGCTCCTCCAAGCTGAGGGTCGCGGGTTCGAGTCATGCCATGGGCATGGGTGTTTGTGTGTGTATGTGTGTTGTGTAACGGCGGTAATTAGCGGTAACGAAAACAGTAAAAACACAGTATCATAAAACTGGGTAAAACAAGGGAACTTAAAAAAATGTATGGAAATTCAACGCCAGCATAAAGTGACCCACCTTTTAAAGATTTGATTGTCGGTTCAGACTTCTATGTTCCATTTATGCCCACAAGGAAATGTTTAATGAAAAAATTTCTGCAAACCCTTATCTCGATTAACATGCAGTAGATTGAAAAGTAACTTTTTGCAAGAATAGTTGTGGAAGTTAAACAAAAATAAACGACGGTGACTGGAAAATTTTATGCGAATTTAACACAGCAGACTTTTAGTTTAGCATATTTACAAGGAATGAAAATATATTCTCCCAAATCGGTATTTTTTTATATTTAAAGTTTTACGGGAGTAAGGGAAAAAATACTTAAGGAATTGCACAAACTTTGAATTACAGTTTCTCTGTATATGGTTTGCAGAGAAAAAATGTGTAACTAATATTCGAAATAACATAAAATGGATCCACATACATTAATCGTAGCCAATTCTTGAGATTTCTTAACAATATTATACACTAGCCTCTAACCCTAGAGGTCCAAAATTCGGTTATAAAAGTAGAAGTGGAATATGTCCATGTCGAAGAGAAATTCAACTGTTAAAAACAAAATGGTGATATTTGGGGCGTGGGCATGCTAACACATAAGCTTATAAACTCTGACTCTAGGTTACCTATCTGCAATTACTCTACTAACACCACTGCATATAGTTTTGTAAACATATTGGTGTTATTTTGGTATTTATTTGCACTCCGTAAATTAAGCAGATAAAGGAGGCTTTAATGAAGGTTATCATGAAGTCTTTAGAGAGATTTAGATTGGAGAACGTTGCAATTATTACTGAAATAAAACTGCATGTTCTGCACAACATATATACTTAGAATATTTTCTGTATTTACATTTTGTATATATTTGTACGCTTTATGTGTTCCCTCAACAGTAATTGTCATAATCATAACAAACACATTACCTACTTGAAATACCTCAAGTTTTACTAATTTCCATTTAGGAAAGCATCTTAATTTCGGGAGAGAAAGAGAGAGACTGAGAGTGAGAGTGAGTGGGCAAGGGAATAGAATAGAATGGAATAGAATATTTCATCAGTAAACAATAAATTGTAAAAGACTTCATCAAATTCAAAATTACAAATAAATAGTAGCATGTCAAAGTTGCATGTTAAATACAATTCATATACCCACGTTTATAGACATTATTATAAAATTGTGCCTTGTTACATATACCAGAAGATACAAAGTGATTATACAAATAAAGCCTTCAAATTCCTCAGTACCATATACAACGTGATGAGTTGACCATTTCTTAATAACAGTCAAAAAGTGCTTTGTCTGAAGTTGCCAATCTTGGTAATTTATCATATAATTTCGACCAATGTGCCTATAACTATTATGTCCTTGATAATAGTACATATGGTGCATCAATATTTATTTTGTCTTATATTGTGGTTGGGAGTTAAGATACGTTCATTAAAAGCGTGCAAATTATCTTTAATGAATAACAAAACATGATAAATATAGAGGTATGGTAGAGTAATTAAGTCATTATTTTTAAAAGCAACTTACAAGTTTCTTGATTACTAATATATATCTAATGACTTTACTTTGCAATTTAAAAATTAATTTCTCCACGCAGAATTACCCCCAGAAAGGATCCCATATTGTAGAAGCGAGTGAAAAAGGGCACAGTATACTGTAAGTATATGCTTTCTACTAATTGAGGAGTTAAGTTTACAAAGGATATAGAGAATTATATATAATGTCTTACAAAGCTGTTCTGTAGAACATTCCAAGTAAGTTTATTCGTCCAAATATATTCCTAATAATTTCACATACGATTTTGAATTTAAATCTGTCACTATATTATTGAGATAATAAACAATAACTCCAGTTTTATCACTATTTAATAATAGTCTATTTTGTGTGAACCATTGTTGTGTGCGTTAAATGCCTCTTGGTTTTTTCGAGGTTAATTGGGATAGATCAGCTTCCACTGTTAAATGTTGTGTCATCAGCATAAAGAGCAGTTCTACATTATATATTATGTGATAAATCCTTTTATATATAATAAACAAAACAGGTCCCAATACTGAACTCTGCGGGACACCTGTACCAGCTTTTAACACAGAGGAATGCTTATTATTTATCTGAACAGTCTGATTTCAATTACAAAGATAGGACTATAAGTTTAACTTGTCTTTTATAATGCCTTATTGTTGTAATTTTGAGACCAATATGTTATGTAGGACAATGTCAAACGCTTTGCTTAAATCTAACAAGATAGTGCTTACATAATCGCGCTTCTAATACATTTAAACTGTTTGAAATAATTGATTCACTAGGATTTATTGTAGAAAACGCGACTGAAAACCAAACTGTTTGAGACAGAGAAAGAAAGAAAGAAAGAAAGAAAGAAAGAAAGAAAGAAAGAAAGAAAATAGAAGGCAATCTGCAGGTTCTACTAACTACGGATTATACTACGCCCTGAATTGAACTCCTGATGCTCAATCTGAAACATCATGCAGAGGTATCATAAGAAGTCTTTTTTTTCCCTTAAATGTCAATATTAAGACAAAAGTAATTTTAACCAGAACTTTCTTTCCAAAACTTTTATTAGCTTAAACATATAACTTTGCAGAATTTCCCTTAAAACTTATAGCACGGTTAGTTTTAATTTTTTTCAAGTTTTTGAATGAACCATTCATAGATTCTCAAATAAAAAGTAAAACGCAGTGGAATAAACTGCTAAAAGTGTCTTCTGTAACATTAGTAGCTAAGTTCACCGATTAATTAAATAGGATTTTATATCCTATGGAAAAATGTGGTCTCATAACATGGGAGTAATCGACCTGATGGTGGAAGCTCGGGGTATTATACCTCTACAAATTTTAACACCTGGAAAAAAGTGGGGTTGAAGAAGGACAAAATAGAAGACATGTTTGCAATAAGAGAATAAATTGCCCTTCCCCGAAATAATTTGTATAATAATCATTTTTAGCATTTTTACGCTTTGTATTCCATTGCTATATATTATTTTTATATATCATTTTCTATTGTCACGCTTAACAGTCCTTTTACAACTTTAAGCTTTCCTTTTTACTATCATATTAAGTGAAAAAAAAGTTGAACTACCGACATTACATTGTTATCCTTAATAATAATAATAATAATAATAATAATAATAATAATAATAATAATAATAATAATAATAATAATAATAATAATAATAATAATAATAATAATAATAATAATTAATAATTCCTATCAAGATTTAGGCCATTGGCCTGTTCTGAGACTAATAATTTATTTGATTCATAACGCTGATCATTACATCTTCTACGAGGTCGTCCCAGATTGCTTGTTCCCCTAGACTTGTAAAAACACGCCAGCTCTGGAAACCTACACGATGACATACATCATATGTCTTTACATTATCAGACTGTTATAAACTGTTTGTGAATAGGAGTGTTTCCTCCAATATGAGAGTGTTGTTCTAAAAGGCCCTTTAATGGCGGTCGTTCTAGTTGAAACATCCTCTATTACATCCTCTATGGGCGCCACGGTTTTTGGCGTGGAAGTGGCAAATTTGAATTTACATAGCTGCGCAATATGTTTTAAACAACATGCTACTATTCATGTTTATTCGTATAAATAAATTGCAAGTTAAGGAAATTATTATTACTTTTTAAGTATTACTCACATTTCTTTGTGAGCTGCTTTCGTATGATCCCATTCTCCTTGTCGTGAAACCTAGCAGACGACATATACATGTATGTGGAAATCCAGTTGAGACGAGAAGGTCCAAGGGTTGTTGTTAAGCAAGCAGGAGAGGACGCTTGAGGTAGGACTTTTGAATGTTTTATGGCATTTAATAGATTACTAAAGCAATATGTATAAAAATTATTAAGGTCATTTGTAAGGGCACGTGGACATACCAGTATGTATTAAGGTTAAGAAAAAAGAAAATATGGACTTTAAATAAATAAATAATAAAAAAAGGTTTGCACTGGTTAACATATGTGAGGACTTTTAATCGCGGTGAAGCGTATTAATAGTTTAAGGAAATTCTTTATTTCGTCTTAAGTGTATATCTCGGTAACATCTGAAATGAAACCGTAGCGCCAGCCCGAAAGGAAGGAAGTGGAAGGGTTTGTTTTTTAGATAAAGAACTTTAAGGAAAATAAGTAAAGGTATTGCACTTCACTGCATTCATGACCAAGTAACCAAAAAGTTACACTAGAGTATTTACGTAGTCAATGCCAACAAAACTGCACCTTCCTAATGTTAAAGCATATATAAGCATTCGCTAAAGTGGTTTTGTAAGGTTAGGAGTTATAGAAGTGGTACTTTTTGTGCAACTTTGATTAATGTTAGGGTACCAGAAAATACATATTTTTGACTTGATATAATTGCAAAAGTATTTAACTTGTTGCCAGTAAATACCATTATGTTATTAATTCATTGTTTGGAGCTACAGTTTACAGTAATTTTGGGGGCTTATAGACCATTTTCCAATGCTTAAAACATGCCGGATAAATCAACACAAAAGCTACTATCGTAATTCCAAAACACCAGTATTAAAGAATAACATTTAGAAACGCAGTAAATTGGATTTAGTGTACCTACATGTTGCCAAATTGATTTTGTAACCAAAATATAACCTTGTGTTAAATTTCGAAACCTCAAAACTCCGTAATTTCACCGCAGTTTGCTGTGATATTGTGGTAAATGCTTGCCTCATTTTAAGGCTAGAACACACGAGTAATTAAATATTTTAGAAGGCAGTATATTACTTAGGCCCATTTCTTATTTATCTCTGGGTAATCTTCCCTACTTAATAGTACATGTATGACCTAAGCAGCAGGAAATGTAAATGTAAGCTAAACTAAGCTCAACATGTTATGCTCTTAATTCTCTTGGGTAATTTCAGCACAACACAAATTCTTTAAGATGGTACACTGTGCTTGTTTTCATTCCGTCTTGCAATACAGAGTCATTTCCAACAATGTAAACAGCAAAAAAGTTTTTCAACTCCAGAAAAAAGCAGTGAGAATAACAACTGAAGCTCATTACAGAGCATCTTGTAGGGGTTTGTTACTTTAGGAATTTTAACTATTAATGTGGACAAAACAATACCTGCTTGTATGCATAGTATTACAGTAGATATGGGATATATTTATGTGAATTTGCAAGAAGTACAGAAATGCTGAATTAAAACAACTTATAGTTCTTTAAAATACCAAAATAAATTAGGAAAGAAAGAAAGGCATGAAAAATAAAAAGCCTCGAGTGTAAATGAATCCTCAGAATCCTAAAAATGTGCCGAATTCACTCAGAATAAATAGGCAATTGCTTTTTGTGTGTTTTCATGCATGTAAATGCAATGTGTTCTTTTTTTTTTTTGTTATGTGTTAGTCACTACAATGCAGGTATACAAAGATGGTAAATGAAATGTTTGGAATGATGCTGAAATAAAGCCCAAGGTGCATTGAGCTTAGAGTTACATGACATATATCTTATGAGGATAAGAGAAAATGCCGAATAAAACCTTTTACAGTTGGCTTGCCACAACCGAGATTTGAACTTAGGTCCTCTAGTTTTAAAGGCTTCTTGCTACCGCTATACCATGTAGCTGTACGCAATGTAAGATGGCAGAACAAAAGACTAGCAATTGTGCATCAAATATATATATGATTTTATGCTTTTGCCAATGTTAACGATCAAAAAACAATGTGGAACTTTTTTCCAAAGACACATTTTGCCTTTTAACTTCGATACATACTGCACATCAATCAAATATTTCAACACTTTAACAAATTATAACTGCCGCAAAACTTCTGGAATCGTGACCTTGATTGCCACCCCAGCTGCCGAGCCTAGGAATGGTTTATGTTTAGCTTAATCAACGAAAGTGATATAATACCTTTGCTTACTCACAGCGTGTAACACATACAGTCTGCATAGAAAGTGTCCGCATCTGCTTGTAATTTCAAAGAGAGGAGTACCTAAATAGTGCTTATTTTATATTTGTTATATTTATAACCATGGCTCCTACGTTTTCAAAGTTAAGTGTAAGGTATTACATAGTCAAAGCAGGGAAAAATTGCAAATGTCCTCGACTTCAAGAAGCAAGTAGCAGAGATGAAGGAAGCAAATATAGTTCACCTGAATTCCACAAAAGCCTTAAGAGAGTGAAATAAAGAGTAGCCAAAGCAACTGGTATTTCACTGAATTCCATTTCTAGAGTTCTCAAAGATAAGAAAAAACATATGGATGAAAGAGTATAAGTGGACACACCTAGGAAGAAACATAAGGTCCCTAAATGTATTACAGAAATAGACGATACGCTCATTCGGCGCACGATTCACAATTTCTATGTGGAAGAAAAAACTGTGCCAATAATAAGCAGATTGCTCATTAAGCTGAAAGACAGCATAAATTTTCAAGGTGGTGCTACAAATCTCAGAGAAAATTTTAAAAGGTTCAGGGTTCAAGTGGAAGGAAACGAAATCAAATAGAAAGAATTATCATCCAGGATAATGGTGCAGAAAGTAACGACAGCAGTGATGATGGCAATAATGTGAGGGATTCCGCAGAAGAGGAAGGGCTGTCAGATGTGGAAGAATTGGAAGCAGATAATTGACAGGTTTTTATATTAAGCGCTTTTTACAGCGGTGGATTTAAATATACTGTATATAAACTGTAAGTTTACCAGTGCAGTGCATTGCATAACCTGTGTGCGGATATTTGACAATGACTGTCCCTCGCACGCCTGCAGCATGCAGACGATGGTCACCTGCTGATCTGGTAAGCAACTTGCTTCATAGCTGTCATTAAGATTTTCACATGTCTAGAACTGTTGCGCCAATTATAACTTATTTCGGTGAATCAAACATAAACTCATTAAACACTAGAACTGCCAGAGGTAGTTATATACTTAAAACTACTAATGTGGTCAATTTGACTGCTGCTTTTTGCACATAGATGTGCAACAAAATAGTCACTCAATACAATTATGCATAAACTGGTGGCAAGAATTCTTTGTAATAAAATATATGAATTTTTACCATCATTATAGATAGGTTTACATTACAAATTACATTTTTTTTAAATTTATTTTTTCACCACTTTAAGAATATCTAAAGTACAAATGCTGACTCTCTAACACTCAATGCATTGTTAATATGTCAATTCACATTCATTAATTAGTAATGAAATGACAGGAATTGAAGTGATAAAAGATAGTAAATATGCTGTACATGATGTTTGAATTATTAATTTATAATCACACTGGCGTACATTACAAAAATTTGGGGTTTTACTTCTCTCTTTATGGATATCATGTATTATCTAAAGCTTAATCAACCTGTAATTGTTTTGACTGTAAACGATTTAGTCACAAACTGTCCAAATCACTTTCTTTATTACTTTTTTGTGCACAATGCACATACATGGTTTTTTTTTGCACCTGATACAAGTTACAGTTATCTTATTTCTGAACTTCATTTGTCATTGCTGTCTCGGTTTCTTTGCACATCTTCTTCCAGCTCTTTTTGTTTGATTTCTAGATTGCATGTATTCTGTGCATAGTTCTTTTGCAAGTTTCAGAATCAGACTTCTTTGACCTATCTGCTGTCCAATTACAGACTTAGAATATAATCCACGATTTGCTGGCAGCTAGATCAAGGATGATTATGAAAAACATGTATTGGCCAGTAACATGTACTATAATGAACTGAATATAATCATAAAATCTTATCTAAGACATCAACACCAGATTTTGTTTCATTGTAGAAGCTAATTGTTTCAGGAATTCTTAATAACTTCTGCATGCACAGAACTGTACAGAAGATTATTTTTATTTCATTTACTTTGGTATGTACACAGTAAAGGTAGTATCTTCTTTCTTCAAGAGAACAGATGTGTACAAAGAAGTTTTCATGCTTTTTACAATGTTGGGTATTTCGCTTCTTGCACGGTTCACAGTTCCAACATCATTCATCTTTTAGTCTTTTGCCAAGTACCACTGTAACGAAAAAGTTATCGGTAGTCACATTCCGATTCTTATTGCGTTATGGTGCTATTAATCTCATGACCACACTCTCAGGTAAGATTTTCATTTGGTGCTCTCTGTTCAGCTATGCCAAGCTAAGCAAACCCGTTACAAAGATATTTAGTGTTCATGTCTGTAGTAGCCAGAATTTTAATACCAAATTTATCAGGCTTGTTCGGCATGTATTGCAGATAGGGCATCTTGTTCTCTTGGAAAAAGTTTTCATCTACAGTGACATTTGTACCTGGGCTAAAACACAGCTGGCAGTTTTCAATAAATTAATTACAGGTGCATGAAACTAGAGCAAATTTATCTGTTTTCAAACAGTCTGACCTTGTGCTTTTTATTATCGAAACTTAGATATTTAAAAATTTCTGGAAACCTATTCCTACTCATTGTCTCACTGAGGAACAGAGGGTTCCACGTTCATCTATCTACCTCTATATTTCTGACTCCTAGAGCACCTCTTACATATGACAAAGCAACGAACACATCTAATTCTTTTAATTTTACATTCCATGAATCGTTGCAGAGTATCCTATGGTCCTCTGCTTCTGTGCATCTTTTTTGTGTGTTTCAACATTGATTCATCAAGCAAAAGGTGCCACGCACGTGCAACACTGGTATTACTTATGTCGCTTTGAATATGCTGTAGGCCCTACCTTCTCTTTCAAGACATTTTGCTGGGTGAACCTGCCAGGAGAAACACAACCAAAGTCCACTATAGTCTATTCTGTGATACTATCCTTGCCTAGAAGTTTTGATCCCTTTACTGAAAGTTCCTGTTCTAGTTTCCCTTTCTGCATTGAGGCTGTGGTGCAGATCCCTCTCCTGAATAGGATTGACCCTGACCAAAGTTTTATTATTATTTGATTGAGGTTCAGCATCTATATGACAAATATGTCAATTAAAACCTTTTAGCTTATAAATTCTATTGTCTTGACCCAAGCCATATTTTTTCTAATGATGGTAATACTACTACAGTAATATTAGTAGTTGTAGTAGTAGTAGTAATAATAATAATAATAATAATAATAACAATAACAACAACAAATAGGATTATAAAAATGAAATTAACTTCAGTCTCTTCATTTCCATGTGGAATTGTCTATACATCATCCTGTTATTTGCTGAGCTGCTACTTCCAGGAACATCAATTGGTTATCTTCTTGTGGTGCAACACTGTCACTTTCTATTAGATCTTCCATATTTCATATCTGACTGATTCTTAGAAATTTCACTGAAATAAGCCAGCATTTTATCTATGAGAGGCTGTTGCCAATACCACTGCATTCTCTTTGACATGTTTACTGCTAAAATAACACTTCTCAAATGAATTGACAACACTGTTGTTGAAACAAGTTATAGCACTTTGAAACCATCCTACACATTGGGCATTGTTGAGCATTCAGTCTAGTTGGAATTTGGATGGCCAGTATACAAGTCATGATAGTGTAGTTCCACTAAAAGTAACATGATAGTGCTCAGAGTGACTGCATGGCGATTCTCAGTGTAAATGCCGATAAGAATGAAAGTAAATTTGGAAAAATAATAATTGCAGTGTCTACATATCTAGAAGATTACTTCGGAAAAGCCATAAATTTAATATGACGTACTGTGAAAACTATTACAATAATAATAATAAATTGAAATTAAAAGCTGTCAGAATGACCATGTTGATGGTTCTAGTGTTAACAGTGCATACATGGAAATATTATATTGCTTTATTTTAGTTATAAAATGGGCTTCTGTTAATGAAATAATATTTGGGATCACTCCTTAAAATTAAAAGCTCACCATTGGCGTATCGTCCTAATGTGGTTATTGAGCATATCGTAACACGTGTTGATAGGAATGAACATTAATGCAGATTGCACAGTTTTATATTAAGCTTTCAGATAGCTACAAATACATCTAATGCACATTTCTTAGAGAAATTTCTGTGTGCTGTATGCTTAACTGAAAAGAAGTGAAAGTGTTTGAACACACTTATTACTTATAAAACTTTTTGTTTTCAAGTATGCCAAGCAAATACACATCCATTAATGTATTTTGTAACAAGAATACAAAATGCTTTAAATGAATTATAACTAGAGCTCAGTGCAATAGGTGCTAAGAAGCTTCAAATAGGCACTACAAGTTCAACATGAACATTATCAATAATGATAAGGGTTTATTCATTTACCACTTAACACACTTTGACATGATAGAACTGTATAGAAGTATCAAATAGTTGTATCACATATACCATTTATTAAATTTGCTAAATTCCACTATTCTCTTAATAGGGTGTAAAAGTAAGCATTATTTCTTTACATTTGTACTCTTCAACTACTATGTATTTCTTATGGCAAATGCCACCAACTGTAGTGCACCCAGAATATTTTCTGTTTGCAAAGGTTTCTGAAAGTAGCATTCTCGAGCTTATTAAAAGGGATATTTGCTGACATTAGCATTCCCAAGTTTATTAAAAGAGAGATTTGCATTTCATTACACACACGGTTCATTACAAAATTGTTTGTTAGTGTCGTCCACATGACACTGATATTGTTTGTCTTTTTTTACCATTTTCTATGTGCGTTAATATCTTCCGTTGCTTATCCAAATTATATTTATTTTCATATTTGACCTAAAAATTTCTGAATTAATTTTGAATTTTGAAAATGTTTAGTCTAATATAATACCCGCATAAAAACCTATCCCATGTAGTGTGCTAGAAATGATAAAGTTTAACATTTACAAACTAAAGAGCAAGATTTTATCTCCGTAATAAAACACTCAAATAGTTCATTACATATAAAAGAATTCAACTTATCTGTTTACGACAGTATTGACATAGAATTATTTTGGCATCTGTTGTGAACTTTGGATCATTATTTATTCACTGTTTATGCAGCGAACTCGAACATGATATTTCAGCATAACAGATTTTTATGTTGTACTTGACACTTCAGTAGCAAAAAAGAAACTGAATTAATCAACAATTAAAAAGTGACTTTACGTAATAAAATCATTTAATTTGCTTTGTAATGTTGTAAAGGAAAGCTGGTGTTACAAACTTCCTCAGCCATATTGTCAACAATGGCTCGTTGGCTCAGAGCACGAAATAATAATTGCATTACTAAGTTTAATATCGCATTAATAATTAATATTAATAAAAATAACCATCAATAACAAAAATAATGGAATTACTATAGGCAAAAATCTTGATAAACATTCTCATTACTAAAAGAGGTCATAATAAGTGAATAAGCTATGAAAAGGCACATGCTATAAAAATAGGCAATTAGGTACTAAAAAAATTAGTATATTTTATTCCAGTAAGCATGAAACTTATATATATGCAAAGGCTACAATTCTAAACAAAGGAACAAAATAGGCAAATGTCAAGCTCTAATTATAACCAACACATCAAGAATGTAGGTGAATTCATGTGTTAGAAATAAAGGACAGACAAAATTAAAAGGAGACAATGCAAGGATATGAATCAAATGAAGCATCTAATTCAAAAAGCAGCAACGAAAGTTAATGTCATTTAGTATTATGGAGTCAGACACTAATTAAATGTTATTCCCCTCCCCCATTCAGGAACATAGTTATTTTGTTCCATTTATGTGCACCATTAATATAAGTCACATCGGTGGCTTTGACTTTGGAAAAATTAGCCATCGACAATGATGTTCACTGGTTTGCATTTGCCTATTGGCTGTATTGCCAGTATTGTTGTTGTATTTCTAAATATATACATAGAAAGTTAAATTCTTTCTCTCTCTGTCTTACACACACAATTTCAGACTCTGGAGAGGATAGGGACTAATGCTTGATATAAATAAAGAATAATTACATAATAGCCCAGCTGGGAATCAAACACGGGATCCCTGCTTCAAGAAGCCAAAATGCTGACATTCAAAGATGAAGGCAATATTTTTACTTTTTTTTTTCATTATAATATGTTTCTCTTCCATTACAATTCTTTATCAGTTGCGTGTGTTTTCAATTTCCGTAGAGTTATATGATAATTTTAATAAACTGTTAAATAATGCCTTTCCAAAATAAGTTAAGTGTGCGTTCAGTTTTATTGTGTTTTAAACAATGTTTATAAATACGAATTGGATATTCAGACACTCATTTTAATTGGTTCTTACTTGAGAAAACCTGAATGACAAGAGCGATAAACATAAATACTCTTCTTTCTTTATCATGCAGAATATCTTGATTTCTATAATTAAATTTCCAAGGTAGATAAAAACCAGTGCCCATATAAGGGCTGGTTATTAATGACTGGAATAATTTGACAATCTGCAATTAAGGTACTTAGCACTAGATATTTTTCTTAGCAAATATTAACTATCCAACAATAAAACCCTAATTAGGCAGTTTGTGTGTATTAATATCTTAATCTGTCTGCCCATGCATTCAATACAGGACAGTTTTTTGGCACTCCAGCAGTTACTCTCAAGCATAGTAAATTTGATAGTGAAAACGAGAGGAAAATAGCATGTGCATAAAATATGGGTATTTAAGGGAGCAGAATCTGGTTTTAAAAATTCAGTACCTTGGCTGGAACTCAAAACCACAGATCTTAGGCTTTTGGGACCAGTGCTTTACCACTGTACTATGATGGCAATATGACAGAATCCACATTAAACCTTGTTATCTGAATCATATAACCTGAGACAGCTTCAAGGCGAACTCAAATATTATGAAATTAATACATTTCCAACGTATAGCTGATAAGTTTCTCTTTTCCTAAATGCCAAATGTTTGCTTGTTCTTTCTTATCAATGGTACACAACCTGAAAATGCAATAGGCAAGTAACCGGTTATGTCAGTCATTGTCTTCATGGGTGTACCAAGGTAGTGAAAAGGTTAAGCAGGTTCCTGAGATACTTAATTCACCTTTTGTGCAAGGTGGATACAAGAAACTGAAGTAATAGACAAATGTTTAAAGGATGGTTGATATGCTGGCCTTTAAATTCCATACTCTTTCCATGACATCACAAGAAACAACTAAATGATGACCACTTCAAAAAATGACACAGTAATGAAAAATTCAAATCAATAACAACATAAGTCTCGGAAATGGCTGATGCCACATAAAAGTTATTTGAAATAAATTGTGTGTTTTAAGGAGCTCTACATTTTCCATGCAGTAAGTTTTTGTCTTATCTCTTGGTGGTTCCAGTTACAGAAAATTCTTTCTAAACAAACAGGACTTCTTTTCATGTACATATCTTAAATATGTTATTTTAATCAAAATCATTAGCCATTTTTGCAAAAATAAAAAGTAATGAAAAATTGTCTTTGTAAAGGGTAGTTTGAAGTGGATGGATTTTCTTGAAAATCTTTGTCACATCTGAAATTTCAAGTTTGTTATTTATTCAACATTTCGTTTTTGAGTTATGATTCTCTTTCTCACATATACACACACATATCTCTTTCTGAAAAATACTTTTGTTTTGGATTAAGGTGATCTCAAAACATGTCATGTGTGAAATGTAGTTTTAGTAAGATTCTATTTTGCTCACTTGTGGAACTGAGTGTTTCTATATATAAGCTTTCTGTTTAACATAGTATGTTTATGTTATGGGGATTTTGTTTTTGATAATTGAGCTCAAATCCTCGTTATTTATGTAGTATTACGTAGTGCAGAAACCTGGATGTTGCTTTGAAGTGAGGAAACATTAGTGAAATGCAGCATATAAATGGATAGACAAAAAAAGCTATTTTGCTAGTCTGTAAAGAAAGAACAATGAAACTGGTCAGGAAGGAGAAATGAAATTACCTGGGACATTGGATTGGAAGCAACTTCTTGCTAAGAGGTGCACTAGAGTGAAGGGTAAATGAGAAAAAAATGTGGGCAGATGATGATGATGCTAGATGGTAGAATGCTTCATATGCGGGTGACCAAGAGAAAGGTGGAAAAGAGAGAATAATGGAGGAGACTGTTTGCAGTAAGAAATATTTGGGTAGAATACTATGTGACTGATTGATTGGTCAATGGATTATTGTAAAGAAACTAGTAATAATGAGTTCATAATACAAATAAACTGAACAAAATTGCATAATCATTTACCATTTTTCAACATTAGACTGATGATTGCTTAAATTTGGATTACCTGAATTCATGCATACCTTAAGAAAATTATGAAAAATATGAAGTGATATAAAATTATAAGACTTTGTTTATATTTTCAGAATGGCAGCTTATCTCCACAGTTTGTTGAGAACTTCACAGCAAATTACTGGTAAAAAGGTAAGAAAACTGTTTAGCACCATATGCATATATTTGCATGATTCTGACTCCCCACCACCTTCTTATGCATATAAACTTTCCTGTTGCTCTCTTAGGAGCTATATAATCTCAGCTGTTGCAGTAACAAGCTTTAGTATCTTACGGGGCTGATGTCAATTGAATGCAGCAACTGTACCACGGTGACCTGCAATGGTAGAAATAGATTAGCATAACTGACACTGGTTTCAAGGCTTTTTTCAACAGTTGAGTGAAGTGCTAGTTAAAGTGTAGTCCTGTCTTCCTTACTGATTGCAAGACTGGACTTGACAGTGACCATTTTATGCCAAAGACGCAGATCATGTGAATGCGTACTCCACACACAGTCTACTACACTACAGGGTTTTCCATTCCATAACTCCCACATTACTTACTCAGGATTGTTAGTAACATATATGTAATGAGTACTAACCTGTTTAAGTATTTTTGAAAGTGGTGTCCATCTGCGCAAAGACATTCTTGGCATTGTCAGATGAAATTACCATTCACACACGTAAGTTCTTTTTGTGTAATGTTCGTAATTTCTGCTTTTATATTGTCTTTAAGTTCATCTGTGGTGTGGAGATTGTTCCTATAAACTCTATTTTTCAGCGTTTAGCGATCTCATTGTTCTAAATTTATTGACCAAACATCTTACAATGTGTCCACCCAGAACTGGATTATCAGGAAATTCCTGCTGAAATTGTCTATACGCCTGTCTACATGATTCAGTTTTCACGTATGTAGCATACATAAAAATGCGCTGTTCAAGCGTGAATTTGTTGGCAGGCATTTCCATGGACTAATAAGAGAATAACATTCCTAAGGAAATCACACACAGCACATGTATTGTCGAAACACTTCATAGTACGAAAACAAAGCAATAATGACTGAGGCAGCTCACAGCTGATAAATGTACCCTTGATACGTCTTGCGCCGCTGCTGTGCTGTGGCATAATACCGAGGTCACTGGCATCTCATCCAATATGCATATAAGGTGGTTGTGGCCTTGGCATAAAATGAAGGCACTGTATCATCGCACAGCATGCTAAACAAAGCACTGATGTGTGGCATTCAATAATAATAATAGTGTGTTAACAAACTGTATTATATCTGAGTCTCTCTTTAGGATTTTTTAACATATATTCTTCCAAGGCAGACAGACAGCTCAGGCAATGGAAATACCAAATCTGATTTTTAGAACACCGCAGCCGTTGCACATTAGTAAAGCTTGTAACTGTACCATCACACTAAAATATTGGTGTTATGTATGTGCAGTGTTACAGTGAAAAATTGGCAATATATTTAACTAATAAGATTTTTGATCAGTCTGACATCCCATAAACCTGTCTTCCCCTCCTATATTGATGCTCCCAGTAGTCATTTGTAATCCACTACACTACTGGTAACCTAATTGCTCTTTGATAAAGATAATGCAACAGATAAACCACATAGTGACATACATTAGAGTAAACATTGCAAATGAACTGTATTTTATATAGAGGGTTGTTTTGTGGCTTGGTCATGGTCACATGTATGTGTTATTCGCTTGCACTGCAATGACCTCACTACTGTTCCGGTAGCTTACCAGCTGTGAATGATCTGCTGAAGGTTCCACTTATCAGCTGTGAATGTCAACTTTTAGTTGCTGCTTTCTGTTCGTGCTATAAAGATTAGAGTTTGTTCATTCAGCATGTCAAAAGTGAAAGCTTATTCAAACATCTGTGTTTTATGTGAATTACTTTAGAGTATTCTTAATATTGTTGCTGCTCTTGTTATTAGTCCACTGAAATGCCTACTGAAAAATTCACGCTTGAACAGAATTTTTATGTATGGTACATACATAAAAACTGAATCATGTAGACAGGTGTGTGGTCAATTCCCGGAGACATTTCCTTGTATTCCAGTTCCAAGTAGAGATACTGTCAGATGTCTGTTTAATAAGTTTAGGGCAATAGGATTGCTAAACCTAAGGAGCAAAAAAGACATGTTCTAATGGAGGAAAAAAATTGACGAAATTGGTGCATCATTCAAATACTCTCCAAAGAAGTCTAAAGACGTGTTGCATAGCAATTGTGTGTTTCAAAAACCTCTGTTCATACAGCTGCTAAACTTAATTGAAACCCTATAGAGTGACTTATGTTCATGAATTAGTAAGATTGTGACTGCAAGGAATATCAGGAATGTGTCAATGCAGATGGACACTACTTTGAACATCACTTATGACAAGGTTCGTATTCATTATAGTGCATGTTACTATTACTCATGGGTATATAATGCAGGAGTTTTAGAATGAAAAAACACTCTGGTGTAGCAATGTGCAGAGCACGCATACACATGATCTGGTCTGGGCCATGAAATGGCTGCTCTGAAAATCATTAATCAAAGAGAAAATACAGAGGTTTACCTTAAATGAAATGAACTGACGGCAGCTGGGTCTGAAGCATAACAGGTATTGAATGATCTGTCTGTGGTAGTCTAGCTCATGCACTTATGGAAGGTAAAAGCATTTTGAGCTCATTTTAAAGTTGTTGTATGTAGTTATGGGTAATTTTATTTAAAGGTTTGATTGATTGAGTTTGCTTGTATAGTTAGCATAGTATGGGGTCTTAAGATTTATTCAGCCTTTGTCGCCAATTGGTTGTCTGCACATTGCATCAATACTTTAAAGCAAGTTTATTACCAGTGCCTCTGGCAGAGGACTAGTGAAAGTTGAGTGTAATGTTGAAATACAATATTTAAGACACCATCTGAGGTTAACAGTATATGTTTCTGCTGTTATACGAAAATTCTGTATTTTAAAGGGAATTTTGCTGTTTCTAAAATGGCGTGCATTAATTCTGCTTCTGGTTAACTGCCACAACACTCAAAACAGAATCCGACATTCAGATCGAATTCTACTTCCTGCTCTAGTTCTATTACTCATTTGTTTCAGTGAACATGTGAATTGTTCCATTTGTTAAGTTATCTTGAACATATAATTATAAGTGTAAATTCAATGATTTTATGAGAAGTAAATATCTGTGCTTGACATGCTTCACTTCAGGTTGTGTAGAAACGGAAGCAAAATGCATGGTGTGTTACTGTATGTATGCTTCAAGAGATGGGTGGATTTAAATAATCTTAAAACAACTAAACATATTACATGCTTTAAAAGTTCATCTTCCTCTCATGTGGCAACATCTTATTTCACACCAAAATTGTTTTTATTGCTCCCAGTGAATGAAAAGAATTTAATGTGTTGTTGGGCTTTTGAAAATGTTGATCTGGTCACTCTAGATGTGGGTGTGTTTAAAATTGCGGAATCTACTAAATATATAAGGCCCAAGGGATTGTGGAGGGTTAAGTTGTATCAATAATGCTTATGTTAACTGTAGCTATTAACTATTATTATAAATCTTTGTAACAATACATACATATATAACAATTTTAAGCAAGTAAAAGTTTAAATAACATTCATGAGTATTATTGAAAGTATTAATCAATTGCATTGTCAAATTTAATTCTGTGATATACAATGTTATGTCTTGCAAATTGTAACTTTCCTTCCCCTGAAATTCTGTTGCAATATACAAAATATATATCGCTTCTCTATACATTTGAATTAATCAACTTATATAAATGCTCACAAAATAATTCACAATAAGAATGCAGTATAATATAAATTTACCTTTAGTCCTTATTCATCAGTAAATGCTTTATTGGGAATTCTTGCTATTCACCGCAATTAAAAAATTCTCATAATATTAGAGCATACAGATTTTTATCAACAGCCATTACTGCCCCTTTCAACTACTGCACTCATTACCTTCAAATAACATGAAATCCCTTTAAATGATAAAAGTACAGCACCAGTTTAAATTATAATGAATGGCCATAAATAAAATATTGTGTGTGGATGTAGTTGTTCCCTTGATGCTTAAAGTAGCACGCACATAAGGTGGCACCATAGTAACATGAGCCACTCGCATTTGGGAGGTTCTGGGGCTGACAACCTGACCAGAGGTTTTGCAGTTTTCTTAGTTGCTAGGTGAATGCTGGGTTGGATAATTTGATAAGTCCTTGTGGGTGTAAGTCCTCCAAAGAGGAGGGTAATCGGAAGAAGTAGTAGTTAAGATTTTGCTTGTGCTGTTATGTGTTCTTTTTATGTTTTGTATCTGTATTATACATCCAGCCAGTCACTTTACGTTGCTTGTCCCCTTTGCTTAACGCTCTCTTTGGTGCTCTCTTTTTTTCTCCTCTGTGGTTTGCTGACGTGGCATGTGCTTTGGCCGTATGCGAGGAGTGGTGGGATTTCTGTCCGCATTGCAGGGATAGCTCTCTGCCCGGCAACTACTCATGCGGATGGTGGAAGTTTTTGTAATGAATTTTTAAGGAACGTCTTTGTGATTTTCGGTGGATCGACCTTATGTAAAGGTAGGCTTTATTATCAGTTTTATGTCCTGGTAATGGTGAGTGAATTTTGGGGCGGAAAACGTTATGTGTGTTTGAAAATAAGAGTTCGTAAAGTGACTGGCTCTTGGAGTTGTTCATAGGTTTAGTGTGTTTTGTTTCTTTTCCAGTTGAGTTATATTTTCAGTACGTGATTTTCAGTGTATAGTTAGTTTAAAATTTGTGATAAGAGCTTTACACAGTTGTGCAATTTGAAAATGCATATTTTGATTC
The DNA here is from genome assembly GCA_030765065.1 of Deroplatys truncata. Classification (NCBI taxonomy): domain Eukaryota; kingdom Metazoa; phylum Arthropoda; class Insecta; order Mantodea; family Mantidae; genus Deroplatys; species Deroplatys truncata. Next base: position 127,491,014 of record CM060990.1, on the reverse strand, counting down.
ATGAAGGTAAAAAGCATCAGTAGTGTGAAATTTGTGAGAAAAGCTTTTGGCATTTGTCGTCTGAAATTGCATAGTTTGATAAAAGGAGGGCAAGAAGCAATATAAGTAGAAATTTGTGAGTAGAGCTTTACATATTTTGGGCACTTTGAAAATGCATAGTTAATTCAAAATTACAGATATTCTGTTGTGTAAATTATGAGAGCAGTAATTGCAGTTAAAACCCAGTTATGCTGAACTTTGTAACTGAAAACGGTTGGGTTGTAAAGCTATCTACATCTAGCTTAGCTGGACTTTGAAGCTCTCGGTTTCCTGAATTTCATTAAAGTCTGTTTCGGTCTTGTTCAACATTCTTAGCTAGTCTTTGACTAGCTAAACATAATTAAATTTTTTGGTCTGATGTTTATAGTGGCCTTGTTTTATAAACTTTCTAAATTGATTTGGTTTGTTGAATTTTTGGATTTACTTAATTTTGCTGTATTTAAAACTTGCCTTTACTGCTCTGCTCAATTGGTTTTGGTTGCTTTACTCTTTAAGCCATTTTTGTTTTACAGTTATTCTTTTATGGTTGCTTTACGGTTCTGGTTATTAATGTTTGTTTATTATTATCATTAAAGTACCCAAAAACAAACTTATCAATAGTAGTATATTTTTGAGAGTTCTGGTTTCCTTTTGTTTTCCCCTACGGCACTCGTTAGGGCTTCCCTTTTCGTTTGGCCGGGGTTCCCTAACTCAGTCAAACAGCGGAACCATTGCAAATTACTGGTAGCAGAGCGTGGTTAATTGATTTGTCTGTGTTGGTTAGGGAATATTTTGGGGTTTGTTGTTTGCTCTGTATTCTCCGGTTCTCATTTTCTTACTTGTACCATATCCGTAGTATCAAGATGGCGGTATCGGTTAGTAATGTGGACAGATTACGGAAAGGTGAATTGTGGGTAGAGTTGGTTGTACGTGGAGGTCAATGTTCTAGGACAACTGAAGTGGCTATTATGTTGGATGTTTTTCGACAAATTAAGGATGCTCCAATAATTACTGTTTCTATTGATCACGTGATAGTGACTAAGTGTGAGGCCACTTGCTCGTTGGCCTTAGCAGAGATTCAGGATAATTTAATGGATTTTGGGCGCGAGGATTCTCCCTCTAAGGCACAGTTGCTCCGGTGGCAAGTTAGAATTCGGCATTACTTGTTCTATTTAGATTATGTCTTACAGAGATTCCCTACTTTGCAGTCTTGTATAGCGTTGCAAAAGTTAAAGGATCAGTTTAAGGAATTAGCCCATAAGGTGGAGGAAGATTTTGGGACTACACAGAATGACACTGGGGCGTCTCCCTTGTATAATCAAGGATTGTCGGATGTGGTTCAGCCTGCGATTGCGGTATCTGCGTTTCGGCCACTTAGACTCGCTCATCCCCTCCAACAATTCGTGGAGGGCTTTCAGTTAAACGACATTGTTGATGTACCATCGGCTTTACAGTTTCTCTATTTTCTTGTTCGATTGACGCTAATGGCTAAGCGTTCTTTGGTACCCACGGCTCAAGTGATAGAATTATTATCTGTCAAGGTGTCTGGGATAGTTTTGGACCTCTTAATGCGGTGTGCTGGTTTGGCCGAGCCTGTGACTCGCTTTCATTTGGCCCTATTAGGCATGTTCATTCCACGTAGGGAATGCACGAGGATAATGCAAGACGTATATTTTCGTCCTCAGGGTCTAACGGAACCGTTTACAGAATATATGGTTCGGGTTAAGGAAATTGCTTTAGTGTTGGTGCTCCCTGATACGGAAGCGGAAATTTGTGATGTCATTTTATCAGGACTCAATCCAGTCGTCAGGTCGGCTTTGGTTTTAGGACCTCGGCCGTCAAATTTGCAGCAGTTGGAAGCATTGGTACCTAAACTCAATGAAGTTATGCTTGTTGATAGGCTGCGTCTGTCAGAGCCTCCGGGCTCATTAGCAACTCCTAATACCACTGTATCAGCTCCTTCTTCGGCCATTGTTCCGGTTTCTGGTCGTCGGGCCACTATTAAATGCTTTCAGTGTGGTCAGGAAGGCCATGTTCGACGAAATTGTCCCAATAGGAGGACCGTGAATCGGGGTTTTCTTCGTGTTTCTAATCAGGGGCGACAGTTTCGACCTTTATGACGCCAGAAGGTTAAGTCGACCATTTGTTTGTCTCGGCGTATTTGTGGTTATCCGTTTTCGGGTAAACCCTTAGTTCAAGTTTCTCTTGAGAAGTTGCCTTTATTGGCGTTATTAGATTCCGGAAGTTCTGTCTCTTTGATTCAGCTTGATTGGCTTAGGTTAAATTTACCATGTATTATGTCGCGTGCAACCACGTGTCAGTTGGTTTGTTTGATGGTCAATGGTCAGGCCTTTCAAGTTACTCAAAAGGTATCATGTACTATACGTTTCCCACGTTTTACGTGGAAACATAGTTTTTTTGTCGTTCCCAAGCTTCCTTATGCATGTGTCCTAGGTGCCGATTTTATGTCAAGAACTGGGATGGCTATTGATTTTTCCACTAGGCAGATCGCTTTTCATTTTGCTCCCCGGATAAAGTTGGACTTTGTGAGGGATTTTAAACCATCTCGGCCCCCTTTAACTTTGGGAGATATTAATTTGGTAACCCAAAATTGCGCAACTTCTTCTCTGTCTCATTTGTCCCCTGAACAGGCAAAGCAAATAGAGCATTTAGTTGGGGAATTTGATTCATTGTTTACAGATGTTTTAGGGGTCACTCATTTGACTCAATATGAAATTCAGTTAACTGATTCTACTCCGGTCAAGTTATCTCCATATAAGCTCACACCACCGAAGATGGCTATATTAAAAGAGAAAATACAGAAGATGCTTGACCAAGGGGTTATTAGACCATCTACTTCAAATTACAGCAGCCCCATATTTCTAGTACCGAAGGGAGATCAGGATTTTAGACCGGTCATAGATTATCGTCTCTTGAACAAAAGAATCCTTATTGAAAGTACCCCTTTGCCCGATTTGCATACAGCTGCTCATCATTTTTCGAAGGCTCGCGTTTTTACGACCCTGGATTTGAACAATGCTTATCATCAGATTCCTTTGGCTGAACATTCCAAGCATCTAACAGCTTTCGCTACCCCCTGGCGCCTTTATGAATTCAATAGGGTCCCATTTGGTTTGGCTACGGGCGCGCAAGTCCTCACTCGTTTGCTGGATAATTTGTTTTCGGACATAAAATTTAAATATTTGTACCATTACTTAGATGATCTTGTAGTATATTCCGAGGATTTTGACTCACATCTTGTTCATTTACGTGAGGTCTTTCGTCGCCTACAGAGCGCCGGGTTATCAGTTAAGCAGTCTAAAGTTCATTTTGCTACCTCTCAAATATCATTTTTGGGCCATATGGTTTCCCCTTCTGGTATTACCATAGACCCAGATCGCACTAAGGCTATTAGAAATTTTCCGGCACCCAAGAATAAGCGTGAGGTGGCTCGATTTTTGGGAATGGTTAACTTCTTCTCTAAATTTATTTCAAATTTTTCTACTCGGGCGGAACCTCTTAATTGCTTACGTAGGAAAGGGGTTACTTTTGCGTGGGCCGAGGAGCAGGAAGCGGCATTTGTTGATCTAAAAGAGGCTATTTCAAACCCTCCTGTCTTGGCTTTTCCAGATTTTGCTATGCCCTTTATTTTACAGACGGATGCTAGTGCTAGCGCGCTAGCGGCTGTTTTGTTGCAGGAATTTCCTGAAGGTCGTCGTCCCATTTATTATAGTTCGCGTACTTTATCTCCTGAAGAACGTAAATTTTCTACATATGAATTAGAAACCTTAGCGGTGCTTTTTGGATTGGAGAAGTATAGGGTGTACTTAGAACATGTGCATTTCTTTTTAGAGTGCGATAACCAGGCTTTAACGTGGGCGTTAGCTGTCCCAAGGAAGACAGGTCGTCTTGCGCGTTGGGGTGTCCGGATAGGTGCCTTTAAGTTTACTCCTTCCTTTATCAGAGGTTCAGAAAATTGTATTGCGGATGCTCTTACCCGGGTATTTTCCGAACCTACTGAGGAGTGTGTTTATTTCGAGACTTTGGATGCTCCTGCGGATACTCAGATTGAGAGCTTCTCATTTTCGGCATTTCCTGAAATGTTTGTCAGTATACCTGAACTTCAACTTACCGATTCTGGGTTGGCCTCAATTATTGAGCAAATTAAATCAGGAGTTTCACTGCAGGATTATAAGATTCATGAGGGTGTTTTGATGGGAAGAGCTAGTTTTGATCGGCGTTATAAAGTCATAGTTCCGAAGGCAGCTATTCCCATGATTCTCAGTTATTTTCACGATTCTCCTTTCGGGGGTCATTTAGGCATTGCCAAAACCAGAAATCGAATTCGTGAACAGTTTATGTGGCGGGGCATGGATTTCGATGTAAGAAAGCATGTTAAGTCTTGCCGCATTTGCGCATTGTCCAAACCCGCGCAGGCTACAAATTGGGGATATTTGGCTTCGGAGGTTCCCTCCGCGCCCATGGAAAAACTATTTGTAGATTTTATCGGACCGTTCCCTCGTTCTATTCAGGGAAATATTTTTGCATTGGTGCTTACTGATGCTTTCTCAAAGTTCGTATGGATTTCACCTCTGAGTGCTGCTACTGCTCGCCTTGCTATTCGGGAACTTGGAACAATATTTGGATCTTTTGGTGCTCCTCAATATCTGGTCTCTGACAACGGTTCGCAATTTAAGTCGCGTCTCTTTCGTTCCTTTTGTTTTGATTGGGGTATTAAGCATTTTACTACTACCCCTTATTACCCTAACCCCTCATTAGCGGAACGGGTCAACCGTAACCTTAAGTCCGCTTTAATTGCTTATCATCACCAGCAGCACAATTGCTGGGATAAATACTTGAAGCAACTTCAGTTTGCTTTCAATTCTGCGAGACATGAGGTTCATAAGACGACGCCGTTTTCATTGTTATTTGCCTACCAACCTGCGTCTCCTTTGGCTAATTTGTGGGCGTTAAATGATTTATTACCGGCTGACAATTCTCCGCATACCATTCGTACTAATTGGAAGGCTGCCTTGAATAATCTGCGTAGAGGCCACTCTATGAGAAAGCAGCGATACGATGCGTCCCGTCGTCCCTCCCCATTCAAAGTGGGAGATGTTGTTATGTGCCGTAACTATCCTCAGTCCTCGAAAGCAGATGCGTTTGCCGCCAAGTTAGCTCCCCGCTATCTTGGCCCGTTTAAGATTCTCAGAATTTATAAGGGGGTGTCTGTTCTTTTGCAAGAATTGTCTTCTTCCTGCAGGCGCCGCGCTCACCTGTCTCAGCTTAAATTGTATAACTCGGGGTAGCAAGTGAGTCACTTGGCATTGTCCTGATGATGGGTGACTCACTTTCAGGAATTAGCGATCCTGCCCCATGCGAGCTCTTGATTTGTCCCATTCCCTTAACCGGGATAAATCCTGTCCCATTCCTCTCCCAATCATCCTTTCTTATCCCTTCCATATTCATGAAAGCTCCCAATTATACTTTCCTTTCCCCCTACAGTAATGGTATCTTTTCGGATGTTAGCATATAGAACTCCAGTGATTTGTCTTCAGATCTTTGACACATGAGAATATCACTATTGCATACTTGCCAACTTTTACAGTTTGCCCGTAAAATGTATGGTTATGTCCGTGTGCTAGGGCTATTCAAGAGTCAGTCACTTGCGAGTTCCTGAATATTTTGGAGGAATTTATGATTTCCTTTTCAAGTCAGTGTGCAAGATAAATATGGTAACATGTATGGTTACCTAATTCTGAAAGTTTTGCCTCATTTCCATTCGCCCTTGCTGGGATATTTAGCTGTTGCGCAGAGCCTACCTTTGCTGTTGATCCTGTTATTTTGAGTGACCTTTTGTGTTCCTATAAATTTGGCTCGAATTTAATATCCTTTGTTCTTTTTTTAATTTTTGGGGGTAATATTTTAAATTATAATTATATATATTTATAAGGTCACTTAATTTCAGTGGGTGTCAGCTTAATTAAATTGTTCTTATTGGGAAAATTTTCATGCTTCCACACCGGTGATGCCCTGCCGGTATGCCCTGTTCACCTGCCTCTCCCCAGTTATAGTTTGTGTGGGGTCGGGGCAAGTGAATTATTATTTTGTTGTACATAGTTGTTATATAGTGCATTATGTCTCATAGCTGTTTCATTGCATACCATGTTTAATTCTTGTTCTATAATTGTAATGCTATACTTGTCTAATTTAAAAATGCACATGGTTTATTGTGAAATTCAGTATTTATATGTCTATAAAATTATAATTGATTGAGGATGATTTAGTTTGTATAAGTAAGTTTATATTTTGCTTTGTGAGCCCCCTCTGCTGCTTTGTTTTATTATGTTTCAAATTCTTATCCTTCTCGGCTACCATCCCTTTTTCCTTCCTCGTGCTACTCTGTGGGGACACGTTCTGGACCTTCTGAGTTGCGATGTGCTGACTGCTGTGCAAGTTTCTTCTGCTCTCGTGGTGTGTGCAGCCGGGTGGTCCTACGTGGGAATTTCACCGTCGGACGCTATTTGGTGGTTTAAAATACTGAAGCCTGTGCCTCTTCTTCCGGATCCTGACAACTTTATACATGTTTTGGCCCGCTTCAGTTTCTGCCTTAGCGTTAACCGTCTGCAGTGTCGACGTTATTCGTAAAGAAAAATCTATACTCCTGGTTAGCGGCTTGTCCGCTTAATATTGCTGCCAAAATTATGATGCAAATTTTCGCCTGTGACTGTTCCTGGGAGTTATATACTTAAGTTTTTCATCACCTTGGATGGCTGCCCGGTTGCTACGTCGTGGGATATATACTGTTGGGGTTTGCTTGCCTCAATTATGGTCTTCTCCTTGTGTGTTCAGTGTCAGCTACTGAAGTTTGCGGACTGTATGTGTGGAGTTACCTTCTTCGTCTACTTACAGTGTAGCATGTTCCTTCTGTTTTCCTAGTTGTTTCCCCTTTTGGCTACTTATTGTTCCCTTTCCTCGAGTTCCTATAAATGGTTATTTTTTTTCTTCTCGCAAGCTCGCAGATTGGGGGGGGGCTATTGTGCTGTTATGTGTTCTTTTTATGTTTTGTATCTGTATTATACATCCAGCCAGTCACTTTACGTTGCTTGTCCCCTTTGCTTAACGCTCTCTTTGGTGCTCTCTTTTTTTCTCCTCTGTGGTTTGCTGACGTGGCATGTGCTTTGGCCGTATGCGAGGAGTGGTGGGATTTCTGTCCGCATTGCAGGGATAGCTCTCTGCCCGGCAACTACTCATGCGGATGGTGGAAGTTTTTGTAATGAATTTTTAAGGAACGTCTTTGTGATTTTCGGTGGATCGACCTTATGTAAAGGTAGGCTTTATTATCAGTTTTATGTCCTGGTAATGGTGAGTGAATTTTGGGGCGGAAAACGTTATGTGTGTTTGAAAATAAGAGTTCGTAAAGTGACTGGCTCTTGGAGTTGTTCATAGGTTTAGTGTGTTTTGTTTCTTTTCCAGTTGAGTTATATTTTCAGTACGTGATTTTCAGTGTATAGTTAGTTTAAAATTTGTGATAAGAGCTTTACACAGTTGTGCAATTTGAAAATGCATATTTTGATTCATGAAGGTAAAAAGCATCAGTAGTGTGAAATTTGTGAGAAAAGCTTTTGGCATTTGTCGTCTGAAATTGCATAGTTTGATAAAAGGAGGGCAAGAAGCAATATAAGTAGAAATTTGTGAGTAGAGCTTTACATATTTTGGGCACTTTGAAAATGCATAGTTAATTCAAAATTACAGATATTCTGTTGTGTAAATTATGAGAGCAGTAATTGCAGTTAAAACCCAGTTATGCTGAACCCATTTATGCTGAACTTTGTAACTGAAAACGGTTGGGTTGTAAAGCTATCTACATCTAGCTTAGCTGGACTTTGAAGCTCTCGGTTTCCTGAATTTCATTAAAGTCTGTTTCGGTCTTGTTCAACATTCTTAGCTAGTCTTTGACTAGCTAAACATAATTAAATTTTTTGGTCTGATGTTTATAGTGGCCTTGTTTTATAAACTTTCTAAATTGATTTGGTTTGTTGAATTTTTGGATTTACTTAATTTTGCTGTATTTAAAACTTGCCTTTACTGCTCTGCTCAATTGGTTTTGGTTGCTTTACTCTTTAAGCCATTTTTGTTTTACAGTTATTCTTTTATGGTTGCTTTACGGTTCTGGTTATTAATGTTTGTTTATTATTATCATTAAAGTACCCAAAAACAAACTTATCAATAGTAGTATATTTTTGAGAGTTCTGGTTTCCTTTTGTTTTCCCCTACGGCACTCGTTAGGGCTTCCCTTTTCGTTTGGCCGGGGTTCCCTAACTCAGTCAAACAGCGGAACCATTGCATGCTAACAGTTTAATAATGTGCCTTAACGTGCACCTTGTTTACCATGAAACCAACACATGATACCTGTAACCCTTACTTCATTTGTCTTCTTTTACTACAGCTATCAGTTGGAAAATGCCTTATGCTAATGATTATCTGCTCTAATATTGTGGAAAGAATTTGTTGGATTTGGTGAAATGAATAGAGGACGTACCTCAGGTAATAATGTGGAATTTCTATGAATATTTACTACAATTTCAGACTCCGTAAAATAGGCAGCCTCAACTCACAGAAAAATGGGCAGTGGGTATGGTAAGCATATTCTGTGCTAGCAAGTGGGCATTGTGTCACAGTTGTTTGTTCAAGTGCAGCAGTAGCAGTAGTCTAGTGTGCAGCGTCGTCTTGTGGATTATAGGAATGGCAACTTCTTAAAGTGTGGCTACCTCTCTAGCCCTTATCCCCATTCCCCATACACTTCTCTCTGTTTATAGTATATGTTTATAGACAAAATGGTGCAACAACATGTTTAGTGTGCAGCATGGTTGTTGAAACAATTAAAAAGTATAACTTAAAATGACACTATGCTACTCATAGCAGTGAAAACGATGGTTATAAAGGAGTGGAACGTTATATGACGATAGAGTAGCTCAAAGACATTATGACTACTGAAAATGATCAGGACCATAAAAATCAGCCAATCGGCTGATGATCGGGAAATGGAGTCCTTTCTTCACAAAACAAGCCTGATTGATTTTTACCTAAAGTTTCCTCAGTTCAAATTTCCACGACTACACAGACACACTACTTGCATATTAGTATGTTTGGATATACTTACCTGTGTGAGCAGGTTTTTACATTCTGTACCACGTACATAGTAGGTAGGAAAGGTATTGCATTCCACCCAAAATATTGGTATCAAGGTTTCACCAGAAATACATGTTTTGAGTCCCCCTGAATCCAAAAAGGAGCATTTTTAGAAAAGGGTGTGTCCCCCACCCCAAACTACCCTTTACATTTATAATTTTTCGAAAGATTTTCTACAAACTGGCTCTAATGATTTAGATTAAAATACCATATATTAAATATATTTACATGACAAATAAAATGTATTATTTCCAATTTTCTGCAAATAGCCTGTGAAGTCCTTGTTTTTTGTATAATCTTGTATAACTGGTAAACGTTAAGTGATAAGACGAAAACGTACTCTACAAAAAGTGTAGATCTCTTTAAAGCACACAATTTATTTCAAATAACTTTTTTGTGGCATCAGCCATTTCCAAGATATCATTATTAATGGTTCAGTTTATTCAATACTTTGTCATTCTTTTCAAATCCCATAGATTTTCAGTTGTTTCTTACAATGTCATGGAAAGAGTATGGAATTTTAAGGCCAGTATATAGCGTCCAGTTCTTAAACATGCGACTGTTGCTACCTGGTTACATAAGCCAGTTATCCGACAACAGTTTGAAGTGTAGTGTTCGGCTTTGTTCAACAAAGACAATTACTCAAAATATTGCAAAGATAATTAGGGGGAAAAGGGTACAAAAACCTTGATGTCTGAATCAAGAATGAATACAATTGTAAATATTAAACGTAGTACTGGTATATAAGTGGCAGAAGAGGTAAGAAATGGAATGTTAATTTGCTCTATTAAGCACCCAGTTGAATGTAATACCAAATATTATTTGTTTCTCTATATGCACAGTCAGTATTGTAAATAAAAGTTCAAACCTTATGATATTGCAAATCATACAGTTATGCCGCTACTGCCTTTCTTTCCACCTGTGGTGACCTTCGGTTCTGCCTGCTTCCAGGCGCATGGGCATCGGGCTAAAAGATGTGATGCCACAGTGCATTGAGTTGAGACTGCCTGTCTTAAATTGTACACATTAGGTAGGGTGACCGGATTATCAGAGGCAGAAAGCAGGACGCATATGTTGACAGTTTTACAACTTTTTGGTCTTACTTAAACTTTTTTTAATGAACAGTCACTTTTAGTACTTCTTGTAATTAATTTTAATAATAAAGAAATTACAAAACTTAAGTTAATTATGTAACAGGATTTTAAAAAATGCAATTCATGAAACATTGTTATAAATATGTATTGTACTAACAAGAGCAATGAAGCTAATTGAGATTATTATGTTATCATAAACTCTATCAAGAAATTGCCTTTTGCAAACATTTTACCCATCTTTGCAAGTTTCATACTTTTCATTTGAATGTAGAGCTCACAACAATTTATGATTTTGAATAATCGTATCGTAGAAGGATTCACTACATGTGCAACCAAAGTTGCATGTAGTTATTATAAGATGTTTCAGAGTTTCTGTTTTTAGTTGAGGTTTATCATTTGTTCACAAATGATTCATTATTGAGAACACTCTTTCAGTCAGTGCATTTGTTGCAAAAGACCTAAATTCAACATTACACATATTGGAAAAGGGAATGCATTTATCATTAAAATGTTGTTCAACAATGGCACTGGGGATTAATTGATCTGCATCATTTTCCCTCTGGCTTCCCAATATAAAGTCTTCATTTAAATGTTTGAATATCTCAACCCACCTTAAATCCACTCTCACATTAATATTGTTCCATTCCTGAATTTTATCACTGGTGACATACATTTGCAACTTCATTGATTCAATAGGAATCATTGATTTGGATACGTGTACTGCTATTGATGTAGTTTAAGCTGTTTTGAACACTGTCCAACTCAATGAATCAAGCCTTACCCAATCCAAAACAACTTCGGTGAATGGAGAAGACCATTGATCTATTTATTCAATACATAGGTGTATTCAATACACGAATAAAAGGAAGAAGCACTTCTCTTAAAACCTGATGGATATACCAATCCATTTTCTCCGATAGCTTTTGAGTTTTTATATTACTATAAGTGATAAAAAAAAATTTGCTCTGTCAAATAATTTCTGCGTAAGCCCTGTAATTAGTGCTGAACCCTCTACCATAGAAAAATATTGCCCTTCAACCAAACAAATATATTCATTAAAAACTGCTTCCTGGCTTTGTAAAAAATGGAGCTATACTTCAAATGAGGGGTTTTCAAAAAACATTTTGATGACAGTAAGACACTTGTCTTGTGACTGGAAATATGATTTCAAGACTGGGAAAATGTCAATTACACGTTCTATGGCTGGTAGTAAAGAAAGCCATCTAGTTTCATTGTAAAAAAGGAGTTTTCATAGTCTACTTCCACAAACTTGCAGAATTCATGCAATTTAGCTTCTCACACTGTGTATATATAAAAGTTTGAATGTATTTTTTCCATTACACTCTTTACACAAGCTGGCAGACAGTCAATAGCAGTTTGTTGCAGTTATTCACTATGTGTGCAGAACAACCTACATCTTATAACTGATTTGTTTATAGAATTTTGAATTATATCATGTACATTGTTTTTGCCTCTTCTAGCTGTTCCACCAAAGTTACAATTCGTATTGCCAGCACACAAACCCACAATCTTACTTTCAGTTTTATAGTCACTTAGTGTCTGCAGAATGTAAGATAACAATGTCCGATGTTTCGCCACATTTGTCTTGGAAATCAAGTATGTACTTTAGCTTGTACTCCATCCACAGGGATAAAATAGCACACTAACAATGGAAAAACTTAAGTGGATTTATGATTTGAAGAATCTGTATAAATTGTCCAACAATTTACCTCTTTAAATCATCCTTTAGCTGTGAAGTTGCAAAAGGGCTAGTCACATTTGTTACAATTGCTTCAGATTTGGTTCTTGCACATGAATAAGCTCTCTTTAACAAGCTTTGGAATAAAATGATTGATTACGCTGCACTGTGTGCAATGCAAAGCAGGCTTCTGCTGCGGCCAATTTAATTTCTTTAGGACCAAAATTTTTATTTTGGAAATGTTGAAATTCTTACACTGGAAGCAGCTGCAGTATCAGCTGATTTGTGCTTTGCAGTTTGCAGATGTGTTATTTCAGATTTCCTGCCATTTGCAATTGAAAACACAGATGAACATTTATGACAATGTACATCATTTTTCCCTCTCTTCATGAACAGATATAGAATCTGTAATTCGGAATTAAAAATGCACTTCCTCTTCAGAGGCATCTTAAAACAGGAAAACACTTATATACTTTGAAGCTATGAAACTTATAATGAATGTTTAATTAGGAATGAGTCACACTATTTTTACACAACCTTCACTTATCAAGTTAATAAAACTGGAACATTTCCAAGGGCATTTGTCATCATCAGCAGTTGCTCGTTCCTAATTCAGCATGAAGAAAACTTCACTGTTTGTAGTGCTTCTGTTTTTAATGAATTATTGCAAAGGCGTAAGACCTTCCTGGTACTCACATGTGTTCACAGTACAATGCCACAATTTCCAAGACAAAGACTAGAGCTCTTCCAACCAATAACAATACTACTGGCTACTGATGACAGTCTGAGAGCCCACAATACCTACTGGAATTAGCGTTTTCAAAGCTTCTTCCCAGTAAACTATGTTGCACAGATGTAGAAGGCAGGACATTTCCTACTTTTATTTGTTCCTTCGCATCTAGCAGGACAGGACGTAAAAAAAAGGACATCTGGTCACCCTAAAATAGGCCAACAAAACTTCATTGGATGTTATTCACAAAATCCCAAAAAATATATAATTTGATTGCTGTCTTCAAAAATAATGCTTTACTAAAAGCTCATTATAAGCTCAAGGTGGGATATAATCAACAGAATATCTCTGACACTGCTCAGTGGACTTATTCTGAGTGATAGTGCCTAAAATAGTGTCAGCCACAGGAGGTTGAATATATGCATGCAACGTCTTTAAAACATTAATAGAAGATAGATGAGATGACTGAACACATTCTTACTGCTTCACTTACCCAAAATGTTATGGACATGTTTCACAGACTGTTGTCTGCATGTCAGTTCATTGCCAACTGCCAGCATTGGATAAGTTTTCAGCACAGGAACTCCTGAGCGCTTTCAGTTGAACCTGATGAAATAGAAAATCCTGTCCTCAGGGTTGTCTAAAGTTCATGACGTATAACTTCTTTATAAAGATCTTCTCCCATATGCTGAGGTGGATGGCCTTATTTACTGGTTTTAGAATTTAATTTCCTGCTGATCTCTTATTTTCTGTCCCAGAAATGTGCTGATATGGCTGATTTATCTATATGCTTATTGAAAATGTGTTTGAAATGCTCTTTTTAACAAGTTTCCAGATTTCTCTTAGTCTTCCCAATGTATACCTCACTGCAATCCAATCAATCAATCTATCTTGTATATGTCAGGTCCAGAGGAATACTGTCTACTTTGTTTAACTTAATTAATTCCTGATGCTGAATCTGTTGTATAGCACCAATGAGATGTTATAACCATTGAAGATGGTTCAAAACTTATTCATTGCCAAAGGGTTGTAAATAAACCTTTTATAATCTATCTTAGCTCTCATAAATATTAAATACAGAAGCACTATTAACTGTGAAGTTATTTTCATTTTAATGTTTTTAAAATATGAATGAATCAGTGTTCACAATTAAAACTTATGTAAAGCTGTAAAATTTTGGAACATTTTCGAAGACATTTGCCTTCATCCTCAGCATGGTAGCGACTAGGGATGGGCTCTCGATACTCGGTGGTATCGAAGTATGTCTAATACTTTGAGATAAACCTTATACTTTTAAAAATTTTAAGTTATGCATTATTGAAAGTTGTTGCATTTAACTTTATGGTAGATAAGAAATGAATGGAATCGAGACTTCACATTACTACCTCGCACATGTCCTCGAAAGCATTGTCGGTCTATAGTTCTTGATAGACCTTGACTGTGTTTCCTGTGGGTGAAACAATGTAACATTCCATAGACACTGATGTCTGAATGAAAATATGCAAAACAATGGTGGAAGGAGTAGAGATACTCATTTAACATGTAGCATTTGCTGAATTGTGAATGAGATGATTTAGCTGATGCACTAAATCACATTTCTGTAATAGCATGGCTTGGTCACTCACTCTCTTACATTTGCCTACTCTGATGACCACAAGCTGTGAATCCAGCAGAAACAAATCCGAACTTAAGACACGAGATATTACAGTGCGTGGAAATATTTGTTCTTTCCTTCCATATGTTAGTTTGAGTTTACGCAAGTCAAGATTATTGAGATAAAAAAGTTGCTGCCAATTAGAGAATGTCAAACAGTAACAGTTTCGGAATTAGCATACAGTACAAAACTGATTACTGTGTTTATACACAGAAAACTACTAATAAGAACATAATTCAGTGAACAAGCTATCACCTTTACAGTATTTTATAAAGTGAGTAACGAGTATCGAGAAATAGTGGTATCGTCCCATCACTAGTGGCAACAAATAGTTGTTCTCTCAGCCTGAACATCCCACTGCTCCCATCTGGAGATAAACTTAATGACATTGCCTACTGGCAGAATCTCAAAATTAAACAGTCCCTTGGGATTTTTAAAAATGAAGAACTTTTTCCATGTGATGAGTTTTAGTGTGTTCGTCAAAGGTTTTAATAATTGACAAATCAGCACTAGCATACCAGTTTTGGACAGACAATCATAATATTGAAAAAGAAATTAAATTATTAAAACTCTTGACGACTACATTAGAGTTCATCAGATGGGAAAAGAAGCTTTCCAACATTTTACAAATTGACATAAGTTAAGTTTTTAAGTGTGAACATTGACTGGTTCATATTTGAAAAAAAATTTAAGTATCTTAGTTCTGTTTGGGGGATGTGTAGTATTTTCTTATCTATGAGTTATCTGCTAAAGCCATTGTTTTCCGTACATGAAGTATTTGATTATGTTTGAGTTCATATTCAGTTTACTCCAAAGTGAGGTTCACTAATCTGTGAATCATAGTATTGCAAACTGCTACTTTTTGCTTTCTTGGATTGAAACTGTTGACTTTTATGTAATTATCTGAGAGCATATCTTTCTTGTGTATTCTGGGTTTGAGAGAATTACCATCTCTGATAATTTTGAGATCCAGAAAGGTATCATTGTGTTTTTCTATTTCAGTGCTGAAATTTATAGAAGGTTTTTGAGCATCATCTTGATGCAGATAATTCTTTCTCTCCACGTTTAGGCGCAATATGATGCAGCCACGCTCCGTCCTCCAACAATGAAGCAATACCTTTGCCTCACGGTTGCTGCTTGTCTCCTCCCAGTTGGATCTTCTTTTGCCACGGCTGCTCCAGCATGAAACCTTAACCTCAGGGTATGCGTGGGTGTGTACAGAGAAACACACAAATGCTGTCTTGGAACACTTTTATTCACTATTTTAAATAATACTGCGGTTTGCCGGTCACTATTAAATGCATACGAAGTTACTTTATCTTTACCAAGACCGAAGAATTATTAACTGCGGCTAAGCGTTCTACCCTCTAGCATGTTCGCCGCCAATGTTCACAACTCGACGAGAATGGCGTCCCATCCTCGGTAGGCACTCAGGACAGACTGATCTACCCACGCTAATACAAGGCAAACCAACGCCTAAACTTCCCCTCTCTCCCCTCAAACTTAGCGTCATGAAGCTTAGTGCAGCTGTACTCGGCTGGTTACCAGGAAAAACTTGCTTCAATGGTATTTACCCTTTCTACCTGAGGCTGGTCCCTAATTAACAAAACTGTGCCTGTCTTGTCTTTCTGTCGCTTTTACAGTCAACAATTTTCACAATGCTTCTCCTTTTTATACATGCACTGATTTTAAATATATTATTACTTATTTTATATCACTATCCTTCTCAGATTAATATGATAATTATTGCCTTTATAATTCCGGCTTCAAATGCCCCCATATACATTTCATATTATACAATAATATTACAATGTGTATGTCTTGCCCGAAACAATTTCCTCTCAGTAATTTCGTGATCGATCGGCAAACCTTGAATTGGTACATGATTCTTTTACAATTCGTTCACATATAAATTTCTTTACACTGTTTACAATTATGTTCCTTCAACAATTATGTTGGTCATACATATGCCTTGCCCATCACATGATTCACCTGAACCATTATTATACAAAATTTACATTCACTAACATCATCATTTAAATTAAACATTATTATACAAAATTTACACTCAATAACTTACAGTATTCGAATTTAAACAATTATTATATTTTGTTTTCTGTTATTCTAATTGGAGTAGTTTGTTTTTTCTTTTTTTTGTTTTGTTTTGTTTTTGTTTCTTGAGAATATTATTCTCTTTCTCACTTCACTTTCACATTGTTCACTGATCACTTTCACTTCACTGTTTCTCTTATATTTATCTTACAATTTTCATAACCTAATGACATTTCTACATTCATATTAATATTTCTCAGAAAATTCACACCGTTTGTATTTTATCAGGAACATTCAATGATTTTCTATAAGGTCTCATAAGTTGTTTGTGCCATTTACCAATAGATTTATTAGTTTTTACATCTACTAACTCAAAAATATGTTCCCCAAATTTAGCAGTAATAATTACCGAACCTTTATATAAGAGCTCTAATCTATGATTTCTTCCTTTTAATGCGCTGGATAATTTGTGATCTCTGGCAAGCACAAGGTCTCCTATTTTCGGTTCCCACTTATGCTTTTGTTTCTTTACTTTAGATTTCCTTTTTTCTGCTTTTTCTTTTAACCTGTCAACAACAATTTTAGCCCTTTGTTCTTCAGATAATGGTGATTGGTTTCCTTCAATCGTTTTTGGTATTCCTTTAAAAATAGATTCAGGTTCAATTCCTTGCATTGACTGTATTGGTGCAAATCCTGTCGTCGTATTGATGGTGTTATTTATTATCTTTTCTATCACATTACAATACCTTACCCAATTTCTGTGATTATTATGAGTCAGTACACGAAAATAGATTCCAATGTCCTTCAATATGCATTCTGCGGGATTCCCAGATGGAAAATAAGAGGAACAATGATAGAGTTTTATATTCTGATTCTTTAAAGTTTCCCTGAAGACCTTACTGCTATGTGTAGTAGCATTATCAGTCAAAACTGCTTCTATGTTTCCATATTTTGGAACATAATCGATAACAATCTTGCCCACGCAAGTTTTGCTTGTGATATTTCTTACTGGGTATATTTTCACAAATTTAGAAAATACATCGTACAACACAAAAATATATCTGCATCCATATTGTCCTTGAGGCATTTCTCCGTGTGCATCTGCAGTAACTAAGGCATTCTTTCTTTCCCTGATAATGATTTGCGGTTCCGTATTGTATTTTACATTAAAATTTCCCATAATTCCTTCTTTTGTTTCTCATTCAGTCTACTAGCCTGGTTCACCTTATTTTTCAACAAATTTTCTATTTCGACACAGTCATCCACTTTATCGTACTTAGTTGCATTCTTATCACTCAAGCCTAATCTGGGGTTTTCTTGGGGTTTCTCTTCGCCGTTATTAATACAAAATTTCTCCTGTTCTCCGTAGATTATATTTCCTTCATTAATTTCATGGCAATCCTCTAACCTTACTTCGGCTAATTTCATAGCTCCAATGTTAACTTCCACAAAGAATGTTTCCCCTTTTATTTCTTCCTCTACTTGATCCCGGGCAATTATTCCTGAACTGCTGTCCTCCAACAATGGTAGGATTATTGTGTCTTGTTCTGTTTCAAGCTTCAAAATTTTGTTTTCAAAATCTATAATGGAGTTCCATGCGTATAGACTATCACAACCTATTATTATGTCTGTTACAAGCCTAGGTACTATTAAAAATAACATCTCAATAATTTGCTTTCCGATTTCAATATTCATCATAGCCTGAAATCTTACTCTTTCTTTTCTTTTGCCCACTGCTACTGAACAATATATCCCATGTACTGGTAAAGACATTAATTTTAAACCACTGTTTATTAATTCTTCATAAAAGTTTTGTGAACAAACTGTAGTGTTGGCGCCGGTGTCTATTATTGCACGAAATTGTTTGCCATTAATGCCAATATTTATCCTTGGTGGATCATTTAAGACTTCGCTTTCTTCTGGCCTATCTCTCCCTTGCTGATGTTTCTCTATCATTAGTTGCCTTCCATTATTCCTGCTTTTCGTGTACCGCTCATTATAGGAATTGTTGTTCCCAATCTTCACTGATGGCGAAGTTGATTGGATTTGGAGTTTTCCGACACTTTACTAATTGCTCCTGTCCCAATATCGTTATGCGAATGTCCTGTTTTCGTTTCATGACGGTAATTATTTCCCATTATTTGTCTTGTAGAGTTTATTGCGTCAATCCTATCTTCTTGAACTGGTGAATTCCTCCCACTTCTACTTCTCGCCTCCTGTCTTGGGGAACTTGATCTATAGCTATTTTCATAGTTATTGCTACAATGATCTCCAGAATAACGTCTGTTTCTAGGATACCTTTCCATTCTATCATAATTACATCTGTGAGTATGTACATAATTTATCTGTGTGTTCCATCTTCGGTAGTTTTCGCCTCTTCCCCTATAATTATTTTCAAAGTTATTTCTCCTTCTGTTATCATTGTAGTTATTTTTCGGTACAGGCCCATGGTATCTATCTCTCACATCAAAATTTCTATCATTTCCTGGATATGTCCCCTGCCCGAAAAATTTTGTAGCACTTCTTTCTTTCTGTGTGAAATTCCTATCCTTAAGCACGCCATCTTGATTTCTCTTCCTTTCCAAAGCGATCAACAAATCTATCATGGCTGCTGTTGTAACCGGTTTTGCAATAATTATGTAGTTTTGTATTGTCTCCGGAAAGTGCACGGTTACTAGATTTATTAATTCATTTTCTCCCATCGGTGGATCTAGCATCTTAGATTTTCTTGCCACTACCATGAAATAATTCACCATAGATTGGTCCTTACGGGAATCGTACTTGCCATTACTGAGTTCTAGTCGGATATTCACTTGCCTGCTTGCACCCCAATATCTGTTCAGAAATAGCTCTTTAAAGGCCCCATAATTGTTATCTAGCCCTACAGATAATTCCAGCCAATTGAAAGCATTACCTTTAAAACATTTTCGTACTACAGTCATCTTGTATTCCTCTGGTATACCCTTAACATTAAAATATTCCTGCATGCTATTTATGAATGCTTTCGGATTATCTGATTCTTCGTCTTCAAAAATTGGTGGTGAAATTTCACTGAGAACATGGTTCGGCCATTGAAAAGGGGGACCGCCATTCCTATTTAAATTTGTATTATTACTGTTGCTGGAGGTACTTGGACCTAAATTCAGCATTGGAAGGTCAGCTGACGCATTCGGCGCTGCATCGTTCCTTACTGTTGCACTGCTTACATTGCTACATGCTGAACTACCAATATTGTCTGATATACATACTTTTTCTAATCCTTCCTTAAGTCTTATCATTTACATCATCTATTCCTACAGCAAGTCTCCTACTTTCTCTTTCAGACTGTTCTAACCTGTTTCTGTATATTTCTAATTCTTTGCTAGTAGCTTCCCTTTCTCTAACTAATTCTTGACTTAATTCTTCCCTTAATTTTCTGTTTTCTTTTTCTACCTTTTCACTAATCTCTTGTCTTACAATTTTGACTTCTTCTCTAATCTGTTCTTGCTTTTCCCTAACCTCAATTCTCACATTTTCTATTTCATTTCTAGCCTCCTCCTTGAACTTTTCTAACACTTTCTGCTGGTTCTCAATTTTATTCTGAATTTCAGTTAAGTTGCTTGTTAAATCCTCCCTTAAACTCCTTAATTCTTTCTGACCCTGTTCTATTTTTCCTGTTAATTCTTCTCTCAAGCTTTCTGTTAAACCCCGGTTAGCTTTCATCTCATCCCTTAAATCTTTCTTTAAACTTTGATTACCATTTTGTATCATTGACATAATTAACTTTAACATCTCGTTATTTTCCATACTTCCCCCTGGCTGTTCTACCTGCTTTTGTACATTTCTATCATCTACTGTTTCTACTACCTTATTTACACTATCATTTGCGTCCTGCACAGTTCTACTATTACCGTCCTGAATTTCCATGTTTGAATCTGATTACTCAAACATTTTACTGTTCCTTAACTGCATTTACCACTGGAACACGTAAGTAAATTTACACTCAGTAACTTTTTATATCTGCTACCTGCAACTTCTGCTTT
This sequence comes from Deroplatys truncata, assembly GCA_030765065.1. Lineage (NCBI taxonomy): Eukaryota > Metazoa > Arthropoda > Insecta > Mantodea > Mantidae > Deroplatys > Deroplatys truncata. The sequence goes on along the minus strand of CM060990.1, from coordinate 127,470,553 downwards.
GATGCTGCTCCTGTTGTCCTCCGCGTTGTCCCGGTCTCCTTGGTATCTCCATTGTACAGCTTCCACATTGTTCGGGCCTCCTTGATGTCTCTGTCGTTTAGCTTCTCCGTTGTTCGGGCTCCATGTTGGGCACCATATGACGCAGGTAATTCTTTCGCTCCACGTTTAGGCGCAATATGACGCAGCCATGCTCCGTCCTCCAACAATGAAGCAATACCTTTGCCTCACGGTTGCTGCTTGTCTCCTCCCAGTTGGTTCTTCTTTTGCCACGGCTGCTCCAGCATGAAACCTTAACCTCAGGGTATGCGTGGGTGTGTACAGAGAAACACACAAATGCTGTCTTGGAACACTTTTATTCACTATTTTAAATAATATTGCGGTTTGCCGATCACTATTAAATGCATACGAAGTTACTTTGTCTTTACCAAGACCGAAGAATTATTAACTACGGCTAAGCGTTCTACCCTCTAGCATGTTCGCCGCCAATGTTCACAACTCGACGAGAATGGCGTCCTGTCCTCGGCAGGCACTCAGGACAGACTGATCTACCCACGCTAATACAAGGAAAACCAACACCTAAACTTCCCCTCTCTCCCCTCAAACTTAGCGTCATGAAGCTTAGTGCAGCTGTGCTCGCCTGGTTACCAGGAAAAACTTGCTTCAATGATATTTACCTGAGGCTGGTCCCTAATTAACAAAACTGTGCCTGTCTTGTCTTTCTGTCGCTTTTACAGTCAACAATTTTCACAATGCTTCTCCTTTTTATACATACACTTATTTTAAATATATTATTACTTATTTTATATCACTATCCTTCTCAGATTAATATGATAATTATAACACATTCCTGGAATGTGAAAAATGTTAAGGTATATTTTAATCAGGCATACATATTCTTCCAGGATGTTGTTTGCCTGCTGTATAGATTGGAACAAGTTCCCTATTTATTTAAGTAATTTATCATGTGTTATGCTAGAGAAAAGGAGTCCATATCAAAGTAGACAAGGAATCATCCAATGTAAATATTTGGTTTTTGCTATTTCTCGGCAACCCCTTTGAACCTTTAAACTGACATCGATAAGGAAAATTTGCTTATAAAATATACAAGATTAAAAAAGGATGGTGTTGGAGAAATATGCAAAAATATGTGAGCAAATTCAAGATACTGAGAATAAAAGATTTCATGAAAGACACAGGAGAGATGACTTAAGTGATATATGCCAGCTATTCTCATCTCTGTTAATTCATTTTCTGCCAAATAAAGTTTTATTTGATTGTGTTCACTTTATCTTAATTAGAATTATAGATTTGTTTACTCCCAAAAGCCATAAAACTGGTTTTCTTTGTCTTCCTGCTTTGAACTACTTGGAATTCATGTTATTTCTGACTTATGGCAGCTTGCTAGACACATGTTTTGATGGGTAGAAGTCAGAAGTAGCCCAAAACTTAGGTTCATTTGTTGTCATGACCCAAGGATTAGACATGAATTGGATGCATTGCTGATTGTTTGGAAAGGAGTAGAACAGCAACTTGCAAATGACTTGACTTTTAATGAAATGCTTAGAAATGCTAGGCACCAAAGCAAATAGAAGTTTTATATATAATGAAAAATATGTGACATTACAGGCCAAAATGGTGCTTAACAGATAAGTACTGCTGGAGCATGTCGGCTAATTCATTCAGAGCCAGAAAACTCAGATTTATGTACTACAGTATAACCTCAGTTATATGTTTTCAGAGGGAGATGCCTAAAATAACGTATAAATTAGAAAACTTAAAAGTGAATTTTCTTATGGAACTGAAACTGTTTTATTGCATTACTATTGAAACTAATTATGCATTATTTAATATAACAAAACAATAAATTAAAAAAACACATAAATAAGAGAAACAATACACTATTCACTGCATGCCAGCACTGTTATTCATAATTCAAACTAAAAAAAAGTTAAGGAGGTAATTCTTTACACTGGTTTAAAAAAATCATTAATTTGTCATTGCTTCTTTGATTTTTCCACACAGTCATACACTAGTTGATTGTATGCACTAATCACAAAAATGCTGTCATCATTTAGACTTCATGACAGTATAAATCGTGTAATCTCTAGATCTTGAATTGCCTTATGCACTTAAATTATTTAGGCCTACTTCTTCATCACCATCAACAATAGCATCAGATACAACCTGGGGAAGAAATTGCCTGACTGTATTGTTAACACATGTGCAGTAATAATGCCTTCCAAAAGTTTTGATATGTCGTCCAATATGCCTACTGTTTTGTGTTGTGACACCAATGATACAGTATACAGAAACCATGCATAATATATCTTAACATAGTATAAACATAACATATAAATGAGTAAGTAAATGAATATATTTCTTACATGGTACCAGAAAAATCTGACATTAATGAGAAAACGTATAACCAAAAAGAAAAATTGAGCTAAATACTAATGGATAAAGTTTGATTCCTAAAAATTTTAATGTATATCTGTAAAAACGTAGAAGTGAGGATCAACTGTATTACATGTTGCCTTCTGAACATATTTTGCTAATGTTCCTTGTGTACACTCACTTCCATTTATGCCATCACCACAGTTTCAGGTGGCATTTTACTGGCCTTCATAGGTGGAGTATATATAACAAGGAAGAGGTGAGTGTTTTCGTGCATGCTGTGGCATTCTGTCCTATGTGTACAATTCTAAATTTTTCACATATGAATGTATAACGGTGAGCAATAGCTTTACTCATCATTACTTTTAATAACCATGTTTAAATATATCTTCTATGTATCAGTGATCTTCCTAAGGCACTCAGTCAATGCCATCCAGTGCTGTTTGCCAATGATACAAATCTACTCTTCACTCAAAAAAGCTCAGCTCAATTAAATGAAGTAGTGAGTACCTCGATAAACCAACTTGAATACTGGCTAAATCTCAATAAATTATCACTAAATTGTAATAAAACATCATTTATTAATTTTAGTTTTTTTTTTCAGATAAGATAATATCTAATATCTCTATTTTTAATAACACTATTTCTGAAGTCAATAATACAATGTTTTTAGGAGTAACAATAGATTCTAAGTTGAATTGGAACGACCATATACAGTACCTATCTGCTAAACTCTGTAAACTAATATTTGCCATTAGATGCTTAAGTAATATCATTACTATTAATGCTTTAAAAATTATCTATCATGGCTATGTGCAGTCAGTTCTAAGCTATGCAATCCCCTTTTGGGGCTCTGCTTCAAAAAATCTTCAAACTTCAAAAGAAGATCATATGTGTTATCCTCAATGTAAGACAGGATACTCCCATTCAACCACTTTTTACCATGTTAAATATACTACTTCTTCCATGTCTATATATACTAGAAACTGTGTGCTTTATACATAATAATATCAAGGATTTCAAAACAAATCAAGACTATTATGACTATTACACAATGACAATGAAACATATTCATCTTTCTACTCAAAGAACCTCTAACAGCTTAAAATCCATTGACCATCTGGGTATAAAATTATATAAAAACTAAGTAGAGGATTTGATGATCTTAATGCACATAGATTTATAAAGAAAATTAAAAATATGTTAATGGAACACAAATATTATTCAATAAACGAAGTATTAGAATCCATATAAATAAGTGTTAAGTTTGTCCTTGACATCTGTAATTTAAATGTAACAACTTGCACATACGAATATGTTTGATATTGTAAGTTTTCTTTACTGACAAAACCATAAATTGTAATAATTTTATAAGGTGAATAAAGAATTGAATTGAATTAAATAAAAGCCTGTTTTGCACAATATTTCCACAAAAAATATTTTTAATGACAACATGATGTAAAACTGAAATGCATTATACTTTTTACTCTCAAGGAGGACACACTTGCTAGACATTATTGGAATCATCTGTAGAATCTAAATATACAACTAAATTAAACATTGTTTTGCACAATTTCTACATCCTCTGTGGTGTGGGGGGTAGTATGTCTGCCTCACATTCAAAAGGTCCCGAGTTCGAATCTTGATTAGGGTGAGTTACCCATGTAAGGTTTTTCTGGGTCTTTCTCTTATCCTAAAGAGATGGATATCAGCTACCTTTAAGCTCTGTGGGCACTGGGCTCATTTGAGCATAATTTCATTCATTCTTCAATGTGACTGAAATGTTAAAGGATGCTAAACTTTAAAAAAAAATTCCATGAAGTAGTGTTTTTAATTGCAATAATTATGTTAAACTGAAGTAAATTATACTTTTTACTCTCAAAGAGGACACATTTACTAGACATTATTTTAATAATCTTGCCATCCAAATGCAGCATAGAATTGCCCAAGCAATGTCTTCAAATGTCAAATTGGCTTCACATATACCCACAATTTTTCCGCAATGCACCTCTGAAATACCTGCATACATCGTGTTAGCTAAAGTTAACACACACCACTGCTTGGTCAAACAACAAACGCAGAATGCTCCAGACACTGCCTCCCTGCTATGTACGCCCCACTGAGAAGGTTGGTAAAATGCCTCCCAAAGCTGCAGGGATGGCATAGTCATTAATGGAAGCAAATGTACACCCTAAGACAAAAAAATGAACAGGCTCTTGAAGCATATATATGTCAAAATCCAAATCGTTTCTGTGGCTGGTTCACATTGGTGTCCTGGAATACGTGCCTTTAGCTTCGTTCTATTGTCACCTTTCATATTGAGTCCCAGGTACTGACAGCCGAACGGTTATAAGCAGGTATGTAGTAATGAGGGCTACTGAGTTTCGTATATATGTTTATTGTATATGTATTTTTTTCTGCAAAGTATTGTGCAATGCAATGCTTATTATGCATATTGTAATATAATTCCCAATTGGTAAGACTTTGATTTCAAGGCATTTATGCTCTCACATAAATACTGAAACATGCTGCTTTTCATTTTCAAACTAAATATGAAATAAGTAAATATTATATTCCTAAATGAAAAAGCAAATAAAAATAGAAATTAACTTAATATCATGTGTGTAAACCCTCTGCTTCTATTCTGTTGGATGATATCAAATAACTAGTCAAATTTTCAGGAGAGGATACTTCCTCCCAAGGATGCTGTATTTGATCCCACAAAACCTATTTTCTTACATTGTCTTGTAGGCTAATTTAACTTCAAAACTTTCTTCATCTCTGCCCATACATTTTCAATAGGATTCAAATCTGGTGGGCAAGGAGACCAATCAATCATTGAAATATCTTGCCTTTACTAGAACCAGTTTGAAATGTGCTGACTTATGTGGACAGGGTGGTTATCCTTCTGGAATTCAATCATTCCATTGGGATATATAGTCCTTATAGAAAGAACCATGATGTTTTCGAGGATGCCTTTATACTGATGGCTATTTAATGTGCCATCAAGCTGCCACAACACACCCAGACCATCTCATTACATCCAACCCCAACATGACACATATGCACCTTGATGGTCCTTTTGTGCCACATATTTTGCATAATAATGTTTTCCTCTGGGACAGTAGACAATTACTTCCCCCCCCCCCCATTTGTAAATGAAAATGTCACCTCATCTGTGAATATAACCCTATTCCAGTTATAGTTGGCTTTTTCTTTTGCAAATCCGAGGCGACATAATCTGTGATTGTCTGTAAGATGCTGCTTCTTAGTTGCCGATCAAGCAAAAAGCCCTGCTATAGTCAAATGATGCAAGGCTGTGGGGCTAGATCCAGGGAAATTAGAATTGCTTGTAATTTTAGACATATGCTGGGAGGGATTGCTGTCTGCTCTTTAAGAAGTGTAGTGTCCTGCTGACAAACAATTCCTTCCCTGGATAACTGCACCCACCTCTTAGCTGTAGATATAGGGACTTCAAATGTTCTTGCAGCCTGAGACACATAATATCCAGCAACATTTACTAACGTAAAGAGACATCTCCTTGTAGCTTCATCTTTATGTGTGAGCTCAGCCATACCAAAAGTCAGTATGACTCTAACATATGCAGAATTCCAAGGCTCTGAGGTGCACACGCATGATCATGCCAGTGCCATTCATAGCTGAAGAATGAGACAGAGATTTGCACATCCAATATTAAGTCACTTAAATACAGTAAAACCTCGTTAATCCAGACCAATTGGGGCTCAGTGTTGTCCGGATTATCAAAAGTCTGGATTAAATGAAATAAAACACCACAGAGAAAAATTGTGAATGAAATTAGAGTACTGTATAATTTTATTAGAACGTAAGATACAATAGGCCCACCTGATTTTAATTACACATTCTTTATTTGTTTGGTTTGAAGAAACTATCAATTTTCTTTTGTGGTGTATCACACATCTCTTTCACAGTGAGATCACGAAGACTCATATGATGGTAGTATGCGGAAATCTGTTTATTGTTAGTTTTCTTGACAAAGTCTACTACACAATTCAGATGCTGTTTGTTTTGCGATTCCATATTCTGCACATACACACGCAACAGTTGCACCTTTTTCAAGCTTTTCGATAATTTTCAGTTTCTCATGTATTGTAAACGATTTATGTTTAAGTTTCCCCGCTGATATTGTAGGTTTACTAAACGACATTATGCACTCAATTTGTTTCTTTAGCTTAATCACTGAGAAAGGCAAGTGTTAAACTAACCTTTCTGACAAGAGTTGCAAGCCCTATCGCAGGTACAGCAAGGGTGTGGGAAGGAGGGCAGCCTAATGTACCATTGTCACTAATGTATTCCTGATATTCCCAAGAAATGCCTATTGTACAGTCTGTGCAAAAATAATATGGACAATTTCCTTAAGTTTATCTTAGTGCAGTACTGTGATTTAAGTTAGCAATTCGCAGATTTTTTTTAAGGGTGCTTGTCTGGATTAAGCAAAATCCGGTTTAAAGGGGTCTGGATTAACGAGGTTTTAATGTATTTGGTTTGGTTTTACACTTTAAAATTATTACTAATATGGCATTTATTTTGAAAATGAAAAGAGCAATTTGTTTGTGTTTTTATGCATGAATGTCTTAAAATTAATGGTATCTTATGCATTGAAAACATACAGCATTGTCATATATTTAACAAAATAAAATTTAAATAATAAAAAAAAACACATACACCAAGGATTCGAACCCAGGTTGTTCCAATTATGAGACATATGCATTTCACCGCTTAGTTACCATGAATACAATCCAACTGAAAGGCGTCTTCCTAACTGTCGCATAGTTTTGAAATGAATGCAGGGTGGTATTAAGTCGTGTATTGTGAATGCGGCGGCAGCAAATGCTTCCAATATTTTCCGAATCAAACTCCCTCTGTGGCTGTTGCTCATTTATTTTATCTTAGGTGTACATAGCAAGTTAGATTATAGCATATTCTATTCCTAAGACATGCTACTACAAGAAACAGCAGGCTTTTAATTGCTACACAAATATACAGGCTGAGTATTTAGATTAGAGTATTTTGCTGTGCTTGTATTCACATTTGTTAAATTTTATGTCAGATTTTCTACTTGTGATGCTACTACGATCCATTATTTATTTGCATTATTTTGTTGATATTGTTGGTATAATCCAACAGCTTCAAAATTCACTTTTTGTTGAATTGAAGATTTAGCGCCATTGTTGAAAATTTCAGGTTATGTGTTGGTAAAATATCAGGAAAGTGAATCAGATTTGAAAAGTTGAAGGCCACTTCTGAATCCATATCGTGCCAAGCCAAAGCACTAACACAACACTACAGTGATGTCCCAATACCTGAACTTCTATTATCTGATTCACATCTATCCTATTAGGTGACGTTGCTAAAAGTGACTCAAAATGTTGCAAGTACTTTAGAATTTCATGCTAGATAATTGCTCCATTAGAATTAATTTATGTCTAGTAATATGTATACTTTCAAATTGAAGGTGGTGTTACAATCACAATTACACCGCCTGCTTATCCTCAGCTTGAAATAATGCACGTAACATCAGTTGACAATTTCTTTGTCCAGGAGCATATGGCATTTTATTACCGTGCATCATTGTCAGTTGTAAAAATGGTGTTGCTCAACAAGGTGTCCTACATTTCAGGACTACATTTCGTTACTCTTTTTGAGTAATGGTTATCTGTTCCACCTAAATCTGAATAAGTACCAGTCAAATATGAGAAGTTCAAATCTCTTATGGGATGTCACAATGGCACAATGATAGTGTATTAGTCTACTGTACTGAAGATTCATGGTTTAAATCCCTGCTGGTCTAGAATTTTTGTAGATCTGCTTCAACATCCAACTTAAGCGTACACATAGCCAATATGAAAAAACCACTACACTGTACTCTTGTACCTTAACTTGTATTTATAATTAGTTTGCATATGGGTATTCCACTACCAGTGAAAGGCTTTCCTCCCTTAGTGATACATTTTTTACTTTGAATTTGGTTCCTATTGTGATGAACATTTAATTTGTTATCAAGATAGCTCTAACCCTAAGTCATAAAAATGTGTCTTTCATCTTCTGTTCATTTATTTGCTGCTAATTACTTTCTCTACCACGTACATAGTAGGTAGAGAAGGTATTGCATTCCACCCCAAAATTTGATACCGAGATTTCAGCAAAATACATGCTTTGAGGTCCCTTAAATACAAAAAGGTCTGTGAACAGCATAAACTTAAAAATGAAAAGTCAGATAAATACCAAATTTGGCAAAAATGAATGAGGAGTAGGAAAACTCATTTACACTTTTCACTTAAGTAGGATTACCTGGATATGTTTCGAGAGTCCTTTGCTCTCGTCAGCTTCTGTATCATTATTACTTATAACCAAATTTGGCATTTAAGCTCATTGTCTTCCAAAGATGCGACACAAAGATTTTCAAGAATGTCCCCCACCCCAACTACCCTTTACATGGAAAGTTTTTTGAAATTTTTTATTTTCTCAAAAAAAAAAAAGCTAAATTTTTATTAAAATACTGTATATTAAAGATATTTACATGACAAAATGTATGTCTTGCATTTTCTGGGAATAGCCTGTGAAGTCCTCTTCATTCAGAAGAAATTTTGTATAATCTTGTATAACTGGTACACATTAAGATGAAGACGAACTTCACAGAAAATATAGATCTCCTTAAAATACAGGATTTATTTCAAATTACTTTTTCTGTCATCAGCCATTTCCAAGATATCCTTTATTAATGGTTCAAATTCCTTGTCATTCTTTAAAGTCCTGTCAACATTCAGTTGTTTCTCATGGTTGCATGGAAAGAGTTTTGAATTTTAAGGCCAGTATATAGCATCCAGTTCTTAAGCATTTGACTATCACTATTCCCTTTGCATTTATAACGAAATGTGTATTGTAGCTACTTCTGCAAAAGTTTGTCGTGCTAGTTTTTATTATTAATTCTGTGTTGGGAAGCCATAACCTTTTACGCAAATTTTTACAACTTTTCCAGATATATATTTATTTAATTTATTTGTTTTTTTTATTTTTATTTATTTATTTATTTTATTTTTATTTATTTATTTATTTATTTTTTTTTTATAATGGTTATGAAAAACCAGGTTGTCACAAACAACTCAAATTTTAATCTTGAAGTTGGTATATTCTTTATAACTAAGTATGCCAAATACAAAGAAGGTCTGGAGATTTCATTTTTGTTAAAGTAAAAGGAATTCCAAAATATACGCATCTGTGTTTTACTTTTGGCAGAATTTGCAGTACTGTTTGAAAAAATCTTTCATAGCTTTTTATGCTCGATAAAGAAAGTTTTTAGGTAACACTTCAACTGAGATCAAAATTCTTTTTAATAGACAAAATAACTGTCCAGCTGGAATAGTATTGTTTGTAAATGTTCTATATTTCTGCTGCAAAATTAAGAAAAGTGGGCAATACTGTATTTGCATATTTGGTTAACAAAGTAGACATGAGGTTTGCAAATCAGACTGACAATATTTGTTTTTCTTTTGGAACCATTAAGTGAGCTATATTTTAGCAAAACTGCAGGACATCTACCCATTGTCCATGAAATATTCAATACTCATAATATCCCAAGAACAAAATTGGTGTTCTTTGGTAAACTTTTGCAGTGAGTTGTTTCATTTGCATTGTCTCTTGAGATGAGCAAGATAGGAATTTACAGCTTACAAGCAATAACATTTTCATATTTAGCTTTTCTTGTAGTTAATTTTCTATTATACTTTCTAAATGGTAGAAATCTTGTAATGGAAGTAACTTGTGACTTCATTATAAATTTATTTTGCAGGTTTTATGCCACCAAATAAGACAGCTTAACCTTTTAGAGTATCAGAGTAAATCACTGCTGCAGAAGAATGGAGTGGCTATACAAAAGTTTGAAGTTGTAGAGTCAGCTGCAGATGTTCAGCCATTGCTACAGAAGTTTAGTAAGTTGTTGTCCATGTTAATACTACCCAGAGTTAATGTTGATTATGTTAATCTTAATGCTACTTAGTTATTTTTAATCATGAATACTGCGGGCCACAGTTACCACACAAAATATTTAATTTGGTTAGGGAAAAGGTAATGTGCACATATATTACATTTGAGATATTGGATTTCATGAGAGATACTTACAATAGTTAAACTCTCGTTCTGTGCAAAGTTTTCTGTCCTGGAGGCCATTTATCAACGAATTTCATACTGTGCATATGTACAAACACTTTTAATAAAATTATGTAGTTTGTTGTGTGTACAAATAATACAGGTTCCATACAACCCAATACACACTACAAGTTGCTAAATATATTTCACATGGCAAATTTTGACACCAACTGATTGTAAGGAATTACAGGCTTATGTATAGGATAGTTATGCTTTAAACATTTACCTGTATTGGTCTACCACAGACTGGTTTCTTTCTTGTGAATGTCAAATGCAATTCAAAATAACTGGAAGGTATATGGATGTATGGGAGGGAAGGAGAGAGAGAAAGTACATGCGTGAGCGCTGTGTGTATGTTATAAGACTATCAGGCAAATCATTTATGTACAGTAAAAATAAAGGGACCAAGGATTGATCCTTGTGGGACTCCATATTTAATGGACATAACGATTAAATTAAATTGAGTTTTATTTATGGACGCTCTTTAACTGCTGTGGTCCTTAGTGTCCCATTCTATATTGGATGTGAAATACAAGTAATTTTGCTCAGAGGCCTCTTTATCAGGCTTGAGGTTCTTTATGTGCCATAGACATACAACACGGGACCACTGGCTTTGCTTACCTTTCAAAGTAAGCCATACTAAGGTTTTTATGCCCGAAAAAATCCATCACCCTCCACTGGGTTTGAACCTGTAACCTTGGGAACTAGAGGGGACTGTAATGATGATGTGTGAAACGCTATATTGCCACCACTATCTACCGAGTTGATTTCTGTACCTTGTTTTCTGTCTACCAAGTATGATTTTATCCAGTTTCTGGCTATTCCTCTGATGCAATACTCCTCTAACTTATTTATTACTGATGATTCATGCAGTCAAAGGCTTTTGAGAAGCCGAGAAAGAGTCCTGTAAATTTCTCCCTATTGTTCAACTTATTGATGAGGCTATTAATTGTTTTTGATATTGCATCTTTTGTGGAAACTGTATTGCTTGTCAGTAATTTGTGCTTGCTAATGAAGCTTAATAATCTGTTTAGAAATGCTTTTTCTATAACCTTTGATAATGCAGATGTGATCCTGATTGGGTGATAATTACTAATATCTTTGGATTATCCTGTTTTAATAATGCTATTACTTTACCTTTCTTTAAACAACAGGGGAACATTCCATGTGCCTGTGGCAGAAATATTTATTGAGAATGTTTAATTTACATGTGTATAAATGAAATGACTCAATCCTAAGGTATTGGTTATAACATTATTTGCATTTATATGTTGTATTATAAGATATAAATAAGATATTGTCAAGGAGAAATAAAGAAGATTTTCTTCTATTTAGATGCTAATCCGTTCTCATTCAGCACTCATTCAAAGCACATTGGTCCTCATTGAGCTCTCATACAGAGCACATTAAGCTCTTATTCAGTACTCACCTAGTGCTTATCAAGTTCTCCTTGAGCACTTAATTAGTGCATGCTTACCTTATGGATTAATAATTAAAATTATGTGTACTTTTATACAATAGTAATTTTACATATTTTCAATGCGTTACTTGTTTACTGTCAAAACCTGTAGAAATGCTTGGATTTGTGAGTGAGTTATTTTAATTCATTCACTTTTGTCAGTTGGTCTTAAGAAAAGTGTGTTAGTATTATAAAAATTACCATTATAATCCCCTGTGTTTCTTTGTTTTTTATTAACTGTATTACTGATCATATTTGTATAATAAGAATTAAAAGCTTCAGCTATTTCTTTTGGGTCTTCCAGTAGCTTCCCTTCTGAATTTATTTGCATGCTATTTATGGAATTTGAAGATCTCCCTCAGCTTATTATGAGGGTGATGGTTGAAATTTCTATTTTGCACAATTTTAAAGCTACATACTTAATTTTGTATACACTTATTTGGCGTGTTATGTGGAACTATTTGGCAGAGTTTCCTTTTGCATGTCAATTAGTTTTTGAATTATTGAAAATTTTCTTTAAAAAATTTGCAAATTTCACAATGAATTTCACTCCACACTTTTAACTTGATGCATAGGTTTTATAATATCTTAACTGTAAGGGGGGGGGGGAATGCCCTGCATAGAAAAACTTTCAAAATTTTTGCAATCACTACACACATTTTATTTTTTACTTCAAAAAGTACTAAGTTAATCCTGAATTCCATATGTCAGTTTTTTTTTATTTTGTTTTTTGTTTTGTTTGTTTGTTTTCTTTTGTTATGCTTTATAGAATGTACAGTAAAAATTCCAGCCCTCTAACACTTAATTTGTGGATGTAATTTTGTTTTGAATAAATAAAAATGTAGCAAAAATTAAAGCGAGGAAAAATGAGTTTAAAAGCTTGCGTGCAGTTAACCAGAAATAATGACTTGTAGACCTTCCTAGAAGTGTCCAACTTAGATGTGTAATTTGTACTTTTTTTTTTCATTACAAGCCCTGCAAATCAGTTCTAATTTATGGCATAAGCCAGGCCTTTCAGTGCTAAGTCCTATGTACAAATGCTTTTGTTTGTGGTCATTACACTTCAGGTCCTTCACCAATGATGATAGTAAAACTGGTGTACACCTATATATATATTTACAGTCTTCATTATTTACCGTAGGTATATGTTCACAATTATTCTCCAGCTGTTTCTGCCTTAAATTTTTCTTTTGTACACCACATTCTTATTCATCTAACCTTTCATCATGGTATTATATTCTTTATACTTGTTTCTGGCTCATGTAAATGAAACATTTAATTTGATGTTACACGGCATCTACTGCCAGAGCTGCTGTTACTATGTTATGCCGATCACGGTGGCTCAGTGACGAATCAGAAACTATCCTTCACGAAAAAAATCCCACAAAAAGTGGATATTTTGCTTCATGTTGCGACTTCATCACCTACCATGCCTTTTCAGGGACATTTAAAGAGCATAGACCTTTAAATATGATGTAATTAGAGCAACTTCCAGGCACTGTAGTGCTTTAAAACTTTGCATATATGTACTTCAAACCACCTAGTATTTTATGGTACAAAAAAAGCAAAATGTGAAATTTTGTCATTTTTGGTCACATTTTCACCCGATTCCCCCTTTAACTACATCCCATATTGCCTTCGCTTTATTTTTTTAACATGCAATATGTTTGCTATTGTACAGCAATTTTGCTTTTTTAATTACTTCATTATACACTTGTCTATACTTTTTACAATAATCTTTAAATTTTTCACAGTTTTAGGTTCTTTCCATTTTGTTTAACTATCTAAGCCTAGTTTTGGAAGTACATGCCACATTTACGTGAATCTAATATGCCAGCGAATCTAATGCTCACCCCATATTTGAAACTTAAAATTATGAAAAAAAAGGGTTTGTATCGAATGTAAAGCGCATCAATGACAGAAAATAGGTAATAGGTATTTTATTTAAATTTATTTCATACAGCAATGGATTTATCGTATATATAAAGCATCAGATTATAGAATTGAACGCACCCTATTGTTAGTGATGCATTGTTAATGAACAAAATTAGTGTTGATGATAACTTTCTTTGTCCCCTTCTCAGTGATAGTGTAGTTCCATGGCATATCAAACCAAATTGGCATCTCATCAGCATTGCCTATTTGCCCTATTGAAATTTTTTTTTTCTTTTGAAGTGAAATGACATACTGCTGAAACGTTTGTAGTTTGTCCTCAAAATCTGCAAGAAGCTTCTGACACATTGTTGTACGGCATCTTGTACATAAACCAGTCTGCTGCATGAAACGATCCACCCATCCATGGCGAGCCTTAAACTCTTGTTTCGGAATACCAAGAACTTCAGCCTCCTCTTTAGCTTTCTTTCGTATAGTATCACTAGTCACAGGTTGCTCATTCTTCCTCTTTTCACGCACAAATTCCAACAGTTTTTCTTCAACTTCAGGATCTCTTCCTTTGCGAGGACCTGTAAATTTCTTCCTACTAGCTTTAGTAGCAAATAATGCCAATTTCTGATTTTGCCACAAGCGAACATTGCTCTCTGATACATTGAACTTCCTTCCTACCTTTCTATTACCATTTTTGTTTCAGCATGAAGGATTACTTTACGCTTTAAAAAAGCATTATAAGACATGCTTGTCTGTTTGCCCTTGCATATTGTAACTAAAAATGCTGAATAATAGTCCAATGATAAATGAGCGGATAGCTTGCCGCAAGTTTCCTGATGCATGTTAACTCCAGCAATCCATTGTGACTAATAAACGAAAAATTTGAATGAAGCTACTGGCGTTCTATGAAACGGATTTGCACTCAAATCTAATGCGCACCATGATTTTGAGTACTACATTTGGTCAAAATAGGTGCGCATTAGATTCGCGTAAGTACGGTATTCCTTTATTAGTCCAGCCTAATTTGTCAATTTGTTGACAGGAGATTTTACATTTTTTGTGTGAGTAAACAACTTCAATATAATAATTTAATATCTTTTGGAAATTTGCACATTTGTCATTTTCAGTTTCTGCTTTTAGTACTTCATCCCACATTTCATTATTTAAGTGTGTACTTATAGCAGGTTACCATGATTCATCATAAACCCTATGATATGTGTACTTTTCCAGCTTCACATGGCTTTCTGTTCAAAATGTATAATGTATGATCCTTATAGTCTGAGATGTTTGACTCAATAGCTTCTGCCTTTATTAGAGTAGAGGAATATCTGTTGTTATATTATCAATACATGTGGGTGAGGTCTGTGTAATCCTTGTAGGTACATGAATGGTGGGTACAAGATTGAAATCGCTCATTAGTGAAGTAAAAGTACATGTATGTTTGTCTGTTTTCATTAGGTTCAGATTAAGATCCCCAGCTATATTGGTGTTTGTATTTAATGTAGTTAGTTGATCAAGTATGCTTTGTAACTTGTAAATAAAAATGTTAGTCTGCACCTGGAGGACGGTAAATACCTATAACATTGCATAATAATTTATAAAATGTCACTTGCACCACAGCAATTTCTATATGTCTCTCAACAGGTAGAGAGCCTGTATGTGCTTTAATACTTTATATTTGTAGCAGCTAGTTTACTAAGGATACTAACCCTGCCACCTTTGTGTAATTCTTATGAAAAGTGGGCTATACACATATAACCTGCATAGTTAGTAAGTTGTAGAAAGTCCTTACTTGTGCCATGTTCAGTTAATATTAAAAGGTCTGGGCTCGTGGATAATTAATTACATTTGAGATCTTTTGTTTGCAGCAAATTGGACATTTTGATGAAAGACTTTATAGAAATTGCTTGGTGCCTTCAATGCACTTTGCTAATTCCACACTGTTTTATAACTATCTGAAGACCCCATTACATCTTTTTTACAAGGACTAGGGCATGCATTTAAAGAATTGTGAATAGAGTTTATATTAACGTGTACATCACTAGGCCCTGGGGCGATGAGTGTTTGTGATGTGGTTAACTTGTAACATTACTTGCCAATGGTCCGTTACTAATACTTATGATACATTTATCCATCTCTGCATCCACGACTGCTCTTAGCTGTATCCCAACAAGCAGTTGATATGGCATTACATCAGAGTTTTCCAAATTTGTAGGATCCACTTCTATTTAAATGAACACCATCCTATGCGTGTCTTCATAACATAGCTATGCATTTCCATCAATCATTAGACATGAACATACTGAACACAACCAGTCCAACTCACTATTTATTCTCTG
Source organism: Deroplatys truncata (assembly GCA_030765065.1). NCBI lineage: Eukaryota > Metazoa > Arthropoda > Insecta > Mantodea > Mantidae > Deroplatys > Deroplatys truncata. The sequence continues at coordinate 127,454,293 of CM060990.1, read as the reverse complement.
CTTTTTTTTCCACTTACATCGCTTCTAAAGAGAATTCCACTTACTATTATTTTTGCTGTTGGTGCCTTTTCCTTTATCAAATCTACATGCTCCAAAGTGTCTCCCATATATTCTTCTGCAAGAATATCCCTTTGTATATTGTTAGTGCCCACGTGAATGGCAATTATGTCTGGCTCTTGCACTCCTAGATCCAGCTTTTCAACCTTGTGCCTGAGCTCTTCTGTTTTAATCCCTGGATAGCATAATACTTCATAATCTTCGGCTTGGCATACTTCCATGGAGAATTTAGTAAGAGTCACCCAGAACTAGTGCCTTGGTATTCTTTGGCTGCTCGAGACTACGTGTTTCAGATTCTTCGCTAAGCTTGTGAATCTATTGTTAGTTGTTCTAGGTCTCTTTGATTGATGCTCCTTCTTTCCCTGTTTATGGTGTACACAATCCTTTGTTTACTGCCTCTCACCGACTTTTTGCATACTTAAGTTTTTGTCCTCAACCTTGTTTCTTAGTTGCTCATTTTCCTGTTTAAGATTGTTGATCACTACTTGTGCTTCCTGTAATTCTTTATGCAAAATTTCAATGAATTTGTGTAGAGATGCTATCATTTACATATCTTCCAGTTCACTTGTAGGAGCTTCATCACACAGTAAACATGTTTCTAACATTTTCTTTCCGATTTGACGAGTATTCATTTGCTAACATGTTCTGGCCACACCACTTGTTTCATTAATAATGATATCAGCCCAAATTCAATGATTTCCTGCAATTTTAAGGCTATAATTTCCTTCTGTATCATTATGGAACACGATCGCCGCCGCCATCTTGACTGTTTCCAGTCATTGCTGAAACTTCTACTTCTTTCTGAAAGAGGTCAATTGTAATGATTTCACCTGGATAGCTTTTGTTTTCATAGGATGCTACACATCAATCACCTGGTTTTAAAGTCTGAAGAAAATTGGCTGCAGCATTATCATCCTTCACTGGAGCTTCTGCCATAAAGTTGCTTGAATTCAACTTTGCAACTCTTCTTTAGACAGGGGTATAATCCCATGTATTGGTATTGAATCGCTGTGGTGCGAAACAAACTTTCATTTGTTCAACTACTCTTACACAACAAGCTTGCTGAATACAATTGATAGAAGGAATGGATTTGAAATCCTTCAATCTCTCTTCATTAGTTGCAATTTCTTCTTCTGCAACATAAAGATTCTTAACCTTCAAATCAGCTGTACTGACAAGTTTTTGAAAATTTGCTGCATTATACACATTAAAAATGTTATCTCCCTGCATGTTATACTTCCAGACATGTTGCTTTAAAACAGCTCCTACTCAGTCATGAGGCCCCTTCCCATGATAAGATTCAGAGAAGTTCCAAGATACATTTTTTTAAAATATATTTATTGACGCTCTTTAATTACTATGGTTCTTAGCGTCCCAAATTATATTGGGCATGAAAAAACAGAAGTTTTGCTCAGAGGCCGCTTTATCAGGCTTGAGGTTCTTTTAAAACTACTACACAGAATCACCAGCTTTACTTCCCTTCCTAAAGAAGCCATGCTAAGGATTTTTATGCCCGAAAAAATCCATCGTCCTGGGAACTGGAGGCCAGCATAGTACCCCTAGACCATGGAGGACCACATTTCTCCAGTGAGCTGCCATTACCTCCCTCTGACATTTTATTGCACAATTCTTTGAGTATTATTGTACCAGGCTGCATATGGTCGTTGTGGTTTTGAAATTCATTTCCTTGCCAAAAAAAAATATGTTTTTTCGTTCTCAGACTGAGGTGGTAGTTCATTATGTGCAGTCACCATATCCCACTTTATCTGTTGCAAATTCCCATCATTCCATTGGTTTACCATAATGCTTGGAGATTCTTCTGAACCTGTATTTTCAGACTCGCTAATCTTGAAAGAAATTTCCCCTAAAACAGAATCCAGTTGGTTACAATTATTGCAGGAACCCAAGAAACAATCAACAGTGTTTATCACAAACTAAATGTCTGAAAAATTTTTGTGCAGAAGAAATATCTAGCATTTCATGGGCGCCCACCTTTAAAATGAAGCTGAAATTCTCACCATAAGGGCAGCAGCAAACTTTTTGTTTTGATGATCCATACAATTGAATTTCCTCTGGGCCTAGACTACAAAATATTGATAATCCTAATTTGAAGTCTGTACCATACTTCTCTTTGAAAAGTTTATATGCCTCTTTTAAAGTAAATAGAAGCAGCCACTTTGGAACCTTCCGTTTTGTATTTGTTTCTGGGTCAGTGATTGTTTTCATATCCTCTTGCCAGGACATTGTCTTGATATGATGTCATTCTGGTAAAATTGTTTGATGATTGTCTTAGTTTCTTCAGGCAAATCATTTTTGTACCCTCTTTTTGGAGAATCATTTTTCCCTCTTATTTCAGGGAATAATTCCTGGACAACTTTCATTGTCCTTCTAGGGCTTGATTGTAAGGCCTGTTTTACACGTTTAACTGCTCGCTGCAGAGATCTTGGGCACATGTATGGTGACACAGATGTAGATGATGAATTTTTTGCTGCCTCTTTTTTCCTCAGTCTCATGGCACGCATTCACAAACATGCTGTTTCCCTGTCTTTCTTTTGTATTTTTTATCACCCTTTCTCTCTGCTCTTAATGCCTGCATACCTTTTCTAGCCTTCTCCATTCCAGTAGTTTACATTCTTCATTTTGCTTCACTTGGTTTCTTTGTTTTATTTCCTTTGTACTTCGAGGAGCCATAGTTTGAGAAATGGACTATGTTATCAGTGAATGAAGAAACTAAAATTAATGCTTTAGATCTTAATGAGCTCCCTTATTTGATGAAGAAATACTATAACTAGGTTAACCTCTTAACATACAGATTACACTGGTCAACGGTGATTCCACGGTATAAAAACATATGCGAATTTAATGGAAATCAGTGCCCTGATTTAAAAAATAAGTCCGTTTTTGCCTACCTATCACATCTAGTTTTTATGATATGTGCATATATGTCTATGGTGCTAAATTCATTCAGCTTATACAGCTTACTGCTACATTTCATTATGTTGTTCTAAATCTGTTATTGATTTTCTTCCTTATCGGCTCGCTTCCATCCTCCCTTAAGATGTTTTATGTTTATATTCTCAGCACTTATCAGTTTTGTTCTATGTGTCAGGCCTGTCTTCTTGCGAGGTATTCATGTTTACATTTACAGCTATCATAGATCTCAACTCCATTCGAGCTGAAAACTTGGGTTAATACGCACGTTTGTCTTCTATATGTGTAGTACTAAAATAAAAGTTTGAGTACGACTTCTACATCAGGATTACACAGGAGAAAGCATCTACAAAGTCCTTATAAGTTTTGTTACATTTGTGGGTGTTACATGTTTGACGGGAAAATACATAAAATGGTGTCGTAAACAAAGAAACTATATTACTCTTATTTTAAGGAAAAAGTTGTGATTAGGATAAATTGTTTGGGCCTGATATTGCATGTAACAGTTGTGTTGAGGGATTACGCTATTGGTATGAGGGAAAACGGAAGGTAATGTTGTTTGCCAAACCAATGATCGGAGAGAGCAACAGAATCACCATGATGATTGTTACTTTTGTATGTGCAAAGTTGTTGGCTACAACAAAAAAAATAAGGCAGGAATTAAATATCCAAATCTGAACTCAGCTACAAGGCCTATTCCTCATGGGTCCAAGCTACCCATACCTACACCACCAGCAGACCTCAATTTTAGTGAATCTGAAAGCTGCTCCATGACTTCCGACAATGAGTTGGTTTCTGATCCAGAAGTATTTGACAATTCACTACAACAGTTTAATCAATTTGAGTTAAATGATTTAGTGAGGGATTTAGGTATTACAAAAAAAAAAAGTCAATTACTGAGCTTAAGACCACTGGAGAAGAATTTATCACTGGCGTTACATTTTTGTGGTATAGGAATCTTGAAATACAGTTCCACAAGTACTTGTGCTTTGTGTGGATGTGTGTAATCTTATTCAACAGTTGGGCAAGGAAGCATATGAGCCAAGTAACTGGCAACTTTTTTATTGATTCTTCCAAACGAAGTCTTAAGGCAGTGTTACTTCATAATGGCAACAAGTTAACTTCAATACCGCTTGCACATTCTATGAATCTAAGAGTGTCTTATGAAACTTTAAAGCGTGTTCTTGAGAAAATTAATTACTGCGACCTGAGTGGCAAATATGTGGTGACTTGAAGGTCATTGGTCTGTTAATAGGACAACAGGGAAGATACACAAAATTCCCTCGTTTTCTTTGCAAATGGGATAGCAGGGTGAGGGACAAACATTGGAAAATTGACCAATGGTCTGAGAGGCAGCAACTGGAACCTGAATCAAAAAATGTTATTAATAGGACCCGGATTTTTGGGTTTTAACCTATATTTTTCCTTGCTATTTAATTAACACATTTCACACTTCCTGGAGCAGAATATGTGAATTTCATTACACCTAAAAAAACCTAAATGAGGGATTGACACCTAAAATAACCTAAATAGCTGATTTCCCTTTTTTGAAATGAAGAATGTTATTTTCGGATTGAAACTCATTGTAAAATTATTTTCAGCACTTATAGCCAGTAGATAGTTGAAGTTACTACAGTTAAACGCAGTACATGTGACGTGGTGACACCTGGATGCAGCTGATAGAAGGTCAGGAGCATAATCTGCATAACAGGATCGCCTCCAATTGTTCACCGAGAGTACTTTTCTAATGTAATTGTTGTATAGTGAAACCATGCCTAAATCACATTTATTGAAAAAGTGGATTGCTGCAGATCCACACTTCACTTTTGTTAGTGACAGACAGTGCTGCCTACATGTTGAAGGCCGGGGCGGTTCTACAGTCCTTCCACCTGACCATGCTACATGTTACGTGCTTGGCATATGTCTGCACTGCCTTGTGAAGAAGATTGAAGTCACTTTGATGACATGAACAGCCTGATATCTTTGGTCAAGAAGATTTTCTTAAAAACCCCGACACGTATACCATTGTTCAAAGAGAAAGTACCAGCAACCCCTCTTCCACCTGAGCTGATACTTACCCGCTGGAGATCTTGGCTGTCTGCTGCCGTTTACTATGCTGAGAACTTAAAAGACATTAAAATTGTTGTCAATGAATTGGATGAAACAGAAGCTTCCTGTATTGCCAAGGCTAAGAAATCACTTGAGTACCTCACTCTTGCCGCTTCCCTTGTGTATATAAGGACACATTTTTGTTTTGTACCAGGAGCTATTCACCAGTTGAAAAGTAAAACTTTGCTACTGAAAGGTGCTCTGGATATAATTGGCAATGTTTCCAGTAAAGAAATACCTGGACCAGTGGGAGTTGCATGTTCTTTGAAGTTGCAGAAGATTCTTCAACGGAATCCTGGTTTTGAACATATGGAAATAATCAATTCAGTATTGCAGGGAGAAAAGTATAGAGGAAAACTAACCCTAGATACTGCTGCACTGGCATCTATATTCTACACTCCAATGACGTCACGTTCCGTTGAAACAACCTTTTCTTCATACAAGGATGTGTTATGTGATAATAGGAAATCGTTTACGCCAGAAATTTTGAGAATGTATGTAACTATCTATGGCAAACCAAAAAATAAATCTTGCAACTAAGTACCAGAAAAGCAAAATTATTGATACCTGTGTTGATTCACAAAGCCAAAGCAAAAAAAAAAAAATTATTTTAATCAAGAAAAACCTAAAAAAACCTATTTTAAGCATATAACAAACCTAAAATGAGGGTTTATTCCACCTAAAAATCTGGGCCCTAGTTATTAATGTGCCTCTTGTTGATCATCAAAAAATTCTACTCCCTCCATTATACATAATACTTGACATGATGAAACAGTTCGTGAAAGCACTTGGCAAAAGTTGCTCTTGCTTCTGGTACTTATGCACAAAGTTTCCGTCATTGTTACAGGCTAAAATCAGAGAGGGAGTATTTGATGGACCACAGATAAGGAAATTGATGAAAGATGTTAATTTTACCAGCTCTATAAATGAAATTGAAAAAGATGCTTGGAATGGATTCAGAGAGGTTGTTAACAAATTTCTGGGCAATGTGAAAGATCTTCAATACAAAGAAATTGTCAGAAATATGCTGGAAAATTTCAGACTGCTCGGCTGTAATATGAGTTTGAAGCTTCATTTCCTCAAGTCACATCTTGACTACTTCCCGTCGAATTTAGGAGCTGTCAGTGAAGAGCAGGGTGAAAGGTTTCACCAGGACTTGAAAGATGTTGAACAGCTTATCAGGGACATTGGGACGTACATATGATGGGTCATTACTGCTGGTGTCTTGCATGCAATGAATCTACCAGAGAACATTTGAGAAAATCACATACACTGAAGTTCCATGGGAAAACAAAAGGGGATACACAAGATAACTAACATATATTCTCAAATTCAGATATGCTTTCATGTTATTATTCTTCTTTAGTTTCTTTAAAAGTTGTATATGGGTGTGTTATGTTGTTGCACACCTGAAAAAACCCGCTGGTAGAGCCTAAACGTCCAGGAATACTTAATAAATTTCAAAGCAAACTGTGCGACATTGGGAGTGAAGCCTACCACATGTTAGAATTATCCAGCCATAGCAAACCCATCCCAAAACCTTAAAGGATTTTGACTACAGGAAACTCAAAGAGAATAGTTTGGACTACCAAAAGATCAACCATTTAAACTAAGATGATGAATTTATTATATAAAAGAAAGTTTAAAGGGGATACTTGAGGTTACCTGTTGTTCTGATGAGGATGGCTTCTCCCACCCATGTTGCCTGTCTGACTCACTGTGCTCTAAAGAGAAGGAGAACTGACTTGCCCACAGATAAAAATCTGTTTGACCAGTCAGCAACTCCATGTCACAAATAACACTAGTACTAACACATGAATACTTAACCATTACATGTATGCCAAACTAACCCCAAAAATACAATAAATGCCACACCTCCCCCGGACCTCAAATATCGACGTCCTTGTCGAAACAAGAAAGAATGACATACTTCACAAAATTTTTTTAAAAAATTACCATGGTTGGAGTATAAAGTTACATAATGAAGTCAAAGTAATTTAAGTGGCACAATATAAAAAAATGGCAAAAAGATGAACATATTAAGTGAATGACAAAGTGTGTATTTGGCATTATAAATTCACACAATTCTGTTACTGCTGAGATTTTACATAAAAATAATGAAGGTTAAATCATAATAGGAGTCTGATTGCCACAGAGTACGAAAGCGTTTGTTTTCATAAAATTTGCAATAAATCTTGGGATGAGCACTGCACACACACACACAACATAACATAGCTACAGTACAGTAAAGTAAGGAATGTACACACACCACACCAAAACTATGAGTTTAACGATATAGCTTGTTTGTTACCTCATTACCACACTTTTCATTACACTTAGCGATAGAATGTTTGTAGAGTCAATATCTTCTGCTGGTGAAAACAAGGGGGCAATTGCTGGCTTGGATTGTGCTCCCAAAGTGGCACCTTGCCACAGTATGATACAAAAAATGGGTTCAGCTGACCAAGCAGTGCAGCAAAGGCAGGGAAACATCCTGCAAAGCATGTGTACCAAAGGCGGGCTCATCTCCAATGGGCGCTCGTGCTCCCCACATAGTAGATATAACTAGAACAGCAAGTGTGTCACAGTGTATATAAAGGGTACTCCAAAACCAAAGTTACAAGTATAAAGAAAAATTTGTATGCCATTGAGTACAAGCATATGAAAATATAAAACATGGTGTCAAAAATATAGCTAAATTTTACAAAAAAAAGAAATGAGTACAATATGCAGGAGAAAAAAAAGTGATTACACAATTACAGAAACAGTGAATTTAAAGGCAACTTAAAAGCAACATTTTGACACTAAATACCCAAGAAACTTGATAAAGATATACAACAGTAGCAAAACATGTAATATTTGTGTACATCACTTATATCATTTGAATACAAAAGCAAAATACAAACAATGCAATTACAGGTAAAACATGGCAAATAATTGAGATCCCAAAAACTTAACCTAGCCAGCTGGTACTAACTTATAAAGTTATAAAATAAATGACAAAAGAAGTGCACTTATCACTCATACACATTCATACCCAGGAAGAACAAAGAACTACTTAACATTACTATAATTTAAAGAGAAAAAAAAGCAAAGCGATCACCATAACTAGTACCCATACTACCATCAAAATTACTCACCATTACTACAACATGCAACAAAATACTTCATGGAATGCAAATGTAAACTATGCATGCCAATATTTGGAATCAGTGGGAAAAAAAAAAAACAATTCTGCGCTGGAAACATCAAATCATTCTTTTATAATGTAAACCCATGGGAATAACATCTGGAACAAAGCTTATAGAAAACACAAAGCTATAGCTCAAGCATTCATGTACTCATTAAATCATGTAAAAATACACGAACACAAAACTAGCTAAGGCATCAGGAGTAAAAACTGTAGTTTCATTGCACTCCTGTACCAATAATTTCATTAAGTGTCGGTATGAAGCTGTGAAGAAAAAACTTGCTTAAATCGTAAAAATTGTTGCATTAAAACTCAATAAAAATTATCTCAAAATCACAATCAGCACACAGCCATGATGGGCACATTGCAGCAACACCATCGAGCCAGATATATATCTACATCTCATTAAATTCACAGGCACATACAGCAACCCTGCAAATTTACTAAAAACACCTCGAGGGTACATTGTAACAATCCCATTGAAGCCCACGCTGTAACAAAACAGTGCACTCAAACATCTTAGACACATTAACACTTGCACCATTGGGGTACTCTGTCGCAATCCCACCAAGCAAAACTTCAACAGAATGCTCACAAAAAAAAATTATACAACTCTACAAAAGAAAATCGTCACAGCATCATAATGAAACATAAAAACCTAACATAGTGACACAGCAGTACACATCAAATCATCATCATCATAAGCAAATTAACATTCTCAAAAAATATTACTGCTGAAAAACAAGCTAAATTAAACCACAATTACACATCAAAACGGCAAAATTTAAGCACTGCATTTACACTGCATTATCAAAATCAAAATTCCATACATTTAGCAATGTGGAGAGAAAAAGAAAATGTTTGCACAAATCATGACAAAATGAAAGTCAATGTCAATTTCAAAACAAAGCACACACAAGTCTCCAGGACTTATAATCTATAAGGACCCACAGGATCATAGTATAGGTAGATATGTGAGAGATGGACACTCTCTTATTTGGTACTAGGAGCATGAGGTCGACCATCAACGTAACTGGAGTTATCTGTTTAGTGATTTTGAAAGGTCCAAAATATCTGTGTAACAACTTAGTACATTTTCCTTTCTTTCTGATAGGGTTAAACCTTTCACTAATTGACCCACATTATACTCAACATCTCTATGTTTAGTATCAAATCTTTCCTTTTGTTTTACTTGCTGTTGAGTAATATTGGAAGTGGCAACCTCACGTACCTTCTGTATTTCCTGCAAAGTTTGTTTCACAAAGAGATCATTAGATGTGACTTGCAGGTGAACCTGATTAGGCAAGGATAGTCCTCGGCCATACATCAAGAAAAATGGAGCAAACTTGGTAGATTCTTGTACACTGGAATTGTAGGAGAAAATGACATAGACAATGCTGAGTCCCAATTCTTTTGATTATTGTCAACAGAATGGCTAAGCATGTTCAACAAAGTTTGATTGAAGCATTCAGTTAAGCTGAAGCTGAATTGTAAGCACTAGTAAAACTAGAAGATCCTGAGAGAGATGTTAAAAGTTCCTGAGTCCCTTCGCTGAGAAAAACTGGGCTGCAATCTCACAACAAAGTAGCAGGAGCTCCATGCCTACAGATGATATGCAAAATAAACTTAGCAACCTGTAGAATTGTTGCTAAAGACAATGAGGCAGACTTGGCCCAGCATAAAGCATATTCGATCGCAATGATATATTTATGTCCAGAATTTGAGTGTGGAAGAGCACCAAGAAGATCAATGCCCCAACGCTCGCCCACAGAGGTGGTAGGAATTGGCTGTAGAAGACCAGCAGGTTTCTGGTTTTTGGGTCTTTTTCTAGTTTGACAATTGGGACATGTGGCACAAAATGTTCAATGTCCTTTTTTTTTCATTCCAGTTCATTCCAATGTTTCATATCTGGAGTGAATTTTACTAAAAGTTTTAGAAAAACCCAAATATCCTGAAAGGGGGTTATCATGGCAAGAAGACAAAATTTCATGTTTAAGAGCTTCTGGAATGACCAACAGATAAACAGGGCCAGTAGAATTGCATTTTTATGGTAGAGAACACCTGATTTGAGGGTGTAGATTGAAGCTTGTCTTTGAATTTTAGCAGGAGCTGATTGAGGATCATTAAGTGTATTAATAACTGGAAGTAAAGCAGGATCTTGTTTCTGTTTGTCAGCTATTTCAACTGGAAATAAGCAAGTAGGAAGCTCCTCAAACTGTTCAAGTTCATGATCTTGGCTTTGCAAAACGGAATCTATACAAAGCATCGGCATCATAATGTTTCTTGCCTGATTTGTAACATATAGTATAATCAAATTCTTGCAACTTCAAATTCCATCAGGCCAAATGTCCAGTCAGATCTTTCAAGTTGTTCAAGTAACAAAGGGCATGATGATCAGACACAATGTGTACCTTATAGCCAAAAACAAAGCTTCTAAAATGAGTAAGACCAAACAGAATAGCCAAAAGTTGTAGCTCGGACACTGTAATTTCTCTCACATTTAGACAAAGTTTTAGAAGTATAACCTACTGGTTTCAAAACATCAACTTTTTGATACAAGACACAAGCTATGCCAAGTCCATTGGCATCAGTGTGCAATTCAGTGTAAGCACCAGGAGTAAAATTGACCAACACAGGACCCGAAACTAAAGAATCTTTCAACGTTTGAAATGCCACTTGTTGATCATTACCCTACACAAAGTATTGATTTTTCCTGGTCAATTGAATGAGAGGCTGAGCAATGTTAGCATAATATTTAGTGAACTTTCTATAAAAGTTAAAGAAACCCAAAACTTTTCTCACAACTGACATTTTTAGGACAAGGCACATTTTGAATAGACACAACTTTATCAGCATCTGGGGAAATACCATCATTAGAAACTTCAAAACCCAGCAACTTAATCTTCTGCATACCAAAGAAACACTTTTCTGGTTTAAGTTTGAAATTATGAGCCTCCAAACGTTGAAAAACAGCTTCAAGATTTTGCAATAGTTCTCAAAAATTTTAGCAAAGACCACAATGCCATCTAAATAAACAATTGCCTTTTTAAATTTAAGACTACACAAAAGTTTTTCAGCAGTTTAACTGAAAAAACGAGGAGCATTTGCCAAGCCAAAACTAAGGCATGTGAATTCATACTGACCTTGAAACATAACAAAAGAGGTGTATTTCTTACTAATCCTCTGCAATGGGCACTTAAAAATATGCTGATAATAAATCCAATGAAACAAACCATTTAGCCTCCCCAAGGTAACTCACAAATCATCTATCAATGGTAATGGAAAAGAGGAGGTCTCTGTGACAGCATTTAGTTTCCTGTAATCCACACAAAACCACATTGAACCATCTTTCTTTTTAACTGACACAACAGGAGAAGCCCAAGGGGACTGCGATTCCTGAATGATTCCAGCATCTTTCATTTCATTAACCTGTTCTGAAATTATCTCTTTTTGTTTATGTGGCACTTTACAAGGTCTCTGTTTAATTGGTTTTGTATTATAACCTTGATATCAAATTCAGCAACATCAGTGGTTCCTAATTCTTGGAGCAAAGTAGCATAAATGTGAGCATATTTCAGCAACAAAGAATGTAATTCAGTTTTCTGAGTCTCAGACAACTTGTTATTCACATTAAAATAAAAATTTGGAGCTTTCAACACAGTAACATCTGTAGGTGAGTCAGAATTACTTTGAACTAGAGCACCATCATACCTTTGGCCAAAACTGTATCAGCAAACAATGTTTGATGGGCAGCAGTATTATTATGAATCGGTATGACATGTTCGGCAGCAGATGGACATAACAAAGGTGCAATTGAAAGATTTTTCTTTTGCATAATGCTCACAGATGGTTCAAGCATAACCTTGTTAACAATTTCCGAAGAAGGTTGAACTGCGACATAGCAAGTGGACAATGGTGGAATTTTCACATCATTAACAAATGCAATTTTAACACAGGGGTCACTATCACATTCAATATCTTGTAAAGGGTTTAGTGCTATACCTACATAGATGTGTCAAGTTACTTGAGCAATGGGTATGCTAAAAGAAAGGCCCTCTGAAGAACTCGTAGTAATCACAATCTGAGCATAATCAATTACAACACCATGAGCATGCAAAAAGTCATTGCCTAAAATTAAGCCATGTGACAAATCTTTTACTACTAGGACATCCTCCTGAAAAAGCAAATCGTTTATTTGAAAATCCAAAACAGTGTGATAGGGGCATCTAATAACCTATTACCAGCAGTTCTAAGCAAAATGTCCATAGGTTGCAGTTTTGAAATATCACTTATATGGGCAGCATTAAGGATACCAACTGCACTTCCTGTGTTGAGCAAAATAGGAATTTCTCTGTTGTTGACAGAGCCTATAATTTGTAATATCTGACTGGATATTGCAGCAACATCCTGTTGAGCTGAAGCCGAGGTGGTGGGTGGCTGTGGTACTGCTAAGTCTTGTCATCTTGGGCGTGGTGCCAGTTGTTTTTTGACTGTGGAAGTCTGCTGCGGCAGAAGCAAGCAACATGGCCATGCCTATTACATCTGTAGCAGGTAACAGGTGACTCATGCGTATTCGTATCAGCTGGTTGTTGAAAGCATGGCTGACTCTGAGGTACAGGAACAGGTGATTGTGGCTGAAACTGAGTAAATTATGTACATAACCGTTCAACACGATCAATCAGTTGTTTTATTGCGTCAACAGATGAGTTACTAGCAGAGGAGGTAGTGGCTTCAGCTTTGCTAACACTGCCTAGCACCACACTGATACAAAAAATGTGTGTGTTTTATTTTCCAACAACTCCCTCAGTTAACCCAGAGCCTCAGTTAATCACAAGTCTATTATATTACAATTGGGCTGTATAAGCCAAAAATATTTCAGTACAAATCGGTAGGTCACAGAGACCTCAGACATCCAAATTCATTGAGCTGAAACAGGCCAATCCGCCTATCATGAAGATGACTTCTGTGAAGCTGTGGATTTCAAGATAGTGTAAGTGCTGAAGATTCTGACAGTGTTGATGATTCTATCACTGATAATTAATCCTTGAATATCGTAGAGACTTGTCAAATGCTTTGTGATGAATCATAATGTCTCACAGGAAATTATGATGTTATGTTATTGTGATTGTGAGGCAAAATAATTTATGCTGTGGCTGCAAGCAAGAAAAAGTCAGCTAAACTTTTTTTTTCTTTCTGTTGTGGATTTCTTTTGTATTATGATTTTTTTTTATATAAGATTGATATAGTTTTCTTCTTCTCATGTACACTTTCAGTGCTTTTCATACTTACACATTCCTTTGCTAAGGTCCTGAAAAGTGTTTAACAAAGTTTTACTATATTTCTCCTTTGAAGAAAGATTTTACTCATGTACCTTGTGGTATATGAAAATTGGATATACAAGTCTTTTAAAGCTGAAAGCATAGTGCTTTATATGAGTCATTCCACATCAAGTCGCACAAATTTTCACAAAATCTGACCATCATGTCCCCAATTCACTTAAATTTTGTCCTTGGATTACAAAAGCAAAGTGAATTAGGTTTTAAATTCTTATTTTTTTAAATTACAATATTTTTTAAAATATTGAGCAATCCAACTTGTGAAAAGCGGCACACTTCTCTACCTTTAAATTAGAATATCTCGCAGGCGATAAGTGATAAAATTGTTATAAAGTGCAATGCAAAGCGTAATATGTAATTTTAATTTTAGGGGTTAAATATGATATTGCGGTTTAAAATATTCATACTTAAAAAAGTGGTTGTTTTTTTATTCTGAAAAAATAGTATTTTATATAAGGAAAACTACAATGTTTTTATCTGCAAAACAATATATTGTTCTTATTCCTGACCATTCTGTATTCCGAGAATAAATTACTTTTATGTAACATTATGCGCATATAAGAAAAATGGTAAGTATGCTGTAAATCCTAAAATAACTTGATTTTCCGCAAAATATAAAATACGTGTCGATTTATTTTATGTGTAGAACATGTAAACTAAAATCCAGAAAAAGTGATGTTTTGTGTGTGTTCAGTTTGATGTGGAATGACTCATATGTGATTGTTACTATAGCATGAACAACTTGTAAATTAATAAATTGAAATGGATTTTAACACACAACTTCATTTACCTAGATTTTTTTTATCCACAACATGTTCCAAAGGGTCTTCCCTTCATTAGGAGTGTCTCCAACTGTCATGACTGCTAATTTTCCTTTTCCTCAGTTGGCAGATGTATATATTTTGTGATTAAACATTCTTCAATTGATTTATCAAAGTTAATTAAATCACCTTTGTGTTCATGTATGAAGAGTCTTTTCCGAGTTTTAGAGTTGTTGATATGCCTGTGTGTTTTATTAATTTGGCATCTTTTTTTATTTCATATCCTTCCTAAAATGCTGCAATCAATGGCTAATTGTTACCATTCAAATTTTATATTTCTGAAATGTTCATTTAATCCAGGTTCAAGGCTACATTTTGTCTCTCCAAATGTAGAACTTTTCACAATCCATGCCACTGAGTTTATGAATATTTGAAGTTTTATTTGGAGTTTCTGTGTCATAATGTTTTGGTTTGATCAGTGAACCGACATTTAGATTAGGTTTGGGTATAAATTTTGTGTTTCACTCCCTGAATATTTTGGAATTTTCTGTATGCCAATGGATATGTGATTTTTTTGTAGATGGCTGTTTCTTTTAACCTTTTGGGTTTCTTGAACTTCTTTATTTTTTGATCCACCAGTTCTTTTTTGTGCCCATCTTTTCTTGCTGCATTTACTATTTGTTTGTATTCTTGATCATACTCTGCTTTGGTCAATAAAATATTTACCAATATGTAGGTTACGCTGTTGATCACCGTGTTTGTGGACCATTAGATTTTAGCTGTCTTCTGTGTGTGTGTTTTTTTCTGTGTATACTGAACTCTTATTTATTAATTTTCTTGATAATCTTCAAGTCCAAGAATAGTGGACAGTTGTCAGTTTCAGGTTCATATGTATATAGACCTTTGATACATAGATTAAAGAAAGCTTAATCACAAAATACATACGTGCATTGAGGAAGAACAGAATCATGACAATAGGAGCCAGTTGATGATGAAGGGAAGACCCATTGAAACAATTCTGGATTAAAAAAACTGGTATAGAACTTAGGTGTTAAAATCCATCTCAATCTATGGGGGTCTATTTTCTAAGCTTATTGATAGCAGAACCGATATTATTTCATACTAAGTCTCATTATAAGGTTTGGTCCATAACTATAGTTACAGCACTTAGATACCAGTTAGTCATAATGATAAGCTTAGAAAATAGATCCCTGTTAATTATTGCACAGTAACTTACCAGTAACTTTCCAAGTAACGAAATATAAGAAACTTTTAAATTACTCTCTTGCCAAAGTACACTGGAGTCAATTAATACATCTGCATTCTTGTTGAAGCAGTCTTTTGGGGATTAGTTTGTTGCATATGGTTATTTGATTGGATTTAGATTTTCCACACCAAATTTAATGGATAATAGTAATGTCATTAAAGGAGCAAAAAAGAATCTCTTCATTTTTTCCCATTCTTATGTGTTTAACTTGACCTTTCATACTACTTTTGGTGATTTAATACTTGATTTCTTTTTTTTATGTTTGATCTTTTTGGTCTGTAGTAACCTTACTTTCTCTCCATTTTTTTGAATAGAGGCAGAAGAATATGTAATCAAAGCACAGATCCTGGCTGGAGGCCGTGGCTTGGGTTATTTCGACAATGGATTCAAAAGTGGAGTTCATATAACAAAAGAGTAAGTTCTTGATCATTATCATAGGTATTATTGTCATAACTGCTACCACTGCCACTATCAACAATTTTTATCTTCTTCCTTATTTGTATATGTGCAAAAGAAAGAAAGGATAAGCGTGAACCAATAATAATTTGTATGTTTTGACAACTACAAGGTGGCCATAATTAAAGAGGAAGTGTTTGAGGGGTCATAAGTAAACAACAATAAGGCCAAATAAAATGAAATTTGGTGTACATACATTTCAGACAGTGGGAATTCTATTCTGAGAAGAAGAAAAAATAGTTCCAAAAATTGCCACCAGAGGACGAAATGGCACTTAGGGGGTGGTGCAGGTCTCATCGGCAATGTTAATAGGTATTGCAAAGTCTTTGGATACAGTCATTAGGATACACTTGTGTACGCAATGTTCTGCTTGCATGATTGTGCTTTACTCATCAAGCTTTATTACCAAAACAACAGCAATACTTCCATTGCACTATAGTTATTCCAAACAGCGAAGAACCTATGGAGAGGTCCCATGACCATTACTAATTTGCAAAAGATGATCTCAATCTTTGAATATACTGGCTCTTTACAAGTGCACCCAGGAGAAGGGTGCAAATTTGTATGCACTGAAGACTTGGAAATGGTTGCAACTGGTATAGTGGAGGCCAATGTGGAGTGAGGATCATGCAGTGCTAGGGCAATTTCCCTTAACTGGATATGCCCTATTCAACTATTTGGAAATGTTTGCACAAAGTGCTGACATTTTTTCCCAACAAGATTAGCCATGTCCAACAACTGTGTGCTCAGGATGCAGATGCATGCTTGCAGTTTCCATTGCTCTTCCAAGCTCAGATGGAGGTGGAGGAGACATGGCCTTGGAACATCCTATGGAGAGATGCGGGTCCATTTTAACTTAAATTGCACTTTCAGTGCTCACCAGCTGAAATATTGACTTATACTGTCAATACACAGAGATACCAGCAAATGCTGTCCAATTTTGTTGTTTCAAACCACCAACAAAGTGGATGTCTGCACACTACCATGTTTATGCAGGATGGAGTGCCCCTCATATTGGATTGGAGGTGCACTGAGTCCTCCAATGATATTTCAACAATGATTGCATAATCAATTGTGCATTCCCTACGAAATGGCCTTGCTGTTAGCCAGATCACACCCTATGTGATTTTTGGTCATGGGGTTGTTTAAAGAGCAACCTCTTTACCAAGAACACGTACATAGTTTAGCAACCTTAAGGGAAGCCTTACAATTCATGTAAGTCAGTGAGATGAGGATATGCTACATTTTGCAGTGGACAATGCAATTCAGAGACAGCAGTTTGTGGAACATGTTCAAGGGCAGCATATTGAGCCCCATTTGTAATTGTGCTGGATTAAAGTCACCAGTAACACTTGCTTCCTTTCACTCCCCATATAGTGCCATTTCATCCTCAGGTGGTGATTTTTGGAACTATTATTTTTCTCCTCAGAATAAAATTTCCATTGTCTGAAACATATGTGCACCAAATTTCAATTATTTGGCCTCACTGTAATCTACTTATGACACCTCAAATACCTCCTCTTTAATTATGGCAACCTGGTATTTCTGATACTGTCAGTTACAATAAATTGACACAGTTAATGAAATAATTATGTATTAACATAGTGTACTATCTTTCAAGAAAGTAAATGTACACATTTCACAGGTCAGTATCATTCAGGCATTCCGTGTAAGGGGTATGAAAACTAAATCAGCTGTTGTCGTAGATGTATACTGTCATGGTCGCCATTTTAAACTGTCACTCACTTCGAAGGTTTCTATGGCTATATTAACCAAATATGATGAAATATGGACGAAATATCGCAAAACAAGTTGAAATTCTCTTGCTGCTGAGCTATTAACTATATGGCATTTGAGAATGTGCAAGAAAATGGAAACAACGTGAATGATGATTTTAATAGAACCAACATCTATGTTATATATAATCCATGCACCAACATCCACTGTCATAGCTCAGTGGTAAAACACACACTGTTTCAACTGTGCCGAGGATTCAGGGTTTGAATCCCAGTATATGGTCATATTTTTATTCCAACTTTTTCATTTTGTAAGACGCAGTGACGAACAAATTTACAGTTTTCTTGTGCAGCTAAGCTATTGCCATTATGATTTCGAAGAAAATGTGAAGAGGTTGAATGATAATTTTAATGGAGTCAACTTCTAAATGCTATATACAATCCATCTGTTCATAACAATAAGCTAATACATAAAATAACAAGAAACTGATAAATTCTCATCTTGAGAAAAGCAAACTTACAGCTGCAAATATAATTGTGAATAATTTGGTGGAATATAATGCATAAAATTGAAAAGCTATATTCTTTGTAACTGCTAGTTACAATAGAGTTACTTCATTTATTAGAAATAACAAAAAGAAGACAGTAGCCAAAGATAATTGTGCTTAAAAAGCAAACTAAACAACCGATATATCATAGCTGAAGCCACGTCATATGTGAAGAAATAAATTAATTTCTGAAACATTTCAGATTTATAGACAATGTATTTCTTCTGGAACAAGTAACTTGTCAAAACAATGAATGGAAAAGAAAAATGAAATCTTGTGTTTTAAATTTTGAAGATTGAGAAGCTGGTATAGGTATGTAGATGATATTTTTGCTATTGTTTCAAAAAAACTTGCAGAAGATGCTTTGAAATTATTGAATTTACAAAAAAGATGTATAAAATTCACAATAGAAAGAAGAAAATGGCCAATTACCTTACTTAGACATCAGGATCATCAGAAATAATGCACACAACAAACGTTGAGCATTTACAGGAAACCAACTCGCACAGAAAATTATATTAAAAACAATAGCTACAATCCTACAAGCCACAAACATGCAATTTTAAATAGCATTACAAACAGGTTAGTACATATACTATTGGAGAAAGAGGAATACCAGAAAGAATACCAACACATTATCCACATAGCCACCATGAATGGATACCAGAAAAAAAAAAATAAGAAGATAAAGTTTGAAAGACAGAAATACATCCAACAAACGACTACTTTACTCAAACAACAAAAACCACAAGCATATAGAAAGTTCACTTACCACCCTTGGACATATCATAAATTTCAAAGGATTTTCAAGAAATACATCATCACCCTGTCTCCACAGAATAACCACAATATACAGAAACTACTATGCAACAGAACAAAAGACCCTATCCCCAACAATAAATCAGCTGGTATATATCAAATAGTTTGTAATGACTGTTACCTGGTATACATAGGAAGATCCAAAATAAACCTTGAAATAAGACTTAAATAACATATGAGATGCATTTACCAAAAACGGATGGATAAATCAGCAGCAGCACATCATTTCTGGTCTTCAAACCATGAAATCACACTCCAAACATAAAACTTAAAACCAATCAACAGCAGCACTGAATTGGACATCAGGGCAAAAATACATATCGTCAAACACAGGAATCACCTAATGAATTTCCAACTACCGCCACCCAGCAGCCTTTGGAGGTTCATCAATCCAGCACCAGAGAACACCACTAACCACGCACGTTCTCCAGACAATAACGGGCAAAAGCAGTTGGAAACATGCTGACGATGGGAGCAAACCGTTCTCCCAAAACGTGTTCAAAGTAAGAACCTTTTAGTGATGTAGTGTAACAACCTCCAACTCTCTTATTTTAAATTGTGTTTTATAACTTGGTATAATTGCCCCAGCTACGATTACATCGTTTATTCTTTTGTGCATGTGTGCAACCAGTGCAGAACACCGGTTTGGATTCTGCTGATAATGTTGCCATAGCCTCATCGCGTGAGCAACCAGATTCACTCGCATCCTTTCTGGTCGACGTTCTTTCCATTCCTTTACCATGAAGGCCCATACATGTTCAATGGGGTTCAGATCAGGAGATCTTGGAGGCCTGTTCATGCAGATTATTTCTGGATGCCTCGTTAGCCAATCCTGGGTGATTTTTGTGGTATGCACCCCACTATTGTGGTGCATAAATGCATATTCTTCTTGTTCTGAGAACCTAGCAAGAGGGTTGGCAGCAAAGTGTTTTCAAGAATATCTACATAGACTGCACTCGTTATTCTTTCTGGCACTTGAATTAACTTCCCTGGATGTGATGCTGTCATACAGACCCAGAAATGTGCTGCAATTCTTCCTGAATGTTCTGCTCGAGTGACTGCTGAGGCGTGTATCTAGTTCCCTGCAGTCTATATAGACATTAGGTCCCTTGCAGGTCGGATCGAAATAACTTCTCATCACTCCAGATTACCAAGTCCCAGTAAGACTGAGGAAGGTCAGTACTACGCTGTGCCCATTGTGACCTTCTTACCTTGTGTACCTCAGTGAGAAGGAGCTTAGTGGCAGGACGATGTGATGCAATACTGGCATCCTTTAATCATTGGCGTATGGTTTCATGTGAGCAACCATACTCAACTGCTTTGTCCAGAAAGACAGATCTGTGTCTTAAAGGTTGGTTCCTCACATTGTCTTGAGCAAGTGTTGTTGCACGAGGCCTACCTGAACGCCTGCATTATTTGACCCATTCAACTTCTCCCTCATGATCTAGCCATTGTTTCACTGTTCTTCGTTCACAACCCAATTCTCTGGCAATTTGCAAGGCGTTTTCACTATGAGTAGCACAACCTACAATTTTACCCTTTTGAACTGCAGTCAGCTCCACACAACCTCGTGGACTTGGCATGCTACATTACTGTGATGAAGCCTTTGTGAAAATGTTCGAATGCAGTGCATAAAGAACTTCCAGCAACATTTTGCGCATGCGCAAGAAATACAAGGTAAAAAAGTTGGAATAAAAAGTATGACCCTATTCTGGGGTTCAAACCGTGAATCCTTGGCACACTTGAAACAGCATGCGTTTTACCACTGAGCTGCGGCAGCGGATCTTAGTTTGTGGGTTGTATACAACATAGATGTTGGTTTTATTAAAATCATCATTCCACATGTTTTCCGTTTTCTTGCATGTTTTCCAGTGCCATGTAGCTAATAGCTCAGCAGCAAGAGAATTGCAACTTGTTTTGTAATATTTAGTCCATATTTTGTCATACTGGGTTAATGTAGCCATAGAAATCTTTGAAATGAGTGACAGATTAAATTACGACCACTACAGTATATATTTACAACCACGGCTGATTTAGTTTTCATACCCCCTACTCATGGAACGCCTGAATGATACTGACCTGTGAAAAGTGTACATTTACTTTCTTGAAAGATAGTACAGTGGCATCCAAAATCTCCAGAAAGGGGATGACTACATAACAAAAACTAACTTGACTAATCAAACTAGTATTGGTCTGAATGGTTTCACTCACCACATTAACTGCAGGAACATGTTTTCTTAACCTCTTTTGGAGTAATCGCCACAAAATAACTTCCAATATAAAAGTGTTAAAAACCACCAGGAATAAAAAAAGAGTTGGACATGTGGGAGAAAATCCTCTTCAAGAAACAGGAAGACTTGTTATGCATTTTGAAATTCCCAGAATTTTACTCTAAATGGTCAAAGCCTCCACCACCAGGGGAACTCCACCAATTGAAGAGGGATCCGGATATTTGATCCAGTCGACAGCTGATGATGTATGCAACGGCTTATGAAAACATGTTCCTGCAGTTAATGTGGTTAGAGAAACTTAGGAATGTTAAGTTGACTCAATTCTAATTTTCTATTCATGTTTGTTTCACTGTGTAGCCTTCAAAACGTAATTTAGTTTTGATCTGTGTGTCACAGTAATAAATATTGCTTGTACAGAAGAAGATCATTGTAAAATTATATCAAGATTACAGAGTAATCACTATTATTGCACACTTTTACTGGGCCTGAACCAGTATTTGGTATTCCTTTGAATTCTGTTAGAAGATCCTTTGCTGAGTGGATTAATTATCACCACCAGATGTGATGGGTTCAAACAAATGAATGTAAGCACAGTCAGTGAGTGATAAGCAAAAGATCCTCCTCACTCACTGAAGATGTACTTAATCTCAATAGATCCCAAATAAACCTGATAACCGGGCTCTTGACAGGACACTGCAGATTATGGAAACCCCAAATACAAAGGGAATCTTCAAAGAAGAACCAGTACACAGGTTATGTAATGAAGGGGACAAAACTGCCTATCATATAATCTTTAAATGTGAAGCACTGTATAGGAAAAGATATGCACTACTGGGCTTGATAAACTCAAATGATGCATCTTCATAACAAAAATTTAGTTAATAATCTACTGTCATCAAAGGGACAGGGCTATTGAACTAAAATGATAAGATAGGACTTAATACAATAACCTTATAGGTTTCAGTGTTAAGGGCAATTGTAACCCAACTCCATCTCTACATAAGTGACATCACTATTACTACATAGTGTTTCCAATCTAAAGCTCTTATATTTATGCTATAATCATTTGACGTGTTATTTAATTTTTGCACTGATAGTGTTTTGCTGAAGTTTTGTCAATCTCCTGCATGTTAGCCTAAAAAGGCTTATTGTGCAACCCCAATGCCTTCATTGTTTCCCAAAATCTGTTCCATGCATCTGTTCTGTCAGCATCTTTTCCTAGACCTTCCCAGGTTATAGAAAGAGTAAGCATCTTTCGTGTCAGGAATGGGCAGTTAAAGAGGATATGCAAGGCAGTTTCCTCATCCTCTGTGCACATTCTACAAATGTTTTACTCTGTGGTCTAGGGGTACCATGCTAGTTTCTGGTTCCCGAGGTTGCGGATTCAAACCCAGCGGAGGGTTATGGATCTTTTTCAGGCTTAAAAATCCTTAGCATGGCTTTCTTCGGAAGGGAAGTAAAGCCAGTGGTCCCATGTTGTAGATTTATAGCACGTAAAAGAACCTCAAGCCTGATAAAGAGGCCTCTGAGCAAAATTACTGGTCTTTCATGCCCAATATAGAGCGGGATGCTAAGGACCATAGTAGTTAAAGAGTGTCCATAAATAAAACTCGGTTTAATTTTACAAATATGTTCATCCTTGAGGCCTATTTTACATAATGTTTCCTGCAGTGACCATATTCAGAAATGAATGCAACTACTTTCCTTATTCCTGTTCTATCCAATCTCAGAAGAGATGAGCAAATAGTGTTGCATGGACCTAAGACCAGTTTCCTGGCTTGTGTCTGTCCAGGGTAGGTTTGCGATCTAAGTTGGTATGCTTCCCTAATCCATGCTTTTACCAAGGTTTCGGCAGTATGTGTATGGATTCCAACCATGGGTTCAAGGCCAACATAGGATATCTCGGTACCCCTTTTAGGCAGCTGATTCAGCCTTTTACGTTTCCAAGATGCTCTGATGCCTCGGCACCCACTGCATGTCATCCTCCATGTTTTAGGGTACCATGTTAGCCTGTAGTTCCCATTGGTGAGTCGTATGATTTCATCTGATGCTGGTATATAAAATTCATGACTCTGTGTTGCAAATTCTTGATAATACAAATATTCTCCCACACTATTAGTTCCCAGTGATACTTGACTGGTTTTAAAGGTTTTATTTGTTTGCTAATATATGATTACATAACCAAAAATAAGCTATGGCTGATTTATCTGTTTGTTTGAATTTGAAATTTCTCAGGTGTTCCTTCAATCTTATTTCCAAATTCCTGTTTGTTTTCTCAATATATATTTTTTTTGGGTAATCTTCCCAATTGGTGTTATATATTCCTGATAACTTATTGCTAGGAGTAGTATTGTTTAATGGATGTTGAAGCAAGTTTCTCACACTGTATTGTTTGATTTAAAACCATTCAAATTTGCAACATACTTAACATGCTCCAGTTCTTAATTAAATTCTTGATTTATTAATGGTATGTTAATCTGTGAATTAAACTGTGAAATATGGCATATTGATATGTTTTGGGGTTGAAGTTATTGTTTTTAATGTAATTTACTATGTGCTGAAGGTGGTTTAGTGTTATTTTTATTTATTTATTTTTGTTAGCCCCACATTTGGGAGCCAATTTGCGATGGTAAATTTATAATGTTATTTGTGTATGTGTTTACTCAACATGGTGAATCCATCTTGTAACGTGATTCATTTGTTAGGCTTGTTAGCTCCATCTGGTGTTAGCAATTTGCGGCAGTATTAGTGTTCGTTTGAAAGAATGCTACTGTTATTTTATTTAATTTTTTGTTCTCTGTCCTCCGGCTAGCTACGATCTTTTTGGTCAAGCACTTCTCTTTATACAGGTTGTGTAAACGGAAAGGAATCTTTCATCCAAAGATAACACTGATGAAGGAATTTGTTTTACACTTTTATTGTCGAACACATTAACTATCACATTTACACATTGATCTTGACACCCGCCAAACTGAAACTGTTATAATAACTTCATTACTGATCACTCTTAATTCGCGCACTTCAACTTTTTGTATAATTAACTTTACAACACTTTAGATTTTTCATAATTCTGCTACGCGTAACTTGTGAATCGATAGCCGACGTGTAATATTTCTGCTGAACTGACGGACTGAAGGCGACGTGTATCATGCAAATATTTTCGACGAACTGACGGGAATGCGACGTGTAGTGTACAAAGAATTTTGATGAACTGGGGGCGATCTACCTCTGACTTGGCTCTTTTATACTCATACACCCCGATATGCCTAAAGATTATAACTGAGCTGATATTGGCTAATAAAACGCGCCAACATTAGGTAACTTCCTCGTTTCCAATAATGATAAACAGCTCACCCCCTCGCTGCATTATTGCACGCTATTTTTGACAGTTTCAGTAAGGTCGTATAAACTTACTTCTCAACAATAATTACAATCAATAAACATCTCAAATCAATGTCACATAAAAATGCATATTCATATTACAATCATTGTTTACATTTAAGTAATTTGTGATACAAATTACTGCATCATATGCCCCACTAGAAACATAATTATGAATATTTACAACTTGTTTGGAAATTTTATAATTGGGTTTTTAGTCTCCTAAATCTTGGAACACACGCTATCACTTTCACTTAACACTTCACACGTATTTAACACACAACATGTTTTTCCTCTATCTTGCCACTACTTACTGGCTCTGGTTTAATGTGTTTAGATATTAATCTGACATCACAAATTTTTTATAGCAAATACTGTACCCTGAATTATTTAATTACTGTTACCAAATTGTTTACTTTCTTAAGTTGTTGACAAAAATTTGTGCATTTAAGAATTTTTGTAATTACTATACATATTTACTAAAATATTCACCCTCTACACAAATATATTTACATCTCTTAAATCTAGGCACTGTTTCACATGTTCTGTTTGCTACATAAATATTTGTTTTAATGACTTTTACCCCATTTTTGTTGTTTTGTACTGTATATTCACAATACTCTTGGAATTATATCTACGTACTTTACTTTAATATAACATCATGCTTTATTTCAAATTACAGTTACTAATAATTTAATTTTTTTTTTAAAAAAAACATTTCTCTTTTTTTTTATATATAATTTATTTCTCTTTTCAAATGACATATATAAATAATTAACCCTCTTACGTTCCAATACATTTCTCTGCAGGTCATCTTTAACTATCCAGCATTTACTTTACATCTCATTGCTATTCACCCTCCTGGATCAAATTGTCTGTAGCTAAGCATTACTTGTAGCCGTATCCTAACCTTCAAAATTTTGTTCATGGATAACCTCTTAAAGGATTCATATAATATTTCGTCCCCTAATAACATTTGAAAACAATCTAAAGTTTCCTGAACAACACATCTTTTAACAACTTTCATATTCAATTCATCTGCTGTCTTTTTAATCTGAGAATACTCTGACAAGTCTGTAATAATCTGTACTGGAGTGGAGTTTTCATTTTTAACAGCTTGGTACTTGTTAATTTCAGAAGTTAGCTTTTGATTCAAATCTTTAGACAAATCTTTAACTTCTTCAGACAATTTATTTCTCTGTGTTTCTGACTCCTTCTGAATTTCAGATATTTCCCCTCTGAAATTAACTTGCACCTGAATTAAATCTGCATTTGTAGCCTCCATCATCTCTCTTAACTCACTTGAAATGCTACTGAGTCGGCTACCTAATTCTGTACATTTTACATCAACATGTTCTATTTTATTATTAACCTCACTTTTTTGGTTTGATATTTCCCTGCTCATTTCTGACATTTTCTTTCAAACTTCACCTATTTCAGTTGCTATCATTTCCTGATTTTCATTTCTCATTCTCATCATACTACTATCTAGCTCCATGAATTTCTTTTCAATTTCTTCCCTGTTTTGTTCTAAGCTTTTACCAATATCTTCCCTTAATTCCCTATGACTCTTTTGCATATCTTCCCTGTTTTGATCTATTTTCTTTTCTAATTTCTCATTATTCTTACAAATTTCTTCCCTTAATTGATCTGTAATACTCTTACCAATATCTTCCCTCAATTCTTTCTTATTCTGATCTAAACTCCTATCAATATCTTCCCTTAATTTCTCTATATTCTTTTCCATATTCTCATTATTCTTTTTTATATTATCATTCATATTTCTCAGCATTTCCATCATCATACTAGCATCAAAATTAAAATTTCCTGCTATTCTATTCTGACTTTCTGCACTAACATTTTCTCCCTCAAATCCTACATTGTTTGAGCTATTTTCTGTAACCTGTATTGAATTACAGCTAACTGTTACACTATCTCCCTCCATAATTATTTCTTCTGTATTATTAGTGGGCATAGTTTTCTTTATCCTTCCACTCCTCAAGTACATTTGATTGTTAAAATTTTGTTTTCTAAAAAAAAAATTACTATACTCTGACCTTTGTGATGCTGTCTGTTGCTGTTACTTTGATGTCCAGCTTCCTGCCCCTCTCTCCTAGGTTATATGTTGCTTCTGTGTCGTATTACGATGAATCTACGTCGTTTTGGTGTTCTGTAGTTGAAATCCCCTGTTGCCTTTTAATCTCGGAATTACGATGTCCAATCATCCGCGTAGTCTGTCGTCCCTTTTGTTGTTTCTGGAATCTGCGTCTTGTAGTTCAGTTCACTTCTCCATTCGCTCCACGTCCTGGTTCCTTCGCCCCTTCCTGGTTATCTCACTTCTTCCTGGTTATCTCACTTCATCCTGGTTAATTCTGCTCCTTCCTGGTTATTCTGCCCCACGTTCTGGGTGCCAATTTGAAGTAGTATATTTTTATTTATTTATTTTTGTTAGCCCCACATTTGGGAGCCAATTTGCGATGGTAAATTTATAATGTTATTTGTGTATGTGTTTACTCAACATGGTGAATCCATCTTGTAACGTGATTCATTTGTTAGGCTTGTTAGCTCCATCTGGTGTTAGCAATTTGCGGCAGTATTAGTGTTCGTTTGAAAGAATGCTACTGTTATTTTATTTAATTTTTTGTTCTCTGTCCTCCGGCTAGCTACGATCTTTTTGGTCAAGCACTTCTCTTTATACAGGTTGTGTAAACGGAAAGGAATCTTTTATCCAAAGATAACACTGATGAAGGAATTTGTTTTACACTTTTATTGTCGAACACATTAACTATCACATTTACACATTGATCTTGACACCCGCCAAACTGAAACTGTTATAATAACTTCATTACTGATCACTCTTAATTCGCGCACTTCAACTTTTTGTATAATTAACTTTACAACACTTTAGATTTTTCATAATTCTGCTACGCGTAACTTGTGAATCGATAGCCGACGTGTAATATTTCTGCTGAACTGACGGACTGAAGGCGACGTGTATGATACAAATATTTTCGACGAACTGACGGGAATGCGACCTGTAGTGTACAAAGAATTTTGATGAACTGGGGGCGATCTACCTCTGACTTGGCTCTTTTATACTCATACACCCCGATATGCCTAAAGATTATAACTGAGCTGATATTGGCTAATAAAACGCGCCAACATTAGGTAACTTCCTCGTTTCCAATAATGATAAACAGCTCACCCCCTCGCTGCATTATTGCATGCTATTTTTGACAGTTTCAGTAAGGTCGTATAAACTTACTTCTCAACAATAATTACAATCAATAAACATCTCAAATCAATGTCACATAAAAATGCATATTCATATTACAATCATTATTTACATTTAAGTAATTTGTGATACAAATTACTGCATCAGTGCGTCAGTTTCCTGTATATGCCATATTCTAATTTATCCTTGTTTGTCATGATTTTTAAATACAGGAAAGGTAACCATCCACCCTGTTCTATTTCCATGGTAAATTTTATCCATCTATCTTGCAAATTCAATAGTTTCAAAGCATCCTGAGCCAATTGTTTAGAAGCAATGGTGAAGATATTGTCCATGTATCTAAAGCAGGTCTTAAATATATGTGGGAATGCCTTTGTGATATTATTTCCAAATTGCTCATATATAAATCTGCAAGCAACAGAGGCATGGGGTTATACATACCTAAACTTGACATTTGTTGATACAAATTTGTATTTAAGATGAAATTATTTTGTTTGATGAAGTCTATAAGTAGAATATATTCTTCAATTTGTGAAGGTGAAAATCCCTGTTTTGTGAGCCATAATTTTATCAGTTTTGGTATCTTTTCTGGGGAATGCTAGTGAATAAAGAGCTAATATCAAATGGTGTTAACATTAAATATGTCTTGATGGTCACATTTTTTAATTTGTCAATAAATTTAATAGACTCTTGATGCTCAAAGTGTCAAATTTTTCAATGGAATCCAAATTATTAGCTAACCATTTACCCAAAAAATAAATTGGCACATCTATATTGTTAATGACCTCATGCTTAATTTTTATGAATATTTGGTAGGCAATGCAGCTTTGGTAACTGCAGATTGCAAGCTATCAGATTATTTATAGTTTTCTTTAGGAATGATCAAGGTATCTTAAATTGTCTTCTGTAATGCGATTGAATAAGATCTTATAAGGTTCATGGGTATTTCTTTATATTCTTGATTTTGTAGTAGCCTCTCCACTCTGTTTATGTAATCATCTCTATCCATTATGAGGGTTTTATTGCCCTTGTCTAGTAAATCACAGGTTTTTTATTTAATTCATAAGTCAGTTGTTTTTGATCTGCTCTATAATATTTTAAGGTTAATATTTGTTCCAACATTTTTTGACATTTTCCTTTAGTCACTATTTTATCATTATCTTTCATCGTGTGTGGTAATTTCAACATTGACATTGTAACCGTCTATATTGTGTGAATAACTCGCATTTTTCAGGCCTTTATTTAACAACTTCATTTCTTTTTTGGCAAAGGTTTGTGTCGACCAGTTAACAACATTAGCTATTTTCTTCACATTTTTTTTCCAAATTATCTCATTTGTTTTTATCTTTTTGTTTACGTAAATGTTCTGCTTTATTTCTAAGTTTTTACAGCTTGTTAATCATGATTACATCGAGTTTGTATATAATTTAATTTCAAAATTGGTCCAGATTATATTTCCTATATCATTCAATGATTCTAAATGCAAGTTATGTAACCTTAAGTCCAACTGGCACATATTTAACTGTTTTTAAAATGGCAGAAATGGAAGTAAGAGATTGTAAACGTGATTTTAGCATAAGACTAAATGGACACAAAAGAGATATAAAGAATTTTGTCAAACTATATATTAAAAAAGACATGTTTGCCAATATAAAGTTTATTAACATAAGTTTGTGACAACAGCTAACCCTGAAATTTACCAGAAAGATAGTGAAGCACAATTTGAATTGCACGTATAAAGAAATAGTAGAAAAAGAAGTGTTAATTTTGGAAAGATTGAAACAGTACACTGCATTAGCAGAGTTCAATTTAGGGTTTTATAACTTGCATTTAAAATTAGTGAATTACTTAGGAAATATAATCTGGACCAATTAAAAGTTAAATTATATGACAGACTCAATGTAATCGTGAGTAACAAGATGCAAAAGCTTTGAAATAAAACAGAAATTTAGGTAAATAAGAAGATCAAAACAACCAGGATAACATGGAAAAATGCTATGAAGGAAATAGATAATGTTGTTAACTTGTAGACACAATCCTTTACCAAAAGAGAAATGAAGTTGTTAAATAAAGGCCTGAAAACATGTGTGGGTTATTCATACAATATAAATGATTACATTGCCGATGTCGGTATCTACGATGCCTTCTAGACCACGGCCTACAAGCCCGGATAGTTGTAATTCATTTAGTTATGACACTGGCAGTGAAAGCCTCAGTATGTACAACATGTAAAGAACTGGAGCACATTAAATATTTTGCAAATTTGAATGGTTTTGAATCGAAGCTTGTAACTAAAATGACCAATAAATACAGAAGATGGAAAACAATTAAGAATGTGAGCAAATTAAAAACAGGATATCCAAAAAAGAAATGTTGCAAATTCACTTATCCAGAAATGTTCAATGAGTTCAACAAGATTTTTAAGGATTACAATATTAAATTAAAATAAAAATGATATGTGGTATATATATATATATATATATATATATATATATATATATATATTTGGAAAACAAGAATATATTTGGAAATGATATTGAAGGAACAGCTGAGAAATATCAAATTCAAACCAATAGATAAATCAGCCATAGCGTATCATTTCTGATTATGTGATCATAACATTAGCAATGAAATAAAACTTTTAAAACTCGCCAAGAAATATTGGGAACTAATAGTGTGGGAGAAAATTTATATCACCTAGAATTCGCACAGAGTCATGAATTGTTGACATAGGTTTTCAACTTTTGATTATCATGCTCCACTGTTTTAAATACATCTTTTTCATTTTTAATTTTATACTGTATTTCTGTTGGTCATTCCCTTTCTTTCTCTGAGATCTCTGGTAACAGCATGCTTTTTCATTTGTATGTGCATGTGTGTGTGTTCCCCCCCCCCCTTTTTCCTTGCTTCATTCATAAAGCCCACTTTTTAACTTCTATGGTGATATTGGGGGCTTTGGCTTTAGAAACAATGATGGGGTTACTAGTGCTTTGACTGTAGATGTTTAACTTTTATTTTTATTCATCTTCATTAGGAAATGCATGCACATTCACTCCCACATTCATACTTCCAGAGTCTGGAGGGGAGGGAACGATTTTAATTCAAGAAAAATTCACTGACCCAACCTGGAATCAAACGCAGGACTTGGGTTGTGAGACCGGAATGCTGACCACTTGACCACAGAGGCAGTCTACAGCACACTCAGAATTTGTTCTATACAGCAAACAAAAGCAGCATTTAGAATATTCACTATGGGAGATTCATTCATTCATTCACTCATTCAATTCATTCATTCCTTTTTCAGATTCCATTTAATTGAAATTTTCTGCTTATGGCATTAGAAAGGCTATTGCTAATAAATGTAGTGGTAGATATCATAGATCTTTCTGACTAGGTTTTCATTATTTTCTGCAGAATATTTGTTATACAAATATTTATCATATAATTAAAGTAGTTTAAATTAAAATGAAATTACAAAGTATTACTGTGGGATTTATAATTTTTTTTTAATTTTGTGCTGCTTATGAAAAAGGAGTACATCATGGTAAGATTCTCAACATACTCAGAGTAATACTTTCATCAGTTTGTTTAAGCTTAAAGGCAGAAATATTAAGAATTGTATTTGTACAGAAAATCTTCCCAGGTGCTACAATTGCTATCAATTACATATAGAAAGTGCTTTCTTTTAAAGCTGTGGTGTCATAATTCTGTAATATGTACCTTTCTTTGCATTTGATCTGGTAAAAAAAACTCACTTTTTCCTTTTGATAAATTTACCACATTATCCAAAATAATGTTGACACAATAAACCTATTCAATTCACATGGTAGTGATCAAATTTTGTGACCATTATTGTACCAAATATCATGATAGAATGGATAATACATTATACTCTTCATTAAAAGCGCTAGCCATTTGTGTTATTCTCCATTTGGGAGTCCTTTAATGATTTTATCAGAATTTTCTTAGTGATTGTCTTTTTGGACATGGGATCCTTGAAATAGCTTCCATTTTAAAACACTATTTTAAGATTTTCTTGCTGCTACTAATCACTCATTGTGTTACAGTAAAACATCAACATCAATGAAGTTCATATGGGTTTTGTATTGTTTAATGTCCATTGTTACTACATACAGCACCACAGATGATGGACACTAATATACATGAAATGAAATGATAGTAGGGAAGGAAACATTCCAGGCCCAAGTTTAGGGTACCTCTCTGTCATTTGCTAATTATGAAGACCGAGAAAAATCGGAAAAATCCTCAATCAGGAGGATGGTACTGGCAGGATTTGCACTGCAGACCTCCCATTCACGAGTCTGTGCCTTAATGACCTTGGCTATCCATGTCAGTATATTAATTCATAAGGGGTAAGCTCCTCAAAAACAAGCCAGAGCAGATATATCTTGAAAATTAATTTTATTGTGCTGAATAATATCAAAGAAGACAGCTTAACATCTCACTTCAATATAATACAACATAAGAACAGCAGTACTAGAATGCATAGCTGACATAGCACAATAAAAATTAAATATCTGATGTGTTACATTCACATGTTTTTCTCTACTGTCTATGATTTATTAGTGGGTATGCAAATTATTTTTATGAAAGCTTATTTTTCTATCTACTTTGTTTTAATTGAGCTGAGCCATTGCACAAACAGCTACATTACACATTTTCTTATAGATACAGAGGGAACAGCGATAGCCAAATGTTTAAGAAATGGATGCTATATGCTGGCCTAAAAATTCCATACTCTTTCTATGCAATCACAAGAAACAACTGAAAATCAATGGGGGAAGGAGTAGTAGTACTCGTGTAACTGCAGCGTTAACTGAGTTGTGAATGAAGCTGATTTAGTTGACACACTAAATCACGTTTGTGCAATGGCCTGGTTTGTGGCTCACTCTCAGTCATTACATTTACCTACTTTGGTGACCAAAATCTGTGAATCCAGCAGAAACAAATTAGAACTTAAGACCTGAGATAACACAGCCATAAAAATATTTCTTTCCTTCCATCTGTTAGTTTGTGTCTATACAAGTCAACCTGGGTCGCATGCGTAGCTTACAAGTATACCGTACAACTAATTTCCATAATGTGGGTAGAAAATCCTTTATAAGAAAGTTTTCAGAACAAAAGATAGTTACATAATAAGGGAAACAAAGAAGGTATTATGATCATCATCCTTGGCCAACAATAAAATAGGGGATATATAACCTGTAGCATTATGGAAATAAAAAAAAAGTACTGCCAATTGGAGAATGTCAAACCAGAACAATTTTGGAATTAGCACACAATACAAAATTGGTTACATGCGTTTGTACACAGAAAACTACTAATAAGAACATAATTCAGTGAACAAGCTATCACCTTTACAGTTGTTTATAAGGTATTGGTGCTCAAAAATCAGTATTGGTATCTAGAAATAGTGGTATCGTCCCATCACTACTTTATCCATATTACAGCTGCCCTGTCATGACAGTAATGTGGCACATGCCTTGGTAGTACTAAGTTGCCAAATATTGCATTGCAAATGATTTAGTTTTGGCAAACTGCTTGCAGATGAAACTTGCTACTTACAATGCATTCTATTCATAGTTTAAAGGTGGACTCCTTTCAGTTTGTATAGTCCACCACTTTAATACAGTAGACCCTTGGCTATCTGGCTCGTGACTATCTCTGTCTACTTAAATAATGCAATAATAATTCTGTGATAAAATGAATAATTTATTGTATGTACTGTACTTTTCTAAAGTTTTGGCAAGTGGGTGCCTGCTACAATCCTATGTGGTCTTTCAAAGTGTTTTATGCATCTCTTACGCTTGTGGCACATGTGGAATCACAATTATAAGGTACTGTATTGTTAATATTGAATAAATTATCAGAAAAAACTCTTAAACAAACAAGACTTATAAGCCCTCTTTCAGTACTCGCAAACAACAATGAATATACATAGAGAGCAGCTCTGTTGGTAACCCTGTATTCTTTGGTTCATCAGTTGTACATTGGATGTTCAAAGTACGTATTCTAGTAAAGTGTTGTTTTGTGCACTCCATTGTGATTTAATTAAAGATTGCAAAATAGGTGATAAATGAAAAAAAGTTGTAGTAACTATGAATGAGAAACTATGTGCTATAAGGTGACTAAATTCTGGGTTAAAGCCAAAATTATTGCTTTGTTGTTAGGGGAAAATGTGCAGTTGAAGGCTGGAAGAAAAATCGAGCAGAAATTGAAAAGTGGTGTGCTGTCCAAGCTAGCGGAAGTGGAATGAAAGTAAAGTAAAAAAAAAAGTTGAAAAGTAAGCATAAAGAAGTTGACAAGGCTTTAATTTTTATGGCATGAACACTTAAGAGAAAAGGCTTGCCCATTACTGGGCCAATATTGCAGGAAAAAGCTTTTGCAATTTCAGTGACAAATGGAAATGGAAGGAGAAAGATTCCAAATTTATTTGTCAGTGATGGATGGTTGGATCGGTGGAAAAAAAAGATTTGGTATTTACCAGATTACCATTAGTCGAGAGGCTTTATCTGTTTGCAAAAAGGCTATGCAATTGTTTAAAGACTATCTTTCAAAGTTAATTGATGAGGAGGGAATTTCTGGGGAACAGTTGTACAACTGTAATGAGAGTGGTTTAAATTACAAGATGCTCCCTACAAAAATGTTTGTTTCAGAAAAAGGAAGCTGCAGCACCTGGATACAAGAAAAGTAAGGAACTAGTTACCATCTTGGTTTGCAGTAATCCAACCAGCAACCACAAGCTTAGGCTTATATTAATAGGGAAATCGTGGAATCCTAGAGCTTTCAAAAACCTGAAAAAATCGGGAATCACCGCCCCTATGGTACACACATTGAAAGAAAGCATTGATAAATTCAGAAGTCTTTTAAAACCTGATTCCAAAATAATTTATACCAGCTGCAGAGAAATATTTGAAACGCAACAACTTGCCGAGAAAAGCTGTGCTGCTTCTTGGTAATGCGCCTTCGCATCCTGCCGTGATGAACTCACAGATGGAGATATCGAAACATTTTTACCACCAAATGTAACTGCTCTTTGTAGGTTGATGGACCAAGGCATCCTTGAAATGCTAAAGAAACAGTATCGCCGGTATCTTCTCAGTTCGTTTATGTCAGCAATTGATAATAGTGAAGACTGTGTAACCATTCTGAAGAGAATTGACTTGCTAGATGTCATAAGCGTGGAAAGAACTTCCAAACACATCACTTGTAAGGTCTTCAAAAATTCTTTTGGGTCATGAAGGTGAAGATTTTAACTTTGAATCTATGTGCAAAACCAAAGACAAAGATTGAAATTGTTTTGTTGCTCAAAAATGTACTGGGATGTGATATCAATGCAGAGGATGTCATAGAATAGATGGCAAATGATGAAGATTGATGAATTAGCTGACAACAGTATTGTGGAAATTGTGATGCAGGCGGAAGTAACAGAAGAAGAGGAGGCAAGCTTAGT
The DNA here is from genome assembly GCA_030765065.1 of Deroplatys truncata. Taxonomy (NCBI): domain Eukaryota; kingdom Metazoa; phylum Arthropoda; class Insecta; order Mantodea; family Mantidae; genus Deroplatys; species Deroplatys truncata. The sequence continues at coordinate 127,418,762 of CM060990.1, read as the reverse complement.
TGACAGGGAAAATCTCATCCCACATTTGGAAGGGTTCAAGATGATTGAGGTAGCGCTGCAGTACATTAGTGAGCAGGAGGAAGCAATGCCAGCTGATATCATCTGCTTGCATAAGTGGAGGGATATTGCATCATGAAAGAGGGCTAAAGGGGGAAGCAGTCATCTATCAAAGATTTCTTTTAAAGCCTTAAAAACCTGTAAGTTTCGAATTTTATGTTAGGCCTGCTTTTTCACATATGTGTAATCATTTAAACAAACAGTAAAAGATGTTTAAATAATTTTTGTAAGAATTAGGCTTGAGTTTTCCATTAATATTTTATTTATTTTAAAAGTGTATATATTCATACTTTACAATGCAGACCCCTTTTTGTTTCCTGTAATAATTTTTGAAATGTGCAGTAAAGTACATACACAAAAACACAACTAGCATGTACTATGCAAGAAGTCAGAAAATATTAATAAATTGGGTTTTGATTTAAAAAAAAGGCTATTTTTAATGGTATGGCTGCGATTGGAAGAGAGTATTTATAGAACTCTGGCCTATCCAGCTTTTTTGTTATCTGGCTTGGCCATCCACCACATTAGACCGGATAACTGAAAGTCTACTGTAATTCCAGGGAAAAAGTGTAGACTGCCCATTCCTGATTCTACCATACAACCCCAGACCATTAAAGAGGTCATTTTTGTACCACATGTCTGTTACAAGCATGATCATTAGCTTCATCTTTCCTCCAAACCACCTTATGCTCTGCATCCATATGGCATTTCAAAAACTACTTCATATGACCATAAAACGTTTCCCACTGATAAAGTACCCATTTCAAATGGCCTTGGCCCCATATAACATGACAATGTAACTTGGGGTCAGGAATAGTTTTCTTCTAGCTTTATAGACATTGTACGTGCATTGCAGATGTCCTTCCCAAAGGTTGTTCTCAACAGTATTTTGAAGAAATTGTTGAAGTTCCCAAGCAATCAGTATTCTCTCACTTCCAGCCTTCTTGCCTTTAAACTCCTTGTACTGTTTTATGTTACCTTATCAATGAGATTCAAATCTCAAATGATATTCACTATGACTCATCACTATGCTTCTGAATGACCAGTTAATTAATTTATTTATTTATTTATTCATTCATTATTTATGTATTTTGGGGACAGGAATAAAGATTTCAAGGACTAACAAAGGGCAGGGAAGAGATAAGGTAGAAAGGAAGTAGGGTAAAGGAATAGATATTGAGTGCATTTATGTTGCAGTACCGCTATTGCACTTGCAGATTTAAGAATGAGGATGTGACTGGCCAACAGAACTCTTATCAACCAGGGGAGAAAGTGAAGGACCTGGAGACAAGCTTAACCAAGGGCCAACTTGCCACCGTAGTGCATTTTCATTTTATTATTTTATTCGATTGTGACTCTCCTTTGTGACATTGTGCCTCGGTAGGGCTGCTTATTCCTCCCAGATCAATAGCACATACTTGTACCGTACTTCACAGTAGTTTCAGAAGTTTGTCACAGCTCACAAAGATATAACCCAGTGCCAAGTACACGCCACCTGCCCATTGTGGATGCAATGACAGAAATTTTCCTGACTATTTGTTTGTCATCACATTGTCTGGCCAAGGTTTACTGATTTCATGTTATGATGTAATGGGTGGGGATTTTAGGCCTGGTGCTACTTGCATAGTAATTTTTTTAACTGCAAAATTTGACCATGTGTATTTAAAATGGGGATTATTTTTACTTATTTTTAAAATTTTTATTTTCTTTGATCCAGAAAATCTAAAGCAGATAAATTATTGTCGCATTTAAAGTATTAAAATTGAATTAAGATTGAATTGCTTTTGAAGTACATTTCTGTCTCCCTCTCTTTTTTTCTGCCTGTACATCATTCATATCTAGGGTAATCATATTTAAAAGGCAAAATCTGGCTGTGCGCTTTAAATGTATATTCTAAAACCCCTTATTTATGGTGTTGTATTTATTTTGAAAATATTTGTCTTCTGTATGTTCCAAAAGACAGAAACACAAAAATTAATGTCATGGAAGGTATTGCAATCAAATTAAATGTTGGATCATTATTGAAATACCAAATAATTTGATTACTGTAATCCTTAGCCAAATGTGTCCAAATCAAGGCTAAATGCTTTGAATCCCATCATTTATCATGGATGTATTTTACTTTGGGGAAATGCCACAAAATAAAATGGACCATGACTTTCACTATTTATCTCAGAGAATCCTAACCTCATGTAACACCAAATTATAAATGCCTATACCAGATAATGACTAACATAAAGCTGTGAGTCAACAGCGATTGAAAGTTGATCTGTGCTTACAGAAGCAGTTAAAAAGAAATTTTTAAGTGCTGTAGAACCAGATAAGAATTCCATTTGGGTCAAGCAGCAAGGCTGAACTGCTTATTCGGAGTGTTCCCTCAGTCCTTGGGATATTTATCACTTAACATTTCTTGTGTTTTGTCCCCAAGCTATTTCTGTGCTCATTTCACTCATCATCTGATATCATCTGTAAGATGGCAAGCTTTAAAAAGAATAATAATAATAATAATAATAATAATAATAATAATAATAATAATAATAATAATGTACATTAGTCTTAAGTTATTCTAAATTAAACTCTGTGCCACAACAGCCTTTTGTGGGCAAGGCCTACTACCCAGCCGCTGCATCCCCTACCTTTGCCCACAACAGGTGTCATGAGTGGGGTGCAGTACTGGGAGAGTGGGACATGATCATCACCCTGGGTCCCTCCTGGCCGGTATGTGTGGCCTCAACCTGGAGCTGCTACTTTTCAATCAAGTAGCTCCTCACTTGAACCCTCAGGAACCTAATGAGGCTGAGTGCACCATGGGCTAGGTCTCGCAGTGGGAGAAAATCCCCGAACGATACTGGGAATTGAACCTGGGTCTCCTGCTTGGTAAGCAGCAGCGCTACCACTGCACCAAAGAGACAACCCCAAAGTTATTTTATGTGGATGAAATTCAAATTGTTTGCAGTGCATTAAAATATCAAGTGATATAATCAAACTGTCTCAAAAATTACATCAGTAGGAGGGTTTATGTGCATGCATGCATATATATGCACATGGGTAAATTAAGATCATGCAATTTAATGTTCACAAAATATTATTGCCTCAGGTTCTAAAATTAAAGACTTATCGGTACAATAAATATTCAAATTTGATTTGCGATTCCACATAACTAATTACTCAGGCAAGCCCAGTAGTTAATGTGACTAGTTATGATCTTTTTATCCATTTTATCATTTATTCACATGCATCATCTAGTATGTTATTGTAGAGACCCAAGATCAAATTCAGACAGTTGTATTTATCTTTGTGTACTTAATGCGTTTCTCTGGGTCAAAATATAACAAATTTGCAAAAAAAGAAAGAATGAAAAAAGATATTCTTTTGGGGGGGACTTTTTGTGGATCTAAAATGAGATTTAGACATCTGTAAATTTTATTCCATGGATCATTGTGTGTTATTAAGGACCAAACTAACACAAATATTCAAGAGATCAAATTTTATTTTAATTTTGAAAGGGGTTGAAAGGTGTTTTAGGAGTTGTATCATAAATGACACATCTGGTCTGTATCAAGTTTTTATGGTTTTTTTCAATTCTACCATCAATACACAGCAGATAGAGATAGAAAAAACAAGAGTGGGATGTGCAGAATGTATCAAATATGATATGGTGTCTGTCAATACTTTGACTCGTTCATAGAGCGAGAAAAAGTATGAAATCCGATGTATCCTATATTATACATGTGTATGATACACGGGAATGATACACAGGGATGCTAGAGGATATCTCAGAACAAAGCAATGGGTTTTGTATTGTACACATGTTTTGAATTTAATTAATGAAATGAATGAACATCATTGATATTGACCTTAGCATAAAATTATAATTTGCTAATAGTATTTTTAACCATATGGTACCCTCATAAGTATGATTTTAAGCAATCTAGTGTGAAAGAAGGAAAGAAAATTCAATTACTCTCTGGATCAGTGGTGTAGAGACATATATTTGTTACGTTTTCGGAATTTACCTGCATTTGTAAATGAGAAATTAATGATTGACTGGTATACTGGCTGTACAAAGCACAAGAAATAAATGAAACATCATTAGAAGCAAATTAATCCATTAGCTTGTTCTGTCCAAAAATATTTCACACCAGCATATATTTAAAATGTTTTCACTCAGCAATTAATATGCAATCTTCCTTGGGGCTGCACACAAATGCCTGCACATTAAACATTTGAACCCGATCATTCTTTTTAGGAGGGCGGAAAGCACAAATTCTTCTTTCTGCAGTCTCCCAAAGTTGTTCCTTTCTAGATAGAGCATTCCCACTAAAACATCCTCAGTTTTCCTTTTTGGACTGCGTTGCAAGATCACATTTAGTCATGCTTACTGTCAAGGTCACACTTAAACATACATACAATGATACTTCCTGGCTACTGATAGAACTCGGCAAAGAAATGTGAATACAAAACTAAAGCTTTTCATAAGCTTTTGTCTCTCAGATGAGCAGATTTGCAGATCTCAGTAACAAGTAATTAAAAGAGTTCATGTATCAATCTTATGAGTGAAATTTCCCTGTTGTAACCATACAAAAGACATAAAATTCACAGCAACAAAACCAATAAAATGCAGGGTTGTCCATCATATTGCTTGTCTAAAACGACAAATGCTTATGAATCTAGGGTTAAATAAGGGTTAATAAACTGTGTGGGATTCAGAGGGGGAGAAGGAGCTGTAAAAAATTGTTGCAAGCAGACCGATGCATCCCTAATTTGTACATTGTGGTGAATGGATTTTTGAAACAATTGTGAATTTACTTTCTGAAAATAAACTCATCCTAATAATTGTTGGTAGAACACAATGAAGTGATACAATAACAATGTAAACACTCATGACCACTTTAAGGTGTTATAAGTCTTATATATTTATTCTGCATTAAATAGCGAAGCCTTGAATGATTTTTGCTCAGTTAAATGTATTATTATGTTTTAAAAGAAAGTAGAAAACATTAAATTTGTCAGATTAAACATTTATCCAAACCAAAACGTTATATAGATACTCTCAAACTTAAATTATAGACACAAAGTGAATTATTCAGAATTGCATTTTAAGTAGCTATCAGCTTTAGAAAAAGTGCTTCTCTATTAGAGCTACCTTTTTGAAAGCACTTGTAAGAAATAATTTTTGGCGCAAAGGCTCAAATTATATTAAATATCATGACTTCAAATGAGTAATCTTTAAAATTGATTTGTTAATTACTAGACCTCAGAATTTTAGACATGAAAACCACCTAAAATAGGTCACAAAATTATTAAACTAGGCACTGAATAGGTTAACAGATAAAACCAGTCTAGCTTAACTCACTATAACCTCACTAAAAATTCACATACCTAGAAACACATTTTTAGGGTTATTATCCTATCTTCTGCTAGTTCCCAATTGCTGCTCTCATCTTACTCATATCTATAGTCCTGCTTAACTGCTCTTCTGATGTTGAACTACTCTCTGGTAGCAATTGGAAGAATCTTGTCAGGCCTCTCTCCTATTCTTCATTATAAATATCTTCTCCCATACTCTTAACTCTGGGCCAGTTTATAGCTTTAAGTAGAATAATATCATTTTGGATGTTATGGCCACTGTTCCAAAAGTGTGAGATCACTGTGGATTTATCCACTTTTCTGTGTTCCATATTTCCCGGATGCTCATTAAATCTGCTTTTCAGGCTTCATTTTGTTTTCACTATTGTCCAGCTTCACAAAAACATGCTGTTATTAACAGCAGAACTTGTAGACTTGTGAATGTTGCATTAAATCAAACTTGAGAACAGTAAAGATTATTAGCAGATTGTAAAGGTTGCAGTACGTAATAGATTTAAGAAGGGCTTGGTGGATCAAAAATATTAAAATTCGAGAGACAAAGAAGGAAAAAAAAACTTAGTATGCTAAATAGAATTAAAGAGCCAAGACTTTCAAAAAAATCAAATTAAATTAAATTGAGTCGTATATATGGATGCTCTATAACTATTATGGTTCTCAGTGTCCCATTCTATATTGGGCGTGAAAGTTCTGAAATTTTGCTCAGAGGTCTATCAGCCTTGAGGTTCCTTTATGTGCCATAAATCTATGACATTGGACCACCAGCTTTACTTCCCTTCCAAACGAAGCCATGTTTTTATGCCCAAAAAATCCATCGCCCTCTGCCGTGTTTGAATCCGCGACCTCAGGAACTAGTGGCTAGCATGGTCTCCTAGACCATAGAGGACAACATCCAAAAAATTACATATCACCTATGAGTAACTAATAAATTTCATTAAATATTTAAAAAATTGAACATCACTGCATTTTATGACAGGTTTTTCATAAAAAAACTTGCTAAATTCTAATCAAGTCAGAAGTTCTCAAGAAAACAGATTAGGCATTTAGCAGGTGAATGTAAAGATTGCAGTAGAATTTATATCAGGAAAACAAAATGAAGTTTGAAAACCAGTTGCAATGAGCATCTCAGAAATATAAAACCCAGAAGAGAGAGAAATCCACAGTATCTTTACACTTTTAGTAAGTGGCTACAATATCCAAAATAGTATTACTTTATTTAAAACCATAAACCAGCCTAGAGAGAGAGCAGTAAAGGAGAAGGTTATAGGGAAGATTGTTCACCAGGTAATGAACCTTGAAATTCCTGAGGAAAGAGATCTAATAAATAGGATTCTTCCAGTTACCTCTAGAGGAGAGCTCAACATCAGGGGCCTATTTCATAAAGCTTACAAGTTACAAATTACAAGCTAAAAATTATAAACTTCTGATTTTATATTCCTAATCAACAAATCACAAGCAAATGTTTACAAATCACAAGTGCATATTACAAAGGAATTTGTGGTTTCATTTCATAAAGCTTACTCTACAAGCACAAGTCCTTCTAAAAGGATTTAAAGTTTCAGAGCATTCATAGTATTGCATAAGTGTTACACTGTAACAATAAGGAATACATAAGGTTAGATTATACAACATAAAACACACTTGTGTGATGTTTGTGTATTATAATTAATTGCAGTGGACATAATTCTACAAGATTCATAGAATGAAGAGGTTAATGAGAGAAGATGAAGAAACTTTAAAGACCGGAAGAACATGGATTTTGATACATACTTTAAGCATAATCAAAGATTCAAAATTAGTGCAGAAAAAGTGTAAGCTCTTCTGGATGACATTGCACAGTTTCTGCAAACCCAACTCTGTGGAACATTCCCAAAGCTCAGTTGCATGTTGCCTTTATTGGTTTGGGCCCGGAGGACAGTACCATACAGTAAGTGACATGCATGGTGTTTCTCCAAGTGCTTGTTGCATTATAAGTTATGCATCAGAAGCTTTAAATGAGGTTATGCTTCCCCAAGTTGTGAACTGTCCTGAAGACGACATGATGTTGTGACAAAATTGTACAATATGGCAAGGATGCCAAACATCGAAGGTTGTGTTGATGACACTCTTATAAACACTGACGCCCTTAATGAGCATGAAGTGGCTTTTGTGGTTTGTCGCAGCAACCACTCCATGAACTGCATGGTTTTACGTGGACCCGATCCAAAATTTCTTCTTCCTCATGCATCGTCCTCCTCCTCCTCCTTCCACATTAACTTCTTAGCACCTTTTCACAAGTACAGCTAAATCACAAGTGCCAACATTTTCTTTATGAAATAGAAATTCATGCAACTTGCAAACTTACAGCTTGTGATTTGTAACTTGTAAGCTTGGCGAAATAAGTCCCAGGAGTAAGCAAGAGCAGCAGTTGAGAAGTAGATGAAGATGGGTAACAACCCTGAAAATATGTTTGTAGATATATGAAGTTTAGTGTTATAATTCAACTCATTTTATCAATTAATTCACTACTTCACTGAATAATATTTTATAATATTGAATATGAGTAAACTATGTGCTATTTTTCACTATACAATAAAGTATTTCTACATCAGGATATGTTTTCTACAAGCATAGCACATTATATGTTATTAGCAACACAGTACATTACCAAGTTTTACTCAAGATTTCTCCAGAACCAGGCTGTTAAAACCATTTTAAAGGCTGAAAAAGACACTGATGTAATGGCCACACTTAAATGTTAAATTTTTTGCACCCACTTCTGGAATTTTTCTCCACGAATGTAGATATTTTAATTGTCGAAATAAAGGCCCTTCATTAAGTTATAGGGGGGGGGGAAACTAAGAATTTTTTGGAATGTTAAATGTTAAAATTAATTTCAAATATAAAAACAAGAAAGTTGCTTCCTTTTTGGCAAATTTTTATTACTTTTTTTTTCTATTCCGTGCTTAATTCGCCTACTCACAGGATGTTTCAATACCCTTAAACATTAGTGTCTGCCATAACAAAGCAAGTATTAATTATCTTTTTCTCAGACACAGCAAAACATGATCTTCCTGTCTTGATATAAGAAGGTATTTATAACCCACCAGCCAGGAATGAATTAAAGAAGCTGTCAAAAAATTAGTATTTGTCATTATTTCTCTAACAATTCACTGCAAGGCAAATTAAACAAAATACAGAATATGAGCACCGAACTGCACACAGTGATTAAAAGTGAAATTTAGCATATTTTAAAAGTATTGCATATTGTCGTTGTAGAACTCAAATGTTAATCAGAGGTGTGTTAATTGTTGGGTCAGTTGTAATTGGTCATGTATCATTGTTGATTCTAGTCTACAGTGCTTTTCCTCATGCTGTGGCCACCACACGGCTTCTCGCACATTGGCTGACACGATTCGGAATCCTGCCAAAACAGTTATAATATCCCTGCAACCGTCTCATGTTCTCATAGTTATAATTACAATTAAGAAGATAGTGAGCGCATACCTTATCATAAGAGATGTTGGAAATGTTGTCCTCTATCCAAACATTTCTGTCATCCTCTCAGGAAATTTTCATTCACATTCGAGAGTTCAATATCTGAAATAGAGTGAATTTCTTGCCTGATGTCTTATAGTTCATACAATGTTTGGGGTTTGTTGCACACACCTTACTTTTCATGTCATCATTAGCATTGGGTAAATTTCTGTAATTTGATTTTGCGAAATGATAGAGTAATTGACCCATGCTTAACATTCTTCTCTAATGAAGCATAGTTCCATGTATATAGCTATGTTTCGTCACAACAGATATTGGAGTACAGAGAAACCCAATTTAACATGAGATCCCCTTGCATGATGCGAAAATTGATGTGCAGTAAATGCATACAGAAGAATAAGACCTGTATTTACTGAACAAATAATAAATGCAGATACAGGAATGACTTGCACCAGTTTTTTGAACAGCTGACCAACATTGAATGTCAGTTTTTATTTTTCTGAGCTTATGGGTCATTAAACTTAATTCAGGACATTTTTTAAGATAATGTAATTAGTAAAGAATTAAGCCCTCAGGATCCCCTGATTTAAATGTATGTGAGTTTTATATATGGGGTACTTGAAAAATAAGGTGTGAGCAACAAATTCCATACATTGTAAGAACTAAAAGAAAAACATCTTTTCTTCATCTTTAACTGATTACCCTCCTCCTTTGTAGTCCTTACACCCCCAAGGACTTGCAAGCCAATGCCTTGGGTAAGTAGCATGTCGAGGAGTAAGCAAACTTTTGTATCATAGCATATCCAGGATGGGTGATCAGCCCAATGCCTGGTATGGCAGTGAAGAAGAAGGAAATGAAATTTAGTGATGAAAAGGAGATATGAAAATTTGCAGATCAGAATTATCCAACCTAGTTTTCGCCTAGTGACTGAGGAAAACTGTGAAAGAACCTTCGGTCAGATTGTTCATCCCTGGGGGTTTGAACCCAGCACTTTCTGAATGTGAGCCACAGACGTTGCCGCCTGAGCCATCCCATTCAGTTAAAAGAAAACATCAGGTGAGATATTCGCTCAATTTCGTACATTGAACTAGTGTGAATGAAATTTCATGAGAAGATGTCAGAAATATACGGATAGAGGACAACATTTCCAACATCTCTTATGATTAGGTATGTGCTTATTATCGCTGTAATTGTAACAATGAGAATGTGAAGTGCTTGCGGGGATATTATAACTGTTTCAACGGGAATCTAGCTGCAGTGGCTGGTGTGCAAGCAGCCGTGCAGTGGCCACATTGTGAAGGAAAAGCACTATACATTGAAGTCTTCATACTTTGGAAATCTTTTGAGAGTGATGCAAATTTAGAAATAAATGACACTTTATAAAAATTGTTTTTTTTTTTCAGGCAGTTCAAGGAAAAGCCCATTAAAATAGGTATTACCTACCCTTATAGCACATTTTAGATGGTATAAAGTGTATTCAGTAAGCTTGATTTTGCATTATTTGTAAGCATCTGCAATTATTTTCCATGTTCTAAAAGAACTAAATGACATTTGCCTTAAAAGTCGAGTCTTAATCATGACAGACCATTTTTAAATTATTTGTAACAGCTTTTGATGGTAAAAATGTCTTATTCTATTGGTTTGTTAACTTTTATCTTTCTAGCTCTTCAGAGATTCCCCAGATCATTGAGAAAATGGCTGGCCATCGCCTTATAACCAAGCAAACCCCAAAGGAGGGTATTATGGTAAAGAAAGTAATGGTGGCAGAATCTGTAGAAATAAAGAGAGAGACATACATCTGCATACTAATGGACAGGTATGTTTATAAATTGCTGCAACTTTTTGTGTATAAGAATTCAATACCATTATCAGTTTGTTACCAATTCATGCATACCATGCATATCACGCAGTAGCAGAAAAATAAGTCCTTCATGATGTTGGCATTTACAGGGCAGCTGGGGGTCAATAACAATAACATGTCTTCAAGTTCACAAACCTGTCTCCAGGAACCTGCATCAGATGTCTCAACCCCTCAGGGCTGACATTTGTGGTTTCAAGATTGGCATACCTGGGGTCTGGAGCCATCAATTGGCATTGTCATTCCCCTATCCTCATTTGTCCTTCAGGAGCCCACAGTATAGGTATGGGTTTTGCACACCCACAATCACAAGCCACCTTGACTTCCTTAGTGTGGGTTCCTCTTTGTGGTGAGGGAGCCAATCAAAATGGCCTTCCATGTGTAGGTTGTGTATGGAGACACACATTGCTGGAAAGGGATGTCCTGATAGGTGAGGGGTATGCACTGGAGCTGAGCTTTTCTCCACAACTTGTTATCTTAAGATCTCCCAATACACTGCACTGGATTCTCTAACATAAATGCAAATGACAGTTTCAAGATGAAACAAAGGTAAATGTGGTGTCATTTATTTGCTCATTATCTAGTGATTAGTAGAATGGAAAAGACTCAGTCTTTAATGAAATTCAATCCATTCATAATTCAGTTGGATCTTGATAAGATAACTGGTTGTGTGAAATTCTTAAAGGGAATAATTATCACCCATTTGTAGGTTATGTTGGAGGAAGGAATTCAGCATTATCTGTCAGAACAGGCTACAACTTTAATCATGTATAAGCAAAGTATGATGGTGTCCAGGTACCTTTTTCCTCACTTTTGATCGGATAGATCTCCCTCTGAAGATTAGCAATATATTATATTTGTAACTGTATATATTAGGATTATATATACACAAAGGGTATATGGGTATAGCAATCCAAGTCCAGTTTGGAAGATTTTGAGAAAATGAAATTTTTAACTTTCAGGATTGTTATCAGGTTTTAAATAAATAATTTGTAAATTTTTTCTCTAAATTGTTGTCTACTTTATTTGTTATATCATTGGATAATAACCACTTGCATTAGCGCAGTACAATAATGGAAAAATGTATCAATATAACAGTACACAAAATTTGCAAGGTAAAAGTCCATTCATAAATGAATTTAAAAGCTTAGGAACTACTTCTTTTTCTAAATATTATTACCACTGCATCAGTTTTATACTTGACACAGGATATATTCTCTTTTATCTTGACATAATAATAAGCCTACTTGCAATAGTGCAGAACAACAGTGAAAAAAATTAATACAACAATACACAGAATTTACAAGGTAAAAATTATCATCAAAGTCCTTAAAATATCTGAAATGAATTTAAAAGTGTAGAAACTATTGTTAGGGCTTTGTTATAATGAGCCATTTTTTTTGTTTTTTTTTTCTAAATTATTCAACTTTATATATGACATGCAAATTATTTTTTAATAATGCAAAAGATTAATTAATACCGGTATATAAATAGGCAAAAAAATATAATCCAGAGTTACAATGTCTATAATATTATGAAACGTTATCTCACTCATCTTCATCATGGGTTTTGCCAACTGATAATGAACTGAAATATTGTTGAGCTTCTGGGCCACAAAACTGCTTCAAAATTTGCAAATCGTCGCATTTTGCCTTAGGGATGCCAAGAAGTTGTAGGTAATTTTGTGGAGGTAGGGACTTCTCCTTTAATTCTTGAAGTTGTGGAGCATCGATCTTGTAGGTTTCATATGGACCAAAGTATGACCATTGCTGGTGGGCCAGTTTAACATTCTGCATCACGAGGAACTGTGAGATAGTTCTTTGAGCAAAAGGACATTTCTTCCCCACTGAAGAAAAAAGTTTTGTTTACAGTCCACTACAACAAAGAGTTCTGGATTTCTTCTTCTTCTTCTTGTCTTCCTCCATGGTGTAGTGGTTACCATGCTAGCCTCTAGTTCCCAAGGTTGCGGGTTCAAACCCGGCGAAGGCCGATGGATTTTTTCGGACGTAAAAATCCTAGCATGGCTTCCTTCAGAAGGGAAGTAAAGCCAGTGGTCCCATGTCATAAATTTACAGCATGTAAAAGAACTCAAGCCTGATAAAGAGGCCTATGAGCAAAATTACTGGTCTTTCATGCCCAATATAGAATGGGACGCTAAGAACCACAGCAGTTAAAGAGCGTCCATAAATAAACTCATTTTGGATGTCTTCTTGAAATTTCAATTACTTCACGCCAATTCATTTGGCGTTTCACATATTGTCTTATATTTACTAGGCCCATATTTTTGTCACATTCAAGAAAGGAATGACCCTTCACTGGAAAAGTTATATTAATGCAGTCAAACCTTCCCTTAGCATGCACCAAGAAATGACAGAAATGAAACACACTGTAGTTCTTGTTCTGTCCTGAGCAAGAATTGTAGAATACACTGTAGGGTATGACTTCAGCACAGTAATGCCGTAGCATAGAACAAATTTCATCTGAACCTTTTGAAATGGTTTGATCATAGGTATAGAACACGGACTTCCCTGTAGCAAGGCAATGTATTAAATCAACAGCTGCCGTTGGTAATAAACCTCACTAGTTGAGATATTGGAAGTGGGAGATTTTTCTGATAATCCATCATAATTGCAACTATGTTCTCGAATTTTCTATATTTCTGCCATTCAGTCTGCTTTATTTCATAAAACTTGTCAGCCTTTCTTTTATGTAGTTCATTTTGAACAGATAAGCATTTTCTCTTAATCAGGTCTTGTAAAGAAATCTTGACTGCTAGCTATCTATGAATCAACTTGAGCAACATTTCCTTGAAATTTATCGCATATGCTGCAGGAATCAGTCCTTGGGTAGCCAAAACTTATGTTATATTTTGTCACAAAAATCAAATGATATTGTTCATAGGATATTGGCTTGTCTGGGAATTTAAGCACATCTGGTGTAACTTCTTGGCATTAAGGTCTTCAGATAAATAGAGTTTCTTACTGTCATGCAAGCTGTAATGTGACGCAGTATTTTATATCACAACACTGTAAATGCCAGAGTGATTGTAGTGTAAATTAGCATTATTGCATGACAATGATTTGAGATGTTTGTTATTTATAAGCATTGTTTGGAAATAAGTTTACACGGCCTCACTGAAACTGACAATAGGAGCGGATAACAATGAAACGAGGGGGTGAGTTGTTTATTAATTAGAAGAGACAAACAAATGATGTCAGAGTAGCGCGCTTTTCTTTAGAAATGGAGGGAATATCTTCCCTAGAGCATATGTGTTCGTAATTTTGATTGGATATAAAAATAGACGCTAATGTTGGCGCGCTTTATTAACCAATAGCAGCTCTGTTATAATGTTTAGGCATATTGGGGTGAGGGAGTATAAAGTATGAAGCCAGAGACAAGTATGGCTCAGTTTGACAGAATCATTCACGAGTTACACGTCGCACAGTTTAAGAGAATCATTCACGCGTTACACGTCGCACAGTTCAACAGAATCATCCACGGGTTACACGTCGCGCAATTCTACAGAATCTCTCGCGTCGTAAAGTTAGTTACAAAATGTGAAATACTCGAATTAATAATGTGCGGCAAATAAGTGATTATAGTTACATTCTAAAATATAACAGTTTCAGTCTGGCGTGTATCAAGAGTAATTATGTGAAATGAATAAAGTGTGACGGCAATAAAGTGTAAAAACAAATTCTTTTATCAGAGTTATCTTTTAGTCACATCTCCTTTCCGTTTACACACCCTGTTTAAGAGATTTGCTCGACTGGGTAATAATAGCTAGCCGGAGGACAAAGAACTCAAAATTCAAAGTAGTAACACAATAACAGGCGCTCAGCAAATAAGATAACACGAACGATACCGCGACAAATGGGCAGTAAGCCCTTTGAGCGGTTGTATATGTTCATGAACTGTGGATATTGTTTCACCCTTAAACTTGTGTGGCCTATTACCATATTTACCCTGGTCTCAATATGTGCTTTCCCTGTAGTGGCTAAGGGAACTTTTCAAAGTGATGAGGCATTGGTTTGTAATGCCATGGATTGACAGAAATGCTACATGACAAACTGGTATTTCAACTGTCTTTCCATCCCTTACTACCCTAACTTTATAACTATAGGAGAAGTCACGATATTGTGCTTCATTAGAATTCTTTCTTGGTCTCCTGCGCAGTATAGGCTCCACAGTGATTAGACTGGATAGATGTACATTTTGTTTATCATAAGATGCTATTTCATTAAACTCTTTAATCAATGCATTTCTTTCTGTGCTAGTTGTATTTACAAAATATTTCAAGCATGAACATTTACAGCCATTGCTGGTGATGTGACTCATAGCTCGAATGCATTTTGAAGCATCTGAAACTTGCTCATGAACCTTCCTCTTCTTTGAACTGGTTTCAGGTCATTGTGCACATTTTTGAACTGTCTCAATGCACAGCTACAGCACAACTAACAGTGCACTAACAGTGTTATTCCAAGACTGAGTTTACTACAATGAAAAACAATATTAAATAATTACCGTCTGAATGTGCGGACTCTGATTGGCCTTCCAAAGGAACATTGTGACTTTGATCATTCTTCCAAAGTACATAAGAACTTTGAGCCTGAATTATGTGCACACCATTCATTTTTCAAAGTTTAAGTTTTACAGTCTGAAAGTTCTTCATTTCTACTACAAGATGGCAGTGAGAGCTAAAATTCGATCTGGGATGGACTTTGATTGTTATTCCTGTGTACCCTTCATATATATTTGACCATATATTCCATGACCTACACTTTGTTTTTAGTGCCAATGCTTTGGACACACTAGCAACATCTCTTACAAAAGTACAGTTCCTTCATATCTTAATTGTGTTGAGGGTGCATATAATGGAGCTGTCCATCAGTGAAGACGAGAATTTATGCACTATAAAATCCCAAAATGTGCATGCATTCATTCACTATTCAAACTACAATACATACGCAATCAAATGAAAAATACATTAAAATATGTGCTATCATTTTTGTTCCCAATTCATTAATTCACTTCCTTTTTGCACAGTTAACAGCTAACAACATTTCTAATTTTTTTCTGTGAGGTTCCTGTGCTTATCAGACAAAATATTTTTGTAGGCAGAAAATGACTCTCTCTACATCACAAGAAGTTATACATAGGTGCAAATTTGAATGAACATATTTGTGACAGTGTCGTCAGTGTCATGTCAAGTTCTTCATTCATGCTTTCACCACAAAATATCTTCTTCACTGAGCAAAAGAATTTACATTCTGGGTTCCTGTTTATGATACTGTCCACTTTGTTCTTTGCATCTATTCCCACTTTCCCTTGGGCATGATTGAGGAAGCTATATAATTCCTTAGCAATTAACATTGAGTCTACCAGTGGCAGACATGTGGCTTCTAATTTTGTTATTGTAGAGGGCAATTTAAAGCAGTTTGTCTTAATGTAAATTAAATCCTGCTGTACATTTTTGCATTGAAATGCTGCTTGTGCATCTCTGATACATATAGCATCATCTGGCGAGAAACCGTTTACTAACTACAATGAAAGAAGTAGTTACTTTACAATTAAATATGAAAGTATTAATTTTATTGCAATTAACTATGTATAAATTTTATTTCATACCAATTTAATGGCATCAAAATTATCATTGTAAAACTTTGCAACTTCTAACCAAATACCCCATCTAGTATGGATGGGCTGAGGAGGTAACACAGCTACACGTGCAGTTGCTTTTGAAAACACCTGTATAAAACAAAATATCAAAATGACTAATTTATTTTTACAGCTTTGGAACCATTAAAACTGATATAAACCTAAATTTTACACATACCTTTTTAGTTGAGGATATAAAATTATTGACATTGTCATAATTACAGTGTATTGCTTCTGCAACACAATGGAGCCCATGAACAAGACATGTAATGTGTTTTACATATTTTAATTGTTTTCCTGGCCTTCAGCATGTAGGGAGCAGCATCACTTAACAGCAAAAGAACTCTGCTTTTATTTAGATTATTTGGCCACAGAATACCTAAAATATAAGTCATTTTCTCAGAAAATAATTTATAAAAACAGGATCTTAAATGAGAATAAAATAATTATTTAAAACGTTATTCAGTTAATATCTGATTAAAACTTCTGCAATTCATCATCAAAGAAACTATTAATTGTGGAGTTATTTGCTTTTTGCAGGACTTTACAGCACACTAGATGGGGTTGACCAGGCCCATCCTCAGTTCATTTTCCTACAATTAGGTTAGCAACATAGCGCCTCACAGGATCAGTTGTTTCATCTACAAATGCCTATATGTTTGAAGTCCCCAAGTCTTCGTGAATTTTATCCAATACATGGTTAGCAAAACAACAAGTATTTTTACATGTGTGAAAATAGTTTTCATTTATTTTTACACAAAATGAAATTTATTTTGGCAAATACATTACGTAGGCCTACCTGATTATAAGATTTTGGACCATAAATTTTCCTTAATGTCGAGGGATCAGGAACATCTTTTGACACACTTCTCCAAAAAACCCTTAAAGATTTGGGTTTCTGAGTTTCTCATGTGGCATATTTGCTCCTGTAAAAGCATTGCACAAATTCATGTAAAAATTATTTTGCTGTGCCTTAGGATAAATGACTGGATTTGATGTGTTGCAGATTCCATTGTTTTTTGCATTCTTGCAATATGTGATGCAGATGTGACATGCTCTTCGACTTGAAATTTTTTAGTTTATTTTATCCGAAATTATAAAATACCTTCCGGCTATATGGATATGCATTTTAAAAAATTGGCATTCTTATTTATTTAAAATAAACTTTGTAATGTTTTTCAAAAAACAAGTGCCATAGAAAATTTTTGGATAAAGAATAGCTTACCTCTTTACTACAACAATCACAGAATACAGTATCCCTATCTGATCTAATAAAACTCTTTCCTTTTATCCACTGTGCAAGTACACTTCTAGAACTTTTAATTTGAGGCATATTAGAAGCACATTAATGCACACAAATAGAATAACACAGACATTTACTACTTACGAAGCGCGCGCACACACAGTGAAGACAGTTTAGCGAACGATTTCAGTTTTAGAGGAATTGAAATTACTAGTAAGGTTTGTTCAAATTCCACAACATTGCTCTGCAGCTGTGTCTTTGTCGGTCAGCCACAGTACCTGACTTAGAAGGTTAAATTTCCATTGTTGCGAAGTCGAAGGCTTGCCAGTGATTGTTGTGGATAAATCTGTTTATAACAGGTAGTCTGCAGGGGCATGTCAGTAAAATTCTGGGAAAGTCATTCTATTGTGAGAATCTTAATGTTCTATTTCCATTATCCCCCCCTTTCTTTCTTCAATCCTGATTCCTGAAGCAAAAATAAGGATCATAAAATTGAAGAACTGAGGTGTCTACTCAAAACCAATAAAACAGGCATTTAAACTGAAAATAGTGTATATTATATGCATAATTAAGCTAAAAATGCCTTACATATGCGTTAGGCATGTTTTTATCCCCAAAAAGGTCAAAATATGCAAATATGCATGAAAAAGTACACATATTTGAAATCAGAAATTAATGAAATGAATAAGTACTAAGTTTGAGCTATGTCCAATGATCCTATAAAAACATGCATTTACATGGAATTCTCATCTTTATCCATCAGTTCCCTGCAGTTTTAGCTATTGTGATGCCTATCTGGCAACTTCCATAAATCTCCACATTTCTTGGATGAGAAGGCTATTTAAGAGCTGCAAACTGAAAGAATGCTTGTCTTTCAATGGAACCTGTAATTGCCATCTTGCTATGCAGTCCTCTGTATTGAAATTTAGTATCTCTAGCTATGGTATCCACTGGGTACCGCTGGAATGATTACCCAGACATGCCCTGTAGTCTCAACTACAGTTATAACTCCAAACGCACCTGTACCATCTTAGATACATCCAGACCTTAGGTTATTGTTATTGGGTCCAAAACACAGAGATTTGAGAAACCTGCTGAAATGTACAGATTCTGTGAAGGACCCTCATGCCTCTACAAGTGGACAAGTTCACTTAAAAAAAATCTTTTCATAAGAGATTCCAACTCTATGATTTCAGAGGGCGCATTTGTGTTCAGCACAGTCCCAGTCCACCCTTCTCAAATGAAAACTGCTTTAAGGCACTTTCTTCAGTTTACAGTTAGCATGAGAGCCTTCCTTCCGAGGAGCCTGTAGCGCAGGAACATACTGCTCCCAAAAGCCTATGGGCATCAAAAAGGACAAGTTGAATCAGCACTTGCCAGTGACCAAGTGAAATTGGTGAATATCTTCTCCCATTTATTTCAAGGTGTTCATAATCCAATGACAAATAGCTAAAGCTGCAGAAAGTAGCTTGTAAAACATGTCCTACAGTTGCTCTAGATAAATGAAGTAAAAGTGTCAAAAGAATCTCAGCTAATTAGGCTACATAATAGCTTCATTGTGTTTAATGCCTCTATTATTTTTGTGGAATTGCCATTGTATTTCATCCAACCAATAAGGGTTACACACAGAATCCATTGTTTGGGTTAGTGACAGCCTGGAAACATTCTACATATTTCACATTATATTCAGTGATTAAAGATGTATATGAAAAGCTTGAAGCATTCATAGCATAATGTCTTCAGCGAGATCAGCCTTTGTTAGAAATAAACATATATTTAATGGCATCTAAGCCTCAGTACATTTGTTTTCATTATACTGCTCAAACATCGCCAATGTGTCATAGTTTGCAAAAATTAATATGCCATTCAAAATAAATAATGAATTTATATAAATCCTTTTCAAGCAGATGCTCACTGTTTAATGTTGGTCATGAAATTTAAACCAGTAATAGTAGATTTATAAGCTATTAGTAAAGATGCATGTTCATTTTGCACAATGGCTTACTAATGAATAAAAAAGGTATAATTTATGTGGAATGTAAACCTGTACTGATACTGGCATTCATATTTTTTTGATTTGTAACATTTCCCTTATATTTCATTTTATTAGCTCTTGATTGTAGTTTCGCATACAAATGATATATCTATAATCTGTTTTACTATTTTTTGTATTATTTTTCTCTAAAAAGAAACTTAAATATTGATGTTATTGATGATTGTAAGTGATGATAAAAGAATAATTAATCCTTATAGTACTGTGCTTTTAGTTCTGAAAGGCAGAAAACCATGAGCATCAAACAGTTCAAATGTAAGGAATAAATACCAAAATAGTTTATCAGCTTAGATCTTACATAGTAACAATGTGTGTATTTATTTGTGTAATATAGCAGAAAATGTTTTACAACTATGAAAGGAAATTTTATGTTGGTATCTTAATAACAGGTGAACTGCTTGAGCTCTATTTACAGTTTTACCCCTTCAGAATTTATAGAAATTATATTGTAAAATGCAGTTTAAAATTTGCATTTATGGAATATAATCATTAATGATTACTTTCCTCTTAAACAGAGAGCATAATGGCCCAGTAGTAGTGGCTTCTCCTGCAGGAGGAACGGATATTGAAAGTGTTGCAGAAAAATCTCCTCATCTCATAAAAACTGTTCCTGTGGACATTTTTGAAGGTCTCACTAATGCTATGGCTGAAGAAATAGCTGACTTTTTGCAGTTTAAAGGCAAATTGAAATCAAAGGTAACAGCTTTTGCATCTAGTTGGTATCATTTAGTACTAAGTAGGTAAGTGTGTCTATACAGGGTGGAAGTGGTATAGATGTCAATATTTTAACCGGTGATTCTACATGTTACACTGAATGTAATACAACACTAACTTGTTTTTCCTTTGGGCACTAGATTCACTATAAAAATTGGTTTGTATAAGACATTGATCGTGAGTAAGCATGAAACCTCTCCTTCCAATAATGTGAGGTCCTTGACACTTCACTCTACTTTGAGTGTGCCTGAACATTGCACAGCCGTACACTCAGGTGAAACATACTCGTACTGCATTGCAAGTTAGATAATGACTCGCCTATTGTTGGTCAGTCCAGACTGTACAGAAACCATCTGTAACCCCCCTCCTTCTACCATCATGTACTATGCTTGCATCAAACATACATTGATATCTTGTCTGCAAAGGAATTGTTTCATCTCAAATCATAACATTACTCTATGATGTGTTTTAGTATAAAAGCAGCTTAAGTTTATGGGCAATTCAAAAGATATTGAATTAATTTTTCCTCTAGAACTTTTTATAGAACCAACATATCCTGCACAATTCACCATTGGCATTTCCTCAGAATCATAATTTTCGTAGTGTACTAAATCTTGCATAAAAAATGTGCAGCTTGTGCAGCTCGACACTGACTCTCATAACCACTTGTGTTTGGATTTCCAGTAGGTAATAGCAGTTGCACTTTGCACTGAAGTGAAACTAGGTCAGAGCAGGGTATAAAAGTTAAAACTTCGAGGCTTTTTGCATATCTGTAATATTTTGATTATCCTGCAGAATTGAGACACAACTAGAATATACCAGTTTAAATCGTCTATCGGGGTGCTTTTCAGGTAATCTCTTCATGTTGAATGTAGAGACGGGAAATGAAAATTCTTCCATCAAAAGAGGGGGCTGCAAACATACCCAAACATTCTTAATGCAGAAAAACATATTCTGCTACTGAGAGAGTAAAATCTGGAAATAAATAATAGTAGTAGCTTGTAGAGTTGAAGTTCCTTACTAGTTGTTTTACACACATACCCTAAATGTGATGGAAACAAGTGCATTCATTATGAATATGTGCCATATCCCAATGACAGAGATTCTGCTAAGGGTAGGAATTGTTAAAAACTATTACATAAGGGCAGAGAATTCATTCATAAGATGCCATACTGACCATATGCTAAGAATTGATTCAAATGTAAACATTGGGTAAAATTTATTTCTGTGCAGTCATCAATTTGATTGTTTGGCCAACCTACTCACCACGCAGCCATGCATGAACTGCCATCATCCCTTCTCATTATGTTACCTTCTGGCTGGCTGACTGACTGACTGACTGACTGATCACATCCAGACTGTTATCATCCCTACTTGTTTTGTTACCTTGTTTGCAAAAGAGGTGGTACACAATAAAGTAATAGCGTAGTAATAACAGTTGATATTAATATACCACTACTGTGAGATCCAAATCTCTTGATGTTTCGTGACAACCAATACGGAGTGGTCGTTTGGTTGCCAAACTTCATTCGCTTCATCAGAACATTACGCGTTTGTTATAAATGCTATTGCAATGTTCACTTAAACACTATAAGAAAACAAGAAGAGACATGATAATGGAAATGTAATACACAAATAGAGAAATAAAAAGCATACCTTTCTATGCGTCCTTTGTTATTCGACTGGCACAGCTAATGGGATACCCTCATCATCCTCGATATCACGTTTATCATAAAATTAAAAAAAACACTACACCATTCATCTTTTTCGATCGTCCAGGTTTGTCACTCTTTTAGGTAAGCGTATATGCTTTCTCGGCGATGTAAATAATTTGCTTCCTTACACACACGTGAAACAGTTGATATACTTAATGAGCACACCTCAGAAGTAAGTTCTTGACATTTCGTGAAGTTAAGATTTTTGCAGTTTTCTTCGTTGGCATACTTTTTAAAGAAATTATACTCACCGAAGATAGCAGCCCTAAACTTATTGCTATATCCACTGGTATTACCGGGCTTACTAAGCGACATTTTTATGAAAGAGTTAACTTTATAAACACTAGACAAAGCTATCACTACAAGAACTGAGTACACTGCAGTTGAATTCCCAGCTGAGTCACAAGCATGCTGTAAAAAGTACACCAGCAGTATTTTTGCTTTATCAGTGTTTGTTTTAACCTTGAGCTATCGTGTCAATGGTGCAATGAATCCCATTGTTGATGCTTCCTCGAGAATGTGATAGCAGTTGCTGATTCTTTGCTTAAAGTTCTGTTGGCTTATGCTTTATATAGCATATTATTATTATTGTTATTATTATTATTATTAATTAATTACTTAATTAATTAATTAATTAATTAATTTTTTGGGGTAGTGCATTCCAAGTAACAAGGTGTTGAATGTTCTAAAAATCACTACATGCTCTTATCATGTAACTGATACATGGTTGATTCTAGGACTCTGTATCATGCAGAACTAAGCATAATAACCATTAAAATGCACTTAATTATTGGTTTGCCAATGGTATTATTCTGTGAAACAAAACCATACATGATGTTATATATTTAAAAAAAAAAAAAAAGAAGAAGAAGAAGAAGAAGAAGAAAAAAGAAAGAAAGAGAACATCATGTATGGTTTTGTAGAGGGCTTCGAAAGAATTTTCATGATAAGTTTGTAGCTGTATTAAAAAACCTCGTGGAATACCTATTTCTAAATTTATTTAGGACATGGAGAATCGCACACTATTAAGTGATAATTGTGTCTGACATAACAATATATAAAGTAACTATCACAGCAATGGATTTATTACTATTACAATCATGACTATGACTAAAAGTCTCCATTTAAACATTACGAAAGATAACTATAAATTAATGGCGAACCATTGGGCGTAAAAATATTATTTTTTTTGTACCTGTTCCGGAAAATGTCGCCTTTTATCCTAACTACTTGTTGCTTTTCTGAAATATGCATGCGCGCACCTGATATTCCAATTAGAGTTTTACCAGTGGCAATGTTTACTGTCTGTATGAGACAACACTGCACTGCTGCTATTCGCTATTGCCGTTTTAGTGGACACGCCTCAAATGTCAAGAGATTTGGACCGCATAATAATAAGAATCAGGTAAACCACCCATTTTGAAATCAAGCATTAAAATGCCCTAATAATTTAAAAAAAAAACCATAACCTATAACCTCTGCTTCATTATTATTTTGGTAAGCTTGAACTGTAACATGTGGCTGACATAATTACAGTATTTTAACGTTTTGTTTTGTTAGATAACATACCTAATCAGGGGATGAGCCAAATCTTATTTCTCCTCCATGCTTGTTGCTGCTGTAAGGATTTATCATCAGGCGATCCCACTTTACAGAATTTCTGCTTCTATCCTTCCATGTAACATATGAATGACTGTTACATTTCCGATGTAACCAACTATATTCCTTCACCCATTAGCCTTCATATTTTGGGAAGTTTAAGAGTATTTTTATTTCCAGCAGCATGGCTCTTCACTTAGCTTCATACTGGCTCAATGCGATTTAGAGCACAGTGATGAAACCTAAGCAGTCTGGGGCCAGCTTCCTCTGCTATGATAAGTAGTTTGTCATTTATGCAGGTTGGCATTCCTAACTGAATAAATTGGCTCATCTTTCACCATGTTCTTTTCAAATTTGAGGCTCTTATGCTCCATCCACTGGATCATATATTTATTAAGCCATGACCTGTTAGGAACATGCTCTAATTTCACAGAGAGATAACGAGGTATTGTCCACAACAGTGGCACCATTCAATGCAAGTGAAGAAAAAGATATTCTTGAACTAATTGTTGAACTTCACTGGTCATCTCCTGGTGATGATCATTGTTTTCTTTGATTCCATCAGTAGCTCCCCACCCTCTGGAAACCCATCATCACTTCTGATATGCAGCAAAAATAAGGCATCTTACTTAGTCTGGGAAAGAATGATTGCTTTTGTTTTTGACACCCACATGTTGGAAGTTGTGTATCACTCGGGTCTCACCCAGGAAATATAACTGCTTCCTGTATGTCTCAATTTTGCAGAAATAATACCTGTACCAGCACAAAATATCCTTGGTTCAACAATTAGATTTTTTCTGTTTGATTTTGCAAACTCGAAGCCAGCTTCATGCAGGACCTTATAACAGCTTCTTTCTCTGAAATTTTACAGATCAGGATCATTATTGATAAAAGTTAGTACTTTCCATACAATTGGTAGTTGATACCTTTTAAAAACTAATGCACTTTTCAATGCACTGCACTTCTAATCCTGGCTTTTGATGCTTCTGGTTTTTGTGGGTGTCAATAAATGTCCCTTACTTAATTGTTCACTTCTTGCAGAATTAATACTTGCCACTAAAATGTCAGTAAACTTCGCAGTCATGTTCACAATATCTTTGATTGCCAATATGGAGTATTTTTCAGAGGATTTTACAAAACATTAAATTAGCCCTTTTCTTGCCAGTTTTAAATGATTTCACTTTGTGTCTAAGCATTTTGCAAAACAACTGAGACTGAGATAATTGCCTTGCTTTCTTATGCAGCTCTCTCATTAGTTATTTGCAGATATCTAACCTAGTTGACTAAACATAGATGCCTCCTCCCCCTATATGGTGTATTAAGATGAAATATGATCGTGGTCATGAGAGAGAAGCCGTTTTTTTTATTTATTCTTTAAATAAAACTTCAGAAATCATTATAATCCACTACATTGCAGGATTATACTACTTATATAGTTATTTAACGATTTTCTTCCTATGTTGTAGAGACTTTTGTGGTAAGGCTTCATTAGCAAATATACACTGACATTTGTGAAAATTGCAACACCAAGAAAGAATTTCCCAAATAACTCCAAACTTGGTGGAAGTGTAGAAGTGATTAGGTTTGCAGAGTGATGGGTTACATGTAGGCTGAGCAGAGCCCTCTCGTGTCGGTCCGACAAGGTCAGTGTTGCGCCCAGTGTAGTCAGTGCAGAGCTGTCAAACTAGTGGAAACAATAAAGAAAAGGCCAGTATGCCTCGTCGACGTCAAAGGGAGCCATATCGGCATGTGAGTGGGTTCGAACGGGACAGAATGATCGTTCTCCAAGAAGTGGGTTTGTCATACCGCGACATTTTGGCTCGTACAGGACATGCTGCTATGACAGTGATGCGTTTGTGGAAGCAGTGGATAGATGAAGGTCGTACACAGCGAAGAGCAGGTACTGGACCATGGAACATGACCATAGCACAGGATGACCGTCATCTTGTCCGCATGGCCATAATGGACTGTACAGCTTCATCCACAGTGCTGGCTCGACGCTGGAGCACTGCAACAGATGTGAACTTGTCTGCATCAATGGTTCGTCGCCATCTGCTGCAGGTTGGACTGGTTGCATGCATGCCATTACATCGGCTTCCATTGTCCAGAAACCTCAAGCTCCTCTGACTGAAATGGGCATGTGAACACCATCACTGGGGTGCTGAGTGGCAAAATGTAGTCTTTTCGGACTAGTTCCGCTTCAACATAACCTATAGTGATGGCCGCATACGTGTCCAGCGGTAGCGTGGTGAGCGCAACCTGAAGGGCTGCATTGTTGAGCGGCATAGCGAACAAACACCAGGTGTGATGGTTTGGGGCACCATTGGTTACAGCAACTGATCTCGCCTCCTACGAATTGAAGGCACTTGGAACAGCAACCGGTACCTAATGGTGGTTGTAGAGCCTGAGGTACTCCCCTTGCTTCAGGCATCTCCACAGGCTACATTTCAACAGGACAATGCCTGGCTACATATTGTGAGAAATGTACAAGCTGTCATCAAAGACTGACGGGTACCATTGCTTCCCTGGCCTGCACGTTTGCCTTACATGTCGCTCTTCGAACATGTCTGGGATATGGTTGGCCGCACCTTGTGCATCACGGTCCTCCAGTAACCAGTGTCACAGATTTGTGGGCTCGAATACAAACTGCATGGAGGAAATCCCTCAGGAACTTATTCAGAGCCTTTTTGAATCAATGCCATGGCATATAGCAGCTCTAATTGCAGCACATGGAGGCCACACCAAATACTGAATATTAGGGCTCAAAGGTCATTTATAGATTTGAAAAGTTAATCATTTGTTACATGTCGTGTACCTAACCTGTGATATTAAATTCATTGAATTCATGTGTTTCGTTCTTGGTGTTGCCATTTTCACAAATGGCAGTGTAGTTGTACTCATGCTCATAGCAAAGTTTACATCAGGACCGATACATAGTATGAGGCCAATATAATAGCAGATAAAGCGTGATCTACAATATGTTAAGTTTTCAGTTTTCATAACAATCCTGTGTGTGTGTGTGTGTGTGCGTGTGCGCATGCGCGTGCGTGCGCGCGCGCATTAACAGCAAGTGCATTTTCAGAATAATGTATCAACAGGTTAGATTCAACATTTTATTTAATTTTCCTGTGTAAAGTGCTCATTAAATCTAACTTAGACATTTGGTTTGCTGTACAGCATAGGTGTGGCATAGAACTTTTTTCAGTTATTCATGACTAAATATCAGCATGAATGTGTTTAAAGTGTAAGCATTTCTTACGCACTACCTCTTACTCTAAGTGAGACTGGTCTTTTTCAGTTCATTCATAGGAGAGCTGGCCTGCCATGAGAGGCAGTGCTACAGCATAAGCTTCAAAAAATTTATTTATATGGACACGCTTTAACTGCTGTGGTCCTTAGTGTACCATTCTATATTGGGTGTGAAAGACTGGTAATTTTGCTTAGAGGCCTCTTTATCAGCCTTAGGTTCTTTTATGTGTCGTAAATCTATGACACAGACCACCGGCTTTACTTTCCTTAAGAAGGAAGCCATGCTAAGGATTTTTACACCCGAAAAAATACATCGCCCTCTGCCGGGTTTGAGCCTGCGACCTTGGGAACTAGAGGCTAGCATGGTAACCACTACACCACAGAGGAAGACACACATATGCTTCAATGATGCTATGTAGCCATATATTGCATTGCAAATTATTGATTTTTGGCAAAATGCTTAGAGATGGACCAAAGGTTGCGAAGCCTTTTCTACTACTTTAAATGTTATTGATTTGTAGTTTAAAGGTGGACAACTGCACCCCTTCTGCTGCGTATATTACAATCACTAGCATAAGAAGTTTGTTAGAGTTGTATGGTTTGTGAGCAAATTAATATCATTGCTGTAGCAAAGCAACCAAAACTAGCTATAAAGCAAATCTGAAGTGCTTATTAGGTGAAAAAGAGGCATTCGATATAATGAAAATGATATTGGAAATTATCCACACCAGAATTTGAATTTATGATCATATCACGTAGTAATACAGAGATGAAAGAACTTTTGGCCATTGTCATTTCAAAATGGACCTAGTAAAACTAAAAGTCAGCATTGTATTCAGTTTTAAATTGTAAAATACAAGGTGATCACAGTATTTGGAATTAGCTGCTAGCCAGCTTGAATGCATGACACCTCCTCTGGTCAGCACACTTTTTCTTGAAAAGGGAACCTTGGAATAAATAATAGAGGATAGTCCAGAAATACCATGATTGTGCTTGGACCCATGGTAGTTATGCCTAAGTGTTCAGTCAGCTTATTAATTGCCAGTGATATGCAAATTGTGGACAGGAACCTTGTTAAACAAAACTGAAATTTATGGAACATTACTCTACCATCCATTTTGTAAATAATTTCCACTCTCTTAGCAACAATTTACACAGGTTAGTGCATAAAGTGCACTTTTAGTACTGGAAAGATGGATCAGACTTAAAAATTTGAATGCTATAGCTAGGACTCATGCCATGGATCTTCAGCTTTGTGTGTCAATGCTCTAATGTTGAACTACCCTAGAAATATGTCCATACATGCATTACACCTTCTCATTGGTTCAATTGCCCTTGTAAACACTCAAGACCTCTAATTCATCTTTCCAACTTAGTGCCTACACATTAGGGATGAGCAGAAAATAACATAATAGTTACCTTAATGTAACTGTTACAGACAGTAACTAGTTACCCATTAAGTTACAAAAGTAAGAAATGAAAGTAATTAGTTACCCAATAACAGTTACCAAGTAATGAAGACAGTTGACTAGTTATCCGGTTAATGGTTACTAAAGTAACATAGATGATTACCTAGTCTGGTGACATCATTCACATGTGCATTGGTATCACTTATCAGAAACTAGTTACCTCAACTCGTTATGCAGTATCAGACTCCTTTGTAAGAGATCATGAGTGGCATTTTCAATCTAATATACCATCTGGTGAGAAAAATACCTACTAATTATCTGCTTTGCTACATGTATGTAACCAACAGAGATTATCTGTATCTTTTGTGATGTTTTACAATAATGTGTGTTTGAGCATTAATATTTCTCTTCTCTAGCCACATTACCTTTTAAAATGTCATTAGCATGTTTTATCTAATGTCCAATGAGAATATTTAAATTATTATTTGTTTAATTTCAGTTATGTTGATGTTGGTAGTAGTGATGTATTTTCCTTTGTTATGTGTGCATCATGTTCTGCGCTGTGGCGCAGTGGCCTGGAGCATGCTGCTCTGGTTCCCAGCCATGGAATGCGCCCGGGTTTGATCCCACCCATGGTGGTGCGGATTTTAGGTCCTGGGTATAGGACTGGTGCCCACTCAGCATCATGAGGAAAGTGAGGAGCTGCAAAGGCAGCAGTCCTTGCATCGTGAGCCAACTTTCCAGCTGGGGGATGTGTGATGCTGACCGCATCCCTCCCCATATCGGTTGGATGGTTGCCCGCCTCTGCTGTGCACATGTGGTTGTGAGGGTGAGGCCTGGAGTCGGGTTGGCAGGCCCATCCTTTGCGGGCTGTAGCGCCACAGGATTTATTTTTTATTTTATGTCTGCATCATGTGACATTTATATTGGGATCCCCTGCAAGAATAGGTAGAAGCAAGTGTGAATGCATTTTGCTAGTATAAATCACCATAGTAATCAAAGTGTTGACACAGAGAAACTTCGTTTTAGATTGCATCAAATAACAAAGTAAGTCAGTATCAACATTGTTCATATTGAAATGTAGTTAAGTTAATAATTACTGGTAACCGTTAATGTAATAAAACTGCAAATGTGATACCATGAAAACAAATAACTCAATCAATATGGTAACCCTTACATATAACTTTTAATGCACTGTAGCTGCAACAGTTATAACTATTACCCAAAAATAACTGTCACATCCTTACTACACATGGTCAATGTGAAGGAACAATTAAAAACTTATTTAATGTTGTAATATGTAGTTTGTTAATTTATTTTTTATTTTACTGACATTGAAAGTAATGGTCCTTCTACCACTAATTATACTGTCCTAACAAATCCTGAATTTGGATTTAGCATAAGCAAGTAGAAAAAAATTGACTGTGCAAAGTTTTAGAGAGGCAGTTTTAATGCAAATCCATTATGTCAATCAAAACATATGAAAATGTAAGGTACCATGTGCTATGGATATGAAATGGTAATAAAATTTTCCTCTCTATCATTCTGATACTCGGTAGTCTCGTTGTTACTCTCTTCAACAGAACCTGAGAAGTAACTAACTGATGGCCCATATAAAGATGGAAACTTACTTTTAAATAATATAAATTTAGATGGCTTGCAGGAAAGGCCGAGTAAATTTGATCCCTTTTTGCATCACTGCCCATATCTTTTATTTGGTTGGTAAGATCACCAGTGCATTTATATGCGTCATCCCCCATGGTCTAGGGGTACCATGCTAGCCTGTAGTTCCTGAGGTCACAGGTTCAAACTCGGCGGAGGGCAACAGATTTTTTTTAGGCGTAAAAATCCTTAGCATGGCTTCTTTTGGAAGGGAAGTAAAGCCAGTGGTCCTGTGTTGTAGATTTATGGCACGTAAAAGAACATCAAGCATGATAAAGAGGCCTCTGGGCAAAAAATGTCTGGTTTTTCATACCCAATATAGAATGGGACGCTAAGAACCATAGCAGTTAAAGAGCATCGATAAATAAAACTCAATTTAAATTATTGCATTTGTTTCCATTTTTCCCAATCATTTGTGGACCTGTATGGTATATCCATAGTCTTCAGCTGAGTCTATAGAATATTTCATTTAAACATATGAGAAAGTTTTTGTATTAGGTGCTACGTATGAAGAGCATAATTTCAAACCATATTATGTCAAAAGAACAACATTTTACAGGAATGATGAAAAATGGATTACTCCTAATCTGGGTAATTTTTCACAAAGTGAAAAATGTAAAGTTGTTATGCTCGGGGCGTACTTCTAGGACCTTGAAAAAATGAAATCACTTTTCAGTTGTGTTCATCAAATTGTAGGAAAATGTGTTGAATGTAATATGTTTTGATCCTATGATTGTACTTTTGTACATCTTCAAAAACCTTATTGGGGCATATACATGAAATAATCATTAGTTGTTATTATTAAAGAAAAATATCTTGTGCATACAAAATTAGAATTTTCACATTAAACATTTTGATATGGAGTGTGTTCATAACTTCTTCATGCTATCATATTGTCCTTCATGAGTTAAATGAATGCATAACATCTATTATTATTGTTAAAATATTAACGTGTGAATACAGAAAAGAAATCTACTTAAACAAATTTTGATGTTGGTCTATAGTGTGTTCATAATATCCATCAGATAGAATTCATGGTGTTTGAATCCTTTTCACACTTTTACATGTCCTCATCTTTCTAAGTACACACAATTTGCCATATTACCATAATCTTCATTGCCAGCTCCCACAGCAACTGCACTGATGATGTATGCACATGTTTTGCTTGCTTTTGCCTCTTTTGGCTTTCTCTCGAATTCTCACATACAATAATTTCTTCTTCCATATTGGAAGTAACTTCCGTCACGCACAATTCACAAGGAAAAAACTGGATTTTTGGTATTGAATAATGTAGCATTGTCAAGAAAAGTGTGTCGGATTGTCAGTATAGCTAACACAAAGTAATTAATTTTATTTATACCATTCCATAACCGAATATTGGACATAATATGCTATGAAACAGACATTATAAAGGACTGAATAAGATTTTAAACAACCATTACTTTTAAGCAGTTACTTATCTATTGGCGAATAGATTTGATACAATCAAATATCACAGCATGAAGGATCACATCTGAAACTGCATGGAAATGTTGTATCAAACTCAGTTTTGTCCACCAGTGTATATAATATGATTTGAAACCATGCTCCTCACATGCTTTCTTCTGTTCATTCTGCATCCTAATGTTGTTCTTTCTGTCACTTTCAGTGTTACTCTCCACAATACCTAACATTCATTGCAGTATACCCCACTAAACATGGTTTATTCTACTTATAACAACATTTTTAATTTCAAGTTTACTTCAAGTAAGGGTTTTTAATGGATAAATTTGTGAGTGCATATACATTGTGAAACAAAGAAGCTTCAATTTATGGCAAGATTTATGTGAAAATGATGAGAAACTGTTTAAAAAATTTCCATTATGTAACTTCCCTTTAAAAAGGTTATACAAAGTTCTACTTTAAGATAGCTGGCACATTGCAAGACAGGAATGATCATAAATGTGAATGCTGTGCAAAATACTGGTACGTGGGCCGAGGTCATTAAGTTAGGACTCATGAACAGGAGACTCACAGTTTGAATCCTGACAGGCCCGTCCTTGCTACTGGGGTGTTTTCCAGGTTTTCCTCAGTCATAATTGGTGATTGCTGAATAAGTGCCCTCAGACTTAGGCCTAGCACATTTCCCTCATGACCTTCTTTTTGCAATTATTTCATTTCATGTATCAGTGTCCACTGCCGATGGTGCCATATGCTGTAAGAACGGACATTAACACTATTAAAAAAGAGGGGGGAAATGCGATTATAAATTATTTTTTATTAACTTGCACTCTACAATTTGAGCAATGTAAATGTTAGGGGACTTAAAGCTAAAATTAACATTAAATGAGTAATTACAAGTAATAAATGGTAAAATTCAAATTCCCCATTGAGCTAATGTTCATTTATACATATGTCCATTTTATAGCAGCTACATATATCCAAAGGATCTTAACTAGTCCAAATCAACCTAACTTTAGAATTAATTATTAAATAATAATACTTATGAATTTTATTTGATGATTGCTTGCTTTTTGTGTTTTACTAAAAATGTTAATTTCTTACAGGCTGCAGCTGAAATCCAAAAGCTCTGGAAGGTTTTCCTCGAAGTTGATGCTACACAAATAGAAATAAACCCATTGGTGGAAACATCGAATGGTGAAGTAATTTCTGTAGATGCAAAACTTCAGTTTGATGATAATGCACGCTACAGGCAAAAAGAAATTTTTGATATGGATAATATTGCAGAATTAGATCCACGTGAAGTGGAAGCATCAAGAAGCAATCTAAATTATATTGCAATGACAGGCAATATTGGCTGTTTAGGTAAGTAGTAAGGTAAAAAATAATTTAGATAAAATTGAGTCGAATTTGTAACATTACATCACTCATTTATTGAAAAAAGGAGGACATGTTCTGGAGCTAATCGTTTCCATCACCAGTTACAAGTCGGCTGCTAGTGTTGCTCTTTGTGGTGGTTTGGTTTGTCTCTAATGGTGGTTGGATGAACTTCTGCATTAGGATGTCACTTGGCGGGATTTCAAAGTTTAAGACATGGTTCTTGTTTTTCCAGATATGGATGTTTTCCCAAGACTGCAAGTTCTGTTTTGCCTCTGATGTTTCTAAGTAATTTGGGATCTCTGTTGATGCTATGTTCCTTTTTAAAAGTGCCAAGCTACTGCTGATTTTTCTTTTGGAAGGAACAACAATATCCCAATTCAGAATATTCTGTTGCAATCCAGAGAGGTAGTGGAGAAACTGTGCGTGCAGGAATAGATTATATTTAGATCAGTAATATTCCTTTTTGGGATATTTCTGGCAAATGTAGAGCACACTGGCTATTCAAAGTGCGTTCATTCTTGTGGTGGCCTGAGGACACAAAGAAGGCTCTTGTGTGTTAATTCTCTCTTCATTTCAACCTGTCATGATTCTTCTCTTTCTTTTACTCATTTTCCTGTCTGTTTCATTCATGCATGCTTCCATATCCATCAGGTCTTTATTCTTCTTTCCCAGACTTCTTTGTGTGTGCAATGCCCACAGTTTGGTCCATGCAGTGTGTTTGGCACCTGTTTGTTTTCTTTTTTTCCCTTTTCAATTTGCAAAAGGTATTGGTGCACTTGGTTCCTAGGTGGTTCCTGGCATCATCCCAACACACTAGGTCATAATGCAGGGCTACATGTGTATCTTCTATTTAACTTCAGCCCTGCAGTGTAGCAGGAGCTACTAGTGTGGTGATGAATGGGTCTCTGTGTCATATCTCTGGGAGGTGTGGCAATATTGTTATTCCACAGACCTTTCACATAAGCCATGGTAACTCCCAGGTAATTCAAACCTAAGGTTGGAGAGGTTTGTGATGGTTTCCTTCCAACACCTTCCAGTGTATTCACATTTTTAAGCATTGGGGCTCACTCCGTGATGTGGATGGCACTGAGGAGGATGATGACAACTGGACATGCAGGTTTCATGACCATTGTTGCTGTCTCTTGCTACCTGTTCCTGCCACTCCAGTCTGTTTTGCCATTTCACTGTTGTCTCAGTTGTACTTGCCCTTTTTGTGTTGCTGGCTAGCGAGAGCAATGAACTTTGATGTATACTCAGGGGGTGGACTCTTTGGTGTTCAGAAATAACTATTTAAGCTAGAAGTAACCTTATCTATTTGGTATTCTAGCAGCAGTAGACTCCCCCTCACAAAACATGATTCAACCACATGTTTCTGCCATTACACTTGGTCATACTTTGAACCTCATGGATAACAGTGAACAGATTACTTTATCTTCTCTCTTTGATGGTCCCTAAATGAGAGTCTCTTTCTCAGCTTCCTCCACATACCAAAGGCTAATCTGCTTCTCTCAGTATCACGTGGTTTTTGGACCATCCTTAAGAAAAGAAACCACAGTTACTCAAACAGTGCCATGGCACTTGCTGGGGGCAGGCTCACCTGTTGCAACATTCATGTTAATATCTCTCCCTAGATTCATTTTTCCTGAGCTTACCACGTTTGTATATTAGAATGGACCAACTTATTCCTCTTCACCTGCCCTCCTGAGAGGTTCTACATTGTTTACTTCACAATGAGGATTTTCTCAGGTGTTCCCATCTATGCAAATTAGATTCACATACAGTTAATTATTTAAATATATATTCACACTGAGCGTGGTTTTGCGAGAGATGTTTATCCCTTGAATATGTGTACAAATGAACAAATATTAAATGTAAACTTAAAAATATTACACATAACGTGGTGATATTCGACCCTTTACATTTATTTACATGCATATTGTAATATGGGCCCTTGTTTTCGTATTACAACTAAACAATTGTATTAGTGATAATCATACAGTACCGCCTCTTCTGGTAAACATTGAATGACACTGTTGGACCATTACAAATTTTACATAAATTAATAAATCTGAATGAGATACAATAACTGATAAAACAGTTATTTAGCATTACTACATTCTATGTTAGTCAGTACATTGAAAGGTCCATGGTGTTGCATTTTCTTGCTTCACAATATTGTTCTTGCCTTTATCTGATTGTTTGCTGTTGTACCATGCTATTGCATGGTCTTTCTTGAATCGCTATTTAGGTTTAAGTATCACTGATCAGTATACATGTTATCACTATGCTTTTTTTTTAAATTAATAAATGTTTTTATCTTACCTGCAGTATTCACCACACTTCACCTCATGAATTATGCTAGTAATACCAAGATATAAACAACACAATTATACCTTTACAACCTAATATATATATGCACACACAGATATATTAGGTTGTAAAGGTTAGCACTGTTGCCCTCATGTAAAACTGGATACTGTTAGTGATACTACTGTTCTCTCCATATATTCTCTTACTTATCAACACATTTGCTTTGTATATTTGTTTCAGTTGAAACAGTTATACACTGAAATATCACTGTTTTACACAGATCACTCGCATTTATTTATTTGGTTATATTTCCCCCATTGTACACTACTTCTCGATCAATTGCAACTTTATCAGTACTCTGAAATAGTATGTCAACCTATTCTCACATTTTCAGACGATTCTTTCAACGGCCTCATTAATACAATGTACTTGTTGAGTAATTTTTACTTTCTCTATTGCTTACCTATAGTAAGCATGGATGCCTGGGCAGGATTCTGTAGATGCCTTAATGGCCTGCAACACCAGCCTGGACAGCAGGTTGGAGCTAGACTCTTATCGCCCCCACCATTTGTTCAGAGGGTTTGCCCTTGTTGATGCATGTAAGTGGCTTCTCTGCTCTGCATAAGAGTGGGGGCCATTTTAGGGAACCATGTTTTGGTCCTAATGGAAATCCCCATCAAAGGATGGCCACTTGGCACAATTCTTAGGTCTAGAGAGGAAGCTTTGGCTGTGGGTAGCTTTGTAATATGTTGTCTCCATATATTATATGCACTTTAGAAATCATATGGGGCAATACTAAGGATGGCCTACACAGAATTTGACCATGCTGTATTGTCTAGTTAGGTCACCTACATGAGCAGCAATGATCTCTATTTTCCTTATGCTCAAAACTACTGTTGAAAACTTATTGCATTGCTTTAAACATATATTATGGAGGAAATTTTGAAGCTGATTCCCAGCAAACAGTTATGATGCTGCATTGTATGCAACTTATCATTTCTGGAATAAATAAAGGACATTTCACGCATGATCCTTGTATTAATATTACTTTCTTTTATATCCTTATTCTTGAGTTAATTCTCTAAGGTACACTTAATTAGTGACAAACCACACATAAGTAGACATCATTACTATAAGCCCTTTTCTCCTTGAAGAAAGATTTCATTTCCTAAACAAATATTACACAATTATATTGCATTGTACTAAAAACAAAAGCCATACTGGGAGAACAGTGTAATCTCATTAATCCATACCAATTCAGGCTGAGGGTTGTACAGTTACTAAAAGTGTAGATGAAAAGAGAAAAGGAAGTTTTACCATTGCCGTTATCAGGAATTTCTAAGCATTAAAGCCAAGACAAAAGGAAAGAAAGTTGAACTATGACTTTAAACAGATACATCACAAGTTACAAACCACACTCTATCCCTCATACAGTCTGTTGGCATTTGCAGACAGTACTTGCCAGATGCTTTTACCTGCCCATCAGTGACCCTTTACGTTTCATTGTATTGACATATGGTTTGAGTGTAGATAACTTGAAATGAGCTACTTAAGAATTCATATGCCTGGTCATTATAGTAATAACTAGACCTCAGATTTTAGGCTAAAAAGTTATTTTTATGTGTACAAATGAACTAAAATTAGTTAAATATCTTCATCTTTTATTTAAAATATAAAGCTATGGAAGGGGCTTTGTAGTGACTAAAGTGCTTGTTTTGAACTTTGAGACCTATTTAACATTTTAGAGCCTAAAAGTGTGTATTAACCATATATTTGTGTTGTTTCATTAATTTTTTTATGCTGCAGTGAAAGATAAAGTATTGATATCATGGGTTTGGTTTGATTCAAGGAATTTTAATAGGAATGTTTTAGGAGCAAGGCATTCTTACGAAAACACTGGTTTATTTTAGGATCTTAGAAGGTAGATTCAATCGTTTTGGTAGAAAGAAAAGCAGAATACTTGCCCCCTCTAGACGTCTTTGTCATCCTTTGGTATTGGTCAGTTATTGCAATACAACAGAAATACCTTCCAAAGAGCAAAAAGGGTCAGTGGCAGATTTCCTATCATTTTGTGACTTACATACCTTGGCCCCTTCATTATCAAATGCTTCAAGTTCCTCTTTTTAGGGGGGGTTTATTTAAGGTCACTTTATAGCAACGAAGGACATCAGCGACCTCAGTAATATTGTTACATAACAAAGAGCAATGTATGTACAAAACGTATTGCAAATGTTTTAGAACTGTGCTGATAAATGCAACACTTTGAACTTTGGTAACAGTAGGATACAGTATATATATACAGCTGTGATATCTCTATTAACTTGATAACTTTTCTGTATCCTTCAGTGGCATTAATTAAGGAATACAGGTCATTCTTGAGGTTTAAGTTTCTTCTTTCATTCAGTAAAAGCAGGACACTCAAGGATAAGGTGAGATATTGATACTTCTTGGGATGAATATTTTGGGCATGGATCTTTGGTTGATTTCATCATCAGATAACCATGGCTGTGGTTGAAGTGACCGATACGCAACCTTGTAAGTTGGACATTATGTTTTCTTCAGAAATTAAAAGTTTGATATAGCTGGTTCTGTAATGGATTTCGTAATGAGTTGCAGTTCTGAGGGTGTATATTTCCATTATTTGTCCCAGTGATCCACAATATAGGTTTTAAACATATCTTTCATATCCTGAAGTGTACCGTCTGCATCAGGCTTCAGTTTGTTGCAGCCTCGTAGTAGATTTAGCTGCCACATCTGCTTTTTCATTTCCGGTAATGCCTTTATGCGACATAAGCCATATCACTGAAATTTGGCAGCCATTCTTGTAGTGATAAAATAAACATTCTTGAATACTTTGAATGAGTGGATTCTTAGAAAAATTGTTAGCAACAGCAGTAAGTGTTGACATGGAGTCTGAGAAGATCACAAATAGGGGATTTTTGTGCCTTTGAGTACTTATTTCAATTGCTCTGAGAATGGCAATCTGGTAGGTGATTGGAGTTAGTTCCTAAAGTAAGGTGGTGACTATTGAGATCCAGATTTTGAGTCTTGTTTTGATCCATCAGTATACACTTCATGATTGTGTTATTTCTGGTGAAGCAGAGGGATCATTGGCAGGATTACTGATTTGTGCATTGTTGTGTAGTTTGGTATTTGTGACACCTCCAAATTAATGGATGGAGAAAAAGGCTGCCATGGAGGGATAGGCTGAAGTTTTCTCAGAAGGATAGAAGGTTTTTCAATTTGGAGTATTATTCCAGCATCTTTCTCATAGTGGTTTTTGGGACGGATTTGTTGGGCGCCATATTGGGACAGACTTTCTTGGGTGTTATATTTGTACGGTATCGGTTTTGCAGGGTGAAAGAAAGGGGATCGGTGAAATATCGGAAGAGCATGGATATATGTAGGGTTCTCTTAATCTCGGGTCGTGTTAACCGATGACATTTATATTATTTTATACGTTTTATTCTGTCCTCCTTAAAACCATTCCCGCAATCGATCTGTCTACACAAATATATTTAACATCCGGCCACACAAATATATTTAACTACACCATCGTCAAATCAAGCTATAGCCACATGATAGCCCGTGGTGTTTCCCACGTCTGCTCACATCAGATTCCAGAGTACAAGTGCCTTGTATTTACCCCTCGGTTCACATTCCTTAAGGTTTTTTAACCTTAACTTTCTGACTGCCTTGTTTCCCCAACTCACACATGTGTCGTTAGACAAAAGAAACATTCGGCCGGCATTCCGATCCCCTAACTGTATGCTTACTTCCCGGTGTATAGTACTCTGTACAGTGTTATAAAAATATGTTACATGTTTCTACATTTATTTAGGTGATACGCAAATAGACTTTATATATTATTATTATTATTATTATTATTATTATTATTATTATTATTATTATTATTGCTTCAGCATATCGCTTCAATATGCCCCCATGAGGATATCGCTGTGGCTTCGAAGAAAACGACAGGGATTTTCTCAGAAGCCCCCATACCTAAATTTTGTTTGGGTATCATTACTATACCCAAGTGTAACTCAGAGTATATGTACTTTATGTGTCGGATCGATTTTTGAGGATGTAAGTTAATAACTTAACATCTTTGAAATTACAATACACATCTTAAAAAAAAAAAACACTACTAAAACGATGACAGTTAAGATAACCACAGTGTTGACTGATTAAGCAAAATTATAGCACTGATGACTTAGAATGAAAACAATTATTTACAAGTATTTCAAACTTGAAACAGATATCTTGAATATGTACATAATTTACAAAAGATAAACAATGTTTAGTCATTGTCTATGAAATTGTATGTTGTTTGTGATATAATGTATGTTTCTTCTTCTTTTTTTATTACACAATCACGGGCTCACAATTGATAGCAGCTTACGCAATGCTGTTTGATTATCACAAACACTACACTCGTCACAAACATTCACTGGCCGGCTGGGCTGTATACGACAAATTTCATTGCCTTTGTCTTTCAACACTTTTTTTTTTAACACTATAACATACATAATGAGTATATTACTGATAAATGTGTTTGATTTGATATTTGGTTTTACAAAGAATCATTTATCCCTAATCAAGTGTGCGTGCCATCTAATTACACTGACAATTGTTTTTATATATATATATATATATATAAAGTAAATCATTATTTTGTTGCAACTATACTGTCCGTTTTGTTTTATTATTTGTGTTATTGATTTTACCTCCATGTACCCGCAGTTACTTTATGCATCCGATGACACTAATCTAAGTCCTTTAAAAAGTTTTAATAAAGCAATATTATATCGCCCCTTTGTTTTTCCGTTTTTATATCCGTAATTTCAAATGCTTTAGCGTTAAATTTCTGAGTGATTACACCTCTAATAGTTTCTCCTTCTGTTCCACCATCAATATTTCTATTTCCCTTATCTTCTCTCGGATCATTTGGGAGATATTTGCATTAGCGTGCTCTTCTACCTGAGACCGGGCAGTTCCGTCCAGGGCAAACAAACCTGTTTCTTCCTGTACCTATAAGTCATAATAACTTAACAGTCACTGATTTATTACCTGCAATACTTGCATTGTTAATGTCTTCAAATGATTCCTCATCCTGATAATACTCCTCTCAATCGGCATTTGATGCTCTGTTTAGATCGCTTATAGCGTTGTTGATCTGATATATTTCTCCTCCCTCGGTCTGCAAATATTCGACGAAAAAATAATCTCCCATCAAGTCTCTCTCTACGGGGGTCTTGGGATCGTTTACCTGCTGTGTCATTTGTATGAAAGGTGTTACAACCAAGCAATTATTTATGGAAAAACTCAACTCCTTGCTTTCATAATTTATTTTCGCTCGCGTTGCGTCTAGAAAATCATTTCCAATTAAAAGTTGAAATATAAGCCTTGGCACTACCAGAAAAACAAACTCAATTTCTACCTCTTCAATCTTAAATGTTATCATCACCTGCTGTTTGATCCTTTGCTTGCTCCTACCTATCACCATAACACAACACTTGTTTCTTACTGGCAATATCTGTAATTTCCACCCCGTTGCTATCAGGTTATCATATAATTCTTGGCTACATATGGAAGAAGATGCGCCACTGTCGATAATCGCTTCATAGACCTGAAATTTCACTTTAATCGCAATTCTAGGTGCCTCCACTATTTCACTAATTTTATCATAGCATTCCTCCCGGTTATCTCTTTCTGCCACATAGCCTCTTTGATAATTCTCTATGCCTACAATATTCATACATTTGTCATCCTCGTTTGCTGTAAACAAATTTTACGTGTCCTGCGCGGCCATATCAGAGGACTCGAGACAGCCCCTAATCAGTTTAAATTTTGGTTACTCGGTACATTTATGGCTGAGGCACTGTTTTGTGCATCCTGTTGCTGTTCGAGGGGGCGTGATTCTTGTCTATTCCAGTTCGGCAACATTCGTCCTCAGTCTCTCACGCTGAGTCCTGGGTTCGTTCTAGGGGGGCTGTTAGAATAAGCGCGCCGCCAGCCATTATTGCTATAGTTTCTGCACGGCCTATTTCTGCCTCGTCTGTGGGGATTGATATCTATGTAGTTTATATGGTGAGAATGGCCACTTTGTTGGTGGTTTTGTCGTTCAAAATCTTGCTCATTTCTTGATCTATTTTGTCGCTGGTTATCTCTTGGGGCTGGATTTTGATATCTGTCCCTGACGTGATAAGGATCTGGCCTACGGTGATTTTCATTGGAATGTGCCCCCACCCCATTGAAATTTTCAGCAATGTATCTTTCCTCACTGGTTCGTTGGTGGAAATTATTGGTGCCTCTTATTTCACCTGAATGGCTCTGGAAAGCTGTTAAAAGTTCTAGTGTCTCTGCTATTGTTCTTGGTTTAGCGACGATTAGATGGTTTCTAATGTGCTCATTGAAATGGTGGGCCATCAAGGAGATGAATTCCTCCTCTCTCATTGTTGGCTCAAGCAGTTGGCTCTGTGGCGCTAATTTTAGAAAATAGTCCACCATTGTTTCATTTCGATGGTGTTGATATCTCCCATTGTTAATCTGTGTGCGCATCGCATATTGTGTGCTGCAATTCCAATATTTGCTCAGAAAAGCCTGTCGAAATTGAGCATAAGACGTTTGATCATCCAGCGTTAGTCTATACCAAACTAAAGATTGGCCCATTAAACCTCTCCTAA
Organism: Deroplatys truncata; assembly: GCA_030765065.1. Taxonomy (NCBI): domain Eukaryota; kingdom Metazoa; phylum Arthropoda; class Insecta; order Mantodea; family Mantidae; genus Deroplatys; species Deroplatys truncata. The sequence goes on along the minus strand of CM060990.1, from coordinate 127,376,882 downwards.
TTATAAGCATTTTGTATTGTTCCAGGATACCCTTTAATCTAAAATATGCCTCAACATCCATAATGTAACGGCGGGCATTATCATGTCTCTCATCAAATGTCGGTATCGCAGTTTCGTTTAGTAATTGGTATGGCAAGGACACATGATTATTCAAACACAATATTGGAGTTGCATTCATGTCGTTATTAAAAGTGGTTATAGGAGAAAATGCACCACCATGCATATGCTCCATTGGTCGTATGTTTGTCGGAGCATCAGGTGAGCTGGCGGAACGTATGTTCTGGCTTGGATTACTTATCGGCTCCATTTCGAGCCGTTGTGCATTGTCTCATAGTCCTGCTAGTTCAGGTGAGGCTTCTTCTACTCTGAGATTGGTTGTCTGCTGAGTACCAGATAGTTGCGCAATTTTGTCTTTTAATTTGGTCATCTCATTTACCTGTAGCTCTTTTTGATCCTGGATAATCTTTTTAACGGCTGACATTTCTGCCTCCAGATTATTTTCTAATGTGCGCTGCCGCTTCTCCATTATTGTGCAACTGCACTAAAATTCATCATTCAACACCCTCTTGCATTTCTAAGGTACTACTTCTAATTTCTACTATTTGCCCTTTGAGTTTCTCAACCTCATTCTGTGATTCTTTGGCCTCAGCTTTAATTAACAAAAAATCTTCCTGCATAGCATTCTGATAACATCCAGTTTCCTCTAATTGACCCTAATCTCTCTTTGCTGTACCTCAAACCTGGCTCCTATCATCTGCTCTAATCTATTTCCTAATTTTTCTTCCAAAACCTCATTTTGACATTGCAAATTTCTGTTTAATCTCTCTTCTAATGCTTTATTTTGATTTTGCAATTCTTTGTTTTGGTTTTGAAAACTTTCATCTAGCTTTTCTGTTAATGCTTTATTTTGGTTTTGCAATTCTTTGTTCTAGTTTTCCAAACTCTTATTCTATCTCTCTTCTATTTCTTTATTTTGATTTTCCAAACTCTTATTCAATCTCCCTTTTAATTCTTTATTTTGATTCTGTAAACTTTCACTTAAATTGACGAACATTTGCTGTATAACTAAAACAAGGTTGTTTTCGGTCATAGCGTTAACCTCTATTGTCTGGATATTTCCCAGAATATTTGTTTCCCTACTGTCTAATGACCTACTTTCTACCTGCCCTGTCTGCATGTTTTCAGTTTCAATTATCTCTTTTTGCATCTCTTTAGCACTTACAAGTTCTTTTAAAATCTTTTTATTTCAAATAACATTAATTAGTGATATTATTATTCAAGTGTTACATGCATGTATTTATTTTGGGAAAACTATAGAAGTATATGTGTACGTTACTTTTGCTGCGTTGACCTGTGCTCCGTTGACTTGCACTGTGTTGACCTGTGCTGCATTGATCTGTAGTGTGTTGACCTGGATGCTGGGGATTTCTTCCGATGATCGGCACGTTCATCTGCTGCTGATGGCCTGGGGTTTGATGCTCGCTGTCACTCGATCGTTATCATCGGCAGTTCTCCTGACACGTTAGGTGCCATATTGGGACGGCTTCGTTGGGCATCGGATTCGTTGGATGCCATATTGGGACGGACTTTGTTGGGTGTTATATTTGTACAGTATCGGTTTTGCAGAGGGAAAGAAGGGGATCAGTGAAATATCGGAAGAGCATGGATATATGTAGGGTTCTCTTAATCTCGGATCATGTTAACCGATGACATTTATATTATTTTATAAGTTTTATTCTGTCCTCCTTAAAACCATTCCCACAATTGATCCATCCACACAAATATATTTAATATCCGACCACAAACATATTTAACTACACCATCGCCAAATCAAGCTATAGCCACATGATAGCCCGTGGTGTTTCCCACATCTGCTCACATCAAATTCCAGAGTACAAGTGCCTTGTATTTACCCCTTGGTTTGCATTCCTTAAGGTTTTTTAACCCTAACTTTCTGACTGCCTTGTTTCCCCAACTCTCACATGTGTCGTTAGACAAAAGAAACGTTCGGCCGGCATTCTGATCCCCTAACGGTATGTTTACTTCCCGGTATATACCTACTCTGTACAGTGTTATAAAAATATGTTACATGTTTCTACATTTATTTGGGTGATACGCAAATAGACTTAATATATATTATTCTTCTTATTGCTTCAGCGTATCGCTTCATTTTGGATAACAAGGATGAGAACCATAAAGTTCTGATTTTGGAGCATTAAAAATATATTTATTTGTCGGATTACTTGTTGAGCAGAAAGTTGAATAGGAGAAGTTGAAACACAGTTGTTTGCATCATAAGTCCAAAGGAAAAAGGCCAGCCTTCACAAGTAAGCTGCTACTTGGACTGGATCTAAGGCCCCAGACTTACATGAGTTGCAGTGTTGATGATATAATTGGAGTTGTTTACTTGCTGAGCTATGCTTTACGACCCCATAGTCTAGTTTGGACTGGATCAAACCTCTGTAGATGTTGATTAAGCACTGTGAGTCAGCGCCCTACTTAGGAGATGATAACATTTTGATGATGTTTAGTTGGGATGCACATTCTGCTTTGAGAGACATAATGTGTTGTTTCCATTATGGTTTTTGATTGAATGTCATGCCAAGGATTTTGCAAGTATTTGATCAATAACTATGGCCACCAATTTGAGACTAATGTTGGCTTGTAAATCCATTTTGGTCCTAAAGAAAACTGTGAATTCAGATTTTCTTTTGGATATAATGAAACCTGAATTGTTTGCCCAGGTGTAAATATTATTCAAGGATTCTTGAATGATGTGTGTTGTCAGTTGGACATATTTTCCACTGCACAAAAGAGTAATATCATCTGCAAAGAGGAATACTTTTACTGGATGTTTAATCATGTTACTTAGGTCATTTATAGCAACAAGGAATAAATGTACACTCATCACAGAACCTTGAGGTAGACCATTCACCATTTCCATAGAGGGGAACAATTTATCTTGGATGCACTTGTTAAGGGTATCTATGAGCCAAGGAATTTATGATGAATTCTAAGATATTTCCTTTAAATTTCATATTTAAAGGAATGTCTATAAGCCTAGGTCTGAAGACCATTTCATAAGCCTTTTCAATGTCTAGGGAAACTGCAACTGTGTGATGTTTCAGTGCCAGAGTATTGCAAATGTCTAGTTGACTAAGTGATCACTTGTGGAACGAAATGCCTGGAAACCACTTTGGTAAGGCAATAATAACTTGTTTGTTTCCAAAATCCATCTGAGGTGACTGCAGACTATTTTCTCCAAGAGTTTGCACAAAAGCACAAGTTAAGGAAATTGGGTGATAATTGACAGCTTTGGAGTGGTCTTTGTTAGGTTTGGGAATGGAAACAACTATGGCTTCCCTCCATTGGTCAGGAGAAGTTTGAGTCTCCCATATAAAATTGAACAACCGAGGATACTCAATTCCTTTTTGTGAAAGAATTTTAAGGAAACTGTTATGCGTGTCATCCGGTCGTGAAGTTTTGCCTTTATTTAGCCAATGAAGTAGTTCATCAATGGTGGATGGTTGGTTAAACTGATCTTCATTACACTTAACTAGAGATTTAATATATTCATTAGAGGTGATTTTAGTTGAGATCTGTTTAGAAAATGTTGGAGCAAAGTTGTAGTGATTTGAACTGTTGGCAAGGACGTTAGCAAGCAGCATGCTGATAATGATAGGATCATTATATTTAGCGCCATTATCATCTTCCAGACTTTTGGGGAAGGAAAATGTTTTACACCTGCTAATTGACTTTATCTTAGCCCAAAGAGCTGAAATCAGTGTTTCACTGTTGATGGAGGAGGTGAAATCATTAAAAGACTGAACTATTGTAGACTTAAGGACGTAGCATGCTTTTGCCCTAGATTTTTATATGCAATGTCATATTCTGTAGATCTATACTTCTTAAACGCTTTCTTCTTAGCTTTTATGGCTGACGTACACTCATCATTTCACCATGGGAACAAACGTTTGTGCACCATTCCAGGGCTTTTAGGAATAGCAAATTGAGCTGCAGATGTAATTAGTTTAGTGAACTGTTGGACAATATCTGTAACATTATGCATTTGCAAAGATTCTAGTTTAGTTGAATTAACAATGATTTCATTGATATAATGTTGAAACAAAGGCCAGTTTGCTTTATTGATGAGCCATTTCTGGTGAGTTTTAAGATCCCTAAGTGATTGATTATCCTGTATGTTTAAAGGATAATGGTCATTGTTGTATAGGTGCTGATTTCAAGACAAGGTTATTTTTCCCGTAATGTCATTGGATAAAAAACTCAAATCCATTGCACTTTCCAAAGCGTTGCTCACATTAAAGTGCATGGATAAACCTGTGTTTAACAGAATGAGATCATCATGATTATTCAGCCAAATAATTTGTCTTCTTCTGCCTGTTTTTGAAGATCCCCATAGGATATTATGACTGTTAAAGTTTCCTAAGAATAAGAACGTCATGGGGAGCTGCACAAGAAAATTGTCCGGTTTATTGATATTTAAGGCATGGCTATTGGGAAGGTATGCATTGCAAATGGTAACAATGAAATTTTATTTGTTTCTAACTGCTGTAGCTTCAATTGTAGTTTGAAGAGGAATGTTATTTAAAAAATGTTCTGACTACAAAATTTGCCACCCCACCACTCGCAATATTGGCATTTTGTCTGATAGAAAAGCAGGTTGTATAACCAAATAGTTTAGTGCAATGCTGTTCTCTAAAGCTGGTTTCCTGATGACAGAACCTTTGGTCTGTAATCATTGATAAGACGCTTTAAGTAGGCTCTTCTTGCATAAATACCATTGCAATTCCATTGAATAGATTCAATGTGATTACATGTTCAAAGCTTCTAACCTTTTAATTAGTCACGAGCATTGGTTTTTAATGCCTTTGCTAGGTAGGGTTGGCTGGACTCATCTCAGCATCGTTGCTAAGGTTGGCAGATCATCTGTGAAGTCTTACATCAGTGACATTTGCAACACCTCTGGTTCTAATGAAAAGGTTCAAAATTTGGTTTATTGAGAGGGGAAAATCTGTATTCTGAGATTCAGTAATTGTCTTGGTGTTATTCCATACATTTTCATCTAGATCGCCTGAACTGGTTCCTTTTTTCTTTGTTTGACTTTTCTTCATTCTTCCTGATTCTTCAGTGACCTTTTCTGAATCAGAAAAATCTGAAATCGTAGATTGTTTCTCACTTTCAGATAAGGAAACAGAAGGGGCCATATTTGAGTTGGTGGATGACAAAAGGCTCTTCAGTTTTGCAGTGAGGTTGCAGTGTTTGTCAGTTTTGATTTATTGTCATCCATGGCGAGTGGCATGGTGGCGGAAGTAATGGGAAGTTTATAGGGTTAAGTGAAGGAGAAGATAAAGCAAGGTTAGAAACACTGTCAATGTCCTCTGTATTAGTTGTGACTAGCTGAAGGAGAACTTTGTTTTGCATTGTTGCAGTATCACTAGTACAAACTGTGTTAAATGCGGGAGGCTGGAGGAAACTATGTTATGCATTGTTGCATTATCACTAGTGCCAACTGAATTGAACGCGAGTGACTGGAGGGTAACATTGTTTTGCATGATTAGTATCAGTAGTGCACACTATTAGAAGTGGGTGGCTGGAGGGAAACTTTGTTATGTATTGTTGGTGTATCACAATGATGTACTATGCTGGGTGCAGATGGGTTTGAATCCTAGTTACCTGCAGAGGGAGTCTTTTGCTATACGGCCTTGGTGTTGACATTGGAAGCAAATGGGAATGTCAGAGGGTACGTATATCCAGTGGTAGATTATCTATTAGTACATACTTGGAATGATTCAGGGAGCTTCCTTTCATCTTCTGGAACAATAAAAGTTGCCGGTGAAAACTCAAGATGTGAGACAGTCTGGTGTTAGAGAAGCCGGCTCGTAAGAAAGACATTGGTGCAAGGGTTTTGTATTCCCAATGACAGCAGTTGGTTCTCTAATACGTCATAATGTGGAATGCTGAGGCACACATTAGGTAAAATTATCTTATTACAGGATGATAATTGTCTAATTGTAAAATCCTTACCTGCTACTGTAATCGACTTGTGTTTGGTTATAAGCTCATTTGCAGTTTCCTTGCTGCTAAGATAAACAATCTTTTGTTTGAAATTTTTTAAGCAAATTTAATATAAATGGATTAACTTTAGCAACTAAGTGTTGCACAAATTCAGTGATGGGAACATAATCAGTTGAGTCAGTCACAATAACGTTTTCCTTTTTAAGGAACAACTTACTCTGTGATGCTTGAGCATAACTAATTAATGATTTACTATTAGATGCACTGGCAATTGGTTGAGCTCGTTGGGCTATGGAATCCATGTTGTTTAGATTGAGCAACTCAAAAGCCGAGTACAAAACACAATACTCACAATTAGAAAGAAGTGACACCAAACATGAAATGAAACACTAAAGTTAATGGTAAACCACATCAAACAAGATAAAATACTGGTTTGTCTTAATGATAACCACAAATTCTGGAGATTAACAAACGAGGCTTTCACTAAATTAAGATCATGGCCTCCTCTGTGATGTTGCTCTTTGTCACTCAGAATTTTGCAGCAAACTAATCACACTCGTAAACTATGCAGATCTAAATAAAACTGTTTTCTCAAAATTTTCTCCAGATTTTCTCTTTTGCTTTTTCAAATGCATTTCAAAAGGTTACTTAGCAATATACCTTAAATTTGTATTGAATTTTGCAAATGTAATTTTGGGTGAACTAGGACATAATGATATATTGGTAGTGTATAGTCCATTTCCATTGTTATCTAATCAATAAGTTTTGAGTATCTTCTTTTCAACTTCATAACCTCATATTATATATTAGCAGCCATAAATTATTAATTTAAGACATAATAAAAATGCTTCTAACTATAATAATATTAAATTTACTGTTTTTGTTACTGTATACTTTTTAATGCTATAACACAATTGGGCTTCATTATTTTGTGTTTTGAGTTGTCCTGTCAAGTTTCCTTGATTGTCTCATTGAGTCTGTGTGGAGTGTTGACACCTCACCTGTCCATCTATATAAGTATTAACGTGTTTTCTGTGTGTCTGGAGTCTATTTGTTATTTATCCCTTGTTCAATTTCTCACTCATTTTTGGCATTTCCTGATGTTTTTTCGTACTGTACCACAAGCATTGGTTCCATTTTGATGTAGCCAATTATACAACAGAGGACTGGAATACCAATCATCTAACCATAATGTGACACCTTGTGTAGGTACTCTCATTTATATTTATGCCATCACCACAGCTTTGGAAGGCATTCTTCTGGCTTGCACAGGTGGAATATGTATAGCAAGGAGCAAGTGTGTGTATCTGTTTACCTTTTCACACATGCAGTGGCATCCTGTTTTACGTGTGTAATTCTAGATCATTCACATATAAATATGTAACTAAGCAATAGTTTTACCCATCATCACTTATAATACCCATGTTTAAATATATAACTAAATAAAACCCTGTTTTGTACAACATCTCCAGAAAAAAATGTTTTTAATGGCAACATAATTTAAAAGTGAAACACATTATACTTTTTGCTCTCAAAGTGGACACACTTACTAGACATTACTCTGTCCAATCTAAATATACAACTAAATAAAACACTGTTTTGCACAATTTCTTCATAAAAACGTATTTTTAATGACAATATGATGTAAAACTGAAGTAAATAATACCTTTTACTCTCAAAGAAAGCACATTTACTAGACATTATTTTAATAATGTGTCCAGTTTCCATTCTTGTCCAATACCTCAGTGGTTGGCAACTTGTGCATTTTTTATGTAAGAGCCAGTTCTGAAGCGAGCAGCAGACACACATCACCATAAGCATGAACTGACACAGTGGCAGTTATGATAGTGCAGTAATAAAGGTGGGCCATAGCAATGTTTATTGAAGTTCATATATTGGTCATTGCGAGGATACAAGAATGTGGTAGTGAAATACCACCAATTCCCTAATTTTCCAACAGTATGTCACCCAATTACCAATATGAATAACTATGTGCAAATATTGGAAGTACTAAGTCAAGAATTTAATTTCAGATTTCAAGATAAATCCCATCCAACATCTTCATATTTGCAACCCCATTTTCTGTGGATATCGACAGATTGCCATCATTGCAATTAGAAATAACTGACTTACAAAGTAATATTGTATAAAAGACAGCTTTCAAAACAAAAAGGATTTGTCTTCCTTTAATAGAAATTTCCTCCAAACAAGGTTCCCTCATTTGCACAAATTTGCTGTCAGGGTGCTGAGCATACTTGGAGCTACGTATGTATGCGAGTTCTTTTCCTGTATGAAGATCTCAAACCACAACATAGAAACCAACTTTCTGATCTGTACTTGAAAATCATTCCTCGCTTGCATGTTAGCCAGACTATGGCTCCAAATATTGCAAAACTAGTGAGGTAGGAAGGATGGGGAGAAATGCTCGAGAAGGTGTCGAGTTTGGGCAGGGCAGGGCAGGGTAGGGTGAGGCAGTGATACAAAGTAATTTCGTACTTCACACGTGTGCACGCTATGCATAATACAAACCACCAAAATGTGTAAAACTGTATTGCATAAAAGAATTTGTGTGAGAGAGAGAGAGAGAGAGAGAGAGAGAGAGAGAGAGAGAGAGAGAGAGAGAGAGAGAGAGAGAGACAGAGACAGAGACGGAGACGCCTATTTTCAACATTCCAAACGGAAACCTGTGGCATTATACTTTGTTTTACTGCAGGTATTTTTCATACAAATTTATTGTTATTCCCATTGTGATTGGTTGAAATTTGTAATCGGTTGCAAATAATGTGCACTGACATTGTAGTATCTCAGAAGAATAATGCGTAGCTGGTTAAAGCACTGGCACCTTGCTGCCCACTGTTCAGTTGAAGCTTTTCAAGTTTCCCCTCCATTCTGTGCTCACTACACAGATATTGCCGGGCAGTGAGCAATTTTGCCTGCAAGCATGACGTCACAGAGCAAGGCATCTGCCCGCCACTGATACCTGATTCAGCCGCCTAGGCACTGAATCACTTAGGTGCTGTAAGAACTCTGGCTCTAAATGCAAAACACAAATGTTCACACATTTCATGACAATTTTCCCAGAGGGTAAAGGGTGATTCAGTGGGTAGGCGCCTAAATCAGATATTGGACAAGAATGCAAATTAAACAGATTATTAAAATAATGTCTAGTAAATGCGTCCTCTTTGAGAGTAACATGTACAATTTATGTCAGTTTTACATTATATTGTCACTAAAAATACTTTTCCATGGAGAAATTGTGCAAAACAATGTTTTATTTAGTTGATAGACAGACAGACAGAGACAGACAGACAGATATTTATTTGCTTTAAATACATAGTAAGTACATATTTCAATTTATAAACTTCCCAAAGCTGCTGGTTTCCTAGGTCCCATATCCTCCCAACACTGTGGTTACCGAGTCAGTGGGCCCTATTGACTAAATAACTGAATATTTATTAACATTTGCCATTTATATAAATTTGTTACAATTCAGTACTTAAATGCATAAACCTACATACTACTCTTAACATAACCTTTTCTGTCTTTCCTTGAGTTGCTGTGCTTCCAAGGGCTCATAGCTCAAACACCGTGGTTATCGAGCTATTGAGACCTTTTTGCTAATTTTCTTTTCAGTATCTACATTTCTTCTTACTCCTTATTCCTATATTTCCTCAGCCGTCTCTTTCTAACTAAACCTAAATATTTTCCTACTTCTAATATTTTACCCTTACATTTGACACCCAGCATCTTTCTACCTATAATTTCAATAGGTAAATTGGACCATTTCTTCCTTTGCCATTTTTCCCTCGAATCCTTCAATTCTAAAATTAAATGCCAATAATTATTATACTTTCTATTACATAAAAAACACTTTCCTTAGATCTCACTTTCCCCTAAGCCTTTTAGCATCACCACTCCTGTCCTCGCCCATGCAAGGCCTTCTCGTGCCGATCTGTCACATATATCAACATACTTTTCTCTTTCCCACACTGTTTTTAAGTCTGCATATATACACAAAGATGATTTGGAATTAAAGCTACCTAAAATTTTTTGTCTTTCAATATCTTCAATTCTCAATTTTACCCCTCTCCAAAACCCTTTCTCCAATGCCTGTCCCTCTCTCCAAATATCCCCATAACCTATTTCATTCAAGATTCTTTCTATATACTTATACCAAATTTCCTCTTTTATTTAGTTGTATATTTGGATTGATCAGATGATTCCAATTATGTCTAGTAAATGTAGTAATTCTTTGAGAATAAAAAGTATAATGTATTTCAGTTTTACACTATGTTGCCATTAAAAATATTTTTTCATGGAGATATTGTGCAGAACAGATTTTATTTAGTTATATGTTTAAAATGGTTATTATAGGTGATGACGAGTAAAGTTATTGCTCAAAGTTATATACTCATAAGTGAATAATCTAGAATTGTGCACGTAAAACAGGATGCCACTGCATGCGCAAAAAGGTAAACAGATACACCAACACTCCTCCTTGCTATAGATACATACTCCACCTGTAAGGCCAATAGAATGCTTCCCAAAGCTGCGGTGATGGCATAAATGGAAGCAAGTGTACTCTTGTATTGCTGTTTGTACTACTGTTCCTGAAATACCAAATTCACACCCTGGAAGAGTATCTGTGCTTGCCTTTGTATATACAGTGAAATCAAGAATGTATACTGTTTCACGGTCACAGAACAAAAACACCTTTATAATAAACCTATGTCTCTTTTTGGGGATATATAGCAAAAGTTGCAATTAAGCCTTGAAAAGCATAAGACTTGGTCTTGAAAAAAAGAATTACTTCTCTGAAGGCATTCCTCAGTTGATCAACTTGCTACTTTCAGTTTATGGAGCAGGCTTTTCCACTGTACTTGTGTTTCATTGTAATTGAAATATAACCATCTCAAAAGTAAAAGGATATATAGTCAAAAAACTGATATGTGACAATAAGGGGATCTTTGGACCATTACTCTGCTAACTTCTACATTTTTACTCTGTTCATGAGCATTGTGATTCCAAAAAGGATGTACAGTTCTTTTGGGATAGTATTTCTCCAAGTTTGCAAGCAAGAGCTTTGAGATAGTGGTGGGTGGCTTCTTACTCGAGAAAGTGAAATATTCATTTGTTTCCTGTATTGCATGATGTGAAATGGAAAAAATAATTTAAAAGTATCAGATATGGTGCGATCATCATTTATATTTACCAAAATATCTGAATTTTTATTCTTGAATTGATGTAAATTTGGACTGAAATTTTCATGGTGCTACAGGAACAAAGGATCAGTGCATCTTCTCTTTGTTTATGGTGAGACTGTTAAATTTAGTCACTCTCGTCAGTTTCACTGCCACTACTATCAACAGCTACACTTTCATATACTGCTTCATTATAACTGTCGGCACATTCAGTATCACTAAAGTCAGACAAATTGAAAGGTAATGCGAGAAACACTTAAAATATTTCCTCATCTCTCAGAGCACACTCATGCTCTTTGAGAAAGCCATTTTACTCACCCTTGAATCTCTGTGATTCCTTACGTCACATGATCCCAAGCTTGTGTCGCTCATGATGCAATGCCACAAACATTATGCAGAGCTTCAAACTTTCTTTCCAAGGGAGCACCACAAGACACACATAATGCTGAAATATATTTCTCTTACCCTAAGAGATAGCAGAAGCATCTGTTACATTAATACTGCCTTCAGAAATCATGTATAAATTTTAGAAGCATTATTTTCAATAGGAACGTATTCGACATGTGTACAAACCTGTAGCTGTGTAAGCGTTAAAGATACAAATGGAGATTCTTTTCTTTATTTATATCTGAAACAGTTTGTAGTTTTGTACTTAAGAGAGAATTATGCTTAGGTTTTCCTTATGGTTTCCTGAATTAAATTTCTGTTTATCTTGGGTTAAAAGTGAAGTACAACAAAAGGTCAAAATACAAGGTGGACTATTTAAGTTGAGACTGTACAATATCTCCAAAATTAAGTGTTGTAGAAAGAAATGTCTTGGATAAAAGCTGCTTGATATTATGGGGGAGTGTGGAAAGTAATTGCCATTAGTTGTGTTTTATTTGGAGGATATTTTGATGGTCATTTTAGGGGAAATTTAATTTGACCCTAATTGTAGGTTCCCATTTAAAAAAATTAATTTACCCTAAAGTGACTCATAACGTCCTCCAAACAAAACACAACTAATGGTATTTACTTTCCCCCATAACATCAAGCAACTTTTATTAAAGACATTTCTTTCTACAACACTTAGTTTTGGAGATATTGTACAGTTTTAACTCAAATGGTCCACTCTGTATATATGCAGTGTAACTTCTTTTTACTCACATTTTCATTTAAGTGAATCAGCTCTTTAAGACACTATTTAATTTTCTAACCATTGCCCTAATTTCTCTCATAGAATCATGTCTAGATTAAGCAGTACCAGTGTAATGGGGTCCACATTAACAATTTTATACTATACTTATGACTAGAGGGGATTAAATGTAAGCTTAGGAAGAAATGGTGCAGAATGTAAAGTCATGTTTAATTTTAATTCATAAGTTTGGTTTGTATATTACTGAGCCAGCATAAAAATTATTACATATTTTAAGGATACTGTAGCCAAGTATCATCATGGTTCCAATGTCAGAATAATTGTATTCCTCATAAATTCATTTTTGGTGGCAAGTCTGCATATTTTGAAACCCATTAGGATTATTAAAGAAAGAGTTTTTTAGACTGTTTTTCTTGCAATTAGAGGACAGGATTACTGAGAGAGAAAAAAATATACCTTTTGACATTTGAATTTCCCAATAGTCATTTTGGGGCAAGGAACAATTTTTTTTAAAAACAAGGAACAATAATGACAGTGTTGGAATGGTTAGCAGAATCAGTTAGAGCTAAAGGGCAAAAGGAAGGCCTTTTTAATGGCTTATGTGACTAGAAGGAACAGCAATTTTCTTCTGTTCCCTAGGCATTGTGTTGTCTTTCATTACATGATTTCTATAGTTTTAAGATGTTTTTGGCCTAAGGAAGAAAACTAAAGCTGGAACGTTACTATGTGCTATTTTATGATTAACTGGAAATCAAAATATACTTTCATACAGCCACATCTAAGTGTACTATACTCACCAGTTCATTGCGATATTATAAATGCTGTATAGAGTAGCAACTTGAGAAGCATGCCTTGTATTGCCAGGAGATAAATGATATTTTGCTTAAATTGAAAAATTTGTTTGGTTAAAGCCAAATTAAATATATTGTGTACACCCTCTTTAAAAATAGTTATTATAGGTGCTGCTGTAGTAATTAAGCTTGTTAAACTTCAAATTACATGATGTAATATTTGTATTACAGTGAATGGAGCAGGTCTTGCAATGGCTACAATGGATATTATTAAACTTCATGGAGGAGATCCAGCCAATTTTCTTGATGTAGGAGGTGGTGTGAAAGAAGAGCAGGTGTACACAGCATTTAAAATCCTAACTTCAGGTTGGTATAAGTAATCAACATCAAACACAATAGTAACCATTGTGCTTGTTTGCTCTGGTTGCTCATTCAAAGCACATACTTCCTCAAATTTATTCAATTAATAATGCTGTTAAAGCCATTTCTGTTATCGTTATAACTTACTGAATAATAATACTTGCAGTAGTCCTAATGTATTTCTTCTGTTAAGATGTTTTGACAACACCACTACCTGGGGCAAATCTACCATTGCCATTGAGTAATGACAACATGACTTTTAAACAATTTTCAAAACACCTTAGCTGGAGAAATACAGTAGTTTTAATGCAAGCATTGTTATTACTAATTTTAATGATTTTAGTGAAACTCATATTTTACAGTTGTCTACAGACACTGAAAAATGATGTAAAATCAAGGAAACCAATGAAAAGTTTCACACATGCAGCTTTATTCAAATTAACATACTACATAATACTATATGCAAAGAACTGAATAAATAGGGAATAACAGCTAGTTAAGACTTATAAAACATTACTTTCTCAGCCAATCCATTATGGAAACCTGTTTAATTTTCTCTGTTGAAGCCTGGAAAGTTCATTTTCAAGCTTGTTACACATCACTAAATGTTCACTATCAGTGTCAAAAGAATGCAGGCACCTTCTTACTGCATCCAAGCCACTTAATGGCTCATGGAATGTAGGTTTTGCTGTGGTTTCTCTTCCTTATCACTATTTTCTTCTGTGGTAGGCACCTGCTGCTGATTCCTCCAACTCATCCAGTCCACTAGGCACAGGTTCCTCCAAATCAAGACCCCGTACAGGGAAACTAGCTTTTCTGAAGCAGTTGGTTGAGCCACAGCACGCCATGCTTAAGAAATGAAGTTCATTGCTTGGAGAACACTTATTTTGATTGTTGTTGCATCCGTCACTCCATTCTCAACCATTGCAATTGCTTTGCACACAACCTGCTTCCAATAAAAATATTTTAATTTGGCTGTTATGCCCAAATCTAAAGGCTGCAGTTTACTGGTACAGTTTGCAGGAAAAAATACAAGTTTCACATTTCTTAATGTTGATGCAACATTCTTGGGGTGTGCTGCACACTGGTCGATGAACAAAACGATTTCACAGTTTTGTGACCCCTTCTTTCTGTCAAGCTGCAACAGATAATTTTAAAAAATGGCTCCTGTCATTCAAGAGTTGCAGTTAGCTTTGTAGGGAGTTGACAGCATCATAACATTTTTTAAGCATTGTGGCTTCTGGAATCTTCCAATTACCAATGACGATAATTGTCTCTTCCATCAGCATTAGAGCATAACAAAACTGTAGGCCTTTGCTTTGCTTTGCTTTGCTTTCACTTCACCATGGCAACTTTTCCCATTGTATGCCAGAGTCTTCTGAGGCTGCAAATTATAAAACAACCCTGTTTCATTTTTATTATAAATGTCTTTGATTTCATAGCCCTCCATTTCCTTAAGGAGAGCCTCAGCTTTCCATTCTTCCACAGTATTGATGCTCATACTTGCACTCTCCGGATAGACTTTTGTACACTATGTTGTGGTGCTTTTTAAATTGATCTATCCATCCATTTGAAGCCTTGAAGTTGTCAATTATAAGCCAAAGCTGCCAAGATCCACGCTTTATCCCGGAACACACTGCCATCCACGGATATGTTGCTAGCGCTTGCTTGTTTGAACCATGATCCAAGAACTGATTCCAGTTCTTGCAGAGGAGACTGCTTTAATGATTTATATTTTGCAAAATCAGCCCCATGCGTGTATACCTCTTCAATTTCGACACACTTTTTTAACAATTGTATTCAATATAGATACTGGTATGCCAAGTCCACACATGTTCCAAAATTTGCATCGACCTGATTAAAAATTTCCATTTTCTCGTTAACGAAAAACAGTGTGCTTTTTGTCTTATTTCCTTCCATTTTTCAATATACCATTTGAAAATAAAATTTCAATAATCGCTGATTACGTGATTATCAAAAAGATTTGCAGCAATTTGATTTCAACCTTTACAGCTTCAAAGCAAATGCAAAACAGATCAGAACATGTATGTGGATGTGGATGCAGCAAAGCAAAACACATGCCAGACAAGGTAACTTCTGGCAGCAGTGGTTGCATCTTGCTGCCATCTGTGGGCATGTTTTGAAAGTCATTGGACAAATGAAAGACAAATTGTGCCATTTGTATGATTTGGCCAGAGAATTCTATACTCTCTGGGTCAACAGAGGATTTGGCAGAATAGGGAACATTATGTAAATGAAATAACGTTTCAATGAAATGTACCTGGATAGCCATGTCTTAAACTATATTTCTACACACAGTGGGATTCACAAACAGAATCAAATATAACTTTTGATTGTTTAATATGGTTTCAAAGTTTCAACGATGCATTGAAGTGTAATAGTTCTGTACATTGATTACTTTTATCCTATAAAGCCATGCCTTGTCAAATTCTCTAGCAGACAACTGCCTACCATTTTGCCATGATCTTACGAGAATCGACTATTATGACTCGAGAGCAGAAAAAATAATAAAAATAAGAAACATAAAATTGAGAGATATATTGGCTGTAAAAAATCATTTTTGAGGCATAGAATTGTGGAAAACTTAAATTTGGGTAAAATTTAACATTGCATATGTATGTATTATTGGAACAGACCATAACATTTTGGGTAAAATCACGAAAAATGTTAATTCAAGGACTGTAAACCAAAGTTTCACTGTAAAAGACATATCATTTTATAATGCAAATAAGCAAATCTAAAAATGGATTTATTTAACAGTGTTATTAATGAAATAAACTTGTTTAGTAACACATAATTTGGGAAACAAGATAATTCTGTAAACTTATATGTGGAGATAAATAATGTGTTAATACAATCCTGCACTAATCTTTAGATTGTTGCTGTTATGTTAAGCACCATAGTGATTTGCTCAATAAGATGGTGTCATTACCTCACTTTCCCTATACCTTGAACAAAAACTGAACTAATGTTCAACAGCATCTTAAACCTCGCCATCATTAAGTAAACTAGTATTGTTTGAGGCTGTCACCCAAAGATATAATAGTCCCAGAATGAGAGGTGAGCGGTCAGCTTAAGGGAATTTGGAGGTCCTACACAGCAAATCTTGGTACATTGTTGCCACATGTATACAACTCTTGTTCCCTACACATTCTTCAGATATGGTAACTCATCAAAAACTTAATAGGTGCATACTAGGAACATTGGATGACTGCACATAGTCGTCTTCTGCATGTGCTAGCAGCACACTAAGGGCTGGTCTCGCCAATGGATATTAAATTTAACACAGTGTTACAGTGATTTAACTTTGAAGTAATGCAAATACTGTTTAATCAAACAATTTAGCTGTAGCTTCGTGTTATACTTCATATTAAGTTAACATCACCATACCATTGTGTTAAGGCATTTAACAAATATTAGAATTTGGGAAAATGGCTGCCGCAAGCCAAGTTTTTGATGTGGAGTTGCTATTTTGAAGCTTTTTAATGCTATTCCCAACCAAAGAGTCGTGCATCATAATGAATTTGAAAACCTGCAAAAGGAGGATATTTTTAAAGCAATACAGACTGTACAAAGTGGCCATGAGCAGTGTTGTAGAGAAAATATGAGGGGTTAGAATACTACCAACAGAAACACATCTCTTTCTCCAATGCCACAAATGTTAATTACTTGGAGATTTTATGCTCCTGGCATTTTTCATTTAATCCATTGGTGCTGTATTTATACCTTTTTCATTATAAGCTGAAAGGAGAAGTAAAAAAAACACCACGTGACAAGACAGCACCTCATTGGCTGGTGGGCAAACCGCAACCTTTCCCACTTAGCATGTCGTCTCTTCCTCTACAAAAAACAGTTCGGTTCAGATCATAACATTTTGTGGTTATTCTCGTGCAGAGAAATTTAAAAAAACTCATATTGTAACAGTTCAATTTATGAAACTAAATGTGTTTGTACAGATTCACCTATAACTAAATGAACCGTTATAGCAGAGGGTTTAAGAGGCTATGTGCAGGCGCTGCAGTTCGTTTCTGGTTTCGGGCTGAGAATTTTCTGCCAGTGTGAAACATAAATGCGGGAAATGGAAAGATGATAATTGTGTTAAATGCTTTTAAGAAATTCTGTGAAAAGTACCCACCTTTAATCACAATGAATATGATTGGCCATTATTTAGCAATAATTGAACTTCTTTGTTAGTGATGCAGAATTGTTGCTCGGATTTCTTGGGTCGCGTTTGTTTTCTGTTGTGGTTTAAGCTATAGTGCTACTTGTTTTTTTAACTTGTTGACTCATAAAAGGTTAAAACAAAAGTGGTATACTGATATTAGTCATTAAATAAATTATTTCTAAAATGAGAAGTTAAGAACAGTTTAATCCAGTACCTTTAATCACAGATGTCAAACTATTCAGGTACAACTTTTATTTATAATATATAGAAATGGTTGCAAATATATTATATTTAATCTTTCACTATGTCTTCCAATTTAAAATTAATCAACTTTTATTTATCTACTCTTAAAAAAAAAAAAAAAATTGGGTTTTATTTATGGACGCTCTTTAACTACTATGGTTCTTAGCGTCCCATTCTATATTGGGCATGAAACACCGGTAATTTTGCTCAGAGGCCTCTTTATCAGGCTTGAGGTTCTTTTACATGCCATAAATCTACGACACGGGACCACCGGCTTTACTTCCCTTCCGAAGGAAGCCGTGCTAACGATTTTTACGCCCGAAAAAAATCCATCGCCCTCCGCCGGGTTTGAACCTGCGACCTTGGGGTCTACTCTTATTAGTAGGTGTTAGACATTTAGGATGTAAGGCAAAACATAGGAATAAGACATACAGTGTTTAAAAGCTAATGATCCCCAAGCTGCGCAATATACTGTATTTGCATTCTGTCTGAAGCAATTTCCTCTCATGGGTACTTTTCCTGTCATCCTCCATGTGGAGCTGCCACGTGCTCGGCAGAGTGATATATTTAAATTTTGTTTACTTCTCCTTTCAACTTATAGTGAAAAAATACCCTCATGGTTACCTCTGAAACTTGATTTAAATCCATGTACAACTGCGTGAGTGCATTTTATAGTTTAAAAACTCATACAAAATCAACCAATACAGTTCTTTTCATGATATGTTATATGCATGATACTGGAAGTATTGATTTACCAAATTTGATGGCCTAATAGGATTATTGGATACGGTAGATCTCAAAACAATTATCCAAATGAAGGACGACGACATGTTTTGCATTACCAAGCACTTTTGCTTCTTTTCCCCTACTGTAGCATAAACCACATCCTTTTGTAACACTTTTTTCTTGTCTGTGGGTGAAATGTGCATGTTTGAGCTTGCAATCCCAATGAGGTATTCCCAACTGAAGGTTGACCTCATTGTACTCTTGACAGTGTTACACTTTGTAACAGCAGATGTTCAATGTTCCAGATATTTGGTCTTTTCTTTACCAGTCATCTTGTGAAACACAATGGAAATAATTAAATATGTACATGTCTAGCTGTAGATGAAATTGCTGCATTTGGTTACTGGAGCTAGAAGAAATGCAGGATTGCAATTAAATTCTTTGTAGATTCTCCCAGGCTGCATCCTTCTCCTGTAATTCAAGTCTGTCAGCTTTTTTGTTCTCAATAATTCCTCTATGCTTAGTAACCAGTTCTATAATTAAAGCTTTTTCAAACTGTAAAACATTAGTTCCTCTGCACCTAAATTTTTCTGTTGACATCACAATTCTAACGTCAAACAATCAGGACAGTCACGTAGCAATTGTTTATGAATGCAACTATTTGTCTGGTGGTGAAACAGAGAGTGCTGCAATGCGTAGACAGAAGTGCATTGGAGCACATTCAAAAGCCATGTAATTTGGCCACTGCTGTTGTTTGCAATTGTCTTTGACGTTAACAAGATGTTAGCCAACAGTTCACTGTAAAAGCTTGATGTTAAGAGTATTTTTAACATCAGGTGGTGAAGCTGGCCCTAACACTTTCTGCCAAACCTAATGTTTCTCAACATAATGGGGGACATCTGCATGGCATCATAAACTGTTTTCTTGCTTCAACTAATAACATTGCTACACTAGTCTAAGTGTTACCTGGACTATATCTTACAATAATATAACCATTTATCATAAAACAGGTCTACAAAGTAAAACTAATTTCAGTCACAAAGAGAGAAATGTACATAATTCCAGATCAGCTTTTCATATAGGTTACAGAAATTACTTCCGTTTCCTGCTATCGCATATAGTTTAAAATATATCCATAGCTTTAAAAATTTATGAGAATGCGTGGCCCTAAAAATCCACAAACACCCGGTACACATTCATAATAAAATAGACTAACATTTGCTGCTATTATGGATGCATACTTGCAATCCAAGAAGCATATAATAAATCCACTGTACGCTGGACTAGAAGCACTTAGCAGATAACTTTCTTCAGTGTGTTTTTATCAAAACATTATAGTAAAGCATCCAGCCGTAGTCCTCATCATTGGTTCATTCTAGAAGCCCTAGTAACATTCCTAATTCATTTTAATTTCTTGATGAAAGCTTTTTTCCATCCTATCCTGGTATCACCAAGATTTGTGGGGAATAAAATGTAAGTCAGAGTAGAAAAAAATGGAATTTATCATATGACAACCCTTTTCTCTACATTCATTTAGCAATTTTTGGGCTCCAGCTTTGTAATCAGGAGACATTTTTTATCCCAAAAGTTTATACAAATCCACTTGAAGCTTTCCCTTTCAGTTCCATTTCACTCAAGATTTGTTCAAATTCTGCATGCTTTAACAACTCTGTGTACTCACTAGCATCCCTTCTTTTAATATTCTGGAGGTCATATTTGTGAACTTTACATTTGGGTATGGGAACCATTCTGTATTTCTTTTACCTAATGTTTTAATGGTGAAGGCTACCCAAAGAAATATTCAAGTGGAATCCATATGGAGCAAGACAAAAAGGAAGACCCAAGCACAGATGGATAGATGATGTAATAAACCACTTGGGAGAACTAGGTGTCAACAATTGGAATCCACACCTCAGGACAGAAAGGAGTGGCAAAAACTTGTTGAGAAGGCCAAAACATTCCACTGGAAGTTGTAGAGCTTTTCAGAGGGGGAGAAGGAAGAGGAAGAGTTTTAATGGAAATTTATGCTAAACGGAGCTTCTTGTGAGGGGATAGCATTAATTTGGATGAATAAACAAGTGGGGAGTTAATTCATTCTCTTCTCTTCTCTTGGACTATAAATACCTCTTGATGTTCTGTCAATCTGACAATGTTTTTCAGTATTTTGACGACTGCTACAGGGAACAGGAAGCAAAGTAATTTAGTAAATTCCCTTGCAAGCACACCAGTTATCTTCAAATCATCATAGATTACTTCATTGGTAGGGGTTTGTGAAAATGGTTTTACTTTTCAGAAAAGTTTTTTAAAATGTTTATTGTCAATTTGGCAGTGTTATTTTAATAAAGGTATATAAATATAATTTGCAATACTGGATTTATTTTAAGATGCTAAATGAAAAGCAATAGCAATAGTCTAGACATAATTTCATAAATTGTAATGCACAGTTCTAAATACAATTAGGTTTTTCATTAAAATTCACCTTTTAGGAGAAAGCAACATGGTGAATATCTCTGCATTCTCTGGCTTTAGTTTTCTCCTCCTGTCATTGACAACAATGCCATACCTAGAAATGCGTACAAGGTAATTATCTTGAAAGAGTGAAGCTAGAGTGTGTTGCCACAAGAATCATTAATATTTTAACTACTTCACTGTGTTTCCCATAAAGTATTATGTTAAAAGTCAAGCATGTTCTGCAAAACTTTCAACTTGGAATGAAGTACATGAGCTGTTGGATAACTGTTGCCCTCTAGGAATGTTATTAAGTTGATAAATCGGCTGCAGTTGTCAGAAACAAATTAAGCTTGTACTTTAACAATAGCCAACAGGTCAGGACGTATATTCTTAAGAAATTTAATGCCATTGTTTTTTTCTTCTCAATTTTGCACCATTAATTCCAAAATATCATCAAGGTATTATGGTATGTACTTACAGCTTCAAACCATGTTTGTTTTGGCTTGGGAAAGTGTAACTTTTGTAGTCGTCATGCTTTCGGCGAAAAAAAATCTAAATATGAATGCTTCCTTTTCCATGTGTTAAGGAATACAGCTTTTGTTTTCACATTGCCAATGTTGAGCTCTCTAGATTGCATTGCCAGATGTGGCCTGCCAATTTGAGTTTGTGGGTTCCTCACTAGACCTTTAAGAGTGCTGGCACATACAGTCATGTAACATGTGGAGTCAGTAACGATCCCTAACACATTGTCATACTTCACTTCATATTTGCTTAAATGTCCACTATACTTTGTTCGCATTTTGAACAATTATTGTTCAAAATTTATTGATAACACTGGCAGCAAAATATACTTTTTGTTGGTCTGTAGCCTCCATAAGATGAAACAAAATATTAAATATGCAATTTCCAGACTTGTCAGTAGTTTCATCACATATAATGAAAAGCTTTTTGTTCATCATTTCCTTCAACTTTTTTCTGCCTAGTGATAGGAATATAATGCTGATGAATTGGATCTGCACTAGGCAAGTCTTCACTGACCTTTACATATTTTGTGAACCACTCACTCATCTTGCGATGGACCAATGACACTACTGAAATTCCCATGCTCAAGAAGGCTTCTATGGTATCAACAGCAAACTCCAACTTATCATCATTTGCCTTTTTGGCCTGTGTAAAGAACTCTCCAACAGAGATCTGACATTTTGCAGAGGGGCTGCTCTTACTTTTACCATGTTTATGTGCATCATTGGTGGTGTGCTTTAGCAGTGTATCGTTTCTGTCATATTCTAGCCTTTTGTTATAATATTTGCACATTAGCATATTCTTATTTGCATTAAACCCTTTACTACTGAATTCATTTGCCTTGCTACTAACTGAGACTCTTGGTTTAGGCATGGTAGCAAAAAACAAAAATAGAGTTGCAGTGGAGATAGTTTCATTACAGAATGGGTACTGAAATTATAACCTGCTGAATTGCACACAGTTACCATAAGAATGAAATATGCTAGTACAATTGCAGAATAGTAAAAGATGACTGTAGTGACGCATAAATATTGTTGCGCAATAGGGCCCATATCTCTTACATTACATTATGTTCAGAGTTATTCCTATTACAGATTTTAGGGATGAAACCAACAAATAGGAACTATTTAATTGTACAAGTACATAATTTGGTTGTAATCCAAGTTGCCCAAAAGTTAATATTTTCATTGAAGGAGAAATGGTCCATTGTTTGGGTGAAAATCGTAGTGCCTGAATTTCTGTCACAGCATGTTTACTGCGGGCATGATTTTTATTAAAAGCAGCTTTCCATAAGCTTATAACAATTCCTAGAAGTTTACATTTATGTCATAATGGAGGGAAAAAAAATAGATAAAATTCGTTAAATAATTGGTTAACTTTTTTTTTGCATTATGACACAAGATTTACATTACTTTGCAATTCAAAAATGCATATATTGGGGTTATGGGAACATCTCTTGAGACAATAATACAAAATACTGTGGAAGAAATTCGTTTTATTCATCTTGCAAATTTCATGGATCTCTATCCATTGGTGGTGTTGATAGTCTCCAGAAACATGTTCGTATTTTCATTCATTCTTAAATGCATTGATTGAACAATGGATAAGATAGCTTCCTCATTTTGAAGGAGGATTGCTTTTGGACCTATCTGTGAGGAACCTGTAAAAAGCCTCCATTTTGATGATGTGTCTGTATGACTGTTTTAGTTTCTCATAGAGACTGTGAATGTCACTTCTAAAGACCATTGAACCATTTACATAAAACTTGTTTACAAGTTTACTATTCTGTAGTGGCAGATCTTGTCATCATCATAGCTATATCATCAAAATATGTTTATGTTTAAGCCTGGAAGCCAAAAGTTTCACTTCATCTTTTAACCCTAGAGGTGGCGTATGTACGTCTTACATTAGTGATGGCGCAGGGTCATTTGCGACCCAAGGAATAAAACGATTGTTATAAATGGGCCAAATTAATACTTTTGTTTAATTATTGCTTACATATACTGAGTAATACATGATTATTAAAATAACTGTTGGTTGTAGAAATCTATTTTAAAAATAAAACAAAACCTTTGAATTGACAGTTATCATGTTAAATCCCAGAAACTTGACTGAATTTCCGAATTGGTGAATGTAACGATACTTTGGAGCATATCGTTGGTAAAAAACACCTTCCAGGCCTCTATAGGAGGTTTTGCATTTTTAGCTGCAGATTTTACACCTGGTAAGTGGGTCACTATGTTGTGGGAGCGAGTACGTGAATTTTGAGGAGGCTGAACCATTTTCCATGCCGTAACTCGATCCTTTCCATAAATATTGCACATTCTTTGTGATAGTGGAATGTCATCACTCATATGTTCTTCCTCTTGTGCACTTTGATCACTTTCACTATTTGAACTCAGTATTTCAAGTTCATCCTCGGCTTCACTGCCTTCACCACCTAATGCTTCCTCTTCTTCCTACTTCCCTTATTAGGGCTAATAACCTTGCCTGATGTTCATCGTAATTTATTTTGAGATATAAAAACAGCACCACGTTTAAGACTAAAAAATACGTATATATTATAACCACAACTTCTCTAAGATTCAGCTGAAAACACACTGTAACTACAGAAACAATATGCAGATGAGACACATAACAGGCAACGGGAGAGGTGGCGTGGGGTATTTTCTGCCCTCCTTTCAGCCGAAGAACACAAATAGCCTATATTCTAGGAATGTATGACCTGTAATCCAATGCTAATGACCTCTTAACAAAAGCCAAGGAATGCAGCGAAAGGTAAGGGAAAGGCAGGGTTCAGGTATCCGAAATCATTATATATAACTTGCAAATAAAACTGACTGGGGTCAGAAAATACCCCGCGCCACCTCTCTAGGATTAAAAAGGAAACTTTTTCCTTGGATTACCCTCTTCTTTGGAGGAATTACACCCCCAAGGACTTACAAGCCAATGCTTTGGGTCAATAGCCTGTCAGGGAACAAGCAAACTTTGGATCATAGCAGATGCAGCATGGATGATCACCCAAATGCCTGGTATGGCAGTGAAGAAGGAAATGAAGTGTAGTAATGAAAGGGATGATAGGAAAATTCTCTGATCAAATTATCCAATCTAGCATTCACTAGCAACTGAGGAAAGCTGTGAAAAAAACCTTCGATCAGATTGGTCAGTCCCCGGGGTTTGAACCTTGGACCTCCTGAATACCAGCCACACACATTACCACCAGAGCCATGCCGCTTGGTGAAAAATTTCTTATCAAATCTTAAAACTCATTGTGTAAAACACTGTAGTTCTAAACAGAGGGATAAATTCAGGATTAAGATCGCTTCCTAATTCTCATATGCAGCTGTTTTACTACATTCAGTTCCTGACATTTCTGCTTTGCTCTTGGAGAGATTCAGAATTGGTACCTCATCACCATGAGGTACAGGTTGCCTTGCAGAAAATATGGATAGACTATTTTGTGATTAGGTTTTGCTGAGAAACCCTTAGTATTAATTAAGCAAATGTAAGACTGGTCATTACCAAAACATTGGAGCGGCAAAGAGCAAAGATCTTTTCTTCATAAAAGTTGTTGGAATCAAATACAATGAAGCAATTCATAAAAGAATACTTAATAGAAATGTGGAGTCAACTTAAACATTCCTGATAGTTTCACTCACAGCTACCAAGAGTGTTTTAAGTTGACTCCACTTTTCTATTGTGTTTTTTTTTTTTTTTTTTTTTTTTTTTTTTTAGATCTTTTCTTCTTTGCATCCAGTCACCTAATCCTGTCATTCAAGATTTATGCATATTTTGGGGTTCTCGGCATTTATACTGCATACAGCTCACCAATTTCTTGTGAGTGGAATTATTAAATATATCTACAATTTTGACATCAATAGGTCACATACAAGGCAGAAGTTTTTTGGCTTATACATACATTTTTGAGCCATAATAGAAGTGTTAATCTCAAGGAAATAACACATTTTAATACAACTACTCCCACAGCATTTTCTTTTCTTTTCTTCCCCCCCCCCCCCCATCCTCCATTAATATGCCGCCTTTAACATCTAAGGTCATATTGGTGGCTTCTCTCTTGGAACAGTTTCAGACAGTACATTCTGCATAGCTAGAAATATAAAATGATAGCCATAATAATGTGAAAGTAAATATTAGCAACAGTAGGAATAATATAATTAAGTAAGACTGGGAAATGAATATTACTTGCAAAGATGAATATGGGTTGAAGGGACAGAGCAAGCAGCAGGCAGGAAACGGTGTTGGCTTTTCCCAATTGTAGCCGAGTAAGAGCAGAAGGCGCTTTTGTTCATGTACCATTAGGTCGCCTGAAAAACAGGTGCGTAGAAATGAAGGTCAGTGCTCTGATAGCTGCAGGCGTACGCGTTCATGTTGAAACTTAAAGTAGGCAACCAATAAGAAAAAGGTTAGGAATCATGTGATAGTGAAATGGGGATAGAAAAATTTGAAATAAAGAAACAGGGGAGTTTTGAAAATCCCCTGTTCGTGGTATTTCCTTGGAGGTTGCTCTAAAAACAAATGTGAGTGTCGGAGGGTAGGCACAATAGTATGAAGTACAGCAGTAAACATGGTGCCCAAAGGTGTGTGCATGTGAGTGCGCATGTGGCGAGGTTCTATCAGGAGTCAGATTTTAAAAAAGGTGATGAGAAATAAACGGGCAGGAAAACAAACCAGTTGTGTTAACCACCAGCCCTAATCCAAGATCCATGCTAGAACTTGAACTAGCATCAAACCTGGGACCATTCCTATAAATCACGTGCTGCCAAATTAGCGCACATCACCTCCTTGCCGCATGCCCTTATAAGTTGCTCATTGACAATAATGTTCACTCATATACCATTGTGTATCTTTGGGTTTGTTTACATTGGGTTTTCTTTGTAAACATTAAATTCACACACACATTTACTCTCTCACTCACACTTCCAGACTCTAGGGATGATGGGGAATAATCCTGGCTAAAGAAAAAAGCACTCACTGACATAAAATTCATCAGAAGAAACAAAACTTGGCTTTCATCATTCAGACTACCTCTGAAGCAGATGTCTGGAATGGCATGTTTTAGAAGCTTTCTTTAAGATAAGATTAGGGAAGCCTCACACTTGCAACATTCATAGGAAGCTACACTGCCCACAACTCATTGTTGATAGTTTAAACAATAAAATTATATATGATGTATACCTAAAATGATGTATATATGGTAGAGAAAGAGAGACATCTGTTTAGTACAACCTTTAGTTTTTGTGGCGAGTTTTTTGTGTAATTAGCTGTTTCATCTACTGTTTACAAACCTGAATATATAATTTCTCCATTATTCTTAGCTTTGTCATAAACTATTGTTAAATAACTAAAGTACATAATTTCTCAGCTAAAGTTTACTAATAATACATCTAATGAATTTTTATACTATTTTGTTTACACATTTTGTTTTAAATTTATGGAAAACCTGGATTTAAAATACAGAGTGTAGAAAAGCTTTGGTTTTCAAAACATGAGTAAACATTAAAATATGTTTACTTACTCCCCAAACTTTTGGAAACAATTTTCACGAAATTTAAAAATATCCTAATTTATGGTTTAACTTCTTCCCCAATATGGATGTGTATAGATGCTCAGCAAGGGCTGCAAATCTAATGATTTTCAATCTTTAATTGTTTTAAGAAAATAGACTTAATTAATTCCATAAAATAGATCAACCTTACCTTTAAAAGTTATGTTTTGAATGAGATCCCTCGAAGCATGAGTAGTGACATAAGGGCACATCTCTTCAGTCCTCATAAATTATGTTGGTTTCCTTGCATATACCACTTTTGCAGTATATCACACTTAGGAAATGGACACGATTTTTTCCCTGTAGATGGTATCCTTTTAGGGAAGTGTTTTTCCATTAATCTGAGGATGGCAGGTGCTTTAGACTTCCTAACCCCTGTATGTACAGGCTTCTGAATTTGTTAGCTTGCAATTAGGTTGCAAGCAATTGAAATGTGAAACAAATATGTGTTCTGCTTTTTTTTTTTTTTTTTTTTCTTTCTTTCTTTCTTTTTTATTGTGGTGTGTGCGCACATGGGCGTGTGCATGTGTGTGAATCTCTTAGCTCTTCAAATTACCAATCAATTGTATATGATGATGTTAAACATGTGAAAAAGTAGTTGTTTTTTTCTGTACCATTTTACTGTTTTTCATTCAGAGGGATATGTCTGCAATGCCTGATCCATTAAACTGATGCCATCCATATGCGTGTTGTATTTGTGTGTAATATCAGGTTTAAAATTTGTAATCTTGATTTTGACATCTAGCTTTCTTGTATAATTCATCCAAATTTTGGAACGCAATTAGATAAAGCCCTAAATACCCTTCTAGTCATGTCAAATAATGTAGGTCAAAGGTGGAAGCCAACACACCTCAATTTCCCTTCCCTTTAGAGCCTGTATATTCATATCCTTTGGCAACGCAAAACAATTTTAGTGTACTGTTCCAATGACATTATTCTTTTATATTAGGCAAATAAATAACTTCAGGGAACTGTACCAGTTGTTTAGATACACAGTCCTACCCTAATC
This sequence comes from Deroplatys truncata, assembly GCA_030765065.1. Classification (NCBI taxonomy): domain Eukaryota; kingdom Metazoa; phylum Arthropoda; class Insecta; order Mantodea; family Mantidae; genus Deroplatys; species Deroplatys truncata. Next base: position 127,348,656 of record CM060990.1, on the reverse strand, counting down.
AAGTATGGGTTCCAAGAGGTGTATTGTTATGGAGCCAGATAACCCCAAGTCACTCCATTTGCCAGTGTAAATACAGCTGTTTTAGACATATCCTAATTTACTTACACAAAGATCAAAACCCTTTATGCCAAATCTGGCCCTTTTAGTTTTGATATATTGCTTCCAACCCAAGTGCCCCTTTCATAGCATCAAGCTTTCATCAACAGTGACTTTTTCACCAGGAATGTAATTTTCTTTGAATTTTGAAATAAGGTAAAAAAAAAAAAATAGGACTAATATTTAATTTACGAGGGCAGTCCCAGAAGTACCCGGCCTGATGTATAGATAGTGGTTGTTGTTTCAAACAAATGACTGTGGTAGAAAGTACCAACCTTATAAAGCTTAAGTCTGAAGTTTGATGATGCTACGTCATTTAGTAATTGTTTGGCAGCCATCAATAGTGAATGCTCTCAGCAAATTTGTAAACCTGGATAAAACTGGTCATCGTTATGTGATACAATACTTTCATTTGAAAGGTCGTAGTCCAACTAATATTAAAGCTGAGCGAGATTCTACTCTGGGGGAGTCTACTCCTTCGTTTGCAACAGTAAAATATTGGGTGACAGAGTTTAAGTGAGGCCGTAGGAGCTGCTAGGATGAACATCGCAGTGGTCGACCAAATGAGGTGACCATGCCAGAAATTGTGAGGAGAATCCACAAAATGGTATTGAATGACTGTCGATTGAGTAGCCAAGCTAGCAGACATCATAGGCATTTCAAAAGGTGCTGTACATTGCATACTGACTGAAAATTTAGACATAAGAAAGCTATGCGCAAGATGGGTGTCGCGTTTACTCACAATGGAACAAAGGCAGCATCGTGAGGATGTTTCAGTCCAAGTGTTTAGCGATGTTTTGCTGCAATAAAGCAGAGTTTTGTGTCAATTCATAACCATGGATGGAACAGTTCCATCACTTCACACCTGAGATGAAGGAAAAGTCAAAACAGTCGATTAAAAGGGGTGAATCGGCTCCAAAGAAGGTGAGACAATTCCATTTCCAGGCAAGGTCATGGCGCCAGTTTTTTGGAAAGTGTGTGGAATAATTTTCATTGATAATCTTCAAAAAAGAAAAGCATCAATGGCGAGTATTATGAAAACTTATTGCAGCATTTGAATGATGAAATCAAGCAAAAGCAGCCGCATTTAGTGGAAAAGAAACTTTTGTTTCATCAAGACAATGCACCAGTTCACACATCCATTATCGCCATGGCCAAAATCAATGAGTTAAAGTTCAAATTGCTTCCTCATGCACCCTATTCACCAGATTTAGACCCCTCTGATTATTTTCTATTTCCAAAGTTGAAGAAATAACTTGGTGCTAAAAGATTTGCCAACGGTGAAGAACTGGAGTCTGCAGTTGATGGCTATTTTGCAGAACTCGATGGTTCTCGGTATAAACAGGGTATTGAAGCTATTGAACATCGCTGGGAAAAATGTATCGAGCTGAAAGGAGACTATATAGAAAAACAAAGATGTTTTTTCTTTGTTAGATTGGGTACTTCTAGGACAGTCCTCGTATCACTTTGTTTTCCATACTATTAATGAAGAAACTGCAATGTGACAAAAACCTGTTGTTTGACATGCATTTTCCAAAAAAATGGAGTTGATAGCATGTCATCTGTAGATCAGTGCATGCCTAAAGTAGTTTTGGAATAACATGAGAGTAATCGTGGCAAGTAGCATATAAATCTCATTGTTACATCTAATCACTTCTGAATCCTACTTTTAGATCCTAATTGCCTTTTGAAGTTAGATCATGCACTTTATGCTTATATGCTTTTTCAGTAACTATGAGAACTACCAAATCTTCAGTAAAAATATTTGTAAAAAAAAATGTATTTGCTATCACTTATGAGTTGAGTACACCACAGGTTGTAATCTGGAAAACATTTCGTTTTGTGTTGCAATTGTTTTTGGAACTCCGGAACACGGTCTTTGCACTAATACCTAGAGGAAAAGTCACTTTCATCTTCAGTGTTGTCCACATCCTCAACACCAGCTTCAAAATTGGGAAACTCCCCTTCAATATCCAAATACTGTCACACATCAAAAGTTCTTCAGTGTTCTCTGAAGGTATTTTAGAAGCTCCAATACTTCCTACACAAGCTAATTTAGAAGCTCCAATACTTCCTACACAAGCTAATTTAGAAGCTTTACCACTAGTTGAAGCCATAATTCGAAGTGGAAATAACATGCTTGTAATTCCTACCCAAGAGCATCTTGCCTCATTTGTATTTAGCTGAAATGTAATATTCTCAAAAGAGTCCTCTATTTTCAAAACCCCCTATCTCCAACTCTGGTCAAAAATTATCTTTGAATTATGTTTTACACATATTTTAATGCGGGATTGGATGGTTTTAATGTTATATTTTAAAACTGCTATGTCCAATGAAAAACAGGCATGGAAATTAGGTCATTTTCAATGGCCACTATCTCCATGTCTGAATGCGTCAAGCATAAAAACAAATTCTGCTATCTCCATCATAGCCAATCTGTGCCCATGTCACTAGTCGTGGATTAATGCAATTCAGTCTTACTATATGTATAAAGCTGAAGGAATCAGTATGTTGCTATGGATTGTATAGAAACGTTGGTTAGAAAATGTAGTCCAGGCAGAGGAAGAAAGAAGGAACATTTGTTGGAAAGCCAACCAGTTAAAACAAAATGCACTTACACTTGTCATATAGGCTTAAGATTTAATATGTTGTATTTGAGGAGTGTGTTGTGCATGTGCATGTTGTTTTGAGTCCATTGTTGTCTATTATGGGTCATTCTGATTGATGTCTTTTTTATGTAGGTACTCTCCCTCTGGACTGCCAAATATCTCAAAATGTGGTCACAATTCAAATGCATTTTAATGTGAATCTCTGTCCTTGCTTGACATAAAGAAGTTTCATTCATTCTTCTTTAGTTCAAGTAAAGTTCAACAAGATAATTTCATTATAAAGCATGTTTCTATCCTTCTGTTGCTAGACAAAGGCCAGGAAATAATATTAGAAATGATAAAAATCATAGTTATAAGTATCTAATAAGGAAGAGGGATGGTGCCTGTATGCCGTAAAATTTTCAAGTCTACTAAATTTGAGAAAAGAATAGGGGGTTCTAAAGAGGCATTTTGAGAGTGGAAGGAAAATGGCTACAGAAACTAGAGGAGAAGATAAGAAAAGTAATTATTTTGCTCAACAATGGGGACCTGTCCACAAATTATTGAGGCAATACAAGCTACAAAGCCACACTATTGCCACTCAAAAACCACGGAAAGGAAATATCTGCCTGCAGATTTGTCTATCAAGAAACTATGGCATCTCTGTAATAAAAATATAGAGTGTGCTAATTTGAAGGTTGAGAATCTTTCTTTAGAAAAGAACTAGTAATAATTACAACATTGGTTTTGGAAGTATTAAATTAGATGTCTGTTTCAAAACTCTGAATTAATAGAAAAAATAAGAAATGCCAAAACAGAAAATGGAAAAATTGAATTAATGACTGAGAAAAGAATTCAGAAATTCAAATATGAAGCATTTTATGCATTTCTGAGGATGGTGATTGATGATGCATTAACAATTTCATTGGACTGTCAAAAAAAAAACTCTCCTTTTACCTAAGCTACCAGACCAAAGTGCATACTTCAGCAGACAAAAATAAATGCCTACAACTTGACTGTAAACATTGGCAGCTCAGAATCTCCACTAAGTAAGGAAAATATCAACATCTTCTCTTGGAATGAGTCTGATTTCCTTAAAGGTTCAAACGAAATTGCTAAAGCCTTACATTACACTTTGAACAATGTTGATCTGACTGGGAGAAAATGATTGCATCTCTTTGCCAATGGATGCTGCTGCTGGGGACAAAATAGAAATTGTATCATGATTGGAATACTCAGCAAATGGCTCTTATCTGCTCCAGACAATGTAAAGTCAATTGAAGTATGTCTTCCTGTTGTTGGATACTCATTTTTGCCACCAGATTGAGTCTTTGCAAATACTGAGAAAGAAACCAGAAAGAGAGAAATAATCCTCTGGCCTGAAACTTATAATGAGACTTTGAGCAGCTATGGCACAGTATTTCAACTTGGAGTTGATGTACCAGTTCTAGACTGGAAAACAATCGCACGTGATATCCTATAAACTTCAGTACTTGGCATTTCAAGTTCAGTACTACGAAAAGCATTTTTTCTTTTCCAAAGAGAAAAAAACATTCTGATCCAAGGAAAAATATGTTAAAATTTAATGTTGGTGTACTTAAAAGTGTTCTAAAGAGATTGAAAAATATGTTAATGATAAGACCCCAAAAAATTTACAGAGAACAAGTCAGAATCAAGCATGAAAAATAATGGACGTCTCTAAACTTCTTCAGACCCACTATGGTTCAGATTGGAGACAGGCTCAATCTCTTCAGTTTTTCATTCAAAATGAGACTGCACAACTCTGCCACAATTGGGAGGAGCAGGAAGAAGAAATAGAACAATTTTGTGAATCATGAGAAGAAACAGCTGATGAGTATATATAGAAAAGAAGCAAGCATATCTCTATAGCTCATTTATTTTCTTGTAATTCAGGTTTGCTGCGGATGTGGTTTGCTTGTCATATTTTTCAGTTAGAGTACTATACTATGCATACTATACAGAGTACTGTTTAAATGTGTTGCTTCTGCCCTGCTGTTAAATGTTCACTTTTTGTAAGATTTTGTGATGAAGTGAAAGTAGTACAATATAAATGGAATAGTTAACTATGTTTATGTAATTTAAGAGCGAATTACTAGTTTCAAAGTCCTGCATTTCCAAATTTAGTTTCCAGAGTTAGTTTCAAAGTCTTTCATCTCCAGCATATATTTTCAAAACCCACTTCCAAATTAAAAATAAGTTTTACAAAGAATTCTTTGTTCAGATATTTTTCATATTGTATACAATAAAAGCTATCGCATTTACAAGTACATCAGCAAAGATAAAAATTAAATGTTGCCTACAAAATCGAGCTGGGATTTTGTTTGTAGTGAAGGTGGATCAAAAATAAAAATATCCGTGTTTCAGCTTTCCCTCCCATAGGCCCAAGCTTGGCAAGAAAAAAATTCTTTACAAATTAGATTGATTCACTAGTAATATCTGATTCCTTACATATATCAGTGTTTAAAAAGCATTAAACGAGAGAGCTTACAAAACTGTGCAATTTTTATCTTTTTAGTTCTTTTCTTGGATGCACCCATCCTGGGAAAAGAATTAAACATAACTGTGGCCAATTTTCTCTTACTACATGAAATTTAGGTTGTAAATCTTAGTGTGGTCTTGTGCACAGATACTTGTAGCCTTGGTGCGGGGCAAAGATTATTATCCTGTACCATCTGCGGTTGTGTTGATAACGTTGAATAAGGGATACAGTGTTTTCTTTCTATTAGTTCATGTCCATGCAGCATGGTGTGTGTTAATTCTCCCTGAACATTAATTAGGGAATTATGAATGGTCCAACTGCTGGAACGCCTGGATGTGTATGTTATGTGTATGCATGTTTATGACAATTCAATAATACTCTATTTCTTTATAAGGACGCATTATAAAGATGTGTCTAGATTTGTTTTTTTATATAAACTATATTTGAAATAACGGTTTTATAAAGTTTGGAGCAATATGAAAAATGTTTGTAATAAAGTCTCTTATGTTCAAATTGTGCCTACATTGTCATATGAAAACTGTTTGAGCATATATAATATTATATTTTTAATTCATGTGTATTATGCATTTCACTTGTCGGTTCCAAATTCAGTATTCTGATTCTTGAGAAATATGACATTCATTTCCCTTTTGGCAATCTTGCATACATTTACTGCACTGCCTCGCATACCACCAGGTAGCTAGTCTTTGAGCAGAAGACAGACCTGAAGTCAGCCATTACAACTTAAAACTTTATAATTTTTTCCTGGCGAATAGGGACCCTATGGGAGAGAAAGCCAAGACAGGATACTTTTGTGTTTGCTGTATTTTTACTATAAAAATTGCAACTTAATCTGCAACATCAGTGTGACAGTGTGTAAGAGGAAACAGTAAAACCTCTTTTAGCTTTGTAAATAGGAATCAAAGATATACAAAATACACTCCAAAATTCAATTTAGCATTTTGTAAATAAATGCAGTATTACTTCTTGTAGTTGATGGATACTGCATTTAATATCCTTTAATTCAGTTTGTTTCATGAAAATATGATAAAGCAAAATATATATATAAGCGTGTTCTGCACAGTAGAAATTTAAATTGGGGCCAATTTAAATACCTAGATCTGTTTATTGGGTATCCAGGAACAGCCAGTGCAGGGGTTTAAAGGCCATCGGGCAAATCTCTGAAGATGTTATGAAAATCCAATCAGTAGGAGTTGAATGCCCCTTTAGGATCAATGCCTTTCACTAATCATGAGTTTGAAGGGATGATTCAACTTTGATTAGTATCTTTGTTGAAGTTTTCATTATTTCCTAATAAAAAATATTACTATCCTATAAAACTAAGAGTAGTGATGACAGGTCTAGTATGAGCAATGGTAGCATTCATCAGTTCCTTTTCACAGGATTTAAGACTTTCCCGAATCCAGCATCTAAACATTCAATAGAATTTCTCTTACCAAGATATATTATGTGTTCAATATACCTTTGAATCATATGTACACTAAGAGTGCCACTAATGGAAATTTAGGTGCATTGTGCAGCAGGTAACTTTTAGCTTCTTCATGTGAGGGGGGGGGGGATTAAACTGCAGTTGGTGAACCGTTTTAGCTGCATTTGTCTTATACCAAACACATTCAGGGTGGCTTACAAATTTATTAATTATGCTATTGATTCTACCAATACATCTTACATCTTTAGCATTAATTAGCAATGTAGGAATGATCTATAAACTTACTGGTTTAAAGAGTCTTTAAGTTATACTTTGAAAAACAGATCTATAAAATGCTAGGAATTCAATAATTTAAACTGCATCCTGCCATAGTGCACACTTCAAGTAAATTGGCATTTTTATTCTTGGACACTGCAGATAAGTGAGTGTAACAAATACATGCAACTCTTTTGTATAAATATATTGCAAGCAACTTTTTATCAAATTTACTGTGTGTATGAAACAGTTCATTAATCATTACATAATTGTTTGAAAGCATGGTAGAACATTTACTTAAAAAATTATTGATCTGGGTTTGGTTCATGACTGCATTTTTTTAAAAAAAAAAAATTCTCGGCATATTCAGAATACAATGTAATGTGTGTTCTGGTTATTAAGTTAACTAATTAGCAATTAAGTGGCTACAACTTGACAGATTCCTGAACACATTTCCTAGCCACCATGTGAAATGTCTTGGAGTACAACTGTGTGGCCAAATACTCAAATTAAAACGGGTACAATAAAAATTACAATACTTACTTTATTGCTAACAACATCTATAGTTTTCTTTTTAACAAAAACATCTCTCCTACAGAGAAAAGTTTGCCTTATCCTCTTCTCATTCATTTTGCTCAACTGCAATTTCCCTTTTTACCCTATGTTTAACTGCAATGGCCACATCGGCATTGGTGGCAACTCGTATATTGTTGTCATTGGGTTTCTGATTTTTCTTTAGGTTTTATACATTAGAAAAAACACACACACACACATGGGGCAAGTCTGCAAATACATTGATTTTTATTATAACATACTTTGTAAACAACATTACTACCAGTGTTTTTTTAGGATTGTGTAGCCTTTCAAGAAGGAACTGTTGGAGTTGGCTACATTTGTTCCTTGTTTTGCAGTTGTTCCTTTATAAGGTGGAATGGTGGTTAGACTACTAATTGCTGCAATATTTTGTAGAGATGGGAGCTGTTTAGAGCTGAAAACTTACAACAAAATAGAAATTTGTTGAATAATTTTCCTTCGTCTAGTGGCAAAGGGTTGTTTTGGGCCATGGGTAATCTCTAAATGCCTCCAATAATTCCAAATTTTGCTACACTGCATGACACTGTAACTTTAGGGCTGTGCAGTGGGGTTTCGTGAAGCAACTGAAGGTTGGTGTCTGATCAAAATCAGAAGTTTTGCCTGTTCACAAATCCATTTAAATGGAAATGTGTTTCATCTGACATAAGCAGATTAGGCAGAATATTGTTCTCTAATCACTTCCTGAAGTTGCACACAGAAAGTTATTTTCATCTGGCGGTCAATTGGCTGTAACTTATGAACAACTTGCAGCTTATAAGGATGGAATTTCAATTATGCTTTCAATATCCAGTGAAGCGATCGCCAGTTGATTTGCATTATCAGTGAATGTTGACGGGCTGAGCACTATGGAATTTGCTGCATTTCTGCTCAAATATGATTGGCATTCTCAGGTGTTCGTACGGTTCTTGGCCTACTTGATGATTTCTTATTTTCCACTTTTCCATGTTCCCTCCAAAACTTGACCCATCACACAATTGTCTTCTGTCAGGAACACGATGATGATCTCCTAGGTGTAAGAAATGCTGACCGTCGATTACACTATTTAAATGAATAAAAGCTTTCACAGCCTGAATGCATATTTGTATGGGCCACTGATACATCACAATTGAAATGGCTGACCTTCTGTAATAAATAAACAACTCTAAAGTCCTGTTTCTATGTACCATTGCACAGAGTCACATTATATAAATGTGCTATGCATTTTGCTCCACCTGGTATGAGTAGCAAAACAAGAATAAAAATAAAATGACTATTGCAGTATTTAACATAATATTGACTTACCTACACTTTAATGACATTATTGCACTCATTCTTGCAAAAGAAAGGAAAAATAGCATTAAATATTCCTTCACAATAGATTTCACAGAAAGCAAAACTAGAATATTTTATGCCAGAGTTGTGTCGCTTTTATTAAGAATTGCAAGAATCCCCAAGGTTAATCGACCTCTTCATCAGACAATGCAGTTGTTAATTCTCGACTGATTCTGGTGCATTTGCATGGTCATCCTTGTATCGGATTCCATTTTACTGAAATCAGCTTTTGGGCTGTTGTCGAGAAAGTCTGTGCCTGGTTTTTGTGTGGATTTGCCCATGGGTAGACCAATTGCGGCTGATGATGGTGATACATTCAGAAGTTTAGATGCCAGTGACCTATCGGTTGTTTGCCATACAATCCTCTATACCAGATTGAAGATGAGACATGTTAAGCAGTAACCCACAAAGTGTCTGGAGAAAAATTGTGATCATTAGCTCTAAATTTGGCTAGGTTAGCCATGATTATTCCACCACCATGCCCTAGCATGTCTCTTAAAGATAAAGACAAGTTCCCTGGTGATTATGCACAATGACAATCATTGTGGCAGTGAAAGTTGCGTGTATTTTGTGTATTGTACTATGATTAATGCAGTGTTATGTAATGTATTTTGGTATTTTACACTATTCTTACAACCTTACACAGAACTATGCATTTTACAATTTAATGTTTACATTTTGTTTTCTATGTTTGTGTTTCAGACAAAAATGTCAAGTCTATCTTAGTAAATGTCTTTGGGGGCATAGTCAATTGTGCAACAATAGCTAATGGAATAGTGAATGCCTCAAAGAAAATTAAATTGAATGTTCCTCTGGTGGTGCGCTTGGAAGGTAAGATTGCAGTCATTCTTTTATTATTTATCTTTTATTTTTCCATTGTAAAATATGAGAAATGCTCTCAGATAATGCTTTCATTTAAAAGTGGGCCAGAGAGGAAATATATTTCCAATCAAAACACAGAGAAGAAAACATCCCAGGAATAGGAAAAACATTGTAATTAGAAATGTATGCCTTGCATAGACCATTCACACATTTACCCAGACAACAGGCAAAGAAACATGAGGTTTACATCTCTGCACTAGCAAGTCATGTCACTAAGGACTGGTTTCACCAACAGTGATAATCTCATTTAACTCGGGTAAAAGGTATTAAAACCGTGTTTTTGTAAAACAGCTGCTTCACCAACCAGTCAGTGTAATGGTTACAGAGGCCTGCAAACCCAGTTGAAGCATTATACCAATTTTCCACCATTTACGGTTGAAATCAAAGTTGGTGAAGCAAACGGAAAAATAGCGCAACAAGGAGTAAGGGATTTGGTTATGGAGAATGACAAATGTGAAACTAGTGATGAATATGTGCAGTATGAGAGAAATAGAAGGTGACCAAGATGGGTCAGAGAGCAAAGCAATTATTTGAATGTATATGATGACGTAGATTATGTGATGTGATTTTGTCTCACAAAAAAATCTATGCTCACTATTTTGGAAGCAACAGAGCAAGAATTTGAATTTCCGTCCAGCATGTTAGCAGTTAATTCATAAGGAATAGAAATAAATTAAAGATTTGTCCATTGCAGGATTGATAATTATTATTTTTTGCATCTCCACACTTAACCTCTATTTCTCTACTGCATCATGCACTGTCACTACTGGTACATGCTTCACTGCTTTTAACGCACCACAAAAGTTTGTATGTTGTGATATTGTTTCATTCTAGACATATTTTGTGGTACAACAAAATATAACCAAATTTTTCAGTTTCCACCCACTCTCTTTCCCTAGCCTAGGTATTAATATAATTGTTTTTATGAAATATCTTGTGTGACCATTGTAATTTTTCAGAAGAAAACAATCAAGTGTATTATAACTATTTCATACATGATAAGCTGAAATTTCAGATCCAAAGATACCATTGTTTTTATATAAGTGGTTCCCAAACTGCAGAGCTTCAAAAGCTGAACACATTTGCCTGTGCTTCAATCAAGCAAGGTTTTGATTTTCAACATCCCCAGGAAAAGGCACCAACTGGAAGCAGCAGATAGTGTTTCTTGCTAGTTATTTGTGAGAAATTTCTGGCTCATATAACACACATAAACCAAAGCTACGATTTTTTTGCCTGGGTGTGCAATCTCGTAGTGAATCGTGCCTCTATGTTCCATTGATAAAGACATATACCTGGCTGTATAAAAACCAAAATACCTGGAAAAATTATCTCTGCTGGTGAAACTGGCTATAATCATGTCACAGTGTTAACCTTTATTATTATTTTGTGTGTGTCTTTTCTGTTTTACCCACTCATTTTGATTTGTAGTTTTAAGTCAAGTAATTTAAACTATTTGAATACTTTGAGAACTGTTTTTACCTTTTTATTAAACTTTTTTAATTTTTGCAATTTCAGAAAAGAGTTTTTTTGTACAACTACTGCATTATGTTCAAAACTAAAAATCATAAAAACCTGAAATCTTTACTAGTTATTTCTTACCATTAAGCAAATAATTCTGGGGAAAAATGCTGAAAATTGGCTTGCATAATCATATATAAAACTTTAAAAACTACAATTTTTATATAAAAAGTATAATTAAAAATATCAATTCTTTTACAATTCAAGCCAACTTTTTTTCCTAAAATTTATGTATAGGTGTCCATAAAGTCTGCATGCAAGACATTTAATCATCTAAATGTTTAATCATATAATAGGTTATGTGTGAAGCTACTAGATTTAAAACTAGCACTATAGAGTAGTTTGACTTCACTTAAAAGGACATGCACTCTCCAATATTAGTTCAGCAAAATCTTATTAAGTTATTAGATATAGAAATAATAAAACACGGTCTAATATCATCTGTTTGTAGAAATAAGAGCAGGGCTAGCACAGAAAATGTGTACAAAAATTGCTAACTGAATGTAACAGAACACTAAATTAATTTGGCTTTTATTAACAATTCCTGAATTCTTCCATGGAGTAAAACAAAGTATATATTTAGGTGCAGTTTTCTTTCTCTTTTTATTATTTTTAATTTTATTTCATTTTCTTTGGTTCTTCCATTTCCTTTATCCTAAGAGGCAAATAATCACATAGATCATTCTGCACAAGTGTTTATACATATATTATTAGGGACACAGCCTATCCCTAAAGATAATTGTCGATATTCTGGCATTGTGTGTACACATTTAATTTTTCTTCAATGTGGTGTTTACATATTAAATACCTCCTTGTATGTATAAACAATAACTATGTGCATATTTAATTTTTCTACATTTTGTTCTTTTATTAATTCTTTCAATTATCCTAATGCTTTTTCTTTAAGCCCAAATATATTTCTTATAATTTTCTAAGTATTCTACATAAAAGTTCATGTGTTTGGTGTTAGTGTATGAAAGCATAGATTATACATCTACTTGCATGATGCTGTCATGTTCTATTACCTTACCTAGTTTTGTCTTAAATGTAAATTAAACTTTTATTTTCTTCATAATTTATACTTTCTCTTCCTCCACTTAACTATTACAGATAGAGGAAATAAAAAACGAAATCTTGGATTATTATTATTAAACTATATATTTAAGTTCCACGCCTTTGAGGATGTAACACAAACATTTTCAGAATTTTCATTATGCTTTTATTTTCTCAAAAATGACTCGAATGGTTTTATTAAAATCTCATAAGTTTGAAGGGTTGACATGACAAATAAAATTTGTCTTCTCCCTTCTGATTGCATTTTCTTAAAATCTTGCATGATTGGAGAAATAAAAGTTAACCTGAATTTCCCTTTATGTTACTATTGGATTAGCAAGGGCTGTACCTCCAGAAAGTACCTTGCCAAGACAGTGGCATCAGCTCAAGTTTGACATTACCCCTCCCTACCACCTTCATTGTTGGTAATATTTAACAAGTTTGCTTCAGTCTTAGCTGAAAAGCTGCAGAAACACTTGATTGTCCTTCCTGTGTTGTCTCTTGCCATTTGAAAATGGTACTTTATTCATTTTCTACCTGATTTCAGATATTGTTTTTAATGTTTTAGGAAATATGTACTCCATTTTATATAATTATTCCTCTAAATTCTGTACAAAATTAGATTCTTCTTTTAAGAGCATTTTGCGTTGTTCATATATGTGAGTATAAATTAAATGCCAGGGAATAAATAGTTCACTTAGTGATGAATAATGTAGTGCATTATATTCATTCTTTGATACTAGTGACACAACCAGGGGCAATTTCTTAATATGGTAGCAAGTTTGCGCTACAACCAAAATCCTGGCTTTCTCTGTTTAATGTAAATAATGTATACTATTTATACATTTCTGGTTCATTCTGACATCTTGTGGATGGACTTCAGCAAGCACTGTATGGTTTGTAGGTGCCAAGTAGTGCACTCCGCTGCAACCCACAGTCATATAATGGTCAAGTATAAGGCATGACGAACCAAGGGAGTGCAGAGGTGTATGGGTGGGGGAAGTGTGGGGCATAAGCTGCATGTTGTTGGTTAACCTAGTAGTCAGAGAGCATAGAATAGGATCATCGCTAACTGGAACAAAACTTTTCGTTTCATCCCATAAACAGAGCCATCTATTGAATTCACAGTAAATTTTTGCCTCACTTCCGGTTTTCTATCTGCTGAACTGAATTGTTGTTCTTGATTGTCGTTATCTACGATCATTACGTTGTCTGTATGCCATGTGGTTTGTGCTGTGTTGTGTATTAAACTTGTGAATCAAAGTAGTTTATTTAGTTAAATACAGGTAAACAGTGCTATAAGGGGAAACAATGAATTCCATTCACTCTCTTTTAACGCAACCTTTTTCAACGCAACCTAAACTTGAAGGAAAAGAATGAAATTAAATGTATTGGTAGGCCCATACCATACCTAAAAGTCACTCAGATAGTTAACACAAAAATAAGATGGTTTAACAGGAATTTCAACAGCAACATATACGATAAATATGACTGGATGTGTGGTTGTGATATTAAAAATGCCCTGTTTTGTTTTCCTTGCATTTTGTTTGGTGGTGAAGATCCATGGACAAAACACAGCATGAATGATTTGCAGCATCTACATGACCATGCCAAAAACATGTAGTGTCAAAATTGCACATGAAAAATACTGTCAGTCTTGTTATGCTTGGCAACGTAAGTATAGCAAAACAGATGGACAGTGCATATTGGAGAGAAATTGAACACAACCAGAAAGTGGCTCAAAATAGATTATGTTTTAAACATTATTATTAATTTCATTAGGTTTTGTGGGACCTTTGGGTTGGCTCTGCAAGGACATGATGAGCTGAGACTTCAAGTAATCCTGGTATTTTTTTGTGGACTGATAAATTTCAGTGTACAACTAGACGTTCTGAAAAACCATCTGGAAAATGCAATAGTGTTTAAGGGAACCTCAAAAATGGTCCAAAACGAGATTTTGCAATGTATGCTTGAAGTCTGCCATGAGGAGATATCGAAAGAAATAAAAGACTCACCATTTTTATCTGTCATAGCAGATGAAACCAGCAACGTGGCTTCCAAGTATCAAATGGTAATTGTCTACAGATACCTGGTAAATCATAAACCAGTGGAAAGGTACTGGGGTTTTGCGAATCCATATAGCTGCGTGCATATTGGCAGCGCTTGACTGACATCTGCTAGGCTGTGAACATAAATTGATTGCTAAAACATACGTTGGGACTAATGTTATGTCTGGGTTGAAAAGTGGCATTCAGTCCATCATAAAACAGAAGTATAGGTCTGTAGAATACTTTCATTGCCATGCACATCAATTAAATTTAATTATGTTAAATGCAGCATCAGCAAATAGTAGTGTACAAATTTTCTTCATAAATCTTCAAGGAATTTGTGCTTTGTTCCTAACTCTCCTTAGAGAACATCAGTTTTAGAAGTGGTACAGAAGCGGCTGCCAAGGTTAGTGCAAATGAGATGGACCTTTTAATAGATCTGTCAATGCAGTTTTCGAATACACGGAGAGTTAATAGAATGCATAAAAATTATAAGGAGAGACGAAAGAATCACCAATCCAAGTTCTGTTCTTCAAACATCTGGTTTCATTGGAATTTTGACTAATGTAGATTTTGTATTTTGGCTGTCCTTCCATAAAATTATGTCCCATATCAATATTTCCTACAACCACCTTCAGAAGAGTGGCTGTACTGCTGTAATGGTTCAGGGTAGACTTAATTATTTTGAGGTGGAAATTCTCAAAATTAGAAGCGACATAAATTCTGCTGTAGTTGATGAGAATGTAATAAAAAAATAAAACTTTAGAACACACCGAAAGAAAACAAGAGGCTATTGAAGTATGTGATGTAATTATTACTGAAATGAAAAGACAGATTCAGATTTGTTGCTCATATGGGAGCAGCAGTTCTCTTTCATCCTGACAGATTTTCAGAACATACCATTTTGTTCCCGGAACAACATATTAAAGTTGTCCTTCAGACACATTCTTTCATTGAAGAAAAGAAACTAATCGCAAAACTTTCTACAATGTATAGTACTGAAGAATTTAAAAACATAGCTGGGGTGGTTCCACTAATGGAGTTTTTCAGGGACAATAATTTATGTCCCATATTTAGTGAATCTAACAATCCCCATGACAACATATGAGGCAGAAAGATGTTTCTCTACCCTGAAAGTGATTAAAATATTTCTGCATAACACAATGTCCGAGGAGAGGTGGTCATGCTTTCCATTGAAAGGGACTTCATCATGCAGATGAACTTCAATGAGCTGGTCATCAATAAATTTGTTGGAAGGGGAGAAGGGCTAATTTTCTCTATAAACAGGCGAGTGCCATATGCTACACAGTACAATGTGCATGTGTTTTATGTTGTGAATTCCCATTTACTTGTTTATTTGCATAAATTTATCAGCCTATAGTGAGAAACTTAATACAGTATGTATTACTTTAAACATTTCAAATTGCAAGGATAATTTTGTGAACCACTGAAGTTCAGACGTGCCAGCTGCCCTGGACACAACATTTTCAGAATTAGCATCTAGATTGCAATTACTAATAGTGATAAGTAGAGTTGTGACACCATTTAAAACCAGAGCTGTATCTTTTGTATCATACCAAATCATGGTATTATAAAGTATAATATGTACATGATATTACTGGTAAAATTGGTTGGATTGGTGACATGAATGTTTGTAAAGAATATGAACATTTTTTGTTGTGAAAAATGATATTAATTTTGTCATTGCAATATTAACTTTATCATACATATACTCAAAGGAAAAGAAATGAAATATGTTTGTTACTAAATTAAATATGAGTAAAAAAACAAAAATCGAAATAAAATGACTATTGCAATATTTTGATGATATTGACTTGGCTTATACTTTAATGAGAAATAACTGCACTCATTCTTGCAAAAGAAAGCAACCATAACTCTCACAATAGGTTTCACGAAAACCAGAAAGCAAAACTAGAATACTTTATGCCAGAATTGTGACAGTTTTATTAAGAGCAATCAAGAAAGTCCTTCAAAAACTGAAAATAATCACCTATGAAAAGGTGCATGTAGGCAATTTTTATTCAACAATTTCAAAGATTAATCGACCTCTTAATCAGATGACAGTTGCAGCTTTGATACATCTACATGGTCATCCTTGTACCGGAGATTCCAATATACCGAAATCAGCTTTTCGGTTGTAGCCAGAGAAAGTCTGTTCCTGATTTTTGTGTGGATTTGCCCATGGATAGACCAATTGTGGCTGATGATGATGGTGCATTCAGAAGTTTAGATGCCAGCAACCTTATTGGTTGTTTGCCGCGCAGTCCTCTTCATCAGGTAGAAGGTGCAACATGTTGAGTAGTAACACCTAAAGTGTCATGAGAAAAATTGCAATTGGTAGCTTTAAATTTGGCTTAATTAGTCATGATTATTCCACTGTCGTGCCCTAGCATGTAGCTTAAAGATAAAGACAAATTACCTAGTGTTTATGCACAATGGTGATCGTTGTGGTAGAGAAGGTTGCGTGTATTATACTATGATATGCAGTATTATATAATGCATTTTGTATTGAGTATTTTTACAACTCTAATCCTTGGTGCGGGAGAAGGATTAGGATTGCCGAGAGGTTACAAACTTTTACCAGGGAGATGGTGCTAAGTTATTCATTGAAGCCAAGTTAAGCTGATGAAGAGTTTAGCTCTTGATTTATTGTAAATAAAGCAGTTTCTACAATAGCTGGAGTTTATCTGACATATATAACACAGTGCGTAAAGCCTCAGTAGGAGTGACATTTCTAGTGGCACACCCTGAGTACTACAGTCCTGACCTCAGCCCACTCTTGTAGTTCTCCGCCTACTCTGCATGCACTTCCTTCCAACGAGGGGATTTTCATATCATCTGACCTGTGTTCTCGAACATTTTAAGTTGGAAGGATGCCACATATAGCCAGCATGTTTCATATTCACTGAACTTTTACCACATTGTTTACATATTTTACTTAAGAGCTTGTAAGTCCCTAGCACTGCTCCCCATTTATTCTATCAATAGTTTCAGGATGCCAACCTGTCTGTGTGCTTTAGAGGCATACTTGTAGTAGCCTTGTTACCAATAAATCACAGAATGATATAATATACTTATTACAGTAATTGTCATACAAACAGTTAATCAAATATGCACAAGACATACAAATAACACCCAAATTTTGATTAATATGTTCACCTCTTTCCAATGCATTCAAACTCCATGAAGATGCTGGAGTTTCAGTAAACTCCTGTAATGGTACGTTCTCTGCAGGTGTCTGACGTAAACTCTCATTATTTGTGTGAATTTTGATATTATAACATTGCCTGATCTACAATCTTAAATTGCCTGTCTTGGGAAGTGTTTGATACACTGTAGTTTCAATTACAGCTGTCCATCGAATGCTTTTTGGTCATTTGTACCATTCATGCTTTTGAACGCAAGTGAGCTCATGCATACACAGGAGTTGTGTGGTGGAATCCGAGTGGTGTCCTGCTCAGTCTATTCTGTTTGGTATACCAAACCAGTTGGTGTATCATTTCCTGTTTGAAAGCCCAATGTAACCAGACACAAGATAAAGCTCAGTCTGGTTGCTTCACTGATATTGCCACATGGTACTTATGCACAACCTAAGTTCATGTGATATGGAGTCGAGTGATACAAGTGGAAATGCTCTCTTAAAATTAAATGTAGCTTATTAGAACATAAAACTGGGAGAACCAATGTATAGAAGCACTTTGGGATTATTGTTGAGAAAAGAAAACAACAACAATAATTATAATAATACCCTAATAATAAGAATTGTTGAAGTGTTTTTAGATTTACTATAAAGAAAACTCTTCGGGCAGAGTGGGATGGCTCAGGCAGTAACATCTGTGGCCCGTATTTGGGAGGTACTGGGTTCAAGTCCCCGGGGTCAACCAATCTGACCAAAAGCTTTTTTGCAGTTTTCTTCAGTCACTAGATGAATGCTAGGTTGGATAATTTGATCCGCAAATTTTCACATCATCCCTTTCATCACTACATTTCATTTCCTTCTTCTTCACTGCCATACCAGGCGCTGAGCTGATCACCCATCCTGGATATGCTATGATCTAGAGTTTGCTTACTCCTTGACAGGCTACTGACCCAAGGCATTGGCTTGTAAGTTCTTGAAGGTGTAAGTCCTACTAAGAGGAGGGAAATCAGTTAATGAAGGAGGAGAAGATAAATACTTTTTGGTTTTTATTGGTTTAGAATTCATATTGTAAAACATTAAGGTGCCCTCAAACATTGTTAGCTTTTGATTAGAAATTTTTGTCATTACCGAATTTATTCTCATGTTTGTTAATTTGTATTTCACTAAAACAAAATGCATTGTTACATGCAACAAACTTTTTTCTTTCAGAAGTGGACCTAATTTCATATAGCATTAATGTAAAGCAACAACTTTTGAGTTATAAAAC
Organism: Deroplatys truncata; assembly: GCA_030765065.1. Lineage (NCBI taxonomy): Eukaryota > Metazoa > Arthropoda > Insecta > Mantodea > Mantidae > Deroplatys > Deroplatys truncata. Next base: position 127,329,934 of record CM060990.1, on the reverse strand, counting down.
TTAATTTGTGTTAAAGGTTGGTAGTAACATAATTTAAATGACAGTTATGAAATTTATCAATTTTAAAGAGTAATCATGATTTAATTGATTGTATTATATATAATTTGTAATGTTTATTTAACAAAATGTTTATAAAAATTAGTTATTTTTTCCACTCACAGAAATTCTGGATGTAATTGTGTATAAAATGTGTATGATATTTCTATTGGAACATATCTTAATATATGTTTTGTTAAGGGGTAATGACAGAAGAAAACTTAACAAAATGGAATTTGTCTATTATAATGTAGTAAAAGTAGTTTCGATCATAACAGTAGGTAGAAACATAGTCGAAAATGCAGTAACATGGATGGCATATCCTATTGCCATTCATTTACCTTAATGCACCAAAGCAATATACATGATGACAGTGCTATGATGTGAACTGTCGAACGAGTAAATGGCTATTTCCCACAAGAGCACATATGAAGCAGAAGCTCAACCATAGTTGTAGGGCTAGAAATAACAAGTCACATTATGTACCAGATGAAACAAATGGCTGAAATGTATGTCCTTTACAGCTCTGATTTCAGTCTTATATATTCGTATATATTGTAAGCTAAATACAACATTAGTATGGCTAAAATTATATACATTAATAATGCTGAGTAATGTGCATGATAACTAGAATGTGAACCCTGCCACTCAAGTTCCTTGAGTAGACATTCTACTTCTGATATCTCACAACCTGCTACCTTAAGTTCATCAAAGTGAGTTACAACTGGCTTATAGCTGGTATTGAGTTACAGGTAACTAGCATTTAGTTTAGTAAATAATTCTTCACAACAATTCACATCCAAACTAGAACTAGCTAACAAATCAAATCCGTTAGTTGAATCACCTCCTGCTACTTAGATAATGTATAATTCTGTTGATTTAGAGTAACCTTTACAGCTTTTTTGGAACCTAATTGTACTCAAACCTTGCAACGCTACATCTGTTGGTTGTGTATTTTCACATAAAATTGTTATACTATCAATATTTTGTATGAAATATAATTGTTCATTATTTCCATTTGAGTCCATAAAATATAATGTAATTCAATTACTTTCTTATTGCACTCCTTGGGTATGTCTTTGAGGTTGTAACAATTTTTTTTTTTTTTTACGATTATGTGCAAGAGTTATTGAGTGCTTCTGTTGACACACATATGCTGAAGCTTCTAACACTTTAGACATGGCCAATTCTGACAAAAGCACCAGAGAAAACGGTATTTTCTACTCTTGTCTATGAAAAGCAGGTCACTTCCCCTTCCACAAACAAGCATTTTGCGCCTCCTATGCTCACTGACACTGGAATTAATATTACACACACACACACACACACACACCGCTCGAGTCTTCTAATCCTGCGGACTGGTAACTAGGCAACCCTTCATTTTACAGACGATGCGAAATGCAGGTGCCGACACCGCATTCACCAGCCCGCTGATTAGGACTACGGTGGTGCTCGTTAACGTGCTCTTGTGACGCAATGGTTAACATGAAAGTCATGTTGAAGGTCGGAAGTTCAAATCACGCCTGTGTGTAAATGAGTTTTTTTATTCATTTCTGTTCATGTTTCGAGAATATTCTATCTAGCAAATCATGATTTCTTTCCGAATGCACTAGAAAGTGGATTTGCCTATGATTACGAAGTTCCACCCGTTCGTGCTCTATGTGGAACAATACTTACGAACAGAGTATCTGGACAGATGTTAGTATACGGGGAAGCGCAGCAGCATGCAACGGAGGCACTCGTCTATACCAACAGAGGTTTCCGCAGAGAACACTTCCTGCAGATCACGCGTTTTTGCTAGTTGCGAACCGCTTTCTGTAATCAGGAACAGTGCACAAGACACCACATCCCTGTCTGTAACCAAGCAACGACGGATCGTGTGATTGAATGTCGTTCAGCATCCGTATTGTAGTACGAGGAACATACACAGGCATTTCAATATTAGCCAATCTTCAGCATGGAGAATACTATATAATGCAAAGTTCACTCTTATCTTCAACCACACCAGGAGCTACTGCAGCCGGACCATGGACGGAGAGTGGCGTTCACTAGGATACGACAAACTGGACAAGATCCACATTTTTTGGCAACTGTGTTATTTACAAACGAAGCAGGGTTTCACAACACAGGCCATATAAATCGCCACAACATGCATTGCTGGAGTTCTGTAAACCCACATTGGATGCCAGAGGCGGCCTTACAAGTCCAATGGGGTTTCAACGTTTGCGCTGGTATATTCGGCGATCATCTAATAGGCCCGTATTTTTATGATGGCCAAATCGCTGGGAATCGCTATATCCACTTCCTACAACACCAGCTGCCTACTCTACCGGATGAAGTGCCGTTGCAGAACCGACTATGTGGTACCAACATGATGGGGCGCCACCTCATTCGGGTCGTGTAACGGCTAATCTCGATGCCACCTACCCTGAGCGATGGAAATTGAAATTGAGTTTTTTTTATTTATGGACGCTCTTTAACTGCTGTGGTCCTTAGCGTCCCATTCTATATTGGGCGTGAAAGACCGGTAATTTTACTCAGGCCTCTTTATCAGACTTGAGGTTCGTTTACGTACCGTAAATCTACGGCACTGGCTTTACTTCCCTTCCAAAGGAAGCCATGCTAAGGATTTTTACGCCCGAAAAAATCCATACCCTTCGCCGGGTTTGAACCCGCGACCTCTTGTGCTAGAGGCTAGCATGGCAATCACTACACCGCGGGCGACGACTGAACAATGGGTCGGACGGTGTGGACGAATAGGGTGGCCAGCACGCTCACCAGATCTAACTCCATTAGATTTCTTTTTTATGGGGGTTGTCTTAAAGATATTGTATACCAGGAGCGGCCAATGACCCCTCAACAGTTCAAGGAACTCATCTTCTTAGCATGTTGTGACATTACTTCGGCCATGTTGCGCCGGGTTAGGCTGGCAATGATTGATAGACTGAGATCTTGCATCCTCCAGCATAGTGGCCAGTTTGAACACCTATTGCAACCACATGGAGGAAATGGGTGAATGGTAAAGGTTTATATGTGCGATGGTCCGGCATGTCATAGTCACTGTTAAATGCACTACTTTGGGAACCAGAGAGGTTCACAACGATCATAATATGGGCTTACAAACGGCATCTAGTTTGTATGTACATACTGCATTTTGTAAACTCTCTGAACAATTTATTGGCTTTCTTTTGCATGAAAGAATAGCTTTAAATAGTAAAATATTATTTAATGATGACTTATGTTTGTAAGTTATAATTACAATGTTATATGCATTTATTTATGATGTTTGTTAAAGCATATTCTAACAAGTAGCAATTTGTGTTTTAATGAAATTCACATAGTTAAACTAATTAAGTGAAACGGCACTTCCATCCCAAACTATCAGTTCTCGTTAAATTTTCTAAACATAAAAAGTACCTTCAAATGGGTATTTGAATCTGGGACCTTCACCACTGAAGGCCAACGCGCACACTGTTGCGCTACAAGTGCAAGTTACTGCACGCACAGCGGTGCAAAGCAGTCATTTAGGTTGAAATTGATACGACACGATGCAGTGGACAGTGTTTACGACATAGCCTGTATAACGCTGGGACTGCATAACTTCTCAATCCGCAGGCTGAGAATACTCACCCGAGATATATATATATTAGATATTTTGTCACACCAATTGCAGAAATATCACAAAATTTAGTGTGTTTGAAATACAGCTAAATCACACACTGAAAACAAACCAATGAGGTGACTGCATATTGGAATTGGCAGGAATGTGCCCTTTGGAAAATGACACACTTTTACTCAACACTTCAATCAATTTTAAGGTGCCACTACGTGTGTCCTTTATGGGCATGCAAAACAGTATTAAAACATCAAAGTTTACTATCTAATATCCCTGCAGTGTTCATTAGCTGAATTAAATGGCTATCTTAATTTTGCGTCAATAATTTCTGCATTTTTCAGGTCTCTTCTGCATTTTTATTTAAATAACTGTTTATTTTATCTATACTTTCTTCGATTATTTGCTCATTAAATGCCACACTGATAACAGATTCATTAGATATACTCAGATTGGCCTCTACTACCGATATTTTTTCTTTCAAAATGTTGATAACATCTTCATTGTTCGTTTCTGCATGATTTATTTGCTCATTATAATACTCAGCATCATTGCCATCTAATGTATCAAATAATAGGTACCCCAACAATTGTCCACCTACATCTAAAGTTCTTCTTTTTTGCCTATGAATTTCTCGTCCTGTCATTTTCTTAAATAGCCCTTCAATTTTTCACAAATCTACTAATCTGCCATGTATTCTATTTTAAAGTTTACACAACTTGGCCAATTTTGTAACAATGGCTGACCACAAATACTCGAAAGTCCATCCTATATATCTTTCTAGCATATTCATTTTAGAATCCGTTTCTCCTGTACTGCTGTCTTCCACATGGCTTATACATCTAAGCCATCCCTTTATGTTCATAATAAATACACAGAGGAATGATAAACCTCACAAGTTTATATTTGCTCTCCCCTGAAGCATATCCTCGCCAACTGATGACCATCACCAGTAGTATTAACGTCTGCAAATTAAATATTCCGTAATTAATTTCATCTACCCATATTTGCTTTACTTTCTGTATTATCCCCCCTCTATTTTCCTTTCTTTTAGTAGAAGGGTTTAATTCCAATTCTGTTCATTTACACTCATCAATTTCTTTCCCTTTTCCTTTGTGACACTTACGCCATCTAGCTTAACTATTCTGTAAGGTCCTATCCACTGGCACAAAGGCTTAGCTGATAGCTTCTTACAGCTTCATCATGAATTAACACCTGATGTCTTAGTGTGAATTTAACATAGCTTTGTTTATCATAAAAGTCTTTACTTTTCAGCATCTTTCCCATTGGTTTTTCCTGACTACCTGATGTGCACTTTGCAGCCTGCTTTTAAGCCTGCATTTTCATAGTCATCATAAACATAGGTTTGTTGAGGTTCTTTCTTAAGTCCTACGGGTGTTCTGCAGTCATACCCAAACAGAAGCTTGGATGGCATATGCTCTGTAGAGAAATGCACGGTAATGTCACACACAGACATCCCAGATTTGACTCATTTGTTCCAGTTCTGTTGGTTGCCATCAGCAAAATGTCTCAAGTATTCAGCAATACACTATAGCTTCTTTCCAAACCACCATTAGCTTGGGGATGGAAAGAAGTTGTTTGTATTTTGGATGTGCAACATTTTGCATATCTTTTTGAAAAGTTGGCTCTGAAATTCAGAAGCTTGATCCATTAATGCTTTTAAGGAAAATGCATATTGCAATATTACATTATTTACCATTCGGCATCATATTTTTTCTACTGGAAATGTTATCATGTACTTAGTTCCTCCGGGCAAGTCATTATGTACTTATTGCCTTTATTACCAACAGTCGTGCCCCCCCCTCCCAATGTCTAATGCTATCTTCTCAAATGGAACCTTAGCCGTGCTGCTAACTTCCATTGATGCTCACCTGATGGAGCGTGGCAATTTGTTCTTTTGACAGCTTTCACGTTTGTTTATGTATTCCTCTATATCCCTTTCCATGTCAGGCCACTGATAATGTCCTTTTACTGTTAATTATGGCTTAGTCATCGCCCTGTGACCTCCTGTGAGGGAATCATATGCCTCTCACAAAGTATCTTTCTTTTTGTCCTCAGAAATTTCTATCGTGCCTCCCTGAGATGTTAGGTCTCGTATTCTTGATAGGGCAATGCACATTTAAGTATGAAACAAGAAATAAAAATGCACCTTTCTTTTCTTCCGTTTTTTAAGATGATTTTGTGTTACCTGGCAGGTGAGAGGTAAATTATTTACGATGATCTTTTTCCAGGTACAAATGTGACAGAAGCTAAGAAGATTTTGTCCAATTCTGGTCTTCCCATCCAGTCTGCAAGTGATTTAGAAAGTGCAGCGATTAAAGTTGTTACAAGTCTTAAATAACAAGCTGAACTCTTCTGGATGCATTCCAATTTAATTTCAAACTTTTATACACTGATATAGATTTTTCTAAAATATGAATAAAATAATATGTTTGCCATTCTCAATACTTGTCTGAATTTTTATGCTGTTTTATATTGAGATATTGTACATTTTGTAAAACAATTTATTGTTGATTCCTTTGCAATTTTAAGGCTTAAAGAACATTACTAACATTCAATTGTAGGATTTGGACAAGTTACTGTGATATTCTTCAAAGAGAAAAGTGCCAATATAGAAAGACATTCATTTGAAAACATTTCTTGTGAAGTAAAATTAGAAAAGACTTAACATCATATTATTGTAATAAGCTTATTTTGGTATTTTTAATAAACAATACTATACACATTCTTTTACAGTTTTTAGGAGCGTTTCCCTAAATATCTATTATAAATTTTACGAATCCTAATGTTCTGCTTCTTTCATAAAATGAATGTACCCAAAATTTAATGTCATGCATGAATTGACAATCTTTGTTTAAAGGTGCTATATTTGTTGAATGCAGACATGCAGCATTACTTTTGTATGTTTTACATGCGTAATTTTAGCATAAACATTGTCATTGGGAAGAGATTTCAGAATAATAGAAGCTACAAAGATGATGATATAGGGTTATGGAACACAAAACACGTTGGCTTCAACCACATGTTGGATCAGAAACAGAATATAAACAGTAGCTAAAACTAAGAGAACAAATCTCTTCTGCCAACATCAAATTCCTAAACATCTCTGTGAAGAACAAAATGTTCTCTAAGTTCATTAGAAAGTCTGTTTAGTATCAAAACAACAGCTGCAAACAAGAGCCACATAAAAAAATAAAAACACCTAGAATTGAAAATATCAAAACATTATGTAAAATTGGAATGGACATAAAACGAATTGTGATTTTCACTTCAAATTAGCAAAACCCTGAGGTGAAATCTTTTGAGAAAACCTTAATCTCAATAATGTAGTAAAATTTTCAGGAGAAACGTCTGGTGTAACTACAGTTTAATGGATACATACAGTATGCTCCAATCTTTCAAGTAACTTATTGTACCTCCCTCATTAGAGAACATAAATGTAAAATATCCTAAACAGGGAAAAATGATGAAAAACAGAATTATAAGTTGAATCCTCCTCTCTGGAGGGCTTTCTTTCTCTTTTGTAAAACATTTTTAATGTAGATATGCAATATTCAAAATCACCAAAGATATTTGCTATACTGTATTCGGTTATGGATAAACCATTTCTTCTTTCTCCGGAAAGAAAGAAAGTAAAAAGAGATAAAACAGAGACCAGTTGACTGGTAAGAAGCTAAAATCATACGGTATAAAGTATCGCCAAAAATGTTTGAATACAAGTTTTGTGGCACGAGTCATTTCTGAGATATCCGTTAATAAAGGTTCGAACTGTTCAATACCTTTGTCATTCTTTTAATCTTGTCGATATGCAGTTGTTTCTCGCGATTGCATGGAAAGAGGTTGGCACATAGCGTTCAGTTCTTAAACCGAGACAACTGACGATCTGTTTATCCGCCAGTCGAAGTTAATACATCGCTCCATATTTGTGCAATTATTTGTTAGTTATCCGAAGTGTTTTAAACCTTTATTAGTGTTAGTGAAATATATAGGTAGACTGTTTCACTGATGTGCAACATTCATTCGTGTGTGCGGAATACCCCAATACGCAATTCTGCGTTTTTCTGTTTCCGTATTGTGAAAGTTGTGTGACTAAATTCAGCTTTGTTTATTCTTGTGTGTATTCAACTTTTTTTTTTTACAACTTCTATGATGGCTCTCAAGTTGAAAGATACCGGCCAACTCATAGATGCATTTAATGTGGTATATGATGGCACCACTTTAGGAGAAAATTCCAATTCTAACTCTCATAATATAGTGCCATCAGCTCAATATTACCAACCTCAACAGTCATCGCATACGTTCCAGCAAGCTTCTTCACACAGCTCTGCCTCTGGTAGAACTGCTGATACTCCTGTAAGTAAACCAATATTCTGGCCTGCTCATTTACAGTTATCATATCCATCTAATTCAATTGACAGTAATTTACAGGAAGATGATGACAGCATGGTAGATTTTGTGAGCTCTAATTGCCATAGTGTACAGACGGCTCCAAATGTTTTCCGTGCCACGTGTTTGTAACCGCGAGGCGTCTTATCGAGAGGTTATGCCAGGTGCCTTAGCTCATATATCTGCTCTACAAGGCTAGAGGATGTAATACGCGAAAGAAAATATCATTCCAGCAAATTTCCTTTAGAATTGGCTGTAAGAAAGTAATAACGGTGAAAAAAAACAGCAATAACATTATAGCACAGCGACATAAGCAGTATGCAAACTAATTTTTTTTGGAAATAGAGACATATCGTTGTATAATAAGTGTTAAAATAAAATGGTTTGTTTTTCAATATTACCATTTTCTCTACCCATTATCAACTAGCATAGTCTTTATTTATTATAGCATCCTTATAAAGTATGACTTTTCCGTGCACTTTACCTTAATCGTGACAACAATTTAGGCCAGAAATTATTTCAAGTTACAGTCTAAGTTGCACCTTGCCCTATTTGGTTGCATGCAAGATGCCGTAATGACAAACAGCCGCTTATCTATACCACACTCTTCTTTTTTACTGTCTCTACTACTTACCTATAATAAGTGAGGAAAGTATTGTATTCCACTCAAAAATCCAATTACGAGATTCGCATAAAACACACGATTTGAGACCCCCGAATCCAAAGAAAGCATTTTTACCTTCCCCACCACGCACTTACAGTAAGTAGAGGAAGTATTGTATTCCACCCAAAAATTCAATAACGAGATTCACCGGAAATACACGTTTTGAGAACCCCTGACTCCAAAGGAAGCATTTTTACTTTCTTAACCACGCACTTATAGTAAGTAGGCGAAGTATTGTATTCCACCCCAAAATTCAATAGCATGATTCATTGGAAATACACGTTTTGAGACACCTGAATCCATAGAAGGCATTTTTACTTTCCCTACTACGTAGTTACAATAAGTAGAGTAAGTGTTGTATTCCACCCAAAAATTCAATAACGAGATTCACCGGAATCCAAAGAAAGCCTGTTTACTTTCTCTACTACGTTGCAAGTAAGTAGGGGAAATATTGGATTACACCTAAAAATTCAATAACGTGATTCACTGGGAATGCACGTTTTGAGACACCCTGAATCCAAAGAAAGCAGTTTTACTTTCTCTACTACGTAGTTATAGCAAGTAGAGGAAGTATTGTATTCCACCCAAAAATTCAATAACGGGATTCACCGGAAGAACACGTTAAGAGACCTCCTGAATACAAAGAAAGCATTTTTACTTTCCCTACTACGCACTTAAAGTAGATGAAGTATTGTATTCCACCCAAAAGTTCAATGTAATTTCACCAGAAATCACGTTTCAGACACCCTGAATCCAAAGAATGTATTTTTAGAAAAAGGCCTGTGTGTGTGTGCGTCTCCCCCTCCCTCCCCCCTTTACATTGGACATTTTTCGAAACTTATTTTTTCAAAAATGGCTAACGATTTTGCCAAAACAAATACATATGTTTAAGCTATTTTCATGATAAATAAAATGTATGTCTTTAATTTTCTAGGAATAGTCTGTAAATTCGTCCTATGCGGGGTGGGGTCCCGGACTGCCTGTTCGTCTGCCGAGGAGCCTCTATCTGGAAACTTAGGGACCCTGCCATTTCTGTGCCGTCACTCCTGGTCCCGGCCGCCCGGTGTGTTCTCTCGCCTCATCCTTCATCCCGGGGACGCCTCCTCTGGGGCGTAGACACAATATCCTCTATGTGGATCAGTGCCGGGTCCCCTCCGTAGCCAATCTAATCCAAAGCTATCGCATCGATCAGCTTTGAGGGGCTTGGCTTTCGCTTTAGCTTAATATGTTATACTTACAACGAATAAGTAATAAAGGTTTAGCTGTATTAACATGAAATAGATGCAATAATAAGCTTTGTAAGAATAGTTTGTAGAAGAGTGACTAGATAAAGTCATGTGAATGCAACACATATTTTATAGAAAACCCCGTATGCCTGCGTGTCAGTGAACAAAATAACTCCAAAACGAAAAGTCGGTGAAATACCAAACTTGATAGTTAAGTTCAGCATCTTTCAAAGATGTCACACGAATATTTTCAACAAAATCTCCCCCATCCCGAACCACCCTTAACATGGAAAAATTTTCGAAATTTTTTATTTTACCCAAAATATGGCTCTTAAAGATTTTTATTAAAATACTCTCTGTTTAAGATATTTTCATGACAAAGAAAATATATATTTTGAATTTTCTGAGAAGAGCCTCACAAATCTGCATGATTCTGAATGATTTTTGTATAATTGGTAAACTGTAAAAGATGGACAAAGTTTTACTACACAAGAAATGCAGGTCCCGTTAAAGCACACAGTTTGTCATACATATATTTTACGAAATTAACTGTTTCCCGTATTTTATTGTTATTGGTTTGAATACTTTTTGTAACTGGGAAGTCGCTATTCGTTTCGCTTTTGTCGCAGTCATACAAACAGCATGGCATTTCAAAGCTTCACGTTGTGAAATGTTTTTTGAAAATGTGACTCGCTTTATCTACCTACGCTACAACGAAATGTGTAAATGTGAACTTTTTCTTTTGGTATATAATTGACGTCCTTTAACCGGCAGGTCATTACGGGCGAGGAAGGAACGAAATGGGTAAAATGATACTCAAATGCGCCCGAGGTCCCTAGAGCTCAGAGTTACGTGACATTCATCTTCTTAGGACAAGGGAAAACCCCGAAAAAAGCTTTATCCAGATAACTCACTCTAATCGAGATTCGAACTCGGGATCTCTTGAATGCGAGGCAGATCCCCACGTCAGAGATGGGTTAAATGTGAATTGAAAGTTTATCTGGAATATCAAGAATTAGATAGAAAAATGAGATTTAGTAAAAATAATTTGTAGAATGGTGAGAAGAGAAAGTTACGTGAATGCAACACATTACATTTTTCTCGTGGTAATGCAAAGAGCTTGGAATTTCAAAGGCGCACAAAATTTTGACTATCGTTTTAGCTGCTGTATTCTTCTTATATTCGAACCCACTCGCGGCCCCTCTCTACTGCGCGAGACAGCCGGCATTCGCCGGGAAAATTACACCGGCAGAGGCGGACTAAAATCCTTACTTTATAATAGATGCTGGAAATGTTGATCTTCTGCTTTCAAACAGAAAATATTTGTGTAAATATTTTCGCTCACTCTCAGAAGCAGGAATTCTTGTGATGAAACGCCTCATTATGATCAGAAAATTGGAGGGTGGTGTGCGATAAGTGCTAGAAGAATAATAGGGCCCATATTCTTTGATGAAACAAATGTAGAGCGATATCAGAGGTTAATTCTGAGGCCATTTTGCAATCGCTTGGTAGAAGAGGAGAAATCGTATGGTTGGTTCCAGCAAGATTCTGCAACAGCATATACGGCTGCCGAATCATTACATGCAATAAGAGGTGTTTGATGACAGAATAATTAGTGTTGATTTGTGGTCCCCTCGTTCCCCTGACCTAACGAGTTGTGATTTTTATTTATGGAGTTCTCTAAAAGACAAAGTGTATCGTTCCAATCCTCGCACACTATAGGAACTTGGAGAAAACATTGTGCAATACTGAGCTTCGGATAGTGAGCGAGAATATTTACACGAGATATGCTGCTTGTTTGAGAGCAGAAGGTCAACATTTCCAGCGTCTATTATAAGGTAAGGATTTTAGTCCGCCTCTGCTGGCGTAATTTCCCCGGTGACTGCCGGCTGTCTCGCGCAGTAGAGAGGCCGCGAGTGGGTTCGAATATAATTTAACTACCCTATACTTACAACGAAGTTTGTAAGAGTGTAATGACAGTTTATCTCAATTAACAAGAAGTAACTAATTGTTCTTTCACACAAGCCATATGTAGGACAAGGTTAGTAAGGTAGAATCAGACCGAAAAAATCAATGGCATGGCCAAGATTTGAACTACAGATCTTCCAGTTTCCGTCCAGGTGGCGCCGCGGTAACGTGTGCGACTCGCATTCCATGTCCCTGGTTTGCTTCCCCGCGACCGCCCACTCTGACCCATGGGCTTTTTCGGGGGTTTTCCCGGGTCGTCAGGCGAATGCTGGAGTGGTTTATCTCAGCCCACGAATTTCCTGTACCTCCATATCGTTCCATTCCTTATTTTATTCATCCTTAACCCTGTTAGGTCTGTTTCAGGGATGGAAGTATCGATATAGTGTTCCGGTGCGGCGTGGTAGGAAAAAAGGATGCTCTCTGTGGAACCTTATTGATTTCTCGGCCTTCGGCTGGTTGCCGGAATATATGATCCGCCCCTTAGGGGCGTTGGACTCTCTGTGCGGGGCGGAATCCCCAGTTTGCCTGCCCGAATGTTGGGGCGTCTCAATTTGGAAACTGTAGGGCCCCTGTCATTGCTGTGCCGTAACCCCCTGGTTCGGCCGCCCGGCGTCTCTCACCTCGTACCTCCCTCCCGGGGGCGCCCCCTCGAGGGGCACAGGCGCAATATCCTCATTCACTGGATCTGTAACAATTCCTCTTCGTTATACATTCCGTTCCAATCTAGACCAGGGAGGAGAGGTATTTTATGAATTCAGAACGTGAAGCATAATACAAAGTACCTAAGTCTAACATCGTATGTTATTTTCGAAGCTTCTTTTCCCTTTTTTTCAGATTAACACTTTCGTGTCACTATTTTGAAATATCAAAACCGAATAAAACAGCTATATAGAAACCGCATATTTTGCGCTAAACGTTGTTTCCTCGTATCTATTAACATTTTCTCATTTTAGATACAATAGTTGTTTTTACTCTGCGTCCACTATACTGATGCCACGGTTTTTCTCCCTTTGTCTTGCGAGTGTGTGTAAGAGGGAATTATGTTACTTTCCCTTCCGTATTTTTAAAACGTTACTTGAATATTATCAGAATTGAATGTGCCAACTGTATGGAACTTAGCGATTAACATTGTGATTAATCTCTATAAAGATTAAAAGCAAAACAAACTTATATTCAAGATAATAAACACCCTATGCTGTCGGAGTTAGGCTAGAAAGTCCATTTCGTGGTAATTATGAAGCTATTATTATTATTAATATATTAATATTTATTATTACTAGCAACAGACGTTAAAAACAAGATATACATTATGTGCACCTTGTTTCTCAAGAAAATGACTGAATAATGCATCTTAAACTTCTGTAGCAGCCGCATAAATAATGCAATATTTGCTTTTTAAACAACATATGTAAAGAAATTTTTAATTTATTTCGCTTGGATAGATGTAGTAAAGAGAAAAGTATTTAGTTTCATCCTATTTCCTTTTGGAGTCAGTTCGCTGAATTACACACGAGCATATACAAAGGTAAATGTGACCTTTGAGACGATACCGACACTTACTGTCGGCTATAACCGGGCATGACTAGTGGAGAAGGCATTCCTTCCCGTTCTTCGTCTATATCCCTGGTCCACCTGAAAACGTTTGGAGCCTTCTGTACGAGACAACGTTCTCCGACCTCTCATTCCGAGAGTCAAAACAAACCGCTTTGTATAGTACCATCCACACAACCACCCAGCGTTTCTCAATATGCATACTCTGTTCGTACAAATAACCGCTATCTGATAACAATGATTGTGATAAGGAAACTTCTGATTCTGCTACCGCACCCAAAGAGAAAATTCCACCCATTTGCATACGCAATGTACAAAATTATCAGTTGTTTCTGCAGATAAAAAGTATGTTATCGCTGATTTTTACACAACTCCGTGGAGCGCTTATTATGTCCTTCTACGTCTGCCTTACAGCCTACTTTAACTCCATTAATGCTGAAACTTGTAGAAACCCTACTAATAAACTTTCTTCTTGATCATTCGTAATCTCCCGTGTTCTCTCGCGATCAAGAAATCTATGACGAACTCTTTAAAGTGTCCAGTAAAAAAAGGTTACACGTCTTCTAGGAAGAAATAAAGAACCCATTCCTATCTGTGCTATTGAGCTTGCCAACAATAATGAGGGTAGAGCTATTCTTAATCTTTCACGGTTGCTGTACAGTGTTATAAAAGTTGAACATCAACGCCATTATTCAGATCTGCCGCAGTGCACTCGTCAGCATTATGGACACACTAAGAATTATTGCCAGTTGGTCCCCTGCTGTGTACGATGTCTAGGTGATCACCCTTCTCAAAGTGCAACAAACCACCTACCACATCAGCTAGTTGTAATTTTATCATTCGGAAGTTCGGTCTCCCCATTCGGTGAGGTAAAGAGGTACCCTGCTAATCCGGTGGCTAGATTTTGTCATTACCAACAAACACCTCCGAATTATGAGCCACATTTTATGCACGCCAGTATACCTATAGTAAGTAGGGGAAGTATTGTTTTCCACCCAAAACTTCAATGAGATTTCACCGGAAATTATCTTTTGAGATCCCTGAACCCCCCCCCCGCCAAATTTTTTAGAAAAAGGTCCGTGTGTGTGTGTTTGTGAACAGCATATCCCAAAAACGAAGAGTTGGTTAAATACCAAACCTCGTATTTAAGTTCATCTTCCAAGGATGCGACACGAAGATTTTCGAGAGCATCGCAAACAACCCTACACTTGGAACATTTTTCAAAAATTTTGATTTTCTCAAAATGATCCTAACGTTTTTGATCAAACTACCATATGTTTAAGATATTTTCAGGACAAATGAAATGTATATATTGAATTTTATGGGAAGAGCCTCTGAAGTCGTCTTCATTCTGAATGACTTTTACGTAACTGATAAACCGTAAAATAGACAAAACCCGAATCCACAAAAAATTCAGATCTCTTTAAAGCGCACAATTTAAGTTAAAAAAATTGTGGAGTTAACCATTTCCGAGATATTCTTTGTTATTGGTTTGAATTTTGCAATGCTTCTCAAATGGGAAGCCGTTATTCTTTTCTTTTTTCGGTGGAGGTAAATGAAATTATTTAGTCATTCGAGTTTAAAAAGCGAACCGTGCAACGTTGTTTAAGCCTGCTAGTAATTTCATATTGTACCTAGTTATAGGTAGATGTCGCATGGCAGTTCAACCTGCGAAAACTTTAATACAACCACGAATGTTTAATAAACGGCTAATGCTACGGAAAAGTAATTTGATAAAAGCTCTATGTTTTAAAGAGCTCTAAATCTTTCGTGCAGTAACTTTTTTCCTAGTTTACCGATTGTATAAAATTATACAAAATCATTCAGAATTAAGAGGACTTCACAGGTCATTCCCAGCAAAACCCAGAGATACATTTTACTAGTCATTCAGATATCTGAAACATATGACATTTTCAACAAAATAGTTTGAGCCGTTTTTTGAAGAAAAAAAATGTAACCAAGCATTTCAGTATTTTCTTCAAAATCCTCGTGTCACATCCTTGGGGATGCTGAAATTAAATTCCAAGTTTGCTAATTATCGGACTCATGCTCTCTCTCACCCACTCTGACGCGCGCGCGCGCGCGCACACACACACACACACACACACACACACACACACACACACGGATCTTTGTCTAAAACTGGTTTTATGGATTCAGGGATCCCAAAACAATCACTTCCGTGAATTTTGGATATGGAAGTTCTGGCACAATTAAATATTCCCTCTACCTACCATAGGTAAGTGATAGAGAAAGTAAATAGATGGAAGTAAAAAGCTAACAAAAAGCTCCCTATTTTACATAAGATACTTGTAGTAAAAGGACAAATATGGTCTTCGTAGTTCGTGCAGTGCTCTAAGAACAACATTGCAGTGTTGCCAACACTTCATTCCTTTTCCCGTCAAACACCAAAAAATCCGTCAAAATTCTAAAAATAAAACAAACTGCGTATTTTCATGTAAAAATGAAGTTTGCTTTAAATATACCATTCGTTATTTATTTATCCGCCGAAACAACACCCAAAAAATGCGCTCAAATTAGTCAAAATAGAAAAAATAAAAATTAGCGCGTATTTTCAAGTAAAAATAAAATGCCAATTTACTGACCGGTGTTGATTACAATAATAATAATTCATCCACATCATCCTCTGCCTCTAGTTCTTCAGTTGAAGTGCTGAGTTGGTTTACTCACCGGTACGCAGCCATTGTACCAATTTGCATCAGAACATTTTCTGGTAGGACATAATCATAACAACACTTTTTCACCCGCTTAAGTCCGGTCCACACGGTGAGAATTGAGTTAACCATATTAGTTTTAAGCCTATTCCTAAGGGAGGTTTTCACAATGTTGAGCATACTAAACACTCTTTCGACGTCTGCGTTTGACCAAGGTAACACCAAAAGCATCATTGCAAAGTCCGAGAGTTCTTGAAATGGATTTTGGGAACTTGCATCTTTATATGTTGCGACCTCTTGCCAAAACTCTACTGTATTGCTAACATTTTTCCATTGGACAGTAGTTAATTTTGACCACTGAAAGTCGATTTTCGTTATTTTAGTTTCAGGTAATTCAAATTCTTGAGATAGCAGGATTATACTTTCTTTAATCACCTTCAAACTCTTTTCAGGTGCAATTAAAGATACTTTTTGCAAAATCTTAACATTATTCGGCAGTCGCCGCTGGAGCTCCTCTGCTAAGCAAAGCAGAAAATTCTCGCACCTACTGCGAAATACCTTTTCGCTTTCAGGACTGATTTTGTTTTGTTTCATCAAATCCACTATCAAAACTTCTACTTCATGGCCAAGATAAATATTAGGAGATTTGTATTTTCTAACATCCACGGATAGCAGATCCCCCCTATAACCGGGAACAACAATCCGTCTCGTAAGGCCTACAATTAGTAGAACTAAGTCTTGGAGAAGCTTTGAAGGTCTGCTATACTTGACTGGAATGATTTATTCACTTTTTGACATTCAAGATGTGGTATAAGAAACATAGATAGAGCTTATTAATGACATCAGAGTACATGCTATAAAGGAGTTCAGCACTTAGTTTAAAGTCTGCATATCTCAAAATGTGTCTGTAGTTCAAGCCATTGATTTAGAATCCGATAAACGGCAACTTCGATCGACAGCCACCTTGTATTTGATTGTTGTACAATTTTAAGGGGCTCGGCTCCATCATTTATTGTTCTAACCAAGTTCTTGTATGTGACTTATCGAGAAGAAGACTTAGAAGAGTAAGCTTCCGAAGTTAAAAACTCAAGATTTCTTGGTAGTATTTCGGCAGCAGAGGACACAGCTAACTGAACAGAATGGCAAACACAGGGGATCAACACAAGGTTAGTTACCTCACATTTCAATTTCTGGTAGACACCATTGTTAATGCCTACCATTACTGAAGCATTATCGGTTCCTATTCCTCTCATTTGTTTGATGTCTAAACCATAATCTGAAAGTACAGACCTTACTGCAATGACAATATAATCAGCATTCCCCTGATCTAGTTCAACAATTCCAAAGAAAGTGGATATAATAGTGCTTTGTTGTTTTGAAAAGTATACAATACAGACAGTCAATAGTTTTGTGACAGAAATGTCTGTAGACTCGTCTATAAGAAGACTAAAATGGCTAGTGCCGATGTCATTTTGTAGTTCTAATTTAAAGTGCTGATAGAGAATATTCCTAATTAGAGCACTACACTTTGTAGGTACGGTGCAGCCTTAAAAGAGAGCATGGTCAGCACTTTGGAAAAATTTCTTAGTTAGATCTGAAAGATGATCAACGGATCTGATTGAACAATGATTAATTACAAAGTAAGGGCAGCTTCAGCCGCTGCACGTTCATACGTATGTTTAATTGGTTGAAATGACAATTTTGACTGCCGTGAAGTTGAAAAGGGTTCTGCTGCTTTTAAATGTTTCTTACTTTTTCCATGAGGAAGTAAATCTGACAAGCGCACACTCAGATTGCAATGACAATACTTGCACCGCGCATTACTAGTTTCACCGGGCACTCCTAGTAACCAATCCTTCAATTGTTCATTATTTAACCGCTCTTTTTTAAACTTTCGAACATATCGCTTATCCTTTTCTGACATGTTAAACCTTAAAATAAAAAGCACCACACACTGAATCTTAAACAGGTACACAAGCAGTTAACTCTGATCAGGAGTTCTTGAATATGGGATCACGTCACGTACGCATACAAACTAAAAAGCAAACTGATTTAATATATGGTTATGGAGAAGTCACAAACGCTATTGATAAATAGCATTCAGCCCACTTAGCTTATCAGGAACGCTAATGCCGTATATTAGGCAACTATTCTGAGGGAAGTAAGCTTGAGGAATCTCTCACATGGATGCTCTATCAGGTGTTATTATTTATACTTTATCGCTAGCACCCGGGCTAGCAGTATAAACACACTCAGTGTACAGATAGATGTTGAATAAACGGGGCGACAGCAAATTTATGCTACGATAATCTAATCTATACCTTTTTTTTTTAAAGTTCCCTTGTCGTTCCCAGATTATACTACTGTGTTTTCTGTTTTTTATAGCGCTTATTTCCGCAACACACACACACAAACACCCATGCCCGAGGCGGGACTCGAACCCGCGACCCTCAACCTTAGGCAGCATGATGAAAGGCTTTCTGATACGTAATCCGAGTTGTGATGCAATTGAGTATTTCGTAAATATAGGTACCGTGGCCCATGCAGCGATATGCTAATAAAGACTTGTGTGCGTCTCAATTCTTCCAAATATATATAACTGATTTTTTAAAATTAAAGAAGCTAAAAAAAATCAGCCAAAAGACGGAACAATTCATAATTTCCGCCGAAAAATCCGTCAAAGCCAATTTTTATCCGTCATACAACTTAAAATTCCGTCAATTTTGACGGAAAGTCCGTCAAATTGGTAACCCTGTTTCATTGGTTTCTTTTAGAGATAGCAGCCTGCACCATTGCCCAAGGTCTAACGTCATTGCGCATGCGGTGTAACATAGCTTCACATTCTAATGTTGGCCATTCTACCCCACTCTTGGTAGATCCCCCTCAAAGCTGGCCGAGGGGGCATTCTCTGCGTTAGGTACACGCCCACAACTTTCCAAGCAATCTCAAGGATGAATAGAGGACAAGCAGCGTTGGGAAATATAACAGGGAGGATTGCGCTTTCCTGGAAACGCCATCACAAAAACCTAAATGTCATGGCCACATGACTCTATCTTTAATCGTTTATTTTTATATAGTTCCTACATCCTTACAAGAGTATTTTCTTATCCACGTCATGCAGTGGCGTAGATATTTTTTTCGGGGAGGGGTGTCTAGTCGGATATCACGAGCTACTACTGCTTCCCTAAAGTGCTTAAGACAGTGTAAGAGCTTTCATTTTTTTGTAAGCGGCCACCGCATCGCTACGCCGGCCGCCGCAACAGCTAGACCCCGCCGAAAGACTTATATAATATATCCCTCCAGCCACCTCACGTTTTCACAGTTACAATTATAATAATGATATAATAATAAGAGAACATAACCTTATCATAAGAGATGTTGGAAATGTTGTACTTCTCTATCCACACATTTCTGGCATCTCAGGAAATTTTCATTCACACTCGATAGTTCAATATCCGAAATTGAGTGCATTTCCCGCATAA
This sequence comes from Deroplatys truncata, assembly GCA_030765065.1. Taxonomy (NCBI): domain Eukaryota; kingdom Metazoa; phylum Arthropoda; class Insecta; order Mantodea; family Mantidae; genus Deroplatys; species Deroplatys truncata. The sequence goes on along the minus strand of CM060990.1, from coordinate 127,310,312 downwards.
TGTTTTCTTGTAATCCTTCCTGTGTATAGGGGTGCGTTGTATACTAGTTATACACCAGTTATCAGAGTGGGTAAATTTCTGTAATAGGATTTTGCGAAATGTCATTGCTAGAGTAATTGACCCACGCTTGACATTCTCTGATGAAGCACGGTTCCATTCACGTGGTTAAGTTTCGTCACAAAACGACAGATATTGGAGCACAGACATACCCATTTTACACACGAGATTCCCATGCATGCCGCGGAAATTGCAATATGCAGTAAATGCATATAGAGTAATAGGATTTGTATTTTTTGAACAAGCAACAAATGCAGAGAGATACAGGAATGACTTACACAATTTTTTGAACTGTTGACTGACGTTGAATGTCAGTCTGGATTTTTCCGATAAGACTGCTACCGCATATACTACTGACGAGTCATTAAGTTTAATTCAGGGAGTTTTTGCAGTTAGGGTAATTAGTAAAACATTATGATCCTCACGATCCCCTGATATAACTAAGCTATTTTTATCTACGGGGAGACTTGAAAAATAAAGTGTATGCAATTCACCCCACATATAACTCAGCCACAATGGTGTTGCACTTCGTTAAGCTGTCTTCCGCGTGTATTCAAATAGTTTTCTTCAAGGCCAAGTGCAATAGCATCGTGGTCGTGTTATACATTGGAAGAACTTAAAGAAACATCAGGCGAGATATTCTTTCAATTTCGGATATTGAGCTCTCGAGTATGAATGAAAATTTCCTGAGAAGATAGGATAAGGCTATTAAAATTGTGATTGTAACTGTAACTATGAGAACGTGAGACGGGTGCGGGAATATTATCTACTTATAACTTTCGGCGGCGGTAGGGGCACGCAGTCGTGGAGTGACCACAGTGTGAAAGAAAAGTACTGTATATATTGAATCGCACTAATATTATAAAAGAGGAAATTTGTGTGAGTCGGGGTGGGGAGCTGTAATCTCAAAAAGGCATTCCACCGATTTTGATAATTCTTTCTTTCTTTCTTTCTTTCGAGCATGAGCTATAAAACGTTTTCTAACTCCAATTACTAAAAAACTAAAAAGGATTTACAAAGCAGATGTACTAGAAAACGAATTGGATTTATAAAAGAACATATTGCGCAAAAGGGTTTGACTTTTAGTTGAGACTGCAATGGAGTGGAAAATAATTTGTTGTTATTCCACAGAAAATGCATGCAAAAGAGAGAAATACCGCCAAATTTTCATTCCAATATAGCAACTAAGAAAACAGCAAAACAAAAGAAGAGAATCGAATCTGCCTATGACGCTACGATACGCATGCGGCTTTACTTCCTTTGTACTTATGTTGTAATCAAGTTCATTAGTCATGCAGTAACCAATGACGTTATTTCCAATTGTCTTATTACCTACTTGATGACTTATTTTAAATGCCATTCATTAAAATTTTTGGATGATTAAAGGACAAGATTTGTGCCAGCACGCGCACAAGCAACTCGGTTTGACCCGGCTTCCCATCCAGATATACATCCGCATCCGCAACTGTTGGTCAAATTACCTCTCACAAAAGGTTGTTACACCGGCAGGTTGGCATTACTCCCGCCACCTGTCACCATCAAGCTAGTGTGTTTACCTCTTTCTTATGCTGAAGAAGTAGCTACAGTGTCTTCGTTTTATGCTAAGGCCACAACCACCTTATATGCGTATCGGCCGAGACGACAGTGACCTCGGTGTTATGTCACTGCGCAGCAGCGGCGCAGGATGCGTCAAGGGTACGTTTATCAGCTGTGAGCTGTCTCAGTCGTTGCTTTGTCTTCGTGTTGTGAAGTGTTTCGACAATCGTATGTTGTGTGTGATTTCCTTAGGAATGTTATTCTCTTATTAGTCCACGGAAATTCCTGCCAACAAATTCACGCTTGAACAGCGTATTGTTATATGCGATACATACGTGAAAATTGAATCGTATAGACAGGTGTGTAGACAATTTCAGCAGCAATTTCGTTGTTATCCAGTTCCGGGTAGAGACGCTGTGAAATGTTAGGTCAGTAAATTTAGAACAACGCGATCGCTAAATAGTAAAGTTGATAGGAACAATTCCCACACCATAGACGAACTTAAGGACAACATAAAAGCGGAAATTATGAACATTACGCAAGAAAAACTTTTGCGTGTGAATGGTAATTTCATCCGACTGTGTCAAGAATGTCTTCGCGCAGATGGACGCCAATTTCAACAACACTTAGTATAACAAGGTTAGTACTCAGTACATATACAGGATGTATCTTTATTGGTGTAATATATTTGGGGAACGTGTTCCTGACATCAAAACAGTAAAAAAAAAGTCCATATGTACATGGGTCTGAAAATCATTTATTTCAGAGTTTATTGTTATTGATCTTTATTTGTTGTTTTGCAGCCTTGGGTATTTATGACTATACGCATAAATAAGCGTGCGCGTGCGTGTGCGTGCGCGCCACCTGGACACCTCCTTATCTGTGCAACTAACTGGCTGTTAATCGAGATAAAGATTTGCAGAAACAGTTTCAGTACACATTTCATTATAGGTTGTAGCGGGGTTTGGAAAATAAAGGTAACGTTTTCTGGTTGGTATGGTCTTGGTGTAGGGTTTCAGGTGATTGCCGGCTGCTCAGGTAGAGGATGATGGGTTACGAGAATCTTACCTCAGGGATTGTGTGGATGGGAGGTGAATGATACTCACAACTCCTCTCAATGGCCCATTTATTATGAAGATCCACACTGTTTTTCGTACTGCAGGCCCTTCACACAAGACGCGTTCCTATAAGTTTTTCCCCCGTTACTGTCTCCGTGCTTTTACCCTTGAATTTATTCTATTTCTCATTTACTCATAATATGACTGTTGTCATCCCTAGCTACCCTATCTCTTTTCACGATACAGAATTCTAACATCCTCTTTCTATCTCCTCCCAACACAAACTATCACGTCTTCCTCCTAGCTCTTCTCAACACAAAGTTTTACATCCTACTCCTAGCGTTTCCCGACACAAAGTTTCTACGTCCTCCTCCTAACGTTTCCCGACACGAAGTGCTCCATCTTTCGCGTGTCTAAAACGCGCTCCTGCTCCTAGACCAAAATGTATTTCACGCCTCTTTTCTAGTTTTGTTCCCTGGTTTTACTATTCACGTGACATTTAATCTTCCTTATTGGTTATCTGGCTCCTTGCGCTTTCTCTCCCATTGGTTCCATTTCAATACCCTTAGGCTCAGTTCGCGTTTCTACTGTTTCTCGTTATTTACGGCTGATTTAATTTTCTGTTCGCATGAGCGACTAGCACATCCGTTTCTTTGTTTCGCACGCCGGTGAGCACTCGGCGATTTCAATAGAACCTAACTGTTCCTCCAGCTAGTCTTTCCTGTATTTATTAAGGGTTTTGCCCTCTGGCATATTTTCTTGTGTCTGTTTCCTTTCACGTTCTTTTACTTTCTGATCTATTCATACGTGTCTCTATTGTATTTTATTTCATCCGTAATAATATTTTATTTCATCTCTACTTTATTTTATTTCATCCATAATAATGTTTATTCCCCCCTTTACTTAATCTTTAATATTCTCTTTTATCTCCTTCTTATTTTGTTTGATTCGCGCATTAATCTTAACTTTTCTCCCGGCTATGGTTATTATTGTACTCGCGGAGTACTCGCGGATCTTATCACTTCAAATGCCCTTCAGATAAGGCATTCATTTTATGCGCATGAGTAAAATTAATGGCTTGTCTGAAAACCCACTGAAACTAGTGCTTCGCTGTTCGCGCTAAAGTTCCCCCCTCGCGTCTTGTGTGAGGCTTTTCCGTACTTAGTTCTGACGAACTGTTTTATATACATTTGAACTTACAAATTATGCTTGTGGTTCCACCTGAAAGATTTACATAGAAAAATTTGTTTCCAGGGACTGACTTCTGCGTCTCCTGGTGCCTTGTGGCGCACTTTACTTTACCTAATTTATCTATTACTTATAACCTATTCTATAACTATTTACATTTTCATTTTTTTTCGCCCTTTTCATTTAGGCTTCGTTTTCTTGTTTTAGTCTTTTGTCTGGTGTATATTTTCGTGTTTCCTTTTCGTGAAACATGCTTTCACTTAAGCACTCATTTTTTTTTCGTTTTCATTCCGTGTACTAGTGCTTTGTATTTTCTGGTAACGTATTTCGCGCACTTTTTACTGTTCACACGAGTTGTTGTGACTGTTTAGGGATGTCATTCACCTTTTTGAGTCTACCTGGGAATAATCACGTGTCTGTCTGACCTTACATTTTTGTGCAAGTCCCTATACCTGAATGTAAGTAAACATAATTTTCCACAGATTTACGTTTTTATTTTGTTCCTAGTTTTGCTCATGAGTGCGGTCTTAATGTTATTTACAATGAACTTAATCTATGACCTCATCCTAACATTCAATACATAATAATATTCTTTACACTCATTTGTATCATAGTTCAGTGTTTACTATGATGAGACTTTTAACATTTTCTATATCCAGATGATCGTCTTTCTGTTCTGTTTTGGTTAAGCCTTAACTCTATATTTCCCCTTTCTCTGTGACTCTACACCTTTTGCATAGATTACTAAGTTTTCTTGCATATTGTTTAAGTTTAATATGAATTTACATTCTTTGCCTTAGGTTTAACAAATTTACATGTTTACACTCTTACAATTCCTAGTCTTCTACTCTTATTTTCGTTATGTGTCATGCCTTTACCCTGTTCTGGTCGTTGTGTTATTGACCTTACGTTTTTCCTACACGCTAATTCAACTGCTGTGTTTATGTTTCTGTTTTAATTGCTTACTGAGACAATTTAACGTTACATTGTGGTTCATTTTTCGTCATTTTGTAGGTACTTTGTACGGTTTTATTAAGGCCAAATTGTACCTACCAATTACTTTTAAAGTACGTGGGTTTTGTAATTCGAAAGCTCGATCACTCAATTGTTTCCGGATTACGGCCGGACCGTGCCACATCAAATGTAATTTATTGTTCTCTTTTTTCAACATGGATGACTTGTGGTGTGCCTTGTATAAAACCTTATCTCCTTCTTTCGGGTTCCATGTCTTGTTGTGACGTTTCATGTGTTTGTTTCTTAATTCTGTTTTCCTAGTTATGTTTTCATATGCCAGTTTCAACTTTTCCACCTGAGTGGCTTCTTTTGTCGGGATAGCTGATGGCATTCCTTCCATGAGGTAGTGTTCTTGTCCTGTAAGTAGAGTCAGGGGTGTGAAACCTGTGTTGCTGTTCGGTGTTTCGTTGAACGTCCTTTCTATCGTTGGTATGTGGTCCACCCACGATGTGTGATTTTTATTACATAGAATTCTTAGATATATCACGAGGTCTCTCATGTATCTCTCGCATGGGTTCGATGGCGGGTGATATACCGTTGAGTTGTAGATTTTTATCCCCTGTGCCCTTATGTTGTCTGTAAATTGTTTTCCCCTATGTATCGAAGCGTTGTCCACGAGAAGTGCATTCATTTTCCCATATTTGGGTATATAGTCGTTGATGATTTTCTTGGCACATGCTGCACTCGTTAATTTTCGCATAGGGTATAATTTTACGAATTTTGTGAATACATCAACCAATACAAAAATGTGTCTCATGCCGCCTACTCCTGCTGGTAGAGGACCATGGGAATCTCCCGCGACTAGTGTTAGGGGTTTATCCCTGATGATATTCTGAGGTGGTGTGTCGTATTTTATATTCATTGGTTTACATTTTTGACATGTGTCACATTCGCTTATATGCTGCCGTACCTTTCGATGTAGTTTTGGGATGTAAAAGTGTTGTTGGATTGCGTTGCAGGTCTTTTCTGATCCTGCGTGGATCATTGTTTTATGGAAGGTGTCAATTATTTTTGTTTCCAAAGAACTCGGCGCATATGTCAGCCACGTTGGTTGTTTCGACCTTTTCAGTTTGTACAGTGTGCCTTTGTGCAGCCCTATCGTCTCCTTCAAGTCAGGTGTAATGTCCTTTGCCTGGCTCATTAGGGTTGCCAACTTTGGTTCCTGCAGCTGCAATGTTTGTATGTGTTTTACCTGTTTGGCAAGTTCGCTACCTGGGTGTAGTGAGGTTCTCAGAATTTTAATTTCTCTTCTGGTATGTCCCATGCATTCTGGAATTCCTTCTCTGTTTCCTAGTCGGGACAGTGTATCCGCGAAAATGTTGCTGTTTCCGGGGATGTGTTTTATATTGACGTCATATGCTGTGATTTCATGTATATAACGGGCTATTTTGGAGCTGACGAGTTTGCAGGATTTAATGAATGATAAGCTCACGTGGTCAGTGTATATTGTGATTGAGCTGTTATATACGTAGTGCTTGAATTTTTGTAGCGCGAAATATATTGCTGCTATTTCCAGTTCTGTAATTCCCGCTGTTTTCTCTGTAGGGGTCAAAGTTCGAGATGCCGTGCTGATAATATGTTGTTCATTTTTCTCGTCGTATTGGCACAAGATGGCTCCGAAACCTGTGATGGCTGCGTCGGAATAAATGTGAAATGGTAAATTCATGTTTGGTCTTTCCAATAGTATTGCCTTTCCAAAAAGTTGTTTTATGTTGTCGAAAGTGTTTTGGTGTTCCTCCGACCATTTCCAGCGTGTGCCTTTCTTTAACAGCTCTCTTAGGGGTGCTACCTCTCTGGAATAATTTGCGAGGAAGCGAGCTTCATACTGCAGTATACCTAAAAATTTTCTTAGCTGTCTAACGTTTCTAGGGGGTGGTATTGCCTGAATCGTGCGTATGCGTTCCGGGTCCGGTGCCACTCCTTTGTCCGAGATGATGTATCCTAGAAATTTTATTTCTTGGCTGAAGAATGTTGTTTTGTTTAGATTCAGGGTCAGCCCGTTTTGTCTAATTTTTGTTAACACAGTGTTTATGTGCTGAAGGTGGTCCTCAATGTCCGTGCTGTGTATCAGGAAGTCGTCGATGTATTGGGTAAGGTAGTCTTGCGTCGTATTTCCAAAAATTTTCTCTGTCGCTCTCAAAAATCCTGATCCACTGACCGATAACCCAAAAGGTATCCTTAAAAATTCGAATACTTTACCCCGGTAAATGAAACTCGTGTATTGTCTGACATGGGGAGCCAATGGGATTTGTAGATATGAGTTGTTGAGATCCAAGCATGAGAACCACGTTTTCTTTCCGATTCCGGCAAGAATGTACTCGATACTTTGTGTCCTCGTGTTGTCGGGTACTATAAAGGTGTTTAAGTGGCGAGCGTCTATCGTAATTCCAACCTTTCCTGAGCTCTTTGCAACAACACATAAGGGGTTTATATATGGCGAATTCGATGGTTGTATTATTTTCTGCTCAATCATTTGTGTTATCGTGTCATGTACTGCGTTTTGAAGTGTTATTGGTATATTTCTACATTTGTATTTCCATGGTGGAGCTGGTTTCACCTCAAAGGAATATTCGTAATTTTTAAAGCAACCTGTTTTGTCTGAAAATGCTTCTCTGTTGTTCCATAGAATTGTAGTTAGTGTTTGTTTTTGTCGTTTGCTGAGGGCTGAGATGTCATTCACCTTTCGTGCAATGCACTCTCTAATTTGTCGGGTGTCCGTCTCTCCGTACAGGTATTGTTCTTCATTTTCACCTGGTAAGTCATCCAGTCCGCTTATCTTTGCGCCTTCCACGGGCTTTATATAATTATTCTTTATTTCATCTTCTCTATATTCTTCGTCGTCGAGTTCATTAATATCTTCTAATTCCTCTTCATAAAATCTATCATCTATCTCTACCTGCGTTTTACATATTTCGCCCCCAAGGCTGATGACTTGTACAAAAGACCTGTTCTGATGGATGTCTCTTTCACCCTCCGTTAAGTCTGGTGTTATACCTGGCGTCTTGAGGAAATGTGTAGTTACTGTTTCATTGTTTGTTGTCACTAATGTGAGCTCCCTTGTTCTATAATTTACATTAGCCCTGAATTCAGATAGCAGGTCGCTCCCAATTATTAATTGTGTCACTAAATGTGGAACCACTAGAAAAATATACTCAAAGTCTATCTCTTGAATGTTAAAGGGTATCATTACCTGTTGTTGGATTCGGGTTTTCTTTCTCCCTATTGCTAAGATAGCGTAAACATTCTTAACAGGCAATGTTTGCAGTTTTATTCCACGCGATATGATCGTTTTGTAGAACTCCATGCTGCATAAAGAAGCCATTGCTCCGGAGTCCACGATAGCCTGGTATGCTTCGCCTGCTATTTGTATTGACACTTGTGGTGAGTCTATGATATCGCCTTGTCTTTCTTCATTAATGGAGTTGTTATTCCCTGTGTTGCAAAGAGCTGGGGGTTCTAGAGACGGGAATTGATCCTGACCCCGTTTTAGTTTTCCGTCGTCGCGTTGGTACCGAATGCGCCACCGCACCTCTCATCCTGCTGTGTCGGTCCCTGGTTGTCGCGGTTGAACCATGTTTGCTTTTTTATGGTCCCTGTGTGTTTTGTTTGTGTGTTGTCATTTCGTTGGTGGTTTGACCGTGGGTTGTATTCTATATGTTCCCGTCGGTTTTCCTGAGGCCATGATGGTGCGTCTACGTTTTGTCCTGGGCGGCTGCGTTCATTGAAGGTTTTATTCGGGCTGTGGCGTCCATCTTGTCTTGTTTCATATTCACGTTCCGGTGTGTTTGTGCCCCATGAGTTATGTCTCCTGCTCCCGTTCACTCTTACATAGTTTATGTACCTTCTCCCGTTGTCTCGCGGTGGGTTCCTGTGGAAATGGTTGTCGCCCCTGTGTCTCGTAAACTGGTTGCCCCTGTCATCGTATCTGTTTTGTTGAGGGTATGGACCTCGTCTTTGCTGATAGTTGGGGTGTGCCCTTAACCCGCTGAAATTTTGTGTCGGTGCTCTATTTTCCGAGCTACCGCTCTGGTGTCCTTGTAGCGCCGTCAGCAGTTCTAGTGTGTCGGCAATGGTTGTCGCCCTAGCCACAATTAAATTATTTCGGATATTATCCGGGAAATGCCTCACGATCAATTTTACAAATTCATCTTCCTGCATGGGTGGGTCTAGTAATTGGCTCTGTTGTGCCAGATCTAGGAAGTAATCGATTAGTTGTTGCCCCTGTCCTGGTGTATATTTCCCATTATTTATTCGTATTCTCACCGCGTATTGGGTGGTAGTATTCCAATATTTGGTTAGGAATAAGTGTTTGAAGTCAGAGTATGTGGTGTGGTCGTCGATCGCTAACCGAAACCAAGAGAGTGCCCTGCCTTGTAGCCCTTTCTTTATAATCAATAATTTCAAGTTTTCCGGAATTTGTTTCAACTCGAAATAGGCGTCCAAATCCATAATGTATCGTTTCGCATTGTCTCGCAAGTCATTGAACTGTGGTACGGCTATCTCATTTAATAAATTAAAATGTATAGGGTATGCATGCACATTCATATAGCTATGTTCCTCATGAGCTAAACTAGAAGTTGGTGACTGCGACGACGCAAGCTGCACGTGAATTGCAGGTTGCGTTTCCGCGGTGATATTTTCGCGAGAGGTGGCATGGTTATTGGCGTTTTGATTTGACACATTTAGTTGTCTTGCTATTGTTGCTCTAACCTGTGCCAACTCACGCGAATTTTTGTCAATTAGTTCTAATGCCGCGTTGTGTTCTGCAGCTGCTTGGTTTGTCGAAGTGGTTATAAGTTCTTTCATTGCTGTTAATTCTGTATTTATATTTTCCTTAATGTTTACACATGCTGCTTGCAGATCACAATTCAGCTGTTCCTGGTTTACATGGTCAGCAGACATTTGTGTGACCCTCCCCTTTAAAGATTTTAATTCCGAGCATGCCTCCAGAACATCTGTTCTAATGCTAATGACCTCCGACCGTAAAGACACTTGCCCTGCATTCATCTCCGACACTTGGGTTGCTTGTCGGTTTACCTGCTCCTCTATTTGTGTTTGGTGTTCTGAGAATTTCGTGTTCATTTTCTCGAGAATTTTTGCCTCGAGCTTCTCCCCTTGGGCAACTAATTGTGTGTGTACCTGGGTCATCAGTCTCTGTTCTAATTGTTTGAGGGTTTCCTCCTGTGCTGTTAGTTTTGCGTTTAATGTCTCTCCTTGTGTCTGAATTTGTGAGTGTAATGTTTCACCTTGTGCGGTGATTTTCTCACCTTGTGCAGTGATCTGAGAATGCAGTGTTTCACCTTGTGCGGTGATTTGAGAGTGAAGTATTTCACCTTGTGCGGTGATTTGGGAGTTAAGTGTTTCACCTTGTGCGGTGATTTGGTACTTAAGTGTTTCACCTTGTGCGGTGATTTGAGAGTTAAGTGTTTCACCTTGTGCGGTGATTTGAGAGTTGAGTGTTTCACCTTGTGCGGTGATTTGAGAGTTAAGTGTTTCACCTTGTGCGGTGATTTGAGAGTTAAGTGTTTCACCTTGTGCGGTGATTTGAGAGGTAAGTTGCTGGAATTGTATAAACATTTGTTGAATTACTGCCTCTAGTGTATAGGGATTTCCCGCACGTTCCTGTTGAGTTGTTGTTTCTGTTGTTTGTTCCTCCGTAAGGGCGTTCTCCATGGTGATTTTTGTTGTTTTGCCGTTACGGAGTAACATTCACTTTTCCGTTGGTGTATGAAATGTTGGTTGTACTTATTCGGTGCTGTTGTGCTGTGCTGCTGTTGGTCTGGTGATGGTGGCTGGTTCCTTGGCGGCGTCCTCCGTTGTGTTGGTGTGAGTGTTGGTTTGGTAGGGTGCTAGGCGTGGGTGTAAGACACGTTGGGTGCCATTTTGTAGCGGGGTTTGGAAAATAAAGGTAACGTTTTCTGGTTGGTAAGGTCTTGGTGTAGGGTTTCAGGTGATTGCCGGCTGCTCAGGTAGAGGATGATGGGTTACGAGAATCTTACCTCAGGGATTGTGTGGATGGGAGGTGAATGATACTCACAACTCCTCTCAATGGCCCATTTATTATGAAGATCCACACTGTTTTTCGTACTGCAGGCCCTTCACACAAGACGCGTTCCTATAAGTTTTTCCCCCGTTACTGTCTCCGTGCTTTTACCCTTGAATTTATTCTATTTCTCATTTACTCATAATATGACTGTTGTCATCCCTAGCTACCCTATCTCTTTTCACGATACAGAATTCTAACATCCTCTTTCTATCTCCTCCCAACACAAACTATCACGTCTTCCTCCTAGCTCTTCTCAACACAAAGTTTTACATCCTACTCCTAGCGTTTCCCGACACAAAGTTTCTACGTCCTCCTCCTAACGTTTCCCGACACGAAGTGCTCCATCTTTCGCGTGTCTAAAACGCGCTCCTGCTCCTAGACCAAAATGTATTTCACGCCTCTTTTCTAGTTTTGTTCCCTGGTTTTACTATTCACGTGACATTTAATCTTCCTTATTGGTTATCTGGCTCCTTGCGCTTTCTCTCCCATTGGTTCCATTTCAATACCCTTAGGCTCAGTTCGCGTTTCTACTGTTTCTCGTTATTTACGGCTGATTTAATTTTCTGTTCGCATGAGCGACTAGCACATCCGTTTCTTTGTTTCGCACGCCGGTGAGCACTCGGCGATTTCAATAGAACCTAACTGTTCCTCCAGCTAGTCTTTCCTGTATTTATTAAGGGTTTAGCCCTCTGGCATATTTTCTTGTGTCTGTTTCCTTTCACGTTCTTTTACTTTCTGATCTATTTATACGTGTCTCTATTGTATTTTATTTCATCCGTAATAATATTTTATTTCATCTCTACTTTATTTTATTTCATCCATAATAATGTTTATTCCCCCCTTTACTTAATCTTTAATATTCTCTTTTATCTCCTTCTTATTTTGTTTGATTCGCGCATTAATCTTAACTTTTCTCCCGGCTATGGTTATTATTGTACTCGCGGAGTACTCGCGGATCTTATCACTTCAAGGTACAAGGAGGATACAGGAAACGGAATCCATAGACAAGATGTTTAAAATCGGGTCACTAATATACTGGCCTTGAAATTCCATACTTTTTCTGTGACATCGCGAGAATCAGTCGAATAGTTACAGTACTTGAAGAATGACTAAGTACTGAAAATTCAAACCAAGAATAACGGATATCTCGAAAATGGCTGATGCCATCAAAAAGTTACTTAAAATAAATTGTATTTTAAAGAGATTCACATTGTTTGTACAGTACGTTTTTTGTCTATCTCTTAACGCTTGCCAGTTATACAAAAGTATACAAAATTCCTTCCGAATGAAAAAGATTTCGCAGGCTATTCCCAGAAAGTTCAAGATTTCCATACATTTTATTTGTCATCTAGGTAAATATAAATTTATTTATGTTATTTTAATCAAAATCGTTATTGGTTTTTTGGGGGGGGGAATACCTAACGAAAAATTTTCCATGTAGGATAGTTAGGAGTGCGAAGATGTTCTTGAAAATATTCGTGTCGCATCTTTGGAAGTTATTGAATTTAAATACCAAGTTTGGTGTTTATCCGACTTTTCGATTTTCAGTTATGCTGTTCACACGCGCGCGCAGATCTTTTTTAGAAGTATACTTTTTTTGGATCAAAGGGGCCTCAAAATATGTATTTCCAATAAAATCTCTGAATAGAATTTTAGGTGGAATGCAATACTAACTCTAGCTAGTTACCTTCTTAGGTACATGATAGAGAAGGCAAACATTTATGTTTAGGAATAATGCATAACAACTACATAGATAAGAGGTTTTCAAAACACACACTTCAACACCATACCTAACTACAGTGAGTCCAAGAAGTATTCGTATCCATTTTAAAACATTCTAGCAACGTAATAAACGGAGGGAAAATTCTTAAGGACACCCAACTGTGAAATTTCTAAATAAAAAAAAACCTAATTTCAGTTCGAAATTTGAAATTTTAATACAGCAATCAGGATTTAATGTATAATATGGAACACTACATTTCTGCATATTACTTTCTCCACCGCCTACATGTTAGTTAGAAAAGGTATTGCATTTCATCCAAAAATTCGATACCGAGATTCCACTGGAAATGTTTTTAGGTCGCCTGATTCCAAATAAAGCATTTTTAGAAAAATGTCCGCATGTGCGTGTGTGTATATGTGAGCAGCATAACTAAAAAACGAAAAGTCGGGTAAATACCAAACTTGGTATGTAACTTCAGTATATTCCAAAGGTGTGACACGAAGATTATCAAGAAAATCCCTCACCCTAAATTACCCTTTACATGGAATATTGATCTAATTATTTTATGTTCTGAAAAATGGCTCTAACGATTTTGATTAAAATACCACATATTAAAGATAATTACATGAAAAACAAAATGCATCTATATGTATATCTTGAATTTTCTTGGAATAGCCCAGGAAGTCCAATTCCTATAAACTTGTATAACTGCTAGGTAAACGTTAAGCGATAGAGGAAAACTTACTACACAGATAATGTAGATCTCTTTAAAACACAAAACTTATTTCATATAAATTTTTTGTGGCATGAGTTATTTCCAAGATACCCGTTATTAATGGTTCGAATTCTTCAATACTTAGCCATTCTTTTAAATTTCTGTCGATTTTCAGTTGTTTCTCGTAATTGCATGGAAAGAGTATGGAATTTTAAGGCCAGCTTATAGCGTCCAGTTCTTAAACGTTTGACTATCGCTATTCCCTCTGTATCTATAACGAAGTGTATAATAGAGCTATTTCCGGAAAGGTTTATCTCGATTAAAATGAAGTAGAAAGAAGAATGAGCTTTCGCAAGAATAATTTGTATACCTCTAATAAACGATAGAAGGGTAAGAGAAAGTCATGTGAATTTAACACATTTTGTTGTATCTACTGCATGTTAATCGAGATAAACCTTTGCAGAAATAGTACAAGAGGGCGTTTCCGAGCATTTTCCTAATGCTTTATTCCAAAACCATTATCCCCAACATCCATTTTTCCGAATCCCTTATCTAACGTCCTCTTTTCCGTCGGCTTTTCTGATGTTGTATACTCATGAATTTGTTTTTTCACAGGAGAACTTCCTATATTTCTCAACGCACCTAAAAATACTATCGGCGTACTCGTAATGTTAAGATCTTTACAACTAAAGTAAATTCTCTCTGCTTTCTACATTCATTACGGTTACAATCATTCCCGTATCAGTAACACATGCAACGACGTGCTTTCTTTGATCTAAAACGTTATTCTTTTATCCAGTATAACCCACATAAACATTATATGGCGGCAATTATGAATTCAGAAGAAACTTAAATGGAAGAGCCAGGTGAAATTACAGAAGCAGCAGAAAGAATAACGCTAGAACCATTAAATTATTATTCTTCCACACTAGCCATGTGTGGAGGACAAGGTTGGAAAGGTAGAACTACTTACCCAAAAAATCCAGAAAGCAATATGATATAGCATTTAATCGCTTCATTGACTGGTGAAAGGCAAATATGTTGAAAATAATTTCACTAAAAATTACTGCTAGCCGGGGGAGGGTGGATTCTGACATCTCGTGCACACGAGAGTTGATCTCGTTTTTAACGTCATTTCTTTTGTTTCGAGAATCTCGCTATACACGTGAGTTGATACCGTTCTAAACGTGATTTCTCTTTGTTTCAGGAATCAATATACTATTATTTTATTGATATTTTACAAATTCGAGCGCTGTCTAAAAAATAGTGTATTCCACAAGTGTTAAAAGCGGTTTTATTTTGCTCGTAAGATAGCGAAATAAAACCCTAATTTTAACATTTCTATCATAATCTACTATTCTCGTTCAAGAAAAAGACTGGTGGAAGCGTAAATTTCTCCAACGTGGTCCAGAATATGCTCAAAATATTTTAAACGACTTGAAATTAAATGATGGTGCTAGATTTAAAAATTTCGTCAGTGACACCAAGTGGTTTTGAAGTAGTAATTCAAATGATAGCTCTCATTCTGCAAAAATGACACTAAATATAGACTGGCATACCTTTAACACATCAATTAGCATTAACTCTTAGATAAAACTGTTTTATTTCTTACACTAGTTATATGTACACATTTCGAATTTCAAAACAAGTCTGTTTCAGTGATTGTGTCAACAGTTTGTAAGCTCTCATAGACGCTTTAAAAGGTTTTGTGAGGGTAAATATTATTATGCACATTTTCTGACATGGCATTTTATGAAATGAACGCAGTACTGTTGGGACCGAATACATCCGTCAGCAAACACTGTGATTGGTTCGCACTTGTTTTCCATCTCGGATGGAATATAGCAAAGTCTTATGCGTTACATTTACCTACATGACTTTCTCTAGCCTCTGTCGTTTATTCTTACGGAGGCTTATTTTTCTGTCTACTTTGTTTTAATCGAGACAAATCTTTGCATAAACAGCTGCATTACACATTTCGTTATAGATACAAAGGGAATAGCGATAGCCAAATGTTTAAGAATGGGACAGTTTATGCTGGTCTTAAAATTCCACTCTTTCCATACAACTGCTAGAAACAACTGAATGTCGACAGGACTTAAAAAGGATAAAGTATTGAACAATTCGAACCATTAATAAGGGATATCTAGGAAATGGCTTATACCACAAAAAAGGTTATTTGAAATAAGTTCTGGGTTTTGCTTTTTTGTTGTTGTATATAGTACGTTTTCGTCTAGCGCTTAAACGTATGCCAGTTTTACAAGATTATACCAAATTCCTTCCGAATGAAAAGGACTTCATAAGCTATTTCCGGAAAATTCAAGATATAGTACATTTTATTTGTCATGTAAGTATCTTTATGATATGACGTTTTAATATAAATCGTTATAGGCATTTTAGCGAAAATAAAACAATTTTGAAAAATGTTACATGTAAAGGGCCGTTGGAGGTGAAGGGATTTTCTTGAAAATCTTCGTGTCGCATCTTTGGAAGATACTGGACTTAAATACCAAGTTTGGTATTTATACAATTTCTCGTTTTTTAATTATGTTGTTCAAACACGCGCACGGGCTGACCTTTCTGTTAACGGTTTTTAAATTCAGGGGTCCTCAAAATATGTATTTCCGGCGAATTTTTGGGTGGAATGCAGTAGGTATCTCCTCTACCTACTATGTACGTGGTAGAGAAAGTTAAAACAATATTTGTTTGCAAACATTAGCATACTGTTCACAAATATATTGTTTTAAACAATTTGCATACAATCCGCTTGAAGTATGTGGGCAATTGCATGCAGGTGTGGACTAGGCCTAGGAGATATTTACAGCGATAATGTCAAGTATGTCCTACATTTACAGTAGCCACAGATATTGCTGACTAAAGTCGCTTAGAAATAAAACAAATTGAGTTTTATTTTGTGGACGCTTTTTAACTACTATGGTTCTTAGCGTCCCATTCTATATTGGGCGTGAAAGACCTGAAATTTTACTCAGAGGCCTCTGTCAGGCTTGAGCTTTGTTTAGGTGCCGTAAACCTACGACACGGGACCACCGCTTTGCTTCCTTTCCGA
This sequence comes from Deroplatys truncata, assembly GCA_030765065.1. Lineage (NCBI taxonomy): Eukaryota > Metazoa > Arthropoda > Insecta > Mantodea > Mantidae > Deroplatys > Deroplatys truncata. Next base: position 127,293,908 of record CM060990.1, on the reverse strand, counting down.
AGAAAGCCATGTTCAGGATTTTTAAGCCCGATAAAAATCCATTGCTCTCCGCCAGGTTTGAACCCTCGACCCCGGGAACCAAAAAAGTCTTTAGGGAGGTCACATGCAGAAAGTGAAAAGCACAGAAAGTTTCCGTCCTCTTCCTAATTAATATTTTCTTTTCCTAAAGAGAGATGCACTGTCAAATATTTTATCCTTTTTACGAGTCATTTCAGGAAGGCATGCACCATTAAACTCTGACCTTTTTTAATTCTGGTGTTAAAGTGCAGCCGCTGGCCCACACACATGGTGACTGTCCCCATTAGGCATGAGAACGCTCCAGTAGCTCTCCAGTCATTATTTACTGCGCTTGGAAATGAAATTCACCACCACTCGAGGATCAGGGTGCTTTTGACAAACTTAGGGGAGTGAAGTCTTCGCTTTCCAATTAAAGAAAAAATGTGGAATTTTCTGGGAAAAGTGAGTCGTCATTTGTACATAATGTTTGTGACATTTCCCAGAATGGATGTATTTCCTTCAGACACAGAAATACGAGTCGAAACTGCTTTTAGAGGATCATACAAAAAGTCACAGCTGCTTTTGTAGTAGGGAGGGTCAAAGAGTCGCTGTGACCCTTCCTTCAGCCATAGAATTGTTTTATTTTATTATAATAATTAAAATAGATATATCCTATATTCAGTGTCATTTTGTTTGCTCTAATTATGAAGGGCAGTCAAATGAAAAAGCACGAAGTACCAAAAATTATCATTCAGTATTTTTTACATCAGAGGCAATCTTCATAACTGCTAACACATTTATCCAACTAATAGATAAGACGAGCAGTTGCATTCTCGCAGCATGTTTGAGGCTGTTACAGGGCCGGCTCAAACGGGAGTCGAGCCGTGCCACCTCCCAGGGCTGCAGGTTTTAGGGGTGGCAAAATCTTTAAAAATGAAGATATGTGAAAATATGACGCAATTACAAATCATACCTGACTTTCTGGAGTTTTGTTGTTATGAAACTGATAAAGGAAGCTCCAGAGTGATTTAGATGCGATCTTTATTGATCATCGTCAAAATATCACGTGCGCGCCTTGTGTTCAACAATAAACATCACGTTTATAAACAAGAGGGGTTCAAGCCACAAACTTTAGTTTATTTGCTTACATTGGTGACCCATGAACAGGGTTAGGAAGTTCATGCATTTGCATATTTTTTTCAAAGCATGTTATTGATATGCTGATAAATTACTTTCATCAATTATGAATTTTCTAGTGCTCTGAGTGATTTTTATTGGGCATATAATTGCATATTTATGCTGTTTTAAGCAACTGCATCATATTTAGTAAATAGCATGATTATTTGGCATATTTTAGCACTTAAACGGGAAATATTTTTTCAAATGAGTTATTTTGGTTAAATGGTCAACTTGTTTTTCTGTGAACTGATGCTAACAAAAGGATCCTGTTTCACCCTCTGTCAATGTCACTGAGGCAAGTGATTCATGACATTGATCACGTGAAAAGTGAGTGATGCAATGCTGGTAAGAATCATGTGATGTCTTGGAAGAGGGAAATCCCCGCTGCACTGGGGAACAGTTTAAGCAATAAGGTAGTGTGATCGAGCAGCCAGTGCAGCCTGTTTGTTTGCGACAATTGACGAGGTGGTATGAATACATACAGTATTAAAAATGCCAAAGGTGAAACCAAGTAATGCGAGTAGACTTAAGGGTTTACAAAGTGAATTTTCTAGTGATCTTATTAGTACAGATGGTAGAGTCTTATACTGTAAGGCATGTGAAAAAAAATATTGGGAATGAAGAACCTATTTCAGGTCGTTCAACATATTAATACTGCAGAGCACAGGGAAATGATTGTGAAAAAAGTGACAGAAGTGAAAGTGTCCAACGTCTACTAGTCAAGTGTATGGGAAGTAGAGTTATACAGTTTTCTTATGACCTTTGTGAAGCATTCCCAGCAGCTGACATACCGTTATGGAAATTAAAGAACCCAATTTTGCATAATTTTTAGAAAAGTACACCAAGGAACACGTGCCTGACCAAAGTACCTTACGTAAAACATACATCCCTCGTTGTTACAACAATGTAATGTCTACCTGGCAAACTAAGTTAGCAAATGAGTTTCTCTGGATCTCAATAGATGAAACAACTGATGTAGAAGGACGTTTCATTGCAAATGTAATAGTGGGTGATCTAAATCAGCAAGAGGCAGGTGTGCCCTATCTCTTAACTTGCTCTCAGTTAGAAGTTACTAACAGTGCATTAGTGAGTCAACTTGTGATTGATTCTATGAAATTAATATGGCCTGGTGATATAAAATATGACTTTTATTTTTAACTGATGCAGCAAGCTATATGATCAAAGCAGGGAAAACACTAAGAGATATTTTTCCTAAGAACATTAATTTAACTTGTCTTATTCATGCCCTTCATCGCATTGCAGAAACAATTAGGTAATGTTTCCTAAAGTAGATAAGTTAATCTCTAATGTGAAAAAAGTGTTTCTTAAATCTGCATCTAGGGTCCAGCTATTCAAAAAGATGCCGCCTATATTCCACTACCACATGAACCTGTTTTAACCCCTTGGGGGAGTTGGATAACAGCTGCATTGTATTATGCTAAACATTTAGCGTCAGTCAGAAGAGTTATTAATTCATTAGAATCAGATGATGCTGTTTAAATTCATATAGCACAGAATGTTCTCTCAGACGAAGAGCTTGAAGGAAATCTTGCCTTTATATTAACACATTTTTCCAATATGCCTGCAGCAATTAAATCCCTGGAAACAACAGGTCTTCCCTTAATCAGTCATTAAATGTATTTGATACTACCATTTCTGGTTTGGTGTCCATTCCAGGTAATGTAGGGCAGAAAATAAAAGACAAAGTAAACTATGTTCTTTTAAGAAACCCTAGGTATAAACAAATCAAAATACGAGACATTCTTGGAGGAAAGCCCTTAGGGATACCTGAAGACTTGCCTCTTTCTGTGGAACAACTATCAACTTTTAAGTATGCACCAATATCCTCATGTGACATTGAAACAAGTTTTTCAAGATACAAAAGTATATTGAGAGACAACAGACGAAGATATACCATAGAAAGTCTCCGTTATGCAGTAGTGGTAAATTGTAATTCATCCCTCATTTTGGATGTGGAGTAATGTGCATCTGCTTCTCAGCAATAAATGTAAGTTTGCATGTGCACATTGTCTTTAAATATAATAATTTTAGGGCATATTTTGGTGCATATTTCGCACATTTTAAGGGCATATTTGCATGCATATTACAAGAGTGTTTAGAGCATGAACTTCCTAACCCTGCTCATGAACCTCTCAGGTAAATTATCGCCCTGCTGGCATCTTGAAAGTCGCTGTTTGTGCGTTCAGTTACTTGTGTTGTTAGCCTACGTTGTTAGTAACTACTTATTTTAATTCCAAAGAAACTCAATTGGGCAACTTCGAATTAAATGCAATAAGAAGGCATATCTATGGCATATCTTTCACTCAGAACAATCTCGTTGTTTCACCACATATATCTTCTCTTGAGTTTTATTTATTGATTAACCCTGAAAATAAATAAATAAACATATTTACTTTGAGAATGAACAGTCGTGGGGGACTGACTTTGCAGATAAAATCAATTGTCTGAAAGCTCACGGGGCGGCAAAACCTCTGGAGCCGGCTCTGGGCTATTAATATATTAGATAACGGGGGCTATTGGAGGAATTTTGTCGACCTCGCTTACGTTGTGCAACTGCGTGGCATTGCCAATCATGGAATTTTCCGTGGTTTAAGCGACAAAACTTCAGGTGTAACATTAACGTCCGGTAAAGCTTTAGGCGTGCAGGAGAAACCTTCCTCACTCAAATTTCCCTCATACTTTATTCCAGGCTTGGAGCTGGCTGCAAAGTTAATACAGGCGTGTTTAAAGTTTCGGTAGAAGATCTCCTTATCAGAAGAACTATTCTTAAAATATTGAAACTCTTGCAGGTATACGCTAACGTTTCTAGATGTCTGATATCTTTTGTATGCTCAAAACGCTGAACTGCTTTGTTAACCTTTTCATTCAGCATTACACAGCCTTCCTGGCTCACAAATTTCAACTGAATGTTGTTTAGCTTTCTGTCCCAACCTTTCACACGTTCGTTCGGTGGCATTGGCCATGGCTATTCCAAATTTATATCGCCATACTTGAGTAGTTCAACCACTGATCTACAAAATAATCGAAGAGCGTTGATAGCTTTTCGTCCTGTGGAGCTGTAGACATTATTTCCATCCAGCCGTCTTCAACTATTTTTATGGGCACTAAAACCAATGCTTCACACATCTTGCACGGAAGTGACACATCTGAGTTGTCTCTGTACTCCTTGGTTAATCCAGTTTCTTAAATTTTTCTCCATAGACATTGGTTGAAATGGAAGTTGCAACCAAAGAGCTGCATAAAAGGGAATTCGTTCTTTAGTGTGTTAATCGAAGCACTTTCAAAGTCTACTTTGATTAACTGCGGTTTCCATTCAGGGTAAGTATTTTTCAGAAGGTTGAAAAACGGCTCTACGTTTCTTCAGTTTTGTTGGGTAGCAGAGCAAACAGCACTGAACATACATTGGTCTCCTCGTGACAGCTTCCAATATCAACGTGGATGGTGAATATCGTTTGAATTGTTTCGAACAACTATAAAATGTACTGTCAACGAAAAAAGTTCCATTATTATGAAGAACGTATCCCTCATTTTCAGTACTAAACACAATTATTTGTGCTTTGTCTGGAGGAGGGTCGTCAATTTTCAAGAAGCTGGTGCCATCCGGTAAAATTAACAGCTCCTCGGGCAAGATAACGTCTTTTGGAACTTTCTGGATTTTGTGAGTTATCAAGTGCTGCACGTCTCATTTTGTACAAAGCGGATTTACATTCTGGTATCTGGGGAATTCAGCTACAAGTTCGTATCCTTTTGATTTCACCTCGTGAAGTTCTTCGTGGAAAATCTTGTGAACTGGTACTGATATATCTTCTTTGGCTCATTTTTTACATCTCTCCAGCTTCTTTTTTATTTCAATGTCCGTCACATTAGGAACACATGTATGATTCTGCTGGGAAACTATCTTACTCTCAATTGACATTCGTAGCCGACCATGACATCCTTCTCTTCTCTCGTTGACACAAATCCAAGATCTTCCATTTCCTGTTTCCCGATGAAGACGATACCGATATCCTTCCTCTGGCTGTATTAGCGACGGTCGTCCCTTTCTTGTCGTGATAATTTCGTATCTATCAGCCATAGCGAATCTGTAATACAATCAAAAATGAATCAATCGAAATGAAAAGACAACATGAGGTTGCTGAGGGGCTGATCGCTAAGTCCACGGGTAACCAAGATGGGGGTGCTAAAGTCGCGGTTTGCCAAAATCACAGTCGGTGAAACCACTCACCACATTGGAAAGGACACCTTCATTGTTTCCCAAAATCTGTTCCCTGAACAAGTGGCAGTATCTTAGTTCTAATGTCGGCATCCTTTCCTAGATCTTCCATGGTTATAGACAGAGTAAGTCTCTTGCATAGCGGGAATGGGCAGTCAAAAAGGATGTGCGATGCAGTTTCCTCATCTTTGTTAATAAATCCATAGTTTGATTGAATCAGAAATGAGCTCCTTCGATGTCCACGAATTTATGTTTCAGTATAAAAATCGAAAACGCAAGGCCATCAGAGGAAGTACATCAACTGAAAAATCCAGAAGAGTTCAAATAATTACGGCGAAGCCAACGTAACAATGTTCGACTGTAACGTCCCAAATTTTTTGTCATTTTTACTTTCTCTACTACGTGCTTACAGTAAGTAGTGGAAGTATTTTATTCCACCCAAAAATTCGATACCGAAATTTCACCGGAAATCTTGAATCCTATACTCCCTGAACATATACGTATATATTTTCGGAATATTGTACAGAACTGGTGAAATACTTATTTTGATTACTGAAATTAATTTAATTCTATGCTGAAGTTTTTAAAATCATAAGATATAACTTTAGTTTTTCTTTCTTTGTTTATATGGGATAAAACATTAAATTTTTAAAATGTTAAGTTTAATAATATAAAATAAGGGGAAAATAGGCAATATTGTGTCTAAAATAAATTTGAAAAATTTCAGAGCTAATAATTTTGTAGAAAATGGTACCAAAAATACCTTTTTCTCAATGTTTCTAATTGTTTAAAACACAATTATTGTTATCTATTGAACTTAATAACGTAGAGCCATCAAAAGTTACGTCAATGTTGAGCACAGTATGCATCATCTGCAGTAAAAACTTCCATTGGTAAAATTTTGATTTATACATGTTCTTAAGGCAATGTATCTGTGAAAATATAAAAATCTACTGTTTTCTTCTAATTGCTTTGACTTTTTTACCATATACTCAGAACATAAAGCAATTATAGTACATGCAGCATTTTAACGAACTGCGTCAAACCCTGTTAATATATCAATGTTTTATTCATAATTAATCACTTTTGATATGGTAATATGAAATGCTCCATGAAACCTGGGGTTTGTCGTATCGCTCCCAAATTTGTAATTTCAGCTTAGTGTACGAACTTAAAGAAACTGTTGGGCAGAAATGTCTAAATTTTATTTAGTTGAAGAGGAAAATGGTGTGTGCATGTTATTGAATTTTTCAAGTTTTTCAGTGAGATTTATGGAAAACAATTAATCTAAACTGAACTTTTTAATGTTTTAACTAGTGAAGAAAACCCTTTAAATCCGTAATTTCTGAAGCTCTCCTGAAAATTTCAAACTAATAAGTTATAAACTGTGGTCCAAGTAGAAATCTGAATTGTGAAAAATGCTGTTCAGCGCGATGCTTAACCTAAATGCTACCAAATATATTAAATAGCCACTTGTGGCTTTAAAATTGTTAATATTAAAAGAAACCAATTGTGTAGCATCAAAGTAAAACTGTAACCTTCCCAATACTAACTAAAAGCCGCTAGAATTCCTACTAGGCGGGATACAAGTTTTCACTGCAAGGATGTTGGTAAAAATGTTCTGGTGGGAAAGCCGATATTTTGGCAGCCCTGACGCGCACATTCTTTCCTGTGAAAAGTTATGGCGTGTTGAAACAGCACGGTGCATGGAGGACTTCGCCCACACAAGCAATAACTCGCTACAAGATTTAGCGTGCGATTATGTGGCGCGGTTCCGTGCTGAAGGAAAGCCTGAAAATTACTGATAATAAACTGTAGTGCCTTGAAGAGTGATGGGTGTGTAATGGTGCGGGCACTAAAAACAAGTGCCAGACAACACATGAGTGTAGCTATGAAGTCTAAAATCATCTCTCTACCCTTAATGCTGATTCTTTTCTTCATTATTGCTTTCTCTACTACGTACTTACAATAAATAGAAGTATTGTATTCCACCCAAAAATTCGATTAGATTTCACCCGAAATACATTTTAAGGCCCCCTGAACCCACCAAAAAAATTAAAAAATGTCCTTGAGTGTGTGAACAGTATAGCACAAAATTTATTGAAGTTCATTGTCTCCCAAAGATGCGACAAGAAGATTTTTCATGAAAATCCTCCATCTCAAACTACCCTTTACATCAGTGAAGCTCAACTCTCTTTAAGCGCTAAGGTTCATAGTTCACCTCACTATATTTAAAGAGATTGACAAGCTAATCCAACCAAATTTAGTCCTTGACGGCACAAGTAGAAATGAGTGGCATGGGAAACTCCCTTCATCCCCTCTCTCTGTAAGGTTGGGCATACCTGCTTAACATTAAATTTTCAATTTTTTCAAAAATTGCTGTAATGATTTGGATTAAATTACCGTATATTAAAGATATTTACATGACAAATAAAATGTATATCTTGAATTTTCTGGGAATTGCCTGTGAGGTTCTCTTCATTTGGAAGAAACTTTGTATAATCTTGTACAAGTGGTAAACGTTAAGCGATAGACGAGAACGTAATACACAAAAATGTAGATCTCTTTAAAACATGCAATTTTATCCAAATAACTTTATTGTGCCATAAACCATTTCCGAGATATCCGTTATTAAAGTTTCGAATTGTTCAATACTTTTGTCATTCTTTCTAAGTCCCGTTGGCATTCAATTGTTTCTCGCGGTTCCATAGAGATAGTAAGGAATTGTAAGGCCAGCATATTATAGGGTCCAGGTTCTAAAGGGTAATATCGTGTTGCGCCGATGGTCAGTTTGTTCCCCTGACCTTTTTTCCAGGAAAGTCATTACACCCTTGAGATGCACGATGAGTTACTAATTACCTTCCTAATAGGCACTGGTATTGCGCCGATGAATAGTTCTTCACAGACTTCATCTAGTTTCTGTTACTGTGTTTCCTAGTCAATATGTCTTCCATGTACGGCAAATAAACTGGAAGCTGGGAGTTATTGAAAAGTTCTGGATAAAAAACACTGACGAAAACGTTTTCCTGCAAATCTACATTTAAACCGCCAGCAAACAGAACTGCCAGACCCAAGCAGGGTAAAAGTGTGAGAGAAATTTTATTTTTAAGCTAATTATGCCTATGCAAATTGGTAATAATCATTATAAATAGTTAAAAGTTAATTTTTTTAAATCTTTAAGATATGTAGTTAAACCCCAAGCTTCCATTTAGCTTCGTTAGTTAATATCGGCAACAAAGCTATATATAATTAAATATTTCTCTGCACGTTTGAAGCGCTTTCACTGTCTGTGTTTTACATTACGTAAAATGATCCATGTTACTTACTTTTTAACCACTTAAATGGAAACTTTCAACAAAACTTAGCAATTATAAGGTTAACATTCCCGTTTTTACTTCCTCTATATGTTAAGTAAGAAAGTGCTGTACTCCAACCAAAAATTCCATTGCTTTGTATCAAAAGTGATGCTTCACATCCTGCCTTAATAACGCTCCAAATGTTTGGCTAGAAATTATTCCAAATGAAGCTACTGGCTTTGCTATATATTATTCCTCCATATTTATACTTGTGCAAGACAGCTGTTCAGCTGATTTTTACTTTCTCTACAGCCTACCTATGGTAGGAAGAGGAATTATATACTGCATTCCACTCAAAACTTCGAAAGCGAGTTTTCACTGGAAATACAGGTTTTGAGGTCCCCGAAGAATTTTCGAAAAAGTCTCTGTGTGCATGTGGGTGAGTGTGAACAGCATAACTATAAACTCAACAATTTTATATCTAAGTGTTCCATCTTTCAAGGATGCACGAAGATTTTCACGAAATTCCATCTACCCCAAACTACGCTTTATGTGGATGAATTTTGGTTATTTTTTATTTTCTTAAAAACTGCTGTAATGATTTTTTTTATTAAAATACTAAATGTTTGCGACATTTACATGACAAATAAACTGTATATCTTGAATTTTCTCGGAATAGACTATGAACTCCTTATTTAGTGAGTATTACAAAACTGTATTTGACTGGGAAACCATACGAGATAGACAAAAGCATATTTCAGAAAAAAACTTAAGAGGTCATTAAAATGTACGACTTCCCCAAAGTAACGGTTTTTCAAATATTTCATACCACAATACATTTGTATTTTTCCAAGTTAAGTACATTTGATAGAAATAGTTTGATAATTCGCGACTTTTTTTTTAACTTCCATGATCTCAAGAAAAACAAAAACGAGATGAAACAGCTCACTGCCTTGCGTGTAAGTGTAAATTATTAACTCCCCTAAAGTGGAAGTGGTGAACAACGTAAAGAAATGGAAGAATCGCGTTTCATATGAATAGTAGTTGTGAAATTACAATGAAAGGGAAAAACATGTGAGTATACAGCATTATATGTTTTTGATGAGATTATGCGGGAGGAAAACAAGAAGAATGACACACTTTTAGAATATCCCCGTTCAGATATACTTACACATGAAAACATGTAAACATACGATGCGAAATATTTCTAAAGTCGTAAGAAAAAACAAATATTTTGAACTTTCTTTTTAGGCCTACATTTCATATATAGTAAGTTTTTGCCCATCCCTTATGGTTTTCAAATTAGGTACATGAAATTCACTAACAGTAAAGATGACTTTATAAACTGTTCCCACAAAGTTCAAGATATACATTCTATTTGCCATTCCAATATCGGATACATTTGATGAGCCGTTTTTTAGAAAATCAATAGCTAGAGTGTAAAGAACTAAAAACTGTTTTCACGGGTAAGCTGCATTGTAAACAACATTTTAAATGCCGAAAAGGGTCTAAAATATAATTTCTGAGATATTGTTTTTAATTACGTTCCATAAACAGTACAACGTGCAAATAGGAAACTTTGCAACAATTTTTAGCAAATTTGGGACAGAGGAGGAGTAGAGATTTCGAGAAACGTATAAATTCCCTTTTAGTAAGCTCGTTCAGATTCATTGGGATAATAAATTGTTTTACATAAAGTTATTCCTAAAGAATAAGTTTTAATGTTAGCTAAGAAACAAATTGAATCTGTTTTCACCAATTTCCCCCTGTATGAACTTTTTATGTTGGTATGTATGTGCGTATGTTATTACTTAACCAAATATATAGTTGCACAGATGTTTTGTGAAGATTTGTTTAATGCTTTCCTTCCTTGTACCCAGAGCTTTATTTGTCTAGCCGGTTAGTCTTTCCTTAAACCCCATTTGTTTGACAGCCCCTTTCTAATAACCCTTATTTGCCGAGTCCCTAATGGAAAATTACCCTTGGCACAATACGAGTACACCGTTTTTAATTCCCTTTGATCTACTTATATAACGAAATGTGTAACGTGGCTGTTTCTGCAAAAGCTAATCTCGATTAAGATGAAGCAGGGAGAAAAAAAGCTGATGTGATACATTCAAATGACTTTCTCTACCCTCTATGTTTTATTAGTGGGTATACAAACAATTCTTACTAAAGCTTATTCTTCTGTCTACTACATTTTAATCCAAAAATCCTTTGCAGAAATAGCTACATTACAATTACACATTTCATTATAGAATCAAATGTTTAGGAACTGGACGCTGTACGCTATAAGCGCGCTGGCCTTAAAATTCCATATTGTTTCCATTGCAATCGCGAGAAACAACTGAATATTGACAGGACTTTAAGAGAATGACCAAGAAATGAACAATAACCTTTAATACCGGATATCTCGGAAATGGCTTATGCCACAAAGAAACCTATTTAAAATAAATTGTGTGCTTTAAAGACAACTACATTTTTTGTGGAGTAAGTTTTCGTCTATCGCCACTAAATGTTTACCAGTTTTACAAGATTACACAAAACTTCTTCCAAAGAAGTGGGCTTCGCACCCAGAAAATTCAAGATATACATTTTATTTGTAATGTGAATATCTTTAATATATGGTATTTTAACGAAAATCGTTAGAGCCACTTTTTAGAAAATAAAAAAGATCGATAAATCTTCCATGTAAAGGGTAGTCTGGGATGGGGGGTTTTCTTCAAATCTTCATGTCACATCTTTGGCAGGTACTAAACCTAAATACCAAGTTTGGTATTTGTTTTGGTAGGTATTTCACTTTCGATTTTTGAGCTATGCTGCTCACAGACGCGCGGGTGCAGACCTTCTTTTAAAAAAATCATTTGTTTTATTCAGGGGCCCACAAAACATGTATTTCCCGTGAAATTTCGGTATAGAATTTTTGGGTGGAATGCAGTACCTTCTCCTCTATCTACAATGTACACCCGTGGACAAAAAAGTGTCATGCGTCGAAAGCCAAATTTTTCTAAACCCTACACGCACAGCGGCTTGTTTACACCATGCGCAATACGGTTGTGTAGCCGCTGCAGCTAGTTGTACGGCTTTATTAAACGTGCTACCTTCCATGTGTCTTCTCTGTAGCGCTGTGGCAAAGCGTAGAATATTTCGGTGGTTAAGACCGCAGGTTTGCTTCTCGCATGTAGCAAACACGTTTTTTTCTTCTCTTAATAATGTTTAATCAACGCATAGTGACTACTTATTTCCTATATATTCCATCTCATACGCGGCATTTGGTAAAGTTCTTATAGAATAGCTATTAAGATGCAAAATACGTTGCTTCGCAATTTCATCATGGTCACATATTTGTATCTTGTTCGATATCAAGGGACGGTCTAGGTGTGTTATGGCAGGTTGACGATACACTGAACAGTGCACAATACACGGTAATACTTGAGAATATTTTGATTCCCTTTGTGAGGATACGATATCATGATAGTATAGTTCAACCCGTACAAGGTCCTGGGCACAGATTCCAGAAGCCTGGATGTTGTAGCTTCTCATCCGCGTTACTACAGGGATTTAATTTAATCTATAACCTGAAAATGTGCGTAGTTATACGTGCTCAGGGTTCATACACCCGATATTAATTTTGTTTATTTTTATGTGTTTTAGAAGAAAATAATTTATTCCCATTTATTTCTTTAGTTACTTCAAACGAGTGTTCTAGTAGAATTGTGTTTTTGTGTGCATAGATATGCCTAAAACTTAAAATCCTAAAGTTATATTAATGCAATATTATGTTCTACACATCCAGTCACAAAATTAGCTATAACTAATGCGAGATTTGAACCGAGGAGCTTATGAACGCAAGTGATACCTTCTTAACCTCTCGGCCAACGAAACGTTTTTCTGTGTTTTGTTTTCAGCAGCTTATAAGCGTCACCACCGAGAAACACCGTTATGTGACCATTGCGCTCACAGGGCAGAGACCATTCCTGCATGCGCGTTGTGAACACAGCTGTTTCGAAGGTACACGAAGCCCTCCGATCTGCACATGGAATCTGGATTTTTTTTTTTTTTTTTTTTTTTTGGTCCAAGGGTGTACGCAGTACAGAAAGTAATAGATGAAAGTCAGATGAATGTTACACATCAGATTTTTTTTTCAATGGTAGTTATCACTCATATTTCCCTGGCGGTGTAAGCTTTCGCCAATTACTTTGAAAAATTCAAGTGGTCTTAAAGTATTATTAAATAAAATTTATTTACCATACAGTCTCAGTTATATGTTTTCAAAGGAAGACGGCTAGACGACCTAAAACAATGTATAGATGAGAAAACATAACGGTGAATTTTCTTATGGGGCTGAAACTGTTTTATTAGATTATTGACCAAACTACTGTGTTTTTCAAATGGGATGATGTTTGTCCTTGAGCGCGGCCAGAGCGGCAACCAATCGGAGTTCCGCTGTGTTGTCATATTGCATTCGCCGTAAGCTAAGCATGACGTGCGCTAGGCGAATCTGTTTCTAATAAATATAATTTGCGCTAAGACAAAAATTCAAATTTTGCAAAAGCAACCCACTAGAAGGTAGGGAGTAATTTTCGTAACACAACCGTAAAAACCACATATTTTTAGCTCAAATAGTTTTCATAATACAAACGAATAAACATACCCATATGTTATATCATAACCACGTAAGCACTGTAATGGTCACATTATTTGTATGTATGGATTATTGTATACATTATGTATGTATATTTGTAATTATATAGCACTACTGACTTGGTGGTGATAAAGAATTATGTTGAAAAACCAAGGCGTTTTTTAAAGCTGAGAGAGAGCAAACAGCCCATCCAGCTCACTTGTGTTACTTGTAGAATGCTGAATCTGCAGAACGTGAGCCGTCACATGTTTATTATTGTGTGTTGTTTCTAAAGTTTCTAGGTTGCAGTTTATTTACCATACACAGTTAATATCAGTATGCAGTTGTTCAGAGAGCAAGCAGCAAGAGTAAAATAGTGCAGTGGCTTATTGTGGTGAATTTAGTGAAGAGTCAAAGAGGCAGGTATTGCGAAGTCAAGCTCGAAATATTATATTTAGGGTCTACTCGTTTTTTAAAAAATACAACAATGAGGAACACAGAAATCAACTTGATTTCAAAAATCCTCAACACTACTAAAGCGTGTGGTGTCGGTAAAGCAAGTGTGTCTAGCATTTGCGGAGAGGCAAGATTAAAAGCACAGGTAATTCATAACCTATAATTATATAACACTTAAAAATATGTACGTAACATGCGAGTATATTCCCAATTATGAATTTAAACACCAGGAGAATTATAAAAGTTTAGAAAATTCAGTTTGGGTTGCTGTACTTCGACCATTCTAGCGCCAGGCCGATGTGTGAGTGAGAGGGAAATATGAAAAGAGTGGGGGTAACGAGGCGGCAACGCTGTGCACGCAAATGCACCTCATTCGCTGCAGCTCAGAACTCTTCCCATTTGAAACTAATAATAATAATGTATTATTTAATATAATAAAGCAATAAAAGAAACAAACAATAATATACGTAATACAGTATTTAGAATATTTAATATGCATACCAGTACTGTTATTCATAATTCAACAAACAAAAAAATTCAGAGTACTGAAGCTTTACCCTGGTTTAAAAAAAATTGTCAATTTTTCTTTACTTCTCTGATTTTTCCATACAGTCATACACTATCGATTATATGCAGTCATCACAGAAATGCTATAATCATTTAGGTCTTGGAATGTTAAAAATTGTTAAATTTTTAGAGCTTGAATTGTAACGTGCACACTTATTTAGGCCTACTTCTTCATCACCGTCATCATTAGTATCATCAGACACTGGAGCTTGTATTCAAAACAAGACAAGTCCTTAATTTCTGATTTTACAGAAAGTGAAAAAAAACCTAACTAAACCGTCCCTCAAATTAGGTAACACCATAATTTCCATATTTTGTAGTTATATTGTGATGTTAGGTGTATTTATATTGTTGTTATCTACATTTTGTTTAAACAATATTGCCTTGAGTAAAAACAACTTTTGGACCTGTTCAGTTTGTTTGACACAGATGACTGTTCAGTATTGATTAAAACTGGTATGCACATGTTCAGTTTTGATCGTATGTAAAAACGATAACCGTACAATACAAGTTTAAATTGCAATTTCTTGAGTTATCCATTTAAATTTCTACTGTACATTCATCTACAGTAACAAGTAAATAATAATAATTCACAATACAAATTATAAAATATAAAGAAGTAAGTAAAAAAGTCATAAAGCATACAAGATGTAAGAATTCACAATACAAATTATTAAAAATAAAGAAATAAGTAAAAAAGTAATAAAACGTACAAGATGTGAGAATTTTCTAACCAGTAGCTGCATAGTCAATAAAGATAAGAATCATTAATCTCATTTCAAAACACTGCACAGGTATTATCCAGTATTTCAATGCTGTAGTTTACACCAAACTCACCAAATTACGTTTCTGCATCCTTGTTGCATTCAGTTTCATTAAAAAGACTAAAAGTGCCGAAATATTCCAGCAGAAACACCTTATATCTGAAGCTGTGGATAGAAGGAAATACCCATAGGGTAGGGGTTGGTTTACTGACCTTGCAAACAAGTTTTTTTTTTAGTTCGGGAATCGGGATGGTGAAGTGTGTGGGAAAAGTAGGATAAAGGAATACGGTGGGTAGTGGAGTTCCGCTGAGCACCTCCGTTAGTACACAAGTGCTAACTGCCTGCTATATGCGCTAGCAGTATGTGACGGAAAGGTGACCGGGAGACAGCCATGACCAGAGGCCCTGACTACCCCCCGAGGAGTAGGCGAGGATGGGAAAGTAGTACGTTTTCATTATTTATTCAAGATTTTCAAACTGATGTAAAGGTAATTATTGGTGATGCGTGAGTGGTGATGATTCTGTGCACAGGTTCTTGGAAGGAGTTTAGCGGCGGTTGTGCCGCGGTGGATTTGTTGCCATCAAAACGTGTTGCTCGATAAAGTTACGAATCAGTGCGTATCCTTCATC
Source organism: Deroplatys truncata (assembly GCA_030765065.1). Lineage (NCBI taxonomy): Eukaryota > Metazoa > Arthropoda > Insecta > Mantodea > Mantidae > Deroplatys > Deroplatys truncata. The sequence continues at coordinate 127,278,162 of CM060990.1, read as the reverse complement.
GAGCTGCTGGTGTTTCTTCTGCAGTTGCGTAAGTTGGCTGTTGAGGTCTTTGCGGAGGAAGTTGCGGAGAGAGTTGCAATGTTCCTCGAGAGTGTTCCAGTTGGTTTGTTGTTGAGTAACCGGGGTTTGAAGTGTTGCAACAAAGGTCTCCAAAGCGCCCAGTTTCTCTGAAGGCTCGTGGGCGTTGTCTGGAGGTGTGGTGTGGATGGTGTGGTTGATTCTATGCAGTCGTCTTGATGCGGCGGTGAGATGGTGGTTGGTGTCGCGCTGCTTAGCCTCGTTGGCAGCGAGACGTTTGGAGGCCGAGAGCTTAAGCTACTCTAGGCGTCGGCTGAGGTTAACTACTTCTTCTCGAACTAAGGTGGATGCCTCGTTGAGGGTGTTGAGTTGTGCCTCGATAGCCTTGAGTGCGGCGATAGCGGAGTTGTTGCCATGCTGTCGCTCAGTATCCGGCATCGGCTGGGGTCGAGTGGGCTGAGAAGGCTGGCATTTAGGCGGCGGCGAAGGGCGTTCAGGTTGCTGAAGGCCGAGGGAAAAGCGGGCAGACGGTCTGCCCGGTGTAGTGGTTCGTCCTGCCACAGGTGGCGCAGAACCTTCGGTGATGCGTGAGGTCGTGCTGCTGGCAGGCGGACTTAAGCGAAGTGACGCCACAGTAATGGCACCGCGGAGATGCGTTGCATTCGACCACCGAATGGCCAAATTGGCAACATCGGCGGCACGGTGTTGTCCAGGAAGTCCTGCTGGCTTCAACGCGGATGGTGCGGCCGAGTAAGTGCATCCCTGTGGCGATGGCGGCGCTGTAGTGCGCCCTGTCTCTGAAGAAAAGACACACCAGAGGAGTTGGACCAAGTCTGTTGTATATTTTGGTCGCTGCGACCAGGCAGCTCCAGAGGCGCTCTGCCGCCTCTAGGAGGATCTGTAGTGGTGGAGCCTGCGTCCGGTGACAGCGAGCGTTGAGTATCCCTCTCGGCGGCTGCGTGGGGAGCTGCGGCGGCTTCTTCATTAACAGGTTCGGTGACGTGGCGGCGTTTCTTCTTTCCCATGTTGAGTGAGCTGGGTCCCGCAAACAAGTTTCTTTCAAGGAAATATTCAAACAAAAGGTGCTGAAAAACTTCAAACCGTGCCAACTTATGGGGTGAGGAGGCTGGTAGAATGGAAGCGACAAACAATGCTGTTATTTACACAATAGGAGTATTTGGTTCTCGAAATATAAACTGTAAGATGCTTGTTTCTTTTTTATTGAAAACTATATAATGCATACTATACACACGGGACTTGTTTCGCATTGACTGGAAAGGAATGTGATAATTTTATTCGAAGTTTTTTCTGAACTTGTTTCATTTTTACTGAAAAGCCTTATTTTAAGCAGGGCTTTTTCTGTAGGGCTTGTTCCAATTTCATTGAAAATCATTGCAAATACCAGTGACATTCAGTAAAATTGTACCGAAAACATCATAAACTCATTTTTTTTCAATGCTGGACTTGTCTTGTTTTGAATGCAAGCTCCACTTACAACCTATCAAAGAATGACATTACCCCACCGTATTGCTAACATGTGCACAGCAGTAATACTTTCCGAAAATATTGATGCCTTGCCCAACATACCTATTTTATGCTGGGGCCGCAAGAATATGGTATACAAAAACCTGCATAATACGTAGATATATCTTAGCATATTCATAAGGTAGATGTAAATGCGTGAATTAATATATTGCGTACATGGGGATCAGAAAAATGTGACGTATTAATGAGAAAACGTATAGTTGAACTAAATACTAATAGAATTAATTGTTCTTTCACACAAGCCGTGTGTGTTGGACAGGGTTGGAAAGGTAGAATCAGATGACTGAAAAATTCAATGCCATAGCCGGGATTTGAACCACGGATCTCCCGGTCTCCGTCCGGTTGCTCTAACCACTGAGCTACCATGGCCATGGAGATCCGTGGTTCAAATCCCGGCTATGGCATTGAATTTTTCAGTCATCTGATTCTACCTTTCCAACCCTGTCCAACACACGGCTTGTGTGAAAGAACAATTAATTCCATTAATTGACCTAATAGTGGTTGTAACTATAAAGCCCGGGACTTAAAGTACTTACAAACAATGTAAGTTGCCATTGGGGAATGATATCTCAATACAATTTGAGATCTCCTTGTGGTTTACCGGGAAAAATGCGAATCAGCTGGAGAATTAAAAGGGCGTGCCGGCATGTTGCCATGGTAGCTCAGTGGTTAGAGCAACCGGACGGAGACCGGGAGATCCGTGGTTCAAATCCCGGCTATGGCATTGAATTTTTCAGTCTTCTGATTCTACCTTTCCTAAATACTAATAGCCTAATAGGTAAAGTTCGGTACCTAAAAGTTTAACGCATATCTGCGAAAAACGTAGAAGTGAATAACGTAAAAGGCAAGTTCAACTGTAATTTAAAATTTTTGGAAAGTAAAAATAACGAAGTGCATAACCTTAGAAATCATTTTTATTGAGTCAAAAGCATTCGGCCGCCGAATGGCCAAATTGGCAACATCGGCGGCACGGTGTTGTCCAGGAACTAATGTTTTTAATGTTTTCCCAATAATTAATGTTTTATTTACAAATCATGTGATAATTTTCTAGGACATACGCTTGGAAAAGTTTCTAAGAAATACGTTTGGAACCGAAAATTGAAATTGTTTCCAAAATTTATTGAATCGCAAGAACTTCCTTTCAGGTATTTTAAAAAGCAGAAAATATGTTATTTTGTTAGGAATAACTCAAGGAGTTGAACTGAGAATGTGGAAGTTTGTTATAGAGTACAATCACAAACATCTGACAAAATAAACCACTTGTATAAGAAATACAGAAAATCCAGTTTTCACAAGTTGGTCCCCTCAACAGAAATGGTAGAAGTTACTATGGCAGAAGAATAGGCTAGCTGAAGACTAATGCTGTCATATGACTCTAATGAGGATTTAGGAACTAAAAGAACGATGGAGAATCCCATGACGAACTTTTTTTATTTAAAGCTACCCCATCTAACCTCTTTTCTGAATAAGCCCTCATTGATTGAATATTCTTGAAAACAAACGATCAGCTTTTGTGTCCATCTTATGCTTTTAGGTCCACCGTATTGGACTAGCATACTAACAACTGTTAATTCTATGTTAACATAACATGTTCTTTTGTACAGAACATGTGACGAAGTTTTTGATACAATTATGGAGTTACGGGACTAAAGTTCATTTGATATAGATGGTTTTCTGCTAAGGTTATGAAATATATGTCCGTATATTATGCAACCTCTCACATACAGCTTTAATCTTTGTATTACAAATAGTGTGTATTCAGATTAACTTGAGCTCTCTATTGCGTGTCCAATTAATAAGAAAGGTGATCTTTGTATTAGTTCTAATTATAGGCCCATTTTTCTTTTCTCTAAAATAATCCAACGTGTTTGAAAAACTCTTATGTACCAGAATTAAGAAAGTTTTAAATGTAATAACCAAGCATAGGAATTTCAAAGCATTAAAGCCTGGACGAAAGGAAAAATTAAGGTTGAACTGTTACTGGACTTTACGCAGTGACGTCTTGGATAACAAATCACTCCATCCCTCGTACAGTCCGTATGCCTTTGAAGACACCACTTACCAGACCTTGTTTTACCTGCTGTCAGTGACAATTGGCCTCCGTTGTTTACGCTCGTAATATTGATAATGGTTTGAATGTAGCTAACTTGAAGCCAACTGCTTAAGAATTTCAACGCCTATTAATAACTCATCTCGTCATCAGTATGGTTTTTCTGAAGGAAAGTCAACTGAAACTGCTTCTATTGATTTTGTAGAAACAATATAACGTAGCACTGATAGCTTTTATATCTTGCAGGTATTCTTTTTTATCTATCTTGTGCCTTTGACTCAACTGAACATAAATTTTTGAAATGTAAATTATTACATCTGGGTTATAGAGGTGTTGTTAATAACCTACTTTGTTTCCTTTATAAAATCCAGGAGATCTGTTATTAAAATTCATAACACTATGCCTAGCAAATGTAACCCAATCTAAGATGTTCAAGGTCCTGTCTTAGGGTATCTTTTATTTAATCTTTATGTAAACGATCTTGAATATAATGTAAACGTTGAAGGTCTGATAATGCATGCTGATGACACCTTCTTTCCTACCACTGCTAAGATTGTTGAGGAATTATATAAGAAAGTGTGTATTACGGTGACTACCGCACTCTTACTACGTCATACTACTTTTGACCAATAAGACGCTACGAAACGACGTGTTTCAACCAATCGTGGCTGCTTATCCTACTGTTTATCATCTCCCTAGCACTTATTAATTTTTTGCGATCGTAATTTGTTTTCCGCATAGATATTCAAAGTTAGCTTCACCAAAAACAGCACGACAACAAACAACACCAACAGAAACAGAAATTGTATATATATATATATATATATATATATATATATATATATATATGGAAGCAGTTTTCGATCAATTAATTTAATAAGTTAGTATTTTATTGTATTTATTTCTTGTGATATTTATATACTTTCTTTTAATCGTGAGATAGTCAATTAAATCCCATTCTTGTTTTGATTTTCTCTAGAAAATCAAAACCTCTAGTGAGATTACTGTTGATAAATTTAAGAGATAGTATACTCATAATAGTTTGTTAGTTAACATGAATGAAACTGCTTTTATTTTTTTAATAGACGTCAAGACCTGCATATGTCATATGTTAAAAGCGCAGATTTTAATGTTACCAAAATCAAATTCTTAGATGCTTATGTGGATTCTGAGTTGACTTGGGAATCTCAGATTATATTTGTGAACGACTCAGCAAGCTTTGGTTTGCTTTTAGGGCTTTAAAACGTTATTTGGACAGAAAAAGCCTCCTTAATGTGTACTTTTCTCTCAGACATTGTATTATTTCTTATAATATTTTAATGTAGGGTGGAGCAATTAATATGCATAGGGTATTCATTGCTCAAAAGAAAAATTTAAGGCTTATTTTTAACTAGGAACAAGAGAGTCCTTAAGAATTTAAAAATAATACGATGTTAACTGTAACAGGAGTTGTAACATAAAAGGCTGCAGTATTTTATTTTAATAACAAAGAGATGTTCATTTGTAACTCAGAATTACATGATCAGAACACAACAAGCAAGGGTGATATATACATTTTTAAATATCTAAATTTTATATATATATTACGTACGAAACATGTTTTTAAAGCAAATACCGATAATTTTTTAAAAAATAATAGAACATTATTTTCCAAATGCTTTATTATCATGCATTACCTTACACTTTACATTACTTCTCCGCTTCCACTACTTCTAGTCACTATTCGGGTTCTTGTCGTAAACCAGTTGTTGTATGTCTTCGTCAAAGAATGATGCCACCTGTGATGAAAGCCAAATCCGCATTTCTTGTTTCACGTCATCGTCGTTGAAATGTTTTCCACCAATGAATTTCTTTAGATGAAGAAACAGATGAAAATCGCTTGGTGCCAAATCCGGACTGTAGGGAGGGTGGTCGAATTGTTCCCAACCAAATGATACGATGAGATCTTGAGTTTGTTTGGCTTTATGTGGCCTGGCATAACATTTCTCGCATTCAAAAAACGAATCACTGATCTGACTTCACAGTCGACGGATCGTTCGATTGTTTTGAACATTTCTAAATGCTCTAACAAAAGCAAAACACAAAATGCCGATCACTCACAACTGTGCCTGGCTTCTTAATGAATATAAGAAATAATCGCGCATGCTCAAAATCGCGACTGCAGCGGCAAAATAGTAAAACGGTACTTTCTTTAAAAACACCCCTTGTTAATCACAAGTTTATACTGTCAGCCGAAATATTAATAATTCACAGGTAGTATATTCAATGTAGGTAATCTTTGGTGTTTTAAATATAAACCTAAATATTACTTGTCCGAGAAAACCTTTTATACACTTAAGAATTTTTTTTTTTTTTTTTTGCATATTGATTAAACTGCAATATCTGTTTATGTCATATATAGCTAATGATGCAATAAATGATAGGATATGATATAGTAAAACCGACCATAATAATTGGAGTAGGATTTGCCTATTTTGTTCCTTTGTTTAGAATCGTAGGCTTTGTATACAATATAAATATCTGTTCATGCTTCCTGGAATAAAGTGTACTAATTTTATAGTGCCTATAATTGCCCATTTTCATAGTGTGTGCCTTTTGGTAGCTTAAGAACGTGTTATGGCTTTTGTTGTGATAACTGTTATAAAGGTGTTCGCCTATTGTGTTTCATTATTTTTGTTATTGTCGGTTATTTGTTGATATTATTTGTTAATGTGATGTTTACCTCAGTATTGCAATTAATATTTCGCTCTCTGGGCCAATGAGCCATTGTTGATTATATGTCTGAGGAAGTTTGTATTAACGGCATTCATTTCTTAACATCAGCAGTTGCATTGCTTCGTGTAATAATGAAATAGTTACTATTTAATAAGGATGGAACCTCAATACCGTCGATACCTCGATAATCTGGATACTTGGTAGTATCGAAGTATGTCTAATACTTCGAGATAAACCTTCGAAATTTTTTCGATACTTTTAAATGCTTAAATTTTGATTATTGAAAGTTGTTGCGTTTAACGTTATGCTAGATAAGGAATGAAAGGAGTTGAGACTTCAGGTTATTGCCTCGCACGTGTCCCCAAAGAGTTGCTGGACTATAGTTCTTGGTAAACCTTGACTGCGTTTCGTGTGGGTGAATGAATGCAACATTCCGTAGACTCTTGTATCTAAATGAAAGCATACAAAACAGCGGGAGAAGGAGCAGAGGTGCTCGTGTAACATGTGGCGTTAACTGAGTTGTGAATGAAGCTGATTTAGGTGACGCACTAAATCATGTTTCTGCATAAGCCTGGCTTGGTGACGCACTCTCAGCCATTACATTTACCTAATTCGGTGACCAAAATCTGTGAATTCTGCAGAAACAAATGAAAATTTAAGACGTGAGATAATACAGCGCATATTTGTTATTTTTAGTTGTTTGAAATTCATGTAAAATATATATTTGTTTATATTTTCAAGATTGCACAATAAAGAAAAATTTCTAGTATTTATTTTTCTATGGATATAAAATCTTTAAAAAGAAATGTTCAGTACAAAATATAGTTAGGGAAGCAAGGACATTTATTATTATTATTATTATTATTATTATTATTATTATTATTATTATTATTATTATTATTATTATTATTATTATTATTATCCTTTAATAACATAAGGGGATATATAACCTGTGCCATTAGCAAGATAAAAAACTTGTTGCCAATTGGAGAATATCAAACAGGAACAATTTCGAAATTAGCATGGAATGCAGAATTGGTTACATACGTTTATACACAGAAAACTATTAAGAACATAATTCAGTGAACAAGCTATCACCTTTACAGTTTTTTTATAAAATGAGTATGGATTATCGAGAAATAGTGGTATCCTCCCAACACTATTACTTAACATAATAAAACGTACGGTAAATGGTTGTCAACAACAATCAAAAGAAACGTTTTTCGAATGGGAAATTGATAATTTTAGTATTAATTCATCGCTTAGTTCATTAATATATTGGTTTTATTGTTTTCTACTTTCCATGTGGGCGAAAACACAATACTGGCCTAAAATACTGGGCTTATTTCAATGTAAACGCAACAACAGCCTGTTTAACAATAATATATAACAGACTAAATAATAATTACAAATGAGCGTGGGAGTGTAAAACGTATTCAAGAGAGAAATTACTTAAATACTCGTAATAGGGTTTGTCATAAAAAAGTGCGTAATCTGAAAAGTGCAAATTTAAACAAATGTTTGCAATTTTCTCTTCATTAAGAGAATATTGGAATTTAGGAAATTTAATATATGGTATGCAGGATATGCCTATTTGATATTTCTACACTGTTTTGTCGTGTCAAAATGTGTTTTTACGTGGTAAATGAATATGTACCATTTGAATGCTTATCATTACTGATAGTGCCTAAATTAGTAGGTACCTATTTTGCACTTGTAGTGCATATTGTACCTGGCTATTTTAAGTTTTTAGCGCTTATTGCGCCAAGCTCTAATCATAAACGTTAGATTTCTGTTCACACAATCCTTGCATTTCACCTTCCACAAAGCTGCATGGGACCTGTTAGTCTCAATAAATTCAGTCAAGAATGCTCTCACCGTTATATTCACAACACATGTTAACATATCAACATATTGTGGTCGCGCAGGGAGGAAATTTATTGGAATTTCCTGGCCAACATTATTTTTCGCCTCTGACGCATAAGATTGGGGCTTAAATAACTACTCAAATACTTCACACTGGAAAACGATAACTACTGGAACGGAAGCATGTATTTTATGTTAGGTTTATATAACAGAGCAATAGAATTATTTGTTATTGTGAAGCTTTCTCTCTTTTCATTTCGACTTCATTTTAATTGCCTTCCATGTTAACATCCTAGACTTCTGTGCCTCGTCATCTCCATCACTGCCGACACGGGTAGCCGAGATCGTTAAGGCACGGAGTCATGAACGAGAGGTTTGGGATTCAAATGCTGCTGGGACCGTCCCCTCCGTCCGAGTTGTTTTTACTTACTCTACCACGTACATAGTGGGTAGAGTAGGTAATGCATTTCACCCAAAAATTCGTTATCAAGATTTCACCGAAAATGCGTGTTTTCAAGCTCCTTGAATATTTTTTTTTTAAACAGGTGCGTGTGAGTGTCTGTGAACAGTATAACTCAAAAACGAAATGTCGCGTAAATACCAAAATTGGTATTTAAGTTCAGTACCTTCTAAAGATGCGACACGAAGATTTTCAAGGAAATCACCCACCCCAAACTGCCTTTTACACGGAACAGTTTTGGAACTTTTTATTTTCTGAAAAATGGCTAGGAATTTTGATTAAAATACCGTATATTAAAAATATTTACACGACAAATAAAATGTATATCTTGAATTTTCTGGGAATGGCTTATGAAGTCTTCATTCGGAAGGAAATTTATATATCTAACCTTCCATACCTAACTGGTAAACATTAAGCGATAGACGAAAACGTACTGCACGAAAAATGTAGATCTCTTTAATACACATAATTTATTTCCAATAACTTTTTTGTGACATCAGCCATTTCCGAGACATCTGTTATTAATGGTTTGAAATGTTCAATACTTAGTCATTCTATTAAAATCCTGTCGATGTTCAGTTATTTCTCGCGATGTCATGGAAAGAGTACCTATACAATTTTAAGGCCAGCATATAGCCTCCAGTTCTTAAACATTCGGCTATCGCTATTCCTTTGGTATCTATAACGAAATGTGCAATGCAGCCGTTTCCGGAAAGGTTTCTCGTGATTAAAATGAGGCAGATAGGAAAATAAGATTTGTAAGAATAAAATGTACCTATACACATTAATAAACGATAGAGGTTAGAGAGAGGTCGTGTAATGTAACACATGAAAAAAATTTTATCCAGGCTTTCCTTGGTCCTCATAACTGGAAAATGTCGGGGAAGTACCCTAAATTTAGGCCTGGAAGGTTTCCTTCCCAAATTTCCTTTCCCAATAAATTGTCGTTTCATTTCACGTATGAGTGTCCACCGTCTTTGGTGCCGTATGCGGTAAGAATGGCCATTAAATACTACTAAAAAGGTCATCGATATCGACTTCGTCCTTCGTCATCACCTTCTCTGAATTCGTCCTAGTCATCCCTTCCTCCAGGTCTTATACTTGAGTTTTTTCTGTCTGCAATAATAAATCAAGCCGTAAATATATTGCTTCTTTGAAGAAATGTTTAAGTGTTTTCCTTGGCAGCTGTCGGAAACTTAAAATGCAGGCTTGGGAGAAGACAAATAAGTATATTATGCAACAAGATTATAATGGTAGTAATTAAGACGCGAGTATGTTTATGAGAGGCCGGCACTCAGGTTGGCAGCCCAAGGCCCTGCATGAGCCTTAGCGCCATAGGGGGTATGTTTATGAAACGGACGGTAGCGAGTTTCATAATTTTCATACGAGCGTCTTAATTACCTTTATAGTCAAATTGCATACGACTGTTTTTGGTCGACCACACTATAATTTCAAAATTTTGAGTGTTTACAAAAAGAGCTGCTTGTTAATTGTGTGTAATTAAATACTCCGGATGGCAGCATGAAGGCAAGACCTTGAGCGTGTTTACGAGTACTGCAACAGATGACAGTACTCTTGTGTCCAGGCCGTATTTATTGATTTTTTGCAGGTAACGCATATTGCACAATATTGAAACAAAGAAATGAACTCAATTTATTAGAATATTAAAATTCTTGAGCGTCTTTACGAGTACTGCAACAGATGACAGTACTCTTGTGTCCAGGCCGTATTTATTGATTTTTTGCAGGTAACGCATATTGCACAATATTGAAACAAAGAAATGAACTCAATTTATTAGAATATTAAAATTACAATAAACAGAATTTATTTGATTCTAAATATTCATATTTTAATGTTTATCTGGGCAGTGGATCCCAGTGAACTGCTGCTTTGAAGGTGATAAAAGGTATGGGTGAGCTGCGCGCGCCAACCAGCAAGATCATAATGAGTCGCTGAAGTATAATGGATGCCATTATAGTTCAGTTACGTCACATGTAATCAGCGTATTTATAGTGTGGTTGACCAAAAAGCCGCCTAAATGACCAGTTCTGGAAATCTTCCAAGCAAATCCTTTCCTATATTTCTTCACGTCCTATTTATGCCTTCAGATCCCTCTTTTGATAACTGCCCTGGAGAAATTATCTATTTTTTTATAATTTCCGCTCCGTGCATTATATTTTTGTGAACTGTATTAAGTACATAATACCATTAATACAAGGTCACAACAATATTGAATGTTTCAATGGCATACCTTCTTGAGCAGTTGAGCAATAGTTGAAAAATGACATGAAAATGTCCAATGCTATTTATGTCAATTGGTATGTTTTCTGAGGACACTTCCACTTTTCCAGTTATACTACTGAGCATACCACTGTCTATATCCGATGGGATTATAGTTCGTGGTAACCAACGAAGTTGGCAGTACCATGCGAAGTACCGCCATTTTCAATAGTGAGACAGTAACTATGGTTATATATATGCCATATATACAATAATGTGAATTGTAATGTGAAATGGTATTAATAAGAAAAATACTTGTATAAATAGAAGTTAAGGCATAAGTTTTATGTATGTGCAAGTGTAGCTGGAGCTGTGGAATTCTTGTTAAAAGCCGACAAACATATCTTTGTGTTAGAATTAGGGTCCGGCAAACAGGACTTTACGGGAGTCATAAAAGCCAGACCTTGAGTCTTTGTGAAATAGAAATTGCGACAGGCGAACACAACATATGTTTGTAGAGAGGCCACATGCTTGCAAACGTAGAACAATAGCCGGGTAAGTCTTCTGGAAGGTTCCAAGCTGAACGAAGACAGACAATGAAATTTTAAGAAGGAATATGTTTAAAATCTTTAAGGGAAGAAATGTTAGTTCTAGCGTCTCCATCAGCCAGGGCGGTTGAGTATAAAGTGCTGCGATGTGAATAAGATACATGTAAGCTCTCAGAAGCAGGCGATATTATTTACTTCTTATAATGTAGTAGGAACGGTGAAATGTTATCGATTTAAAGGTCTATAGGAACGTGTGATAAATATTACAATTATTTCTAGAGCACGTATAAAATACTTGATTGCTCAGCGACCGCAAGTTTGGCTTACGAACAGGGTAGGGCTCGACCGTTCTATAGCTCCAACTAACTTAAGAACTGTGTAGATTATTACTAAGACATTCAATGCGTGTGCCATTAAAGCATAGTGTTCTTCAATAACTTAATCTATTGTTAGAGTTGTTACTTTTTACCTTCCTTCCCGTATCACACCCTGCTAAGTTATACAAGCTTTACCAGAAACCCAAATAACAGCAGCCGTGGCAAGAAATAAAGATAAACTTTAAGAGTAACAACTAAAACACAAGATAATTATCAGTATCACCAGAGTTCATATATTAAATCATATGTTAATATATCGGACATACTGCGAGTTATGCTCGCCCTCCACGAGTATACCCCAATAGTCTTGTTGCACAGTGGAGTATACTGTAGCAGATAAAGAATTGTCATGCTTTAAACCAGAGAGCAGTTGAAAACCCTATCTTTCATAGGTTTTAAATAAACTCTTTGAATTCAGGGAACGTTAGGCAAACATGTGATTTCCCTGCAGGTGGATGAGACAGTTCGGCTTTGTGGGCTAAGGTGACGGTTGCCCCACAGAGGAATATGCGGCGAGTTTGGAAAAGCGGCCCAGTTTCGTCACTGCGTCATGGGAGTGGTAGCACTTAAACTTTGCCAATTTTGTTTAATTTCCAAGACAGTTCTTTTATCACTTGTATCGGAGATTTTAATGCTTATTCAAAACAAACTAAATCCGAAACGCCTTAACTCGAAATGAAAGAGCGAACGATTTTTAAAGTTAAAAACTGACAAGCAAACATTCAGGAGGGGCAGATACAAAACTCACATATTTGTTACGAAATAGGTTTAGAAAGCAAAAAGAAATATTTACATTCCTTGCTTTCCATTCGAGGGCCTCCACTTGGTGTGATGTTTACCGATAACTTGGATACGGTCATGAGGATATACCTACAGGAAAAATGAAAAGCATCGCGTTTACTTTGGATGAAGAATGCTATTGCGATCACGTCTATACAGTAAATTTACATTGAGATATATGATTAAACGTTGCTTTATGATGTTTAAGAGCACTAGGAAGTAACCAATACATAACCACTTTGACCTTCTCTGCAAACAGAATTACTCTTGGTTTCTTTCCCGGAATGGCTCACATATAGATCCCAATTGCGGTCCCAGATTTACAATCAGTTCTGTAGACATCATCTTCGGGTTCATTAGTGCGAATATTGAGTTGTAAACGTAACATGCCAACATTCTCCGTTGCATACTTTTTATTATTTTACACACTTGTTCTGTTAGTTCTATTTCTTTATTCGTAAAGGAAGCATATAAATATCCTTCCAATTCAAATATCGTAACAGGTATTTCTGCCACATGGAGCAAATTGATTTTTACTCCCAGCCATTCCCTTCTCTCTCTCTCTCCCTCTCCCTCTCTCTCTTTCTTCTCTTATCTTTAACTGATTACCCTTCTCTTAGTAGGGCTTACACCCCCAAGGACTTACAAGCTAATGCCTTGGACCAGTAGCCTGTCGCGGAGCAAGCAAACTCTAGATCATAGCATATCCAGAATGGGTGATCAGCCCAATGCCTAAAATGGCAGTGAAGAAGGAAGAAATGAAGTGTAGTGAAGAAAGGGATGATGGAAAAATTCGCGGATCAAATTATCCAACCCTGCATTCGCCTAGCGAAAGAAAATCGAAAGAAAAAATTCGATCAGATTGGTCGGCCCCAAGAATTTGAATCCGGGACCTCCCGAATGCCAGTCGCTCAAGTTACCGCGATGTTATACTCATAATAGGTAAAACACGCACGTGGACAATAACAGACTGGATAGTCCGTTAGCCGCTGGCCTGCCATTAGTCATGGCGTAATGGACGGCCACGTTAAATGCATGGCAATTTATGATGCTCCAGGATAACGATTTGTAAATGGTCGTGACGCGTACTGTAATTCTCCGTGAGTTCTACAGTTCTGCATAAAATTAAATTGAGTTTTATTTATGGACGCTCTTTAACTGCTGTGGCCCTTAGGGTCCCATTCTATATTGGGCGTGAAAGACCGGTAATTTTGCTTAGAGGCCTTTTTATCAGGTTTGAGGTTCTTTTACGTGCCGTAAAGCTGCGACACGGGACCACCGGCTTTACTTCCCTTTCGAAGGAAGCCATGCTAAGGATTTTTACGCCCGAAAAAATCCATCGCCCTCCGCCGGGCTTGAAGCCGCGACCTCGGGAACTAGAGGCTAGCATGGTAACCACTACACCACGGAGGAAGACACAGTTCTGCATAATTATACATTTAGCAATGCTGCATCCAACAGTACCAGAAAATACAATAGTTTTATCTGCCCTTCCTGAATGTTTGCTTATAAGTAGGGACAATAATTTTAAATGTCACAAACAATAAATACAAATTTTAAGTGTTTACCTAGGCATTCAATGTAAGCAAATAAATAGGGTGACCTATCTTCCCGAGGTTTTTGTTGAAGTCCCACATTATGACATGAGATGTTTTACATTGTATTGCGCGAGAGAGTATTTGCCCACAAGACATGTTTTTTAATGAGGGCAACTGAATGAGATGGCTCCGCGGTAACGTGTGAGGTTCGCATTTGGGAGGTCCAAGGTTCGATTCCCGTAGGGCCGACCACTCTGACCATGGATTTGTTTGTGCTTTACACGGATTGCTAGGCGAGTGTTGTGGTGGTTGCCCTTTCCTGTCCCCACCATTACCTTTCATCTGTTTCGGCTTTTGATGTGACTAAAGACACATTTAATTTAATAAATGACTTATTTTGAAACGAATCATGTAACTGTTTCTATTAAATAAAGAAAGGGGTGATTTTATTTAAAAAGTAAAGCAATACACGAAACAAACTATTTTAGAGACAGCATTGCAAGTAAGACCAACAATAGCTTTAATACGAAATTTGGTATAATATTTGGTATAGATTTCTTTATTTTTATTACATGTGGTAAAGCGGAAAGTCTATATGTGTGTAAGTTGCGATTTTCGAAATGCAAAGATGATATCAGAAATGCTAGAAACTTCAAGTATAGATGTTTCTAGTACTCTCAGCGTAGGCGCCATATGTCTGTAAATCGTATAATACATATTTCATTTACAGGGGGCAGTATTAGGGAGCTTAACTGGAAGCTACCACCACAACTTTAAATAGGTTCCGGTGAAGGAATGAAACCAAAGGAGGGGGATAAGGTTTGTTTTTAAATGGATAGTGGCTCCAGAAACACTTATCTTAGTTGTATTAGAATATTTACGATGTTTTTGGTCCTGGAATCCCCCCTCAGAAGTAAAAGATGAGTTTTCTTGTAACTCATCTCTGCACACGAGATATGAAGGAAGATGATAATAAAAATATCTGACATGACCGTAAACAGACAAATTCCAGTCAGAGATTACAGTTACGTTATTTATATCGAAGGATCAACGTGAACAGAATTAGTGCCCATTTATAAGAAATGCAGGCGCTAACGTAACGCAGCATAAGCGCAGGCGTGAGGGAAGACCATTCACAATGCAGCCGTTGGCATAACTCAGTAAGTTGGCACGGGCTTCTAGATCCTTAAACTAATTGCGGAAATCTTCCGAGCTCACCGTAAGTTTCAAATTGAATAATATAACCAGTAATACCAATTAATAATACCAGTCATACACACATACACACACACGCACACACACACACACACACACACACACACACACACACACACACTGCCGCCCGTAGCGTTAGTGACATCGCGAATATTTGACCAAACTATTGAACATAGTTGTGCAAGTATGAAATCTGCATAAAGTTATATATGTGATGATACAACTGCACATGTTATATTAATGCAATGTGCATTATCTCTTTGCGCCTTACGATTTGTGAGCCAAGAAATCTAGGCAGCTGCTGGGTTCACCTTTAAATCAGGGTTGCTTAATCCTGCTTCTCGTACACATGTTATTTCCCCCCAACTGTAACCAAGGCAACGAGAGACAGACCTAGTAGTCAGAGGCGGATGGCACGGAAAAAAAATTGAGTTTTAGTTATGGACGCTGTTTAACTGTGTAGTCCTTAGCGTCCCATTCTATATAGGGCGTGAAAGACTGGGAATTTTTCTCAGAGGCGTCTTTATCAGGCCTGAGGTTCTTTTACGTGCTGTAAATCTACGACACGGGACCACCGGCTTTACTTCCCTTCCGATGGAAGGCATGCTAAGGATTTTTACGCCCGAAAAAATCCATCGCCCTCCGCCGGGTTTGAACTGCGACCTTGGGAACTAGAGGCTGGCATGGTAATCAGTACACCACGGAGGACGACTGATGGCACGGAGTAGTATTATGTCAACAGGTAGTTCCACATTGAATCGGAGGACGAATATTTTTGTATTCGAGATGAAGACGATAAAGTTAAGTGCCTGATTTGTGAGAAGTCTTTATCGTACGTCTCTGTTCAAAATATTAAGCATATTTTCGTAGATACCAACAAAATGAATATGGAAAGCATATTCTTTCAGGTATGTAATAATCAGCATAGTTTGTAAAATTTGCATTTCAATTAATTAATTCAGTCGCCTGTAGATGGGCGCTACTAATATTTAGCATATCTTTGTTCCATATGAAGCTAGATCACAAAAACTTAAAGAAAGAAAAGCACCTATTCATTATGACCCTAATGTTCAACTTGTCGTACAGCTTTCCTATATACTGGCGTAATTTATTGGGGAAAATATGAAGTCATTTAGGGAAGGCGAATTTATCAAACAATGCTTGCTAGTTGCTGCAAAGGAATTATGTCCCTATTTAGTAGATTTATTTGCATCAGTCAGTCTATCTCGTGGTACAGTATCAAGGCGCATATAAGAATTGTATTGTGACTTGGAAAAGCAATTAAAGGACTAAATAAGATCACTAATATTTTCTTCTCTAGCCCTGAACAAATCGGCGGACAGATCTAGCGAGGCGCAATTGATTGTATTTCTGAGGGGGTTGATAATGAAATAAATGTTATGGAAGAAATGTTAGAAAAATGCTTTAAAAGCACAACTTGTGGAAAAGACATTTTCAACGCTGTCCATGATGTTGCAAACAAATTTGAGCTTCCATGGAAGAAAAAAAACTCGTGAGTGTTGCGACCGACGGAGCGCCTTTGTGAATGCACGAGAAAATAGTTGCATTGGTAGGCTAAGTAAGTTTTTACAGCATAGCAATATTGAATCTGACTTTTTACCCATACACTGCATAATCCATAGTGAGGCTTTATGTGCCAAGTCCGTTACGTTAAATAACGGTCATGTCAGTGATCAGTTGTAAAATACGCCAATTTCATTAGATCAAGTAGCCTTCGACATAGACAATTTCAAAATCTCATGCAAGAGGTGGGAATGGAATTTTTAAAATTAACGTACTATTGTCATGTCAGGTGGCTCAGTTGGGGACCCATATTAAGATGCTTCTTTCAACAAGTGACATGATTGCTGAGTTTATGAAAAACAATGTAGGCATCCCAATTTAAATGCTAAAAATTGTAATGTCCATACACTTTTGTAGTTTCTTTCAACAGTCTTAAATAATAGCTATGTTTTATATTATTGTTTCAGGGAAAAGAAATTCTTGAATTTACACTAGACGAATGTGTGATCTGTTGTTTTCAACAGATCTATTTGATTATTTGGATAAATTCAATACACGCTTGCAGGGTACAAATCGAAACATAATGTGTTTAATTGTCGCCGTAAACACGTTTATGGCACAATTGCGATTGTGGGAATGACAACTGATTGTTGCAGACTTATACCATTTCTCTTGCTTGCGTTCCGTGTTCACGATAAACTTATTCTCCTGGAAAAATGCATCGAACTTTTCAATCAATCTAAAGACCTAAAAACATTTGAGACCAAAATCCAATTATTTTGCACACCTTTGAAGTTTCCACGTAGCGAGGCTCCACACGAGCTACAAATGGAACTACTTGCATTGCAGAATTCAACCACCGTAAAATGTTCTGAGAAAGAAGGGTAGGAATTACTTAAATCTTTGCCCTGCGGTGCATTAAAAGGGAGTATCGCAGCAAGATAAATGACAATCACCTTGCTTATCTTTAGAGACAATGCATTTCATCTTTTGCACCAAATATTGAAGACCTTGTAAAGCGTATATCGTGCCAAAAAGTCATCCTCAGAAATATCATGCGGATTAGTCAGGAGTAAAATATGAATGTGTACTCTTTTAACTACCTGTACGTAAGAATGACACCGCAGTGCCGCCACTGGAAATCATTAACCACGAATAAATGCGTCATTCTGTCGCAGCGGGTGGGAGGAAGTGATTTCACCATCCCCTTTTGTATTTGTATGGACTTGAGCACCGCTGCATTAAATGAAAGGAGGATTCAGTAAAGAGACTACCATAACCCCTTGAGGGAAATGAGAGATGGTGACCTACAACAATTTGTGTTGGAAAGAGCATGCATGTACATTACTAAAAATAGACGGCGTAAAGTGTCGCATCGCGATCGTCTGTTGTTGAATAGCAGGCAATGCAAAGAGAAAGAAATGTAGAATTCTGCTTCTACGCACGCAAAGCCAGTAGGATAAAGTTTGGAGTTTGCAAACTCTTTCGTTGCATGACTATGTGAATACTACCATTAAATAACATTGATGCAAAGTCGCGCTTATGCTACGCCTGTGTCGTCCTCTGTGGACTAGTGGTACCGTGCTAGCCTCTAGTTCCCAAGGTCGTGGGTTCAAACCCCGCGGAGGGCGATGGATTTTTTTCGGGCGTAAAAAAGGGAAGTAAAGTCGATGGTCCCGTGTCGTAGATTTACGGCACGTAAAGAACCTCAAGCCTGATAAAGAGGCGTCTGAGCAAAATTACCGGTCTTTCACGCCCAATATAAAATGGGACGCTAAGGACCATAGTAGTTAAAGAGCGTCCATAAATAAAAGTCAATTTAATTTAATTTTAAGCTACGTCTGCGCTTACATTTCATTGTGAATGGGCCATTAAGGCCGCTGCACGCACGCGACTACATACATATTTGACAAGCATACGTCACAGATTCTCTCATCACACGGCACAACTATGCTTGAACAGCGCAATTTTGTGCTTGGAACATACGAGCTTAGATGAAAATGTTCAGTGTTAAATATTGTCATTAAGCTATGCAAAACTGCAATAGACAAAATTAGATAAGGTGCATTATAAAGTCACAGTTTTAAATTAAAAAACTTGACCTGCCTTATAGAAAGGATGATCAACTAACCAATGCGCTTGCTTTGGTTGCATTTGCCCTAGTTTTAAAAATAAGAACAAGAAGAAAAAGAAACTATGTGGTGTATTTTTTATAGCATTATACATTATGGTATATGCATTTGGGGCAATGGGTCTAATATTCAGCAAGTGCCTCTTTTTCAAAAGAAAGCTATTCGCATTTTAATAAATTCTAATAACAATGCTCATCGCAGACCTGAAAGTGTTCTCACAGGCATAAATCTTTATATATTCGAAAACTCAGTCAAGCTAAAAGTAAGAATCCTTAGCATGGCTTCTTTCGGAAGAGAAGTAAAGTCGATGGTCCCGTGTCGTAGATTTATGGCACGTAAAAGAACCTCAAGGCGATAAAGAGGCCTCTGAGCAAAATTTCCGGTCTTTCACGCCGAAATAGAGTGGGACGCTAAGGGCCACTGTAGTTAAAGAGCCTCCATAAATAAAACTCAGTTTTTCAGATAAAGATAAATATTCATAATTATTACAGCTGATCGTCATAATTATGCAACTAGATGAGTATACTGTACCACTCAGTTTTTCAGATAAAGATAAATATTCATAATACAGCTGATCGTCATAATTATGCAACTAGATTTGGTTATATCTACTCATCTGTGCCACATACTAGATTAAGTAAATTAAAATATTGCTTTGACTCTTTTTCCTTAGATATGTTTAACAATTTACCTAGAATTGCTCATTCAGTAAATATTATTTTGTTTAAAAGTAAGTTACATGACTGTCTTATAAATAATCCCTTTTACGATATAAAATAATTTTTTGAATCCACAGTTGCTATATTCTAGTTTTCATGGTTTTATAAATTGTTATATACTACATTTTATTTCCATGGTTTTTTTTATGGACGACGTCCATGGCAAAGCAATTTTATCCTATTATCTACTAACTAAGAATTCAATTGAAAGACTGGATGTTGAAAAGAAACACTATTTCTTATGTTAACGTAAAGAGTGAATTGAAAATAATTATCATAAGCTGGGTCCTTCTTTGCGTTATCATGATATTCGTTGGAATTGATACGCCAATAACTTTGGCAACTTTTAAGGTCTAATACGTCTGTGAAATTTGACCAATATTGTGAAACATTAAAAAATTATTTTTTTTCCTTATAAAATGATATGAATTCCAAACTCTAAGAGAACATATGCTTTTTCCACTTGGCGCATTTAAACTATCAATTAACGAAGCTATAAATGGACAGATTCAGAAGGAAACAAAGATGGCGGCAAGTTTTGGGTTGGAAGCCCCTTTGCTCTGTAAAAGTGCAAAGTCAAAGTGATGACTGGTTTAGTTTGTATTGTCTGCAAGACTTCAGTTCATATTAGCTGCGCAAAACACTTCAATAATGTTAAATATTTAAGTGAATCCAGTATTCAGTGCTGTTTTGTCGAAAATAATGACAAGGGCAACGAGGACGACGCTGAAGTTAATAGGATAATATTATACAGGAAACGATGGACAGAATTAATAATTTACTGCAACATATCAAGCTACTGAAGCAAAATAATCTTAACCTAGGTCAATCTCCCCAAGTTGGCTTGACGTCATCATCATGTGCCTTGCTGACAACTACCAGCAAGGAACGGCAAGATCTGGTGCCCAAAACAACTGAGAAGAAAGAAAACGCAAGTTGCAACTCAGTGGATGAAGTAAATAGGTAAAACCCCAAACATCAACTCTTCAACATGAACAGGTTAGTAAATTCAATTCAAATAAGACGCTGAAAGTGGACAACTGTGAAGTAACTGCTGTTTCAGCATCTCATAATGATCCTTGATCATCAAATGCTGTACAAAATATTGATACTCATGGTCAAAAGCAATTGGGAGAAAGCAGAAACGTGTTACAACCGTCGGTAGCAGTAGTAATGAAAGTTAAATTCCAGTGCACTAAAAGGCGTGTATACAGGTTATACCCGAATACCACGGTGGATCAGCTGGTGGCATTTTTAAAAGGTGATTTTCCAGAAATTAAATGTGAAAAGTTTAATTCCCGCCACTCAGAAGTGACTCGCCTTTTAAAATTGAATTAAATGAAGACAATGTTAGTGCCACATTAAACCCAAGTATATGGCACAGAAATGCTCATATCAGGGGGGTTTTATATTCACACCCAGTGATAGTGGAAAGCAATCGGACAGACTCGGAGTAATTAACTTGAATGTGCAATCGATAATAAGTAAAATTAATGAAATCGAACTAATGTGCCATTCCGATATGTTATGCTTTACTGAACACTGGCTACCAGGCGCATGTTTCTGGTTACAGAGCTGTAGCTTGTTTTAGTAGAACCATATATGGACATGGTGGTGTAATTATTTATTATAACGACGGCTTGTCAGTTATGGAAACAACCTGTTTTCGTGCCTTATCGGTGGAATTAATTTGTGAATGTGTTCGTGTAAAACTGAGTTTCTATGGAGTCTCATACTCTCTGTTGTGTTTTTATCGCTCACCTAAGGGCAATATTGAAGTGTTTTTAAGTAAATTAGATTACATTCTGACACTTGCTTCAAATATATCTGATAAGAAATTCTTGCATGTGATTTCAGCGTTGATGCACTTTCAAAATTGTAACCAAAAGAATCGCTTTTTGATAGATTAAACTCATTTCACATGAGATTATTAAACCATTCTCGTACCCATGGAAATAACCCGATTGATTATCTAATGACGAATATCGAAACAAATGAGTGTTTCTTAGATGAATTTGACCCTCTTATCTCTGATTATAGGGGTCAAATTTTAGATATTTTAACCGATAAAAAAGGATCAAATTTAACACAAATGTCTGTGTAAAACTTTATCGGGACTGCAGTGATAGGCATTTATATACATTTAACAAATTTTAAGTAACATAAATTGGTCAAATGTGCTCAGTAACATTGATGTAAGCAATGCGTTCGAAAATTTCACGTCAAATCATACTACTTTATATAACCTGTCCTGTTTCCAAATGAGAAATTAACATTCATTGATAATTGAAGAAAGATAATGTTGAGTCCTGAGCAGCGAGTGGAGCTAGTACTTCTCTGTGGGGACAACCATAGAACAGTAAGAGAAGCTGCAGACGAGTTTCATCGTCGTCATCCAGACATTCCTAAACCTTCTTACCAGAATGTTGCCAAATTATTGCATAAATTCAAGACAACTTTGTGTACTCGACAAGAAATGAAGTGCTGGTCCCAAATCTGCTATCAACGAACAGAACACAATAAACGTGATTGCGAAGATGACAACCGCCCTAAAAGATCAGTGCGCTATGTGGCTCGAGAAAGTGGTATCAGTAGAGAATCTGTACGCAGAATACTAAAATCAGCACGTTTTCACCCCTACAAATTACAGCATGTATACACAATGCACGAAGAGGATCCATTCAATAGGCAAACATTGCGACTGGATCACGCAACGTTTGCGCGATGATCGATTCTTCCTTCAGCATGTCCTGTTCATGACGAATGCCTATTCTTTATGAATGGGTACGCTCGTACACAAAATGCACGATACTGGTCCAGAGAAAACCCAAATTGGATGCGAGAATCAAATGACCCTGGTGCTCCAAAAGTTACACTCTGGTGTGGAATAATTAGTGATATGGTTGTTGGACCACATTTCTTTGATGGAAATGTAAACCAGCACGCATATGGGGAATTGCTGGACACCACTCTACAGTAGTTCCTGGATGGTATGCCACTGAATCAACTGTTAAGCATGTGGTTTCAACAAGATGGGCTCACTGTTCGCCAGAAAGTAAATGAGATGTTCGGTGTGCAATGGATTGGACAAAGGGACTCAGGCGTGGCCTACACGGTCACCAGGCCTCACACCCCTTGATTTTTTTCTATGGGCGTATGTAAAGTAGAAGATTTTTCAGACAAATCACAACTTTAGATGAGTTAAAACAAAGGATCAGCTATACCCTTCAGAATATCCCACCTGCAACACTTTTAAGAGGGACGGAAGAATATCAGGATAGGTTGAGGCACTGTCTTCAAGTATATGGACAGCATTTTGAACATATCCGGCAGTGAACATACATATTGTAACAGAAATTTAATTTACTGTATAACACACAAATTAACATTAAGGTATAATCATTTATTTTACCTGTGTTTGACATAAACCAACTGTATAAAACGGAAATAATGATAAATAAGTAAATAATGCCAAAAGTCCAATAATACATTATACAAAAGTATATTTTAGAAAGGAAGTTTTTTCCCATTTGTCAACTGACTTTTGTGTCACACGGTATAAAGCAGCTATGTTCTATAAAATAATATGCATTTATTTCAATTAAATAGCGTTTCTTAATTATGAAACTAGAAACAGCAAGTCCATTCATATTAGTAAATATAGAACTGCATTTTTAGCAAGCCATCAGTTTGTTCAATAATCTATATTATAAACAATTTACCTTGTAATTTACTTAATATCACCAGTCTTGAGACTTTTAAAACGAAGGTGAAATGTCATCTGATTGAGCAGTGTCATAATTTTAATGAATTCTTTTATAATTTGTAATCAATGACGATTCAATCTGTACTGTAGTATGGCCAATGACAATAAAAGTTATCCATCCATCGTCCGTCCCATCTACTAATAGGTACGTACGCCCAACTTTAAACCGTGTTTTCTTCACAAATTATTCTTCAGCTTTTTTCCATGCTCAAAATGCTCCACACGATGCAAGCTTTTAGCAGTTAGCTTACAAGTTTTTGTACTGCGTCTGAAAAGTACATTAAAGAAAATGACCATATACCTACTGTTTAAAATAATACTCCAATCTTGAGAAATCTTTCGAAAAAATCAAGAATTTTGGAGAGTACAAATAATAATTTTTCTACAATAACTAGGTTTTAATGTAAAAAAATAAGATTTGATAAATCTTTTTGTAAACTCATTTGCTGTAAAACCTGAATTTTTTACGTGCATATTTTTAAGAATGGGTAATGTGAAGCAATTTTGTTAGAACTATAAATTTGCACAATAAAAATTAATATTTAAGCAACCATGTAAGCTGGAATTTTGAAACATGGCATAAACATGACTGTTATTGTGTGTAATAACTGGCATAAATTTCCACAAGATATCCTGTATACTGTGGATTTTCCAAATTTCACATATGCATTGCCTTAATGAACTCATCCGGTAATTCGCCATTCACCTTTCGCAGTTCGGCAGTCATGTTGCTAACTAAACAAGGACATACGTGTTACTCTCTCTACCACATACATAGTAGAAAAAGAAGATATCGCATTCCACCCAAAAATTCGATACCGAGTTTCTACCGGAAATACTTGTTTTGAGGCTCCCTGAATAAAAAAAGTTGTTTAGAATAAGGTCATGTGTGTGTATGTGTGTGTGCCTATGGACTGCATAACTCAAAAACGAAAAGTCGGATAAACACCAAACCTGGTATTTAAGTTCATATCTTCCAAAGATGCGCACGAAGATTTTCAAGAAAATCTTCCACCCCAACCACCCTTTACATGAAACTGGTTCCCGAGGTCACGGGTTCAAACTCAGCGGAGGGCGATGGATTTTTTTTTCGGGCGTAAACATCCTTAGCAAGTCTTCCTTCGGAAGGGAAGTAAAGCCGGGGTTCTGTGTCGTCGATTTACGGTACGCAAAAACATTCTCACGCCACTGAGCGAAATTTCCGGTCTTTGACGCCCAATGTAGAATGGGACACTAAGAACCATAGCAGTTAAAGAGCGTCCATAAATAAAGTTATAAAAGGGACATTTTCGATTTTTTTCTCAAAAATGGCGCTAATGATTTCGATTAAAATACCATATATTAAAGATATTTACATGACAAATAAAATGTATATCTTGAATTTTCTGAGAAAAGGCTGTGGTGACCCCTTCATTCGGAAGGAACTTTGTATAATCTTGTATAACTGGTAAACATTAAGCGATAGACGAAAACATACTACACAAAAAATGTAGATCTGTTTAATACACACTATTTATTTCAAATAACTTTTGTTTTGGCATAAGACATTTGCGAGATATCCGTTATCATTTGTTTGAAATTTTCAATGCTTTCGTCATTCGTTTCAAGTCCTGTCGATTTTTCTGTTGTTTCTCGCGATTACATGGAAACGTATGGAATTTTAAGGCAGCCTACAGCGTCTAGTTCTTAAACAATTGACTATCGCGGTTCCCTTTGTATAAATAACGAAATGTGTAATGTAGCTATTTCTGCAAAGGTTTATTTGGATTAAAATGAAGTAGATAGAAAAATAAGCTTTCGTAAGAATAGTTTGTATAGCCATTAATAAACGATAGAGGGTAGAGAAATTCATGTGAATGTAACACGTCAAATTTTTTTCTTGGGTTTGCTTCTTTGACAGCAGTATCCAAAGCGCAAAGTATGATGTTATGGGAAGGGTATTTGTGAAAGTTCTACAAGAAAGAGTTTGTCTCCTGTTTTTCTACCCTCTTGTAAACAACCGAACAATAAACTGCCACAAGGCAACCGAGTGTTTCTTTCTTTCTTTCTTTCTTTCTTTTCTTTTTTTTTTTTTAACATATGGTTTCAGCTGCCTTCTCACACTTCCCTTTTTCTCTCATGCGTCTGGGGAAAACATGAAGCAGGCCAACAGCCTCTATAGAAAAATACACAGGTGCTCAGACCGTGAAAACAGTTTAGAAGAGAAACCTTAAACCAAAGACAATGCAATACTCTTTAACCGTCCAGTCCCTTCTTATCCCTCCTGTATCTTAACACTCTAAGCAACCAAAACATCTCAATTTTAAAGTTGTTATTTTTACTTTCCCTGCTACATGCTTACAGTAAGTAGGGAAATTATTGTATTTTAGTGATAGGCACTGTCTAATGAAAGCTATCGAATTATTCAGTAGTCGCCTAGGTATCGTTTTATTCGATTGTTGCCAAGCATTCGGTTTAAAAAAAACTCTTTTGGTGCTGCCTAGGTTATGTAATGTTACTGTTTTATTGGTTGGATGCTAGAGATAGTCCCAAAAGTTTTTAAGTCAATTTAATCGATGGACCATTGCAGATATGATGCAAACCGCATTCCAGAGAATATAAAGCAGCTAATCTTCTATTTTCTTGATGCAACATTTTTTGTAACTAGTTATACCAGAGGATGTTCTCAAGCACAAGAAACATAAATATGCAGTTGATTCAGGACATACCGTTTGATGTAACAATGTGCATTCATATTAATTTTCGTAATCATGCATTAAAACCAAAAATTTTACAGTCCAGGGTAAGCACTGCATCACTGTTTGGGTGAGCTGGTGTATATTCGTGTAGTGCTTGTAAATAAAAACAAAAGTTTTTCTAATTAAGTAGTTTGCTGTATATAGTCGGAGAACATTTATTAGTGCAATAGACATAATCAATAGTAATTGCATACATGCTGCTAATTAACTGCACATGCTGTACAACTATTTTAAAAACTTAAAAGTTTAAAATTGTACCACTATTTAATATTTCATTAACATAAAAAAGGATTATTTTTCAAATATCCAGAGATAATCCCATTAAAAGCCTTTTTTTTCTAATTCATAAACATGGGATGGAAGTTTGTTACGCATATTTACTACCAAGATTGGAAAATTATTGCTTTAGACAATCTACATGTGGGTGCATCGAACAACTTACTTCTTCTAGTATTATATGAGTGAATACTAGTCCTTTGAGTTAAACTTCGAAAGTTTTCTTTCACATAGTTTAAAGCTTGAAAAATATACACATTAGTAACCAATTATTTGTTCACTTATAAACTTTGGTCTGGAGTGTGTCTGCATTGGTGAATTGGGTATGGTTCTAATTTTGTTTTGTTTGAAGTTTTATAATTTTATGGTTATGAGTGCTATTGCCGCATAATAACAGTCCTATAATAGTATGCTGTGGAAGTATGAAAAGTATAATATTTTATTGTACTTTTTGGTACATACATTTTCAAATTCCGCAATAAAAATATTACTCATAACTTTTTGCTGATATAATCAATATTTTCTTCCCAGGTAACTGTGCTATCTACTACAATACCAAGAATTTTAAAATATTTACTTGATCCTTAGCTTTGCTAGTAAATAATAGGTGCTGCTTTGTTTTCATTTAGTAAAAGTCTATTAGAACAAAACCATTTTTAGCTACAAAACGCAACCTCCTTTTTGCATAGAAGATGTCAAAGTTGCAGTATTGTTGCTGCTTTATGCTTCCTAGCTAGTTAACAGCCATAAAAACTGTTGTAGTTCCGCACCTGTTTTGTATTAAAATCGAGAAGCACATGATGGCTATGCTTTGTGTTCCTCAATTCTACCCAAAATATCAGTTACCCAAATTTAAAATCGAACCCCGCAATTACAGAATAAGAACTAATTATTAAATTAGGGCCTCCATATATTGTGATGGAAGACACTTTGGCTCATACATTTTAACCTCAAATCAAATAGCTGCAAACTGATAAATGCAATATAACCTGGTATAACCTGAACCACATAACCTTAAATAACTATTATTAAACCATAGCCGCACACAATTCTGCAACAGATAGATAACTTTAAAATGTGAATATTTTCTTTAACATTCTTTAATTAAGAAATAAATATTTCCATTACAACGTTATATGTGCTAGTTTGATTGAGAAACGGTATGCTTTCACAACCCATATTAATACATTTAATTTTCGCTCTAATTACTAGAGAATAATTATTGTAAGCAGTTTGGTAAGAGTTTTAATGTTATAACCTAATGTGCACTAAAGCCGTATTTATATTACTCCAGGGATAGAATGCCTATTATAATGTACTTTTAAATCCGAATTAAACCTAGCTAGTAAGTTGTCTATGCTATTACGTCATGCATTTTGCGTAACTAAACAGCTTTTATAACCGAATGAAGAAACCAACTTTTTCATTCGATAGTCATTTCTCACTTTCACGATATATTCGATTGTCTTAAACCTTGGATAGTGCCCATCGTTATTGCATTCCGCCCAAAAATTCGATACCAGGATTCCACCGGAAATACATGTTTTGAGGTCCTTGAACCCAGAAAAGGCATTTTTAGAAAAATGTCTGTGTGTGTGTGTGTGTGTCTGTGAATAGCATAACTCAAAAAAAAAATCGGTTAAATACGAAACTTAGTATTTAAGCTCTGGACCTTCCTAGAATCCAACACGGAGATTTTGAAGAAAACCTCCACACCCTCAACTACCCTTTACATGGAAAAGTTTTCGTTATTTTTTATTTTCTTAAAAATAGCTCCAAGGATTTTGATTAAAATACCATATGTTTAAGCTATTTTCATAATAAATAAAATGTATATCCTGAATTTTGTGGGAATAGCATGTGAACTCTTTATTCTAAATAACTTTTGTATAATTGGTAAACCTTAAGAGATAGACAAAGTCTTACAACACAAAAAAAATTATAGATCTCGTTAAAATACACAATTTATGTCAAATAAAATTTTTGTGACATTACCCGTTTCTGAGATATTCTTTGTTACTGGTTTGAGTTTTCAAATACTACTGAAAATCGCTATTTTTTCTTTATTTCCTTTTCGTGTTCATCCAAAGAGTACAGAATTTCAAAGCATCGCATAGCGATCGGCATTTGACTATCGCTTTAGCTTAATGTCTTCTTATACCTAAACTAAACTCCGTGGCGCAACAGCCCGCTGCCTGGCCGCTGCGTTCCCCACCTCTGCCCACAACAGGCGTCATGAGTGGGGTGCAGTACTGGAGGGTGGGACGTGGTCAGCGACCCGGGTCCCTCCCGGCCGGTAAGTGAGACCTCCTTAACCCGGAACCGCTACTTTTCAATCAAGTAGCTTCTCAATTGGCCGCTCAGAGGCTAAGTGCACCCCGGACCAGGTCTCCCAGCAGGAGAAAATCCACACATCGGTACCGGAATCGAACCCGGGTCTGCCTCTTGGTAAGCAGCTGCGTTACCACTGCGCTAAGGAGACGACCCCTTCTTACACCTAGCTACAACAAAATGTGTAAATGAGTAATGAAGGTTTATTTGTATTAACAAGAATTAGATAGAAGAATAAGCTTTTGTAAATATAGATTGCAGACGAGTGGTTGGAGAAAACCATGTGAATTAAACAAATCAGATTTTTACATGTAGGTTATAACTACTATATAACTCAAACTCAATCATTATGACACAGTCCAATGTAAAAACCTATTGAACAACTATTACAAACTGGCTGTCTACCCGAGGTTGTACAGCTAAAATGTTGAGTGAAATGTATATACAATGAATTTAAAAAGGAATAGTCATCCACTCACAGAAGTAAATCCTTGTGTAAGTTAAGGTTAAAAATATAAGCGCCTTTACCACAATCGGCAGGTAAATGCAACATTTTAAAATTATCGTTTTTTGAAACTTCCATTAAAAACGCGTATTACGACTTCTGTATACCCACAATCTGAGAGAACATCTTCTGGATTAGGTAATCCAAAGATCGAACAGCGTATAACTAGCAATCTGGTAAATAGAGATTAAAGAAAAAGGATGGCTGTACGTCATATTGGATTTATAACCTATAAGCTCTACCCAAAAGGCAATTCTATGACTGTATGTGTTAGCTTTCAAAAAATCCACACCTTTTGTGGGTCAGTATCGTTATAAAAGTGCCTCTATAGAGGGTGTGAAAATTGTATCAGCCGTGGTGGAAGCCAAAGTAGCAGATTCCTCACTTCGAAGGTTTCCGTGCCTTTATTTTGTTTTTATATCAAAGAGTGCAGAAATACCGTAAAATAGATCTGTGGGTTATTTGCTGATTACTTAATTTATTTTTTCTAAATAAAATAGAAAGTACGTTGTGCTGTTTAAACTTCAGTGGAACGAAGTCTTACTGCTTAAGAGGCAATGCTTCAAAGAGCAGGTTAGCTGGATGGTTAACATTACAGCTATTATTGCATTTCTTAAAGAAACTGAATGTTTTGGTTTCAGTTCCCACTATGCTTGCGTTTTTCTCTACTTATCAATTAAGTCCTACATTTCATGGCACATGCGCAAAATATCCTTATGATTATTCTTGTTGTTGACTAATTGGTGTTCAAAAATACCATCCTCGCTATTGTGAGGAAACTGACGGCACTCAGCGGCGTGATATATTGTCATTTATTGGAACTTGATACCGTAATTATTCACAGGAGGATATAGATAATTAAATAAAGGAATTGTAGTAAGATAAAGAAATAATTGCAATAAATAATTTCCTTATATTAAACCAATGTATAATATAATAAGCTGAGTTGAAAGATTTGTCCGAAGAAAAAGGTAATTAGCTAGTCATGT
This sequence comes from Deroplatys truncata, assembly GCA_030765065.1. Taxonomy (NCBI): domain Eukaryota; kingdom Metazoa; phylum Arthropoda; class Insecta; order Mantodea; family Mantidae; genus Deroplatys; species Deroplatys truncata. The sequence goes on along the minus strand of CM060990.1, from coordinate 127,247,850 downwards.
TAAGCAAAGTCATTAGTAACAGCGTGAGGAGAGAAAGCATTAGCTTAAGGATTCTTGGAATGCAGTTAGGTTATAAATTTAGTACGTTTGAACAGTCACGTAGGCAGAAATTCTGAAAAAGAGAAAGGTAATAAAATTCTGAGAGTCGGGGAGGTACTGCCTAGTAACAGTGTCACATATACATACGTAGGAGTTTTGAGATTTGAGCGCATATGAAGTAATGTTGGTGGGGAAGTAATATGTAGGTGGAGCTTGAGTTAATAGAAGGGCGTGCCTTCTAATCAGAGTCATTCGTTCGTACACACCTTCGTCACCTTTGTGCGCACATTCGTGCATACATTGGTGACACTCTTTCTTGAGAATTAGTCACTTAATCTGCGATTAATCGTGTGTTATTTTAAGGGCTCAATGACGTCCTTGTGAGAGTAAGATTTAGCGGCCATCGCGAGGGCTTTTGCCGGTAAGCATTTTAGCGATTCGCGGCAGGTACGCTGCTAGTTTCCTTTATTGCGGAAACAGTTATTTCAAACCGTAAAATTGATACTGCAGACGTTAACAGGTATAATAATTCAATTACTGAAGTTTCGAGTGCTAGGATTCATAATCAGTTTCATTTATCTTCAAACGGTCGGCAACTCGCTTCAATAGTTCAAGTATTAAATCACATTAAATTTCTCAGTCAATTTAAACTGGTGTTATCCTTTCACACCCGCTCACGCATAACCTGAGAGAAAGACCTCATAGCCGACTATTAGCAGTCAGCAGCAGAATCAACAGCAGATATGGATGCAAAGGGTACGGCTTTAAAATTGGCGCCCCAACGTGATGCAATACGGCATCAAACTATATATCACGCAGAACGGTACCGAACCAGATGCCTCCCCGGTAACATGTGAGGTCGCAGGTGTTTGATTCCCAGGTTTGTTTCCCGTCGACGACTCACTCTGACCTTGGTTTTTCGTGGTTTTCCCTGGTCAGTAGGCGAATGCTGCGGTGGTTTCTTATCTACCACGACTTTACTCTTTCCTACCGTCTCACTCTCATCTTTCAGCTGCGCTTCTAGGTTTCGTGACGTATAGCGGTACTGAAAAGATGGCGCGGATGCTTGCTCAAAGGAAAGGGTATTTCCCGTAGACACTAGAGGGCTGCTTTCAACTCCCTCTCTAGGCAGCTTCAGCAGTGGGACGGGTCGTCGAGTCTGGGATTGTTAGGGACATCCGGGCGTCATTGTGGCATGTAGCCTCCTGTGGTTCCTTCACTTTCCCTTTCTCCTTGGGGATGGTAGCCGCAATGGATCTATGTAGAATTAAGTGTGCGAGGTGTTCCCCTCCATCGTATAACTTATAAGCAGAACAGAGATTTTTCTTTCGTTTCTGTATCTTACGCTTCGTTGCATTTTGTTACTCCAATATGTTTACACCTGAGAATTACTTCTAGCTCTTTTTCACATAATAGCTATTTATGTATAAAGTACACGAAATAAAGTTTTAGCGGACGAATTTAGTACTTCGGAAGAAGTATAAGCCGAGTCCAGAATGCTGGACGAGTTCGCTAAAGCTTTTGTGTTCGTGGCGCATACAATAATTTTTAGTAAAAGCGCTCTGAATTATATTCAGTAAAATAAATAAATGTAATAATACTACTTTATAAATATAAAAGGCATAGCAGTCATTTGTTGAGATATTCTCACAGCCGCCTGAATCCTATGCTATAACCGTACCAACGCCTCCTAGGAAATGTTGATCGTAATAATACTAGATGCGGATGTAGATTGCAGTGCTCATCCTAAGGGCTCGTTTTTTAAATAACAAGCTTGTGACTGAAAATATGGGTGAAAATTTCGAGGAAATTTCAATTCCAGCCAGAAACATTGAATCGGAGCTGCTGCCAGCAAAACCTCGGCAGCAGTATGAGAAGGAATATATTACATTTAAAGAACGGTGCAAGGTAAGCAGTGTTTCTCTTGTGAACGTGGATGTAATACTGACTTATTTACATGAACAGTCAAAGACACTGAAAACTTCCTCACTATGGTTCAATTATTCAATGCTTAAAACTACCTTGTATTTTTTTCTTCTTCATCTTTAACGGGTTACCCTCCTCTTTGTAGGAATTACAAGCCAATGCCTTGGGCCAGTAGCCTGTTGAGGAGCAAAAAAACTCCGTGTCTAGTATATCCAGGATGGGTGATTCCCAACGCCTGGTACGGTGGTGAAGAAGAAGGAAATTAAATATAGTGATGAAAGGGCTGATAGGACAATTCGCACATCAAACTATCCAACCCAGCATTCACCTAGCGAACCGCGAAAAAACCTTCAGTCAGATTGGTCGGCCCCGGGAGTTTGAACCCGGGACCTTCCGAATGCGGCAATAGCCCATAGAAAAGGCTCGAAACATGTGGAGTGAAACGTCGGAAAATCGCCAAACATTATGATGCGGCCTATACCGGAAGCTCAAGAAATTTCTGCAATAGGTAAAGGCCGTGGAAGCCTGCATACCTACGTTAAGTAAATGTTGAATAAGCTACACATTTACATAACTATTATATTATGAAGAAACATTAAATAAATGCATTAAAGCAAGTTAAACCGAATACAAGCATGCTGCAATATGCAGAGTTATAAGAAACACCAATGTGTTCAATAGTTCCCTGCAATTACAGGAAAGATGGAAATGTAGATACATATAAATACGATTCGTCATAAAATGATCCCTGTGTAACGATAACTACGACTGTGTTGGTTTCTCTATGTACCTATAGTAGGTGGAGGAAGTATTGTATTCCACCCAAAAATTCGATGTAGCTATTTCACAGGAAATGTTTTGAGAACTCCTGAATCCAAAAAAGGAATTTTTAAAAAGGATCCGTGTGTGTGTGTGTGTGTGTGTGTGTAAACATGGTATTTAAGTTCAGTATCTTCCAAGGATGCGACACGAAGATTTTCAAGAAAATTTCCCCACCCCAAACTACCCTTTACATGGAAAATGATTCCAAATTTTGATTTTCCAAAAAAATGGCTCTAACGATTTTGATTAAAATACCATAATGTTTAAAACAGTTTCGTGGCAAATGAATGTATAGGTATCGGATTTTTTGGGAATATCCTGTGAAGCCCTCTTCATTCTGAATGACTTTAGCATAACTGGTAAACCGTATGAGATAGACAAAATCTTGCTACTCAAAACATGTAGAACTCGTTAAAGCACACAATTCCTCAAATAATGTTTTATGGAGTTAACTATTTCCGAGATATTCCTTGTTATTGGCTTGCATTTTAAAATACTCACACTTTTGTTCAAATGGGAAGTCGTTGTTCGTTCCCCCCCTCTCTTGGCCAAGCGAAGAGAAAGGAATTTCAAAGCCATTACGTAATGACTCGCTCTTAAAAGATTTGACTACCCCTTAAAGCCTACTGTATTCCTCTAATCCCATTGTACCCACAAAGAGATTATACAATAAGGAGATTATACAATAACACAATTTCTGAAAAAGGTTTTCTCGACTAACGTGAAGTAGATAGAAGAATAAACGTTTGCAAGAACAGTTTTACAAGAGGGAGTAGAAAAAGTTATGCAGTGTAACACATAAGATATACTCCCCCCCTGTTTTACTAAAGTTGTAAAATAAATCGGATTAATATTGTTGAGGGTTGAGTAATAAAGCTGCTTCTTTGCTGGTTGTGGGGGGAATGACAACAAAGGGAATGCAATGGAGAATCCGAAATGCTCATACTCATATGATGAAAAAGACAATATTATGTGTCAATGTGTTTTCAGGTTATGCACATGGTGAATGATAAGTAGGAAGTTGAAGTGGGAATATTGTGGAAATAATGAAATAAAACTTTGTTGCACATTAGAGAAAAAGAGAGCAAAACAGACTGTTCATGTTGTGACTTTGTCCAGTTTTGCACTGTCACTTCACTAAGCTCTTTCTGTCACTTCGTTACTGTGATCTAATTCCACTTATTACTGTCACTTCGTTAAGGTATTTAATGTCACTTCATTACTGTGATCTAATTCCATTTATCACTGTCACTTCGTTAAGGTCTTTAATGTCACTTCGTTACTGTGATCTAATTCCACTTATCACTGTCACTTCGCTAAGGTCTCTCTTGTCACTTCATTACTGTGATCTAATTCCCCTTATCACTGTCACTTCGTTAAGGTCTTTAATGTCACTTCGTTAATGTGATCTAATTCCACTTATCACTGTCACTTCGCTAAGGTCTCTCTTGTCACTTCATTACTGTGATCTAATTCCCCTTATCACTGTCACTTCGTTAAGGTCTTTAATGTCACTTCGTTAATGTGATCTAGTTTCACTTTTCATTGTCACTTCACTAAGCTCTTTTTGTCACTTCGTTACTGTGATCTAATTCCACTTATCATTGTCACTTCGCTACTGTGATCTAATTCCACTTATCATTGTCACTTCGCTACTGTGATCTAATTCCACTTATCACTGTCACTTCGCTAAGGTCTCTCATGTCACTTCGTTAATGTGATCTAGTTTCACTTTTCACTGTCACTTCACTAAGTTCTTTCTGTCACTTCGTTAATGTGATCTAATTCGATTTTCACTGTCACTTTAGCAAGTTCTTTCTGTCACTTCGTTAATGTGATCTAATTCCACCTTTCACTGTCACTTCACTAATTTTTCTCTCTTGTTACTTCGGTAATGTGATCTAGTTTCACTTTTCACTGTCACTTTACTAAGTTCTCTCTGTCACTTCGTTAATGTGATCTAGTTCCACTTTTCACTTTCATTTCACTAAGTTCTCTGTCACTTCGTTAATGTGATCTAGTTCCGCATTTCAATGTCACTTCACTAAGTTCTCTGTCACTTCTTTAATGTGATCTAGTTCCGCATTTCACTATCACTTCACCAAGTTCTCTGTCACTTCGTTAATGTGGTCTAGTTCCGCATTTCATTGCCACTTCACTAAGTTCTCTGTCACTTCTTTAATGTGCTCTAGTTCCACTTTTAACTGTCACTTCACTACGTTCTCTGTCACTTCGTTAATGTGATCTAGTTTCACTTTTCACTGTCATTTCACTAAGTTCTCAGTCATTTCTTTAATGTGTTCTAATTCCACTTTTTACTGTCACTTCACTAAGGTCTCTCTTGTCACTTCGTTAATGTTATCTAGTTTCACTTTTCACTATCACTTTACTAAGTTCTTTCTCTCACTTCGTTAATGTGATCTAGTTCCACTTTTCACTGTCACTTCACTAAGTTCTCTGTCACTTCTTTAATGTGCTCTAGTTCCACTTTTCACTGTCACTTCACTAGGTTCTCTCTGTCACTTCGTTAATGTGATCCAGTTCCACTTTTATTGTCACTTTTCTAAAGTTCTCCCTGTCGCTTTGTTAATGTGATCTAAGTTCCACTTTTCATTGCCACTTCACTTAGTTTTCATTATCACTTTGCTTTCTTCGTGACGTCGTCATCCGTGGTCTAGGGGTACCTTGCTAGCCCATAGTTCCTGAGGTCGCGGGTTCAAATCCGGCGGAGGGCGATGGACTTTTTCAGCTTAAAAATGTTTAGCATGGCTTCCTTCGAAGGGAAGTTAAGCCGGGGTTCCTGTGTCGTAGATATACGGCACGTAAAAGAACCTCAAGCCTGATAAAGAGTCCTCTAATCAAAATTTCCGGTCTTTCACACCCTTTATAGAATGGGATGGTAAGAACCATAGTAGTAAAAGAGTGTCCATAAAAAGAACCCAATTTCATTTTTTTTCTTCGTGACGTAACGGCTTAATGAAATACGCACGACTAGCTTCTTCTTCCGGAGGTCCACTCGGTAGGGAGTCGACACAAGACTTCTCCAATACCTCGCGGAAGCAGCACTCGCTGCACGTCACAGCAATCGTCACAAGCTCTCTTGGAAAACAGCACTTTTCGTCACACCAAAAACGCACTCGCTACCTCGCTCATGACTCACTAACTGGCGAATCCATTGGCTTATATAGCCGGTGGAAGTTTCCACAGAATATTCTAGAGTGTTCTGTATGCAGGTTGTGGAGGCGGGGTTCTGTTTGCACCAAATGTCAGTTTGCAGATAGCAGATTTATAGTCTGTCTAGTTAACGCGTGTGCAGTTCGGCATCCTTCTTTGAGGAACCCTTATAATAATCGTTTTACAACACAGGATCTTCCCTCTTCGGTCCCTTCTGCAGGGTTGCAACCTCTTAACATCGCCATCTCTTTCTAGACTGACTTTCTCTCTCTAAACAACACGTGAAGTAACTTTGGCAACCGAGACCCCAAGTGGAGTCAACATGTGTGTGTCACTTCCTTAAAACCAGAGTTGCTATTGGTCCTCAAGGGCAAGGATAAAACGTTTGCTTTCACTGGGCCGTGAAGATGGATTTATGACAATCATTAATTGTGGATAGGGTGGTTCTCATTTGTGAGGCAACTGCACTCGCGTTTACTAAACAGACTCTATCAGTTGCTGGCGTCGTGCACAAAGCACATGGTTCTAATGTGATAAAGTTGGCAACCTAGCTATAGCGTATTCGGTTGCTATGACAATTTGCTTTTGATTGGTGGATTACTGATTGCTAGGCGACCGTAATGAGGTGTCAATCACGTGTTTATCCCTTTCTTGGTTTCCGCAGTTCATTACCACGTGGCTGGAAACGTCAAACACCAGCTAAGGGTTTGTCGTAGTTACTTGGACTCAACAATTTGGGTCCAATCTTTGGCATATTTATCCTGAGAGGTCAAAAAGGTATTGGGAAGATTATTATTTTATGTGCCGGCGCTGTAAAACGAAAGCACTTACCTTCGTTTTCCATAGCGTTACGCTCCCTGATTAAGACAGGATATGGGACTGTGCCCTTCATAAAACACCTCTTTACCGGCGTTAAACAGATGTATTTAGGTTTGAAGTGAGCAGCAACATTATGCTTCTGTCTTTCAACGGTTGGAGCGAAAGTGTATCTTTTGAAAATCAAATTACGTAAATAATTTGTGTTATATAAGACAGTCAGCGCTCAACATCTTGAGAATTGTAAATCAAGACACATGCTGGCAGTTAGCTAACGACGCCTAAAAACTACTAGCAAGGTCTCCACAAGGCGCCTGGGATATTGCCATTTGCGTTGAGATGCGGTATTTCAGAATCTGTAGACGCCTTCATAACGTGGTGTGAATTATTAGGCTGATTCTCTTTGTAAGTTGTATGGCAGCTTCATCTAGTAGGGCCAATGTGCAGGGATTCACTATAGTCTTTGTACTTGGCAATGCTCCTGAGAACAAAAATCATTAAGGGTAGAATAATTCAATTTCTTAAATAAGTACATTCCAATTTATTTTTATTGTCGTCCTGTAATTGTTACCAAGCGAGCCTTGAATCTTTTCGCGGCTTCCCAAGGTCGGTAGGCGACCATGATACTGCTGTTCATCTGTTTCATTTACATATGTTTCAGAGTTGTAGGACCAGGCGACGGCGGTTTTCCGTGTTGCGGCGGGACAATGGATTTTGCGCTGTGAAAGAATTCCTCCCTTGTGCATGGCTCGTCAGCTGGAGCCCCTTTCTGTAAAGCGGCTCGTTTAATTCCGGGATCCCCAGGTTGAGATGGCTAAGGCGGGATCAAGCCGACGTCAGAATTGGTGTTATTCTGGAATCGTTAGGGATCCATGGCTAGCGCGCATCGTCGCCCAGATCTGGTCGCTCCTTGGGTCACCCTTCCTCCCAGGGGTCACGTTGGAAGCACAAAGGACATAGTATGGCCTACTTGCGGTGCTCTGCTCTGTGCCTGGAGGCCCCTCCGACTGACTAATCCCACTCCTGTAATTGTTATCATGCTAACCTGTCACACTAGAGGTCGAGGGTTCAAACCCAGCGGAGTCCGATGAACTTTTTGGGCGATATAATCCTTAGGATAGTTTCTTTCAGAAGGGAAGTAAAAATAATAGGCTCGTGTGATGCTTGTTCCCACGTAAAAGAACCTCAATTCTCGAGAAAAATTTGCCGGCGGCCGTTTACTGACTGTCTCTACCCTAGAGCCACATGATAGGGGATGACCTAATCACCCATTAGTGTGGGCTCTGGTGACAGACAGCATGTATACTGGAACACGACTGAATACCGAGTTCCACTAGAGTTCCCTAGTTGAAGCGACATGAACAGTCATTCAGTTTTCAAAAACAAGAAAACTGTTCTAGGGAGTCATACATCATTTAAATGTTTCTTCGTGGAATCCTTTTTCTATGCTTCTACTTTTTTCGTATTTGTTTATTTATTCATCCTTCCAATTGCATCGACATCTTGAATAATTCAATATGTTCTACGCGATGCCAAACGCGATGTATGTGTTTACAAAATCAGACAGAAAACTGCCTAAATTGCTTTGCCTTCCTATCGATGAGCTAAAAATGCAAAACATATAATAATTTAGTGGATGATTTTGTTTCTCTTTATGTTAAAGGTGAAACAAAAATGCAATGCGCTAAACTGAGAATGGCGAACAGAAAATCCGATGTTCCACGAATGGATATTTCAAACTGTATACTGGGTGACATTTAAAAATGGTTTCTTATATACTTCAATCCTTCGTATTAAAGATACTCTGTCCCTCTTAGGAACTGATATTTGTAGAAGCTGGCGACATAGTAGCTCAGTAATTTCGTTCGCGGTTCTCATATTGAGGGTCCGTGGTTCAATTCCCGGCTATGCGATGACGATTCTATACCACACTTAACCAGGCTTTCACATGTACATAGCTATCTGTATTCTTACGAAAGTTTATTTTTCTATCCACTTCATTCTATGTGTCGCATCCTTGGAAGGTACTGAACTTAAATACCAAGTTTGGTATTTATCCGACATATCATTTTTTTAATTATGCTGTTCACAGACCCACACAGTAACAACCTTTTTCTAGAAATGCTTTTTTGGCTTCAGGGGGCCCCAAAACATATATCCGATGAAATCTGGATATCAAATTTTCGGGTGGAATAAAATACCTCCCCTACTTAGTACACATAGTAGAGAAAGTAAACATTTGTTTTTAATTCAGGGGACATGTATTTCCGGTGAAATCTAGATACCTAATTTTTGGGAGAAATGCAACGACTACTCTACCTTCTGCTTGTATGTACGCGGTAGAGAAAGTAATAGTTTGCACCAGTTATGGATTTTAAGTTAGGCAAAATGAATTAAAACTAATATTTGCGGTGGTCTTCTGGGTGGATATGAAAATAATAAACATCAAACAGTTAAAATGTTTCCTAAAGTATAGAATGTACTACACTGCATTAATAATTGCATAATTATAATTAGTATTTGAGGGAAATTATTCTGCTCAGGTGATAACAAATTGAAACTAAATAAATAAATAAATAAATAACTATAAGTCGTCTGATTCTACCTTTCAAACCTTGTCCAACACACGGCTTGTGTGTAAGAACAATTAATTCCATTAACTGACGTAATAGTCGTCGAAACTATGAAGCCCGGGATTTAAAGCTCTTACAGCATTGTAAGTCGCCATTGGGGTATGTCATCTCAATACAAATTGAGATCTCCTTGTGGTTTACCGGGAAAAATGCGAATCAGTTTTGGAATTTAATGTCGTACCGGCATGTTGCCATGGTAGCTCAATGATTAGAGCAACCGTAGTAGACCGGAAGATGCGTGGTTCAAATCCCGGCTATGGCATTGAAGTTTTCAGTCGTCTGATTCCACCTTTTCAACCTTGTCCAACACACGGCTTGTGTGGAAGAACAATTAATTCCAAATAAATATAAGTTGTTTTATCCATCGATTATTGAGTCCAGCACAGTAGTTTTGAAGCGGTAATTCGCTCGATCACATGGCCCCTTCACCAAAATGTTCTGCAACGAAACATTTTGGATGCCCCTATTTTGTAACTACATAAGTCTATTGCTTTTTAGGTTTTCTACAGCCTATTTACATTTGTTCAAGAATTATTAATTAATGTCGGTTAGGCACTTGAACGAATAAATTTTTATATGCTGTCGGAAAAGATATTTAATAAAATGGGTGATGCTTAAAGGGAAATTAAAAGCCAGTGTTAAATTTGCTAAATTCATGATTCATTATCTCGAAAAGTATATAAGATATCAGACAGAATTTTTTGCAGGATGTAGATGCCTGGTTTTAAGTTCGCTGATTTACTTGTATAGAATATGTAATTTATTATGGAAGGTAGGAGATAGGTATTCTCAGTTATCCAATGTTTATTAAACTTTCGGAGCAAATGTTTAAAACATCACCAAGCATCATGTTAGCCACAAAGTATATCCACAGTACCATTAAGGTCTTATTTTGATCACCCTAAAATTTTATTTAGCTGTCTTCAATAGTTTATGCGAGATCATTTATATAAAAAAATCATTAAAAATGGAAACTAAAAAAGAAACTCATATATTGTTAGGAAATACACACTTGGGCACACTAAAGCTACCATATTTACATTTATCAGTGGTAGTTATTTGTAGAGCTAACCGTTCCCTAAAAGAAGATCTATAATTTATCCCCAGACATAAAACTCGAAGGGGGTTAAATCAGCAAAAAACAAGGGAGCATTAGAAGAGAAAGTTTATTAAATAAATCCACACAATTTGGGTCAACTTAAAAATAACACCTGTCAAGAAATTTCTGCCATTTTTGTTTTGTTTTGTGAAAAATTTTCCTCTAATGCCCCCAGATAAAAGTCGCAGGGTGATAAAATCAGGGGAACGAAGGGGCATTAAAAAAGAAAGTGTACAAAACAAGTCCACACACTTTAGATGAACTTAAAAATAACATTCGTCAAGAAAGTTCTGTCATTTCCCAGAGGGAACTGCAGAGTGTAATGGGCAATTTCCTAAGCGGATGCCAGAAATGCAAGAACAACTAAGGGAGCAGTCCCAACATCTTCATGCTTGATATACGTGAATAATTTACTTTTCTTATTAAGTGTTCATGTTATGTGCGTTAGAAATAACCTACACGACAAACCGTACTATATTTACTGCGAACTTCCTGTCACCCCTTTCGCCGACACAGCAACCAGCTTCGCCGGGCGACCGCACGACGCGAAACAGGGTTTGATCATCTGATAAAAGAGAAACCGAGCGGGATGGCTCAGGCGACGTCTGTGGCCCGCATTTGGGAGATTCTAGGTTCGATCCCCGGCGACCGCTCACTCTGCCCAATGATTTTTTCGGGGGTTTTGCCGGGTCATCAGGCGAATGCTTGAGTGGTTTCTTTCATCTCACGGATTCTCTATCCCTCCATTTCGTTCCATTCATCATTTCATTCATTCTTCATCCCGTTGGTCTCTTTGGGGGTCAGAGGTGTCGGCGATGGTGTTTCGGTGCAGCGTGGCAGGGGAAAAGGATGCTCTCTGTTAACTCTGCTTCCTCGGATTTCGGCTGGCCGCAGGGGTATCCGAATCCCCTTGAAGGGCATTGGATCCCTTCTGTGTGGGGCGGGGTCCCCGGTCTGCCTGTCCGTCTGCCGGGACACTTAGGGAGCCCTACTTCTGGAAACTTGGGATCCTGTCATTACTGTACCATAGCTCCTGGATCCGGCCGTCCGTTATCTCCTCTCGGGGACCCCCTCGTGGGTCGTAGGTACAATATCCCCTCTGAATCGGTGCCGAGTCCACTCCGTTCAGGAAGATAACATAAGATAAAATAGTAGAGAAACAAGTGAAGTGGTCTGGGTATGTCTAAGACGGAGGAAAGAAGAGTTAAGATGGCAATAGAAATGAGAGTAGAAGGAAAAATACGAAGAGGAAGACCAAGAATTAAATGGGAAAACACAGTAGAAAGAATAGCACAAAACGAGGGAAAACAATGGTTAAAATAAAAATAATTGTATGGATAGAGAAATTGTATGTGGAAGAAATAGACGGAAGAGGTGAACCCGATGCCTAAGAAGAAGAAGAAGATCTCTTCTCAACATAAGACAATCATTTGGGAATTGAGTGGGCACAGGGACGGCTGATTTACCTGTTATCATGGAATTTAACTTGCGACCTTGCACGGTGAAGAGTGATGTTACGCAGCATGATTCTACTCTAAAATTTAATTTTGTTTAACATTAGCGCTTGGCCAAATAAGATTTGTTTTAGATGCAACGTTTGCACATCAAAATTGAAACGACAGATGAAACCAGGTGAATGTTATCACTTTGAACATAAAATCTTGGGTTTCTAGGTTATCTCAAAACTAAACTGCATTCCGGAGCATACATCACATCGAGCAACAGAAAAAGGAATCGAGAACAAGGACATCGACAAAATTTGACTTGCTGACACAGAGATCTGAGGTCATGAAATGTGCGCCTGTTTTCATGGCTTATTTTTCTGAGCAGTTTATGCAACACAGCAGTGTCACGCAACGTTTTCTTGTCAAGCTTGTCTTGAGAAGAATGATATTACATTTCACAGCAGCGCCTATTTAGGAAACTCGTAAAACATAAGGGTATTTAATGCCTTCGAGGAAAAAATAAACCGGAAAGGACCACAACTGGAACAGATGGTGGGACTTTGCAGTAATTAAATTTAGCTGCCGTCGCTCTTTTTTGGTGGTCTAAATATTTTACTGTAGTTCGTCATGGAGCTTAAAAACTTTAAGAAGGAACTATTTTATGACCGAAAAGCAGACATGGGACTTCCTTAAGCGCTCTTATTAAAGATCCGATGTGTTATATTCACACAGCTTTCTCTATCCTCTATCGTTTATTAGTGGGTACACAAACTATTCTAGTGAAAGCGTATTTTTCTATCTACTTAACCCTCCACTAGTAACATGAGTAGTACAGCATTCAATTGTCACAGGGGTGACTGATCACCCTAGTGTTTTATTTTATAATTAGTAGTAAGAATACAAAACTTTCACAGAGAAAATCGGTCCATTGATAGGCATTAACATTCTTATTAACATGGAACCCCTTTAGAGTAATATAATAACAATTTTTGGAACATTGTGCTTTAAGAAAAACAAGATATGCAAATTTCTTTTCTACAGCCATTGCATGCAGGCCTGCCACATTTTACACTAACTATTTTTACTTTTCTTTTTCTCTAGGACACAAATGGCATATTGCTTGCTTCTGCAGTTTTATGAGTCTGTGCTCTTAATCTTGGAGATCCTTTGTTTTCTTGGTTCTTAGAAGTGATGTTATGTTTTCGGACAGCTCCCACAGCAAATTATTCTGTATGAGTGGTTGCATGTGTGGTGAAACAAGTTGAAATCCAAGATTCTTCAGAATTTTTTTTCTTTTTATCCTCTGCTGTGATTTTACTAAGAAAAGAATGAAAGCATTTGTTGCTGCCTGGTCCAAAATTCCATAAAACATACGAAGTGTCCATTGCCGTGTATTCCTTGAAACAGAGTATGCAAGTACCATTTTATCAAACACATCTACGCCTCCTGTAGTACTATTATAAAATCCTATAATCTCTGGTTTTTTGAGGTTCTGATTAACATCAGGAGCACCATGCATAGTAGACAAAAGTACTACAGATTTCCTCTTTTTAGGAGTGAAGGACACGAGTGCTTTGTTTTTTTCTGATGAAAAACAAATTGAAAAGATAGCACTTTCTTCCTTCCATCGGGCAGAAATCTTGGTGGAATTCCCGCCTTATTTTTCCTCATCATACCAACAATTGTCAAATTGTCTTTCAGCATAATGTCTGCCAAAGGTAGAGATGTGAACCAGTTGTCACAAGTGATATTTCTACCTGTACCGTGAATAGTTGCAGACAGCTTTCACATAATATGTTGGGGGACTGTCATTTGTGTTAACTGTCCTCCTTCCCTACATATGGAATAGCACCTATTATATACAGTAAAACCTGCCTTCAACGGCCCCCTTGTTAAACGGAAATATTTCATGGTCCCATGAATTTTGCGGTGAAAAACATGCTAAATTCCCTTTATTAAACGGAAACTGTCTTACGCGGACAACGGAAATCAAAGTACGCCTTTTAACGGAAACTTTCCAGTTACGGAATGCAGAATTTAGAAAATTTTCAGGCACCCTGTTAAAGTCTGCGTTGCCTGTTCTAAGTACGTGATGTTTAAGTTGAAATATAACTTTTTCTGCTACCTGACCAGTCTAGGGGGTGCGCTAATGAGGTCCGAATATTGAGAAACCTGTCACACGCATCCTTCACTGCATAGTTACATTAACAATAAGAACGGCTGATTGTTTTTTTTATTGTTCTCTCTTCCCTTTCCATTTCCTGCTATAATGACTTGTCAGCTCTTAACAGTACACCTCTAAACTTACAAAGGTGATGATTTAGTTCAGCAGTAGTCACCATGGTTTCGAAAACAAAGAGTTGTGCTAGATCTTAACACGAGAGTGAAAGAGATTTATGCTATAACTGAAAAACTGGATAAAACTGAATTCAAAGCATCTAATGGATGGTTGGAGAGTTTCCGCAAAAGACATCAGATAGTTTTTAACGAACTTTGTGGTGAATCGAGTGACGTTAATATTGAATGGATTGCTAAACTACCTTCAATAATCAAAGGATAGGAACCTGAAAACATAGCAAACGGCGATGAGACGGGACTATTCTTCCGTACGTTATCGAATAAATAAATCATTGTGTTTAAAAGGTGCAAATAGGTGTATGTTTATTGTTTAATTTTGTAAATAGCCTAGGCCTACGACATTGTAATTATTTTTATGCCATATTTATCTGGTTTTGAGGCAATGTAAACACGGAAAGGGCATTTGCTACAAAATCCTAAAAGCTGCTCCTCAATTGTAACATACATATGACAGTAAATTGAGCGGCAATTCTTTATAAAAGTCGTCCAGAGCTCGCGAATTGGTGAAAACTTGTCTCCCCTATTTCTTTTTGTCCTATCATCTAATCTGAGACAATTTAGCAGAAATTTAAACCTCATTTGAGACACACTAGACGTGTACACTGGTGAGCCAAACCACATTTCTTCAGTGTTGAGGTGACCATCTTTTCTGCCATCTTACATATAAAGTAATCCTATTAGTGCGCACAAACATCTGGTTAGAATACGTGCAGCTTTTCCTTTAGATTTCCTCATATGAGCTACAATAATCTAAACAATACTTCCATCTAATTATTAATAGTACTTTAAGGACATCTAGTTCCGAATTTATGTTTTGAGGAAAATTAGCAGCTTTAGGAATTTTTACAATGTTCCGACTTAGAGTTTTACTTTTCTTAAGCGGTTCTTTAGACCATAAAAATCCATCTTTACCTTTTACAGTGTTTGCTAGTGATGCCTCCACCTAATTATTACCACCATTATCCGAAGTTGCAGTTGCAATCTCAGAATTACGTTCAGACGCTATTTCTAAATTATCTTCTTCACTTGAAAATAAGTCATGTTCACTGCTGTCGTCATCTTCTTCAAAAACTCCTTTCACGAAGTCCTCAAGGCTTGAGTCATTGACGTTTATAGATTCCATACTTGAAAAGCTAGTATATAAATTTCACCTACACGCACGGTAACAGGGTAAACTTATAACCCCAAGGACTATTCAATCTCGAGTAGGGCTGAAGAGAACTGGTTATCAGCAGGACAGACCAGTAACTGATTTACGCAACAATTACAAAGGAATATATAGGCATGACAGAAAAGTAAAACTATTGTAGCCAACTTCACATAAGAAGTAAACTATCTCTGGGGTGACGCATCACCCCTGTTACCATCGAAGGGTTAATTTTAATCGAGATAAACCTTTGCAGAAATAGTTACGTTACACATTTCGCTATAGATACAAAGGCAACTACGACAGTCAGATGTTTAAGAACTGCACGCTGTATGTTGGCCTTAAAACTCTATACTCTTTCCATGCAACTGCGAGAAGCAACTGAAAATCGACAGGACTTAAAGACAAAGTGTTGAACAATTCGAACCATTAATAACGGATGCTTCAGAAATGGCTTTTGCCACAAAACATTTATTTGAAATAAACTGTGTTTTAAAGATATCTGCATTTTTTGTGTAGTACGTTTTCGTCTATCACTTAACGTTTACCAGTTTTACAATATTATACAAAAGACCGTCCGAAAGAAGAGGCCTTCACAGGCCCTTCCCAGAAAATTCAAGATATACATTTCATTTGTCATGTAAATTACTTTAATATATGTTAGTTTAATCAAAATCGTTACAGCCGTCTTTGCGAAAATAAACAATTTCGAAAAATGTTCCATGTAAAAGGTAATTTGAGTTGGGGGATTTTCTTGAAAATCTTCGCGTCGAATCTTCGGAATATACTGAACTTAAATACCAAATTTGGTATCTATCCGACTTTTCGTGATTTAGTTATGGTGTTCACAGACACACAGTAATACACACACACACACACACACACACACACACACACACGGACCTTTTTCTAAACATTTTTTTTTTGAATCAGAGGTCTCAAAACATGTTTTTCCTATGAAATCTTGGTATCGAATTTTTGGGTCGAATGCAATACCTTCTCTACAGAGAAAGTAAACAGGAGGACGACAACGAATCAATTCTTAACACTTTCTCTAGACCTCCCTAAGGCTTGCTATCTCCTAACATTTTCATGTAAGGATATGTGAATTTCCATAGCAATTTTATTTTGACTGTTCTTCCACATAGCCATGTGTCGGCTAAAGCTGAAAAGGTAGTATCAAATACATACATTTGAACCACGAATCTTCGGCTTTTCGTGCCGTTGTTGTAACATCTGAGCTGCCATGGCAACGACATTCTACCTCTCCAATTTTAGTTTGATCATTAATCTGTATTAATATTTAAAGACAGAATGAATATATGCAAACTGTTCGCAATCGTTCCAAACGAGTGTACAGCAATGTAGTGACTCTGCTTAACCGAACTGCGCTTAACTGAGACTAGGTTTAACCGAAACAGCGGAGGAGGGAAAAAGTAAGAAAGAATGACGAAAAATACGATATGCTGAAATCACACTGGCAAACGTTGCTGCGATAATAAGCGATGTTCTTTTGCCCCAAACCTAAATTCCAGTACTGGTACTTGCCATTGTATGCAGTTAATTCTCAAACCCTATATATACCACATCCCAAGAAATATTGCACCTTATCGCAAATGTTACTGCTTGCACATGAATTCGATGTGGAAACACACTGTTTACTGTTGATGTTGGTTTATTTATATTTACAATATCAGCGAAAAGAGAACGTGTTGTAATAGCATTGAACAGAAACTCAAGCCGCTAGTGACAGAGTGATACGGACGATGGATTCAACGGTTTAAAGGTAAGAAATTCGTATTCAGATGTTAATGAGAAGTATTGAATTACGACACTATCAATAATACAAAACGGTTTGTTTTTAGGTTCCTTGATTTTGCACAATCAACACTAACAGATTTACCATCGATTATCCGAAAAAATGCATTATCCGAAACAGCTCTGCCCCCTTTTATTCGGTTAAGAGGGGTTCCACTGTAGTAATTTATGCTTCAAGTGGATAATGTGGATGATTATGGCACGAGTGAATGTTGTTATATTAAGATTATCCATGAGTTGGATGCAACGTTTTATGCAATCCTAGCATAATAAAGTTGGGAAATAAATAATGAAATAATTCGGCATTCATAGCTGATAGAGAGAGCGTCCTCATAATGTTCGTAAATGACATTAACTGCTCTCCCTGCATTTCCTTTGTTATTACCTGGTGTGTTAAAACCGATAAACAAAAGCGTCACTTCCTTGCATTCCCTTCCTGGAAGAGAACTGAGAAGGTGTTACGGATTGTGATGTAGCCTATTATCAGCACAGCATGGTATAGTATATTATGCAACAATACTATAATGGTAGTAATTAAGACGCGAGTATATTTACGAAACGAGCGGTAGCGAGCTTCATAATTTTCATAAGAGTGTCCTAATTACCATTATAGTCGAGCTGCATACAACTGTTTTTGGTCGACCACACTATAATTTCAAAAGTTTAGGTTCTACAAAAAGATCTTACCTTGTTAATTGAGTGTAATTAAATGCTGATCGGATGGCAGGACGTTGAGCGTGTTAGCGACTAGTGCAACAATGGCAGTACTATTGAGTCCAGGACGTATTTATTGAGTTTTGCAGGTAACGTGAAAGAATCACATATTAAAGCAAAGGAAATTCATTGCTATTAATGGCATGCATACCATAATGAGCCAAATTTTGCACGGTATTAAAAAGCAGGAACAGCCTGTTTATAATGGTAGGATTCCATAAGACATACCTCCACTATCACCTTTGAAACGTGTAAATCTACTTTCAGATATAGAAACAAAATGGAATTAAATCATTGGAGAAGAAATACACTGTATCCTTCCTAATCAAATCTGTTTATGTACATTCAGTGGGCGTATTATCTTCATGAACCTTTAATACTGTAACTACAACCGAGCGAGATAGCTCCGCGGTAATGTGTGAGGCTAGCATTCGGGAGGTCTCGGGTTCGATTCACGTCGACGGCCCACTCTGACATTGGGTTTTTTCATGGACTTCCCTGGTTACTAGACGAATACTGGGGTGGTTTCTGATCTACCACGATCTCCTTTCCATCATTTCGCTTTCATTCTGTCCCCCTTCATTCCGTGTGCTTCTAGGTTTCATGGCGTATGGAAGTGCCGGACAGAGGGCGGGGATGCTTGCTCAAGCAAGGAGTACTCCCCGTGAATACTAGAGGGCTGCTTGTTCGACGGCTCTTTCATCGCCCTCTCTAGGCAGCTCCAGCAGTGGGACGGGTCTTCGAGCATTGAATTGTTAGGGACTTCCGCGCGTCTCTGTGGCCTGTCTGTCTGCGACCTGTATCCTCCTGTGGTTCCTTCAATTCATCCTTTACCCCTTCGGGATAATAGCCGCAATGGATCTATGCAGGTCTAAGTGCGAGAGGTGTACCCCTCCGTTGTTTAGCCTATAACGCATTCTACCGGTCCCGGAAAAGAAAAGTACTGAGTGTTGATGTACTTTGAGAAATGCACATGTCAATTTTCTACATATCACTACCATCTGGTCCCCAATCAGGTTAATTCCATCATTGGTTCTGATATCCGTATTATTCCAGAAAAATAGTAATGTACATTTTGGATAGAACATCGTTTACCACTCTATACACTACACTACTACTGACAGCGCTGGTGTAGGCTAAATAACAAACGGGTGTTAATTTATGGCAGAAGAGTTTTTAAAATTGATAAAACTATTGGGGAGAATTGTGGATTTCTAGCATCATCGTTTCACTGGGGAATCCAAAAAAATAATAAATAAATAAATAATTGTTGAGGCGCGTGGTATTAACGAAGATAATTGCCTTTAACTAAAGCAAATCATTTTTATACGCCATTAAAATAACCAATATTATATTCTAATAATGGGGAACAAAATAACTACGATAGGTATTTAACTGCATTTAACGTAGAGGATATCAGTGGGGACTGCGGAGAGGCATAGGGCACTGAACTAGAAGAAACTGGAAACAGTATAAGAAGAAATTAACAAAACAGAAATTAGCAATTTCAGTAAGAATATCGTAAAATAAACATAAATTATACTACAAGACTGGTTACAGCGCATTACATTAATACTTACATGACTTTGATTAGTATTTGGGTTAATCTCTTTGGCTCAGCTGATTAAAACATCAAAACTGAAATACTTTACAAAAACAAAGGGGGGAAAGAGGTTTCTGGTCGCATGGTATTTGAACCACTAATCTTGAGTCCATTCACTAGAGCGTTTGTTTTTTGAGCACTAATTCATCTCACCATAAATCCATCTGACCTTTGCCAAAACCGCCTACAATGAAATGTTCCCATATCAACCTTCTTTCGGATCAATGCCACTTTCTCCGTAATCGTGCAACAATTAAAAATAAATATCATTTAGACACAGGAGTAAGTGAATATTATAAGAGGCGTTACTCTACAAGTCGTACACATTTTTTCTTTCTTTCTTTTCTTTCCCGAAAGGGGCGATGCATTCAAGTAAGACTAAAATCTACGGTTGGCGTAAATACGGACTTATTGGCGACTCATTCACCTAGTATATGCTCATGATCGAATTCCCCTGATTGAGGGTGAAAGCCAACTGCCCAACAAAACTCGAATGTATAGTAAATTGAGACGTGACGTCACAATTGTGCTTGTATGGGTATGTGGAAACTTTGTGAGACAAAGTTTGGTGCTCAGTGACTTAGGGTGAGACATTTGCCTATGATGCATCCTAGAGCATAAGAATTATTCTCGACGAAGCAGTTTAGTTCCATGGTTTCTCGACTCTGTGTTCTTCCGGAATATAATAAACGTTAAATGAGACCACCCCGTTCAGAAATACTCGTACTGCAGACTGTTTGCGTCTGCCGAAGAAACAAATCATAAACGTTAAAAACAGCCACAGTGGAGAACGCATCTCTTATCAATTCCTTTGAGTTAGGAAACGTCGCCATCCGTTCGTTGTACCCCAGTTTATGACAGCTATTGCAGTTTATAACAATGAAAATACTACATCGGATACAGAGATTGTTGCCCTCCAGTCGTGCTGGAGACGTTCCGTGCCACTTCGCGGCAAATATAGATCCCCAGACTAATACAAAAGCCTGAAGACGTCCCAACCTTGCAGTTTTCTTATATCAGAAGGCACTTCAACATTTCTAATACTTTCGTATTCGTTCGGATTGCAAAACTGGGTCGTTCATTAACAAAAGTTATTCATTTGAAGTGTTTCTAAAACTTAACTATGTTCCAGCATAGAGAGCAGCAAACAGCTTCCTGCTTTCACGAGTATTTTGTAAGAGTATTTATCCTTCATTTTCATAGACAGGGCCCGGATTTTGATGACAATAAGTTTGAAAATTTAACTATGGAGCGACTCTAAAGCTTTAAAAAATGACATAATAATTACAAAACATAACCTAATACTTGGATTTATTTAATTTATTAAAATTGGTGTACAGAAAGTTATAAATTAATTTATACATGGATATTAAGGCTATACAAGTAGAAAAAGTAGATATAAGAGTAATAATGCGATAATTTAGAAGACTAATTAAACAATATATTTGTTCCATGATCTTGTTTGAAGAATCTGGGAAGAAAATTGTTTTTGAAGCACGTCTTACAAAACTGTAGCATTAACTCTTTTGGGTTCTCATTTTATACATGTTTTATTGTGAATGAAGAGTACTGCACAGCCTATGACATGAGACAAGGACAAGGATATTAGCAACTAATTTAAGCACTTATTAACACTAGAAAGGGAAAATTGACCTGTCTCATCCCTGGTTTGGGACATGAATTCATTACAGTAATAAATACCTGCTACCCTGATAATAGCCACTCCTCCAATCGTAAGCAACCCTACGTAAGGAACCATAAAATAGAAATGAGCTATTTTCCAAGAATGCGAGTAAAGAATGTAGGAAGCTCTATTCTAGTTCTCAGTTGAATAGCGAAATTTCTGATGTTTGAAAAGTTTTTATGTAAAACGTCAGAAATATAAAACTCTTTAAATAGTGAATGTAATACAAGAAAATGACTAAATAAAGACGAAAAGGCAAGAAAACTACAAAATAATTACGTAAAATAAAAAAATGGCCTAAAATAACCAAAACATTACCTAATAAATATGCATGTTCATAATCTATGACCCATGATAAGGGTTTATGTACAGGTTAGCGATGCCTATGATGCAACAATTAAAAGTAAAACGTCATCAGAACCTGGGCCTGATGAGGGGAGTGTGGCAACTGCAGAGGATGGGGGCGTCAGTTGGAGAAGTTTGGGAACAAGTGGCTGGATACAATTTCTGAATTTCACCGAATAATTTTCTTCTAAAATTGGATTAATTAATAGATGAAATAATTCAATATCTGCAGATACTAACATGAATAGCTATAGCTGTTCATAGGCAGATCTCTCTTCTACTTTATTTGCCTGTGCTCAGTTCAGAACCCCTGTGTCAGATTAGATTAGATTAGATGACGGGGGGTTTGATGGAGTTTTATCGACCTCCCGCTCGTCAGCCTAAAAGGCTTATTGTGCAACCCCTTTGGAAGGGATGCTTTCATTGTTTCCCAAAATCTGTTCTATGAGCAAGTTGCGGTATCTTGGTTCCAATGTCACCATCCTTTCCTAAATCTTCTGGTTATGGAAAGAGTATTTTTCTTGCCAGGAATGCGCAGTCAAAGAGGATGTGCGAGATAGTTTCCTCATTTTCTTTGCACATGCTACAAATGGGTTCATCCTTGTAGAGTCCTACTTTACGGAGATGTTTCCTGAAGTGACCATGTTTTGGACATTAATGCAACTACTTCCCTTATTCCTGTTCTATCCAATCTCAGGAGAGATGAGGAAAGAGTGTCCCATGGACCTAAGACCAGTTTCCTGTCTTGTCTTTGTCCAGGATAGGTTTGCTACCTGAGTTGGTGTTTTTCCCCAATCCATGCTTTTACTGAGGTTTGGCAGTACGTGTACTGATTCCAGCCACGGGTTAAGGGCCAACATAGGGTGTCTCAGTACCCCTTTTTGCCGACTCATCAGTGTTTTCATTTCCATAGATGCCCTGATGCGCCGGCACCCACCGCATTTCAAGTCTGTTGCGAGATAATAGGGCAGTCAGAGCATTTCGGCATTCCCAAACCAATTTTGATTTTACCTGATCTGAAGAGAGTGCCTTTAAAGCACTTTGACTATATGTGAGGATGAGAATTCTTTTTTACGATAAACCCTTTTCAAGTCCTCTAAGAGCATAGCTCAGGATAGCAAATACCTCTGCCTGAAAAACTGTGCAGTATTTCCTAAGGTTTACCTAATATTTGTTCCTTGGAGATGGGCCATATATGCCTGCGCCCGATTGTGTCCCTATACGGGATCCATCTATTAACCTCACAAGTGGGTCGCATCCTTTATCAGGTGTAATGGCTTCCATCCAGTCTTCTCGAGACCCTAGAGTTACCTTAAATAGATGGAATAAACAGTATTGAGTATTCATTAGGTCAGACCGCATATTTGATACTGGAATGTCCAGGAAAGTTAGGATAGAGATGTTACCAGTTGTTGAACAGCTACCTCTCCAGTTCCCTGTTTGCACTAAGCGGTAGCAGTAACCCTGGCCTCAGCTGATATCCCCTTTGTCATCACCAGGCATCGGAATTTCCAAGTATTAAAGCCAGGACGAAAGGAAATTAGGTTGAACTGTCACAGGACTTTACGCTGTGACCTCGTAGATAACAAACCACCCCATCCCTCGTACAGTCTACTGGCGTGTGCAGACCAATCGCGAAACCGCGTTTTACCTCCCGTAGGTGACTCATGATCGCTGTTGTGTACCCTCTATGTAGTAATGACTGTTTGAGTGTAGCTAACTTGTAGCCAACTGTTTAAGGATTCCTATGCCTGGTCATCAGTTAGAACTTCTATAAAATGCAACAGGATATGAAGATCTTTCCTAGCCACCGTAGTTTACAAACGCTTCAGAACGTTTCCTACACCATTTTGCTAACAAGTATAGGAATTAGATTACCATCAGAATATAAGAAAGGCTAACATTTTCAATTTTCACATATCTAGGATTAGGACTAACTGCGGAAGGGGACTAGCACTTCGGCCTACAAGATCTTTTGTGCCTGAAGCCCTGGCGGGGTGCCCCCAGGGGGAGGGATAAGGTAAGAGGAGACAGAGGGTGGCCGGACCAGGAGGCACGATAGGACAGAGGGCAGGCTTCCTACCTTTTACAGATTGAAACTCCCGGGATGGAGCTGGTGCACATCCCCTGGGAGACCCGGGACTCGGAGACCGCCCCCATTTGGGGGACAAAGATTTTCACAGAGCATCCTTTTCTCATCCCATGCAACGCCCAGACTCCCGCCAACACTTTCAACCCTAAAACAGACCAAGCAGATGAAAGGTGAAGTGAAATGAGAATGTAGGTGAAAAGGAGGGACAGGAAATTCGGGGATGTAATGAACCTTCCCAACATTCGCTTAGCGACCCGAGAAAACCCCGAAAAAACCCATGGGTCAGGAAGATCGGACGTGGGAATCGAACCCACGACCTCCCGAATGCGGGCCACAGACGTTGCCGCCTGAGACGTCCCGCTCGGTTCACAAATCTAAAATCAATAAATTTAATGCAGCTGAGCCTGTCTCGAAGCACTGAGTATGGAAAGGGTACCACTGATGGATTTAGCCCACAAACCGAGAACAGTAATCTGAACGAGGACAATGCAGAAACAAATGTTGGGTGTTTTAAAATGCGAGCATTCCAAATTAAAAGGAAGGTGTAACGGGAAGTTTTTCTCTCTTCCATGAAACATTCACGAATATTGTAAATTAGCTATAAATATGTATGAAATAGCAAGATACAGTATTCTGGAGAGTTGTGCGTGGGACAACCTCTTCCCTCTTAGGGTTAGTCATGGCCATGCGAAGGTGAATGTCTTTTGTAGTTCAACGAAAGAAAGCATGTCAAGGACGAGGTTGTTGTTCCAAACGCTACGAAAAATACACGCTCGGTAGAGAAAGCCAACGAATAAAATTTAAGAATCACCAATAGGATTTAAACTAAAAGATTCGAAACTTCGATGTAAGTGGAACGCCAGAATACTCAACGAAAAGAGCTAGACTTGGAGAACATACTGTCTTCCACAGCAAAGAAAGTCCCCGGGGAATGAAGGGCAGAGGGGAAATTGCTGATTTGACACGGTCCGAACCCGCCAACTTGCTTATGTTACCCTTATTTATGACACACGACAGCTCAGTTACAGCCCAATGAATAGTTTTACTCCTTGTGTCGCATGCGTTCTCCGTCACACACATTTACTGTCCTTGTCGCACTGTTTCCCAAACAGACATTCCTGTCAGGAACTTTCTCTCCGTTGGCGAACAGCAATCGGCGTGTGTCAGACGTGCTAGAGGGAATGTCTCCGCGAGAAGAAAGTGCGGGATGAGGTGTTACGCGCGCAAAGCACACTCTGGATAAGAAACCATACGCGATTAGTGGTTCCGATAAACTACGTAACTTCCCAGAATTCTGGAACTATATTAATGGTATGACTGTGGTGATAATCAAAGGAAAGAAATAGTGCTGAAGATAAAGTTTTGTCGCATTCCTTGTTGGACACCGAGGATTCTTTGCAATTCTCATAATAAAACCCTGAGATTACCGAACCTTATTTCTTAAATATTCCGACATCGCTATACATAAGATATGAGGCAGGCAATGAGAAGAATCCACCGACTGAGTAGCCGAGAATGGTGACGATGCCGGCGTCCGCCTCAAAGCTTACAGAAACTGTGAAAAAGAACGGAAGACTCTGTAATGTTTTAACTCCGAGTTTCTCGTACTACCGACACAGATTCCCCGGCGATATCTGGCCTTTGCTTTTAGATTTGTGGCAGCACTCCTTTCTAGGACTTTTTCAGCACATTGAGCTCGTTTCGCGAACAGTTAGAACCTTTAATCCCAATTCACAAAAAAGGCTAAAGTTGCAATACTTGCCAATATGACAGTGACTGAAGACTGCAGCATACTCCACTGTCAATGAGGTTGTTCCAACAAGACATATTGTGGCGGCCTGGCAGAGCAACATCTTATCTCTTCAGTAGATGCCCTGCGGTGGAAACCTTGCGTAATAAACTAGTACCTGCGCCGACGTGCGCTCTGTTTGCAACTGGGTGTATGCGAGAATCTGTGCGATCTGTTGTGGAGTACCAGTGCCTCCACTGGAACACCATCTGGCCCTTGAATTTCATCACGATAACAAGCTGACGGATACACTGACTTGGGAAATCTTTGCCATCTGCTTTTGTATTCTGGAAGTTGGTGACACGCAGGCTTATCAGGTATTTATCCAGAATGAACGCTGGGATTTGGACAGATCTCTATCCTTGGATCTCCCGCAATTACGGAGACTCTAACTGCCAAAATTTGGAAGGGAATGCAATAATTAAATAAATGCATTAGAGAGAAAAAAAAGGCCCTGCACGTTCTGCAATTATTAAAAGAAAGAAAGCGTTCCTTTCTTTCTTTTTTTTTGTTCTTTCCGTTGTTAATGAAAAAATTCTGATGTGTTACATTCACACGACTTTCTCCAACCTCTATCACTTATTAGTGGGTATTCAAATTATTCTCTTACGAACGTTTATTTTCCTGTCTACTTCGTCTTAATCGAGATAAAGCTTTCCAGAAATAGCTGCATTATGCATTTAGTTATAGATGCAAAGGAAAAAGCGATATCCAAATGTTTTAAAACTGGACGCTATACGTTGGCCATAAAATTCCATACTCTTTCCATGAAATCGCGAAGAAACAACTGAAAATCGACAGGATCTTAAAAGTATGACTAATTGTAAGTATTGAACAATAATAAAGATATCTCGGAAGTGGCTGATGCCACAAATAAGTTTATTTGGAATAACACTGTGTGCTTTAAAGAGATCTACATTTTATGTGTAGTACTTTTTTATCTACAATTTAACGTTTACTAGTTATACAAGCTTATACAAAATTCTTTTCAAATGAGAAGGATTTCACAGGCTATTCTCAGAAAATTCAGGATATGCATTTTATTTATTATGTAAATGTATTTAATATATGGTACTTTAATTAAAATTGTTATGGCCATATTTTAGAAAATAAAAAATTTCGAAAACTGTTCCATGTAAAGCGTAGTTTGGGGTAGGGGATTTTGTGAAAATTTTCGTGTCGTATCTTTGGAAGGTGGTAAACCTAAATGTTCTTCAGTGTCGTCATTATTTAAGGAAATCAAGACATGTCATTCAATCACAAAGCAGATTAACTTGAATATGGTTTTAACCTTGAGAGTAAAGTCATTTAACATGATATGTGATAAACTGCATGAGACACAAAAAGAGAGTGACAAAATGCATGCAATGCAATAACCAAGGTTCTAAACGCCAGTATATTATTCTAATCCATTACTTTTAACTGTGCTATTAACTCAAAGTGTTACTTCGCATAAGATTCAAAAACAGCTGGTACCATTTATAAAAAGTAGTTACTTTAACATTGGTTGATCAGTAACTGGTGGAATTTTACGAGATAAAACATGTCATTGTCGATTATAAACATGCGAATCCGAAATATGAAAATACTTTTCCATGCTCTTTTTGTCGCAATAAGTATCGATATGCACTGTAGTTCCCTTTCTCGATTTACTGCGAAATAAAACCTTCCACGAAAATATGAGTTGCAGTATATTTTCTTCTTAAGTTGTAAGGCAGTTCTGTAGGTAAGTGGACAAATTTGTTCCCTGATAGGCCAAGAGTTAAAGTTTGGATTGTTTTAAAGAATCTCGAGGTAGATAATAAGTGACTGAAAATAAGAGTTGGCTAGTTTTGGAATTGTAAAGTAAACTATGATTTTTTGTTTTCCCTGGTCGGTAGGCGAATGCTGGGATGGTTTTCAACTACAACGATTTTCTTTCCATCATTTCCCTTTCATTCCGTTTCCTTCTCATATTTAAGGTGTGCTTCTAGGTTTCGTGATGTGAGGCGGTACCGGACAGATGGCGCGGATGCTTGCTCAAAGGAAAGAGAACTCCCCGTGGACACTAAAGGGGCTGCTTGGTCGACGAGGCATTCATCGCCCTCTATAGGCAGGTCCAGCACTGGAACGGTTCTTCGATCTTGGACTTCCGCACGTCCCTGTGGTCTGTCGTCCTGCGGCCTGTAGCCTCCTGGGGTGCCTTCTTGTCATCTCTTCCTCCCGGGGGTGGTAACCACAATGGATCTATGCAGGTGGCAGTGCGCGAGCTGTCCCCTCCGTTATATAACCTGCACCTATACGCAGGACTAGGTTTTGTGTGTGTTTACAAAAATAGTGGAAAATGTACAAAATCTCGTATTTATAGCTTAAAATATGGTAGAAATTTCGTGAACATTTCGAAAAATTTTAATGTCATAGGCAGTGGTTCTCATTGTTCCAGCTGCGGTTGGATGTTTTTGAAATCCGGCTGGAGACAAGCTTTCAGTCGTTGTTATCGATTGTTGAACACGTGCAGTGCTTGTGGTCGCGTTTCCGTCAGTTTATTTCTGTTAGTCTACACGCAGTCAATATTTTTCCGCTGCAGCAATTACTTCAAGAACCTCAAAGCGAAAGTATTTCTAATGGAATGATCCAAAAGCTCAGGGAAACCCTCTCAGCTGTCATGGATGGCCCTACAGGTTATAAAATACATAATAAGATAGTCTAAATGTACATTTCCAAATGAATTCTCATTGCTGTACAGCCAGCATCTTCAAAATGAATACATTTTTTATAATGCCGTTTTTTGTTTTTATCGTAAAAATAAGGATTTTCGTAGAAACGATAAATTTTTGTGTAAAGTCGCGACAAAGTTGAAGTCATAAATCGGTCATATTTGTCGTAAGTCGTGCTTGTACTTCTTGCTGCATCTCTCCGTTACATTTTGCGTTTATCGTTTATAACAACAACAAAAATAGGGCCCTGTCTATACTTATACCTAAGCTGTGGTTTTTTCCCAGGTACTATAGAAAACTTCTGCAGTATTTTGACCATATGGGTTAAACGGTGTAGATTTCTACTTAAGTAATTGAAAGTATGGCAGGGGTAGTTTGCGAGAGTTATAATGTAGGGTATAATTTTTTAGGGGGAGTCCTATAGTGTAACCGTACAGTGTTTTGTCTAGATATATCAGGGTATTGATTTATATGTTAGGGGTTGAAAATATGGACTGAAAATAAGGACAGCGAAAGCTTTGATATTCTTAGGGTGGTTCATCGTTTTTGCCAGATTTTAAAACATAGATAAGTGTAACAAATTTTGTCAAAGTCATATTAAAATACTCCATGGTGCTTAATGTCGGAAAAACCAGGGGGAAATTTGGTGGTATGAACACAATCTGCTGCTCTGGTCTCCAATAACTCAATTTTAAAAGATTTTAAGCCTCTTCATTTACAGCTTTGGGGTTAGAAGTCATTAAAAAAACCTGGCATGTTCACAATAAAGTACCAAAAAATATATTCAACGAAATGGCATTGAAATTAGGTGAAATTAATAAAATCCCCTTAAACTCGCCAGTTTCTGTCCGAGGGAACAGTGCTTTTCAACAGAGAAACAATTATCAACGAAATAAACTAAACATCCCGAGCTGAGTGAAGGGCATGTTTCCACAGTGAAAATCCTAGAGAAATTTGGTTGAAATTGCTCCTTGGATCACAGTTTTTAACTTATTACTTACTAGCTTGAAATTTTCAGGAGAGCTTCAGCAAATACGAATTTAAAAATTATGCATTAGTTAAAACATATTGAGTAGTTCAATCGAAATTAATTATTTTCCATAACTAACAATGAAAAAGTTGAAAAATGCAATATCATATTTACAAAAAATGTTTTCTCTTAAAGTAATTAAAATTGTGAAATACCTGCACAACAATTTCTTTAGGTATGTTTATTAAGCTCAAATTAAAAATTTGGTAGCGATACGATAAACCTAGGGTTCAAGGAGTATTTGATGTTACCATATCAAAAAGAGATTAATTATGGATAAAAATTAATACCTAAACTACACTTTTACGTAGCTCTTTAAATTTTGTATTTTGAGATTTATATTCTGAGTATACGACAAAAAAGTCAACGCAATCAGAAGAAAACTGTAGATTGTCTGTTGTTTCTTCGATTTCAGTACGTTTTAGCAACTGTGACTGTTCTCACGTGCTTTTCTTCCGTCTTTTAGCTAAACTTATATCTGTATCTTCAGAGAAGTTTACTTAGTGTTTTACTTAGTGCAGTTTTGTAAGTTTAGCAATGTTTAATAGTTTTTAGCGTTTAATAGTTTAATTAAGATGTGGAGGTTTTGGGAAACGAACCAAGTTGCTGCCCCTCCGGCCACACCAGCAAATGACCCTCTGCCAATAGTGCCAGGACCGCGAAGAAAAGAGTTTTAAAAACTTTGAATAAGCAAAGCCAGATTTTTGTGTGTAATGTTCACAATATGTAGAAAAGAATCCTTAACGTGGAAAAATGTTCGTTATTGTTTTGAATGTCTCAAAAACAGCTATAACGATTTTTATTAAAATACCACATGTTTAAGATACTTGCATGAAAAATAAAATGTGTATCTTGAGTTTTATTTTCTGGGAATATCCTGTAAACTCTTCTTCGTTCTCAACTTTTTGTATAACTGGTAAACTGTAAGAGATAGGCAAAATCTTACTGTTTAAAATGAAATCTCGTTAAAGGACACAATTTATGTCAAATTGTGTTAATCATTTCCGAGGAATTCTTTGTTATTGGTTTGAATTTTTAAATACTTGTACTTTTTACAAGTGGTAAGTCCCTATTCGCGCATGTATGTCACTAAGATGTTTATGGTGGAGGGGTAGGGAATAAATGTTTAGCTACTGTACAAAGGCCGCCGGTTGGGGATCCTTAGCCTGCGATTTCCCTACCGATTTCACGCGTATTTAACATCCAGAATACGACATATTGATACCTCAGAGCAACAACGGGGTATTTCAAAAGTCATTTTCGTAATATTTGCACTGTGGGGACAGTGTTTCGACTGCTATGTTTGGTAATCTATACTATATATTTATGTTTCAACTTTTAATTTGGAATTTAAAAGTTTGTGTGTGAATACTGAGTCATCCGACTCCTTAATTGCTCAAAACATGTGTTCGGAGATATTTCGCTTCTGTACTGAATGAAGCTGTTCTCAAACGTTGGGTGCCATATGAAGTCGGCCGGTTCCTCGATGCGTAACAGTTCTCTTCTTTCTCCGGCTAGCGTTGAGCAGTGTCGACTCTGTAAAGTCTACAGGTGTAGTGAAATTATATATCGATTCGATAAAAACAACGGCTCTGGTGAATATTGACTTTATTATACTGTTATGTTACACATTCAGGCGAGCCACCACTTCGTCAATTATCCGCGACTGACATCGAGAAGATGCTTTGTTATTCGGCAGTATTGATAGATATAGATGTATTGTAAAGTTTTCCCTGCGTTCATAGCCGCGGCCTAACTTGTAAGGTGCAGAGTTCAACTAAGAGTCAAGATGCTTGTCGGCGTAGAGTTCAACGAAGAGAGTAGTTACATGTAGAGGTTGCAGCGAAAAGTGTTACTTGTCCTAGGGTTTAACGAAGAGTGTCGTTACTAGTATTTTGTGAAATTCGCTGTCTGATATTATTCAACTTGCACGGCGCGGAGTTCAGCTATGAGTGAAGTTACTAGTATTCTGTGAATTTCGCCGTGTCTGATTTCATCCCTACTCCGACTATGTCACGTGATTATTTTGTGTGATTTTCAATCATGTGACGATCTCCTGTTTTCGGATTCGTCAGTTTGTATTTGTGACTTTTCATTTACGGCTAAAATTTCAGTTCTGCTCAGCTTTCTCTTCCCACGCTACTATTTACAATTTGTTTAATTTATGCTGTAGCACGTACGTATGTTAAAGGCTTTAAGCCTTTTCTCGACACAAACCTCATGTTTCTTCCGCTTTGAAAAGAAACAAGCACTTTCCTCGTAGACCCTTTTTAATGGCTCTATGCTTTTGTATACATTTGTGCCGACGGACCTTTTCCTGTGTTCCAAGAAAAGGGGTAGGCCAGTGAACCGAGCGTTACTTCCTCAAACAATTTGCAATGTTTCCGTATGAAGGTTTTTTCCCTCTCGAGTTATAATATTAAATACAATATTTTACATCTTTGTTTAATCTATATACAATCAAATCCAATACGGAGCCGAGTTGACATTTTACGTCTTTATTTAATCTATATACAATTAAATCAAATACGGGGCCTAGTTGAACCGTATCATGAGGTATATATGCCTTTGTGTAAACAAGGATATAATTCCTCAAGAGGTATCTACGTTTTCTCATCTACTTTCTTATAACCTTGGTCTTCTGAGAAATTTAATTTCTTTGACAATAATCTGATCCTGGCAAAATACACGGCCCAAGGTCATCACAACATGCATCAGCATCAAGTAATTTTAATAGTGTATTTTTACTTTCTCTGCTACTTACCTATACTAATTAGAGGAAGTATTACATTCCACCCAAAAAAATTCAACCGGGATTTCACTGGAATAAAAATAAAAGCATTTTGGACAAAAGGTAGGGTAGGATAGAACTAGGAACGGAGGGAGACTTAGCACCCCGACCTAAGCAGATCTTTTGTACCTAGGCCCCTGACGGGGCGCCCCCGGGAGGGAGAGATGAGGTGAGAGGAGACAGGGCGGCCGGACCAGGAAACACGACAGGCAAGGGCAGGGAACCTACCGTTCACAGATTTAAACTCCCCGGATGGCAGTTGATGCAGCCGGCTCCCCTCCCTCCTGTGGGCTTACACATCCCCTGGGGGCCTGGGACCCAGAGACCGCCCCATTCCGGGTCGACGAAGGTTAACTCAGAGCATCTTTTTCCCCTGCCATGCACACGTCGAGACTCCCGCCAACACTTGCAACCCTGAAAGAGATCAAGCACATAAAATGGGGAGGTGAAATGAGAATGGAGGTGAAATTCGGGGGATGTAATGATCCTTCCCAGCATTCGCCTAGCGACCCGGGGAAACCGCCTGAGCTATCCCGCTCGGTGGACCAAAGGTTTCTGTGTTGTGTGTGTTTGTATGTGAACAGTATAATTCAAAAACGAAAAGTCATTTAAATACCAAACATGATATTTAAATTCAGCATTTTCCAAGGATGTGACACGAAGATTTGCAATAAAATCCCCCCTCCTCGAACTATCCTTTACATGGGAAGTTTTTCGAAAATTTTATTTTCTTAAAAAGACTAACGATTTTGATTAAAATACGATATGTTAAAGATATTTTAATTACGAATGAAATGTATATCTCGAATTTTCTGGGAGTAGCCATTCTGAATGACTTTTGCGGAACTGGTAAACCGTAAGATATAGACAAAATCTTACTACACAAATAATGTAGTTCTCGTTAAAGTACACAGCTTTTTTTTTGAGTTAACCATTGTTTTCTCCACGTGGCCATGCAAGGTGCATGGGATTTCAGTCATCACATAGTGACGACACGCTCTTTAACAATCGCTTTACCTACGTATTCTACGACAAAATGTGTAAATGTGAATTGGAAGTTTATTTGGATTAACAAGAAGTAGAAAGAAAAATAAGTTTTTGTATGAATATTTTGCAGAAAATTGAGTAGAGAAAGCAATGTGAATGCAACACATCAGTTTTTTTTAACTAATACAGAAAATGAACAAGTCGGTTAAGGGAGACGGCCATGTTCCTCTCTCAACTTTCCTACCATTGCATAGCTACCAAGGGCGTCCACTCCCTATAGGGATGCCACAATCCCTATTTTCTACTTGTTGAATGAGGCTGGCCCTTCCCTATCACTTGACACATAAAATCTCCACCCTCGCTTCCAGAAACAGTTGTTCCCCTCTGTTATAAAAACAAAAAAAAATAATCATAAAAAATCACTGCAATGCAAGTGCATGCCAGCCATGACGACCGGCATGGGTCCCTACATCCCACGCATTTAGCAGATGGTCACAATTTTCACTAATGTCTCACCAGCTAGTTATTGTGCCCCTTCACAGAGCTGTCAAGGTCATGCGTTTTACTTTTTCGTTTCATATGGTACATAAAAAGACGCTCGTTCGAAAAGCAGCAACGAGTATGCCGAACAATGGTCGAGCTTCTGATTCATGTGCCCTCTCGTGGGAAATGGACATTTACTCGTTCGAGTACTCGCTGGTTCGGAAGTTGACAATATAGCGTTGTTGTCAGGCTGATTGCTTCAGTGTGCTAAGGCAAAGGAATGACAATATCATAAGACATGTTACTGCGTTTTCGACTTTAACTCTTCCTACTGTTACCGTCAAAACTTCTTTTACTAAATTATGTTATACAAATTCCATTTTGTCACGTTCCATTCTGTCATTACATCTAAGCAAAAGCTATATTAAAATTGTTCCCAAATAAATATATTACAAGTTTCGCATACAATTTCATCAGAGTTTCTGTGACAGAGAAACAAAAACTCAGTCATGTGCATAAACAGTTAGTTACATACACATTACAAATTACATGCAATACTTCTTTTTTAACGGATTACCCTCCTCATTGTAGGACTTACACCCCCAAGGACTTACAAGCCAATGCCTTGGGTCAGTAGCCTGTCAAGGAACAAGCAGACTCTAGATCATAGCATATCCAGGATGGCTGATCAGCCTAATACTTGGTATGGCTGTGAAGAAGAAGGAAAAGAAATGTAGTGATGAAAGTGATGATAAGAAAATTCGCGGATCAAATTATCCAACCCAGCATTCGCCTAGCTACTGAGGAAAACCGCAAAAAAAAACTTCGGTCAGATTGATCGGCCCCGGGGGTTTGAACCTGAGACCTCCCAAATGCGGGCCACAGACGTTACTGTATATGTAATGCAATAAATTAAATAATGATTATTCTTTGAATTCCGAAATTGCACAATGCCAGTAAAGTATGCTACTACCAACCTTTAACACAAATTCAGGTTAATTGACTCAAAAGTTGCTGCTTTACCTACATTAATGCTATATATAATGGTTGTATCTAAAATTGCGTTTAGTTTTAATGAGAAACAAATTAATAAATCTTGCAAGCAAACTCGGTAATGGCAAAAATCTCTAACGGAAAACTAACGATGCTTGAGGGCCTTAATGTTATAAATACGTAGTACAAATATCAAATGGTTTAAAAACAAAACCAGAGAGAGTTTTCTTAAAGGTAAAATTAAGAACATTTCAACACCCATTATTCGATATTATTATTAAGATACTATTGTTATTGTTATTATTAATATTATGCCGTTTTCTCGACAATAATCCCGAGGCGCTTAACACCGTTTTTTCCGGTTTTACATATTATGTTCTAACTATAAACTCCATTTAATTTTAAGGCAACATTTTCACCTATATCGCTCGAATCCATACCGGAATATCACGCGAAATAAGGCTGCAGCAACAAGGCCAGTGGAGCAGACTGAATCTTGAGACATGTACTCGTCCGGTGTACCAAACAGAATGGACTGAGAGCGAGGCACCGTTCGAGTTCTGGTATACCCAACTCGCCCATAAACACGAGCTCATTTGTGCTCGAAGGGATGAATGTTACAGGTTTTTATAATGACCAAAACTCGTTCGATGGACAGCTCTAGGCCATGCTAATGTGAACATTCTTACAAATATAGAAATTAAGTAAGATACCCACAGAAAATATCTTCTTGATCTTTGGATAAACCCATATTTAAAAAGGTAACACTCCCGAAGCCAACACTTACATGATTTTCTCTACCTACTATCATTTGTTTTTATGTAGATTCTATGAACTATTCTTTCGAAAGCTTATTTTTCTTATCTACTTAATGTTAACCGAAATAAACCTTTGCATAAATAGTTTCATTACATATTCCCGAGGGATGGCTCAGGCGGCAACGTCTGTGGCCCGCATTCAGGAGGTCCCAGGATCCATCCCCGGCGACCGCCCACTCTGGCCCATGGGTTTTTCGTGATTTCCCCGAGTCGATAGGCGGATGCTGGGGTGGTTCATCCTCTACCACAACTGTACTCCTCATCTCCTGTAACCACCATCTTGCCTGTCTTCCCTTTTATAGCTGTAGGACCAGGCGAAGGTGTTCGGCGGGTTGCGGCTGGACGGTGGTTTGCGCACTGCAGAGGTTTCTTCTCTGTCGCTGCAGGGACTGTTCGGTTAGGTCTCTCCTCCGAGTAGGACTCCGCCCCGGGGGGGAGGGCCCGATTGGCGTCCGATGTGTTATATTTAGAAACGTTATGGACCCCGTCTATGCTTGCGCCCGTCGCGATCTGGATCTAGTCGCCCTTCGGGTCTCTCCCCTCATCCCACCTCCCTGGGGTCACTGGCAGAAGCCCACGCCTGCTTGCGGTGCTCTGCCCCGGCTCTGGGGGCCCCCTCCGTTGATTCGTACCTTTTACCTTTATCTTTCATTACATATTTCGTTAAAGGTAAAAGGCGGATCGAAGAAACCGAATAAGTAATCAGATTTTTAAAAAGAGGATCACTATATGCTGACCTACAAATCCCATACTCTTTCCATGGTATCGCCGGAAGCAACTGGATTGTGACACTTTAAAAATGACAAAGTATTGAAAAATTCAAATAACCAATATCTGAAAATCGCTGATACCACAAAAAAAAACTTTATTTGAAGTAAATTGTGTATTTTAAAGACATCTATATTTTTGCGTTTTTGTATAACTTAATTTTACCAAAGTTATACAAAATTCCTTCCGAATGAAGAGAACTTCACAAGCTATTTTTAGAAAACTCAAGATACACATTTTATGTGACGTAAATATCTTAAACATGTGGTATTTTAATCAAAATCGTCAGAGCCATTTTTAAGAAAATTCGAAATTTCGAAAAATCTTTCATATAAAGGGTAGTTTGGGATGTGGGATTTTCTTGAAAATCTTCGTGTCGCATTTTTTGAGGATGCTCAACCTAGACACCAAGTTTGGTATTTATAGAGAAAAATGCTTGTTTTGGGCTCAGGAGGTCTCAAAACATGCACATATTTCCAGTGAAATCTCGACATGAATTTGTTGGTGGAGTATAATATTTCCTCTACTTACTGTAAGTACGCTGTCGTGCACTAAAAGTTGCCAAATTTCCTAAATTGCCATAGTGTTTCTCTCTCTGTAAGGTTTCCACCTTCAGGTAACCAACTTTAGGCTCTACCCAAACGGTATCAGTTCTCTATGTAACTGGCCTTAAAACACTCTAGGGAGATATAAATTAACCAATGAACGATGTGTACAATTTATTTGAAATGGAAGGGTGGTTCGGATGCCACCTCTATGAAAGAGTTTCGCTACGATTGGTACACAAGGAAAGGCTAAATCAAATACAATATAATTCGCCCTTCTGAGGATGTGGTGAAGAATTATTTGCATGCGAGGTTAAACTGAACGGGAGCTACCATTTACATACAGGGTGGGCCATTTAAGTTGAGACTGTAGAATATCTCCGAAACTAAGCGTTGTAAAAAGAAATGTCTTGAATAAAAGTTGCTTGATGTTATGGGGTAAGTAAATGCCATTAGTCGTGTTTTATTTGCAGGACGTTGTGATGGTCATTTTATGGTCAATTTAAATTAACCCTAATTGTAGGTTCCCATTTAAACCATCACAACGTCCTCCAAATAAAACCTGACTAATGGCATTTACTTTCCCCCATAATATCAAACAACTTTTATTCAGGACATTTCTTTCTACAACGCAGTTTTGGAGATATTGTACAGTGTCAATTTAAATGGTCCATCCTATATATGAGAGCTTTTATCAGCGATATGGAGACGAAGGTTAAGTTATTGCTGCTACTAAACGGCAATAAGAAAACCGGCATTAGGAAAACGGTAGTGTCGCATGAAAATATAAGGTTTATGTTGTAACGATACCCTTCGGCAATTCGGCCATACTTTGGGGAAAGTAAAGTACTCTGCCAATCCAGTGGCTATAATTATGCTCGAAAAACAGAGGTGGTAACGCTGGTAGGGAGTGTGGCTAGATTTTGTCAGTACCAACATAAACAACTCCGTTCCATTATGGGCCACATTTTATGTTCGCCAGTATACGTAAAAATACTTGGTGTTCATTCATATAAGTATTCGATAAAAATGCTACTAAATATTATAACACACATGACATGATGCGCAGAGTACACTAATAAGGTGGTCAGCATACCGCCTCCCCCGGCCGTTTAGAAGCGGTTTGCGAAATCGAAGACACTACCTCTCCATCAAGTAGCAACTTCATTGATCCCGAAGGACCTGCAAGGCTGAGTGCAACTTGTAATAGACCCCTTTGCACATGAAAAATCCCATGCTGGTACCAGAAATTGAATCCGGCCCTCTCGCACTGCAAAACGCAACGCTATCTCAGTGTTATGTTGACGGTTATTTGGTTTAATATCCCGTTGTGAAACCTGTGGTTACTCTTTCAATACCGTCAAATGAGGTGATCAATTACTGTAATCAATTTCTCAATTGTTCAAATGTTTATAACCTTTATATGAACAACTAAGATAAAGCACCAAACAGGTCTCAGATTTGTGTATGTTATGTCTAGATTACTTGCAAAGACAGACAAAGCAAGAAACAAATCAAATAGCTCGTTCCTACGTAAACATAAACACAAATATAAATTTGTGCATAATATAAGAAAAAATGTGGTGAAGATGACCATTAGATAACTCTACACTACGTTGACTATATCCAATATTACTCTTAATCTGGTTCAATTACTTGTTAACGGGTGTAGCGATGTTTCCGCCGATTAAGAACACATAAAAAGGAACTCTATAATAATTATATTTTAGGAATTATTAATAATAATTAACATTCAATTTGATACATTTCCATAATTTTAAAGCGATAGGAATAAAAATTGTATCAATTGAAAGCCCTTCATAAGCTGTAAATATGTTTTAAGTTTCAATAATATTGTTAAATAAATAAAGGCGTAATTGCATAAGAAAACTGCAAGATTTAGTCAAGAATAAGAGTAGCTTCGTTTTAGACTGTCCATTATGTTTTCCGAGCGTGGGGCCATAAAAATCGAAACGGACATTCCTTACAGTTAAGCTTTAAATTTTCAACCAGGGAACCAATAAACGTAGAGAATAAGTGCGAGAACCAATGGAAACATAGGAAGTCGCAGTGACATGTATAAAATTTGGAGGCGAGCAGTCGTTATTTATGTGAATGCGAGCGTGGTTTTGCGGCAGTCTGGCATGATTCTCCGGTAAGGAAACACGCATCACGTTGAGTCAAAAAGAAAAGAAAAGGATAAAAGTTCCAAAATTTACGAAGTGTCGCACCACAGTGCAATCATAAAGTAATGGGTGTGGAATAATTATATAGTGTGTTAGATTGTCCTTGAAATTATTTTATCCAAGATAATAAATAACTTAACACGCCGCAAGTAATGAATTCAGTTTCGCGGGAATCAAAAGAACGGTGATAGAGCGCCTTAAATAATAAATAATTAGCCGGAGCAAAACGTTAGTGGACCAAAGGGAGAAAATATTCTTATATAAGAACCTACGGGGTAGAAAAAGAACAAGAATATTGCAGGTTTTCTGGCAGGAATACGCGTTTTAGTGAGGAAGTGAAAACGTTTTCTTCAAGAATAATATCCTAGTGTCACCCCTCCCGCAATCCTACCCTGACAATAACAGTAGGGAATTTCAGACCGATTCGCCGACAGTTGACCCTGAGATGCGACGTCGATAAGTGCTTCCTGACTGATATCGGCGATCTCGAGTCCTGAAGACTTCACCTACAACGATGCAGAGACGAGAACGACGGCGAGGTAAGAGTAACACAACAAAGTAGCGCACAAAACGCTACACGGGGCAACGGTGTTCAGTTACAACGCGGTAATAATGTTAAGAACTCATTGTTGCAGGTGTTTGCTTTCTTTAAGCAGCAGTTCTTACTGTTGCTTGCTACAGCTCAGTTCATAATACATAAAGACATTTCTCGACAGGAAATGCGTTCGAACTAAATTTAAGAACAATTTTCCTGGTCCTGACTGTGGAAGTAGCTTCTTGGCTTGGCACAAAGAAAACATTAGTATTTCAATAAGTAATAATGCAAAGAAAGCTAGAGCTGGTGTTGATCATTGTTGATTATTATGGTTCAAATTTAATGCAAAGACACGAGTGAAGGTTTTCTTGTACATTATGTTATTCTTATCAGCGAGAATTATTTGCACATCGAGTGTATGCATTTCGAGATATTACACTTATTTTCCACTTATGCTTCGTGATAACAATGGTCCTTGTTCATTTTATGGAACCAATTTTTGTGCACAAGGACACCTTATTGTGTATTAGCTGTTTAGTCTACTCGGGACAAATTTTTTAATCAACGACCAGATGACTGACATTTCTTTTAAGTATGATGAGTCGAACACTGAAACAGTTTGCGATTAGCTATTAAAAGTTACACAGAACCCTGTTTTGCTATATTACATATAATCAATAGTCGCAAAAGCTGCATTTATATGATGCTATGACGTAGCATAACGTAGCTTTAGATTGGAAAATGTAATAACAAGAATATGATTTTAGGTATATGATTGTACTTAATTTATAACTTTCTCGTAATAGATAGTATTACTAACTGTAGCAACATCGAGTTTTCCGACACATCTTCCCAGTAATTCTCTTTCCAGATAAGATCAGGTTTTAATATCCCGAGTGGGAATGGACCATACCAAGATCACGCACAGTTATCTTCTTTAAAAGGACAAACCACCCATCTGCCACAGTGTAACATACTGTTAACGACGAAACACATGATCCTGGAATGTCCACAATACGATCAATGGAGACAATACTACCAGATACCCAATGATTTACAAACAGCTCTCAACTATTCGATGTACCCTAAGATAGTTGAATTTTTCAAAAGCATAAATTTATATAAAAGTATATATTGTTCAATAATCAGTTTGATTAATTATAGTGTCACAATTTTTAGTTCATTGTAATGGTTCAAAACTGCCAGTATGTTAAATAACCTCATTGTTTTATTGTTAAATATTTATTTTAAAAGTTGTAAATTCGCGATATGACTAATATGTTAAAGCAACTATAAACTTTCAAAATAAAAGAAACATTAAGAGGTGGCACCCCGGGATTTTTTCCGTGTCTGTACGAAAGGACAGAACCTGGCTATATGAATGTGTGTTTCCGCCGAAGGGTAAACTGCACTTGAACTTTCCAATTTTTCTTTCTCTACTGCGTAAATTAAGTAGGGGAAGTATTGCATTCCATCCAAAGTTCGATAATGAGATTTCAGCGGAAATACATGTTTTGAGGCCCCCTGAATTCAGAAAAAGGTCCCTGTGTAATGTAATGTAATTTATTTTCATCATTATTACAATAATACAAATAAAACTTACATCTAAAACTTAGGTCTAGTGCTCCAGTTTTCTAGCTCCCCCATATTTAGCCCCTAGGCTGTATATATGGGATAAAGCTACTATACCATCGCTCCACTTTCCAAACTATGCCCATTCTCCTGTACCTTTCTTAAGCTCCTTATCCACTTATCCCTTGTGTTGCCTAAAAATGTTCCCATCATTTTAATTGATTCTACTTTTGTGCTTCCCAACATTCTTAATGCTACTCTTCTTTATTTAGCTTGTCCCATTTTTTATTCCATATAACCTCTCTCTACCTTTTAACCGTAGTGCCTGTGTGGATGTGTGTCTGTGAATGTGTGTCTATGAACAGCATAACTCAAAAACCGAAGAGTCGGATAAATACCAAATTTGATATTTAGGTTCAATATCTTTCAAAGATGCGACACGAAGATTTTCAAGGAAATCCC
This sequence comes from Deroplatys truncata, assembly GCA_030765065.1. Taxonomy (NCBI): domain Eukaryota; kingdom Metazoa; phylum Arthropoda; class Insecta; order Mantodea; family Mantidae; genus Deroplatys; species Deroplatys truncata. Next base: position 127,206,480 of record CM060990.1, on the reverse strand, counting down.
CAAAGCCCAGACTACCCTTTACATGGAGCATTTTTCAAAAATTTTGATTTTCTCAAAAATGACTAACGATTTTGATTAAAATATCATATATTTAAAATACTTTTGTGGCAAACGAAATGCATATCTTGAATTTCCCCAAAAGTTATCTTCATTCTGAATGGCCTTTGCATAAGTGGTAAACCCTTTTACCACACAAAAAATGTAGATCTCGTTAAAACACACAGTTTATGTCATATACACTTTTTTTTTTGTCAAGTGAACCATTTCCGAGATATCCCTTGTTATTTGTTTGAATTTTCCAATACTAATACTTTTTCTCAAATGGGAATTCGTTATTCTTTTTATTTATGTCCTGGACATGCAAAGAGAATGGAATGCTCCACATAACCAGTTCTTAAAAGATTTGACTGTCTCTTAAAGCCTACCATATTCCCCTTGCACCTACAAGAAAATTAGCCATAAAATAGTTTCTACAAATGTTTATCTGGATTAATATGAAGTAGATGAAGAATAAACGTTTGTAAAAATAATTTATACAAGAGTAGAGAAAGTCATGTGTGTGCAACACATCAGATTTTTTTTTCTTTCTTCCTGGCTTCGGTTTGGGATTCACCAAGGAAACTGGCACTTGCAAACAGCATAAATTTGTGAAAATTCCGGAAGTAAACCGACTGAGTAGGTAGGCTAATTTGCAACTGTAATTGTAATTTTTTTTAAAAAAAATCAGAAATATGCTTTACTTAATAACCCCTACCTACTGTTGAAGGCAGAAGGGGAAGGGGTGAGAAATATTAGAAAAAATTTTTGGCCATAGACGAAATTAAATATTTGCCTCTTCAATTATTCTAATATTATAGTTTATCCGTAGCTATTCATACTGCAGAGGTAAACATATCTCCTAGTGTGCAAAGACTACCCACCTTAGGTCTAGCAACTCTTAGTGTTCGAGACATTGGTGATATCTGTAATATTATTTTTGCGCCAAAAGTGTCCAGTAGGTGAACGAAAAAACAGCTGCATGAATGTGACGCCTTGATCGGCTTTCAGGAACCTTGCAAACGTGTTTCAATACTTACAAAGGAAAGAAAAGTAATTGAATAGGGCCACCCGAATCACGACCTGTTCTTAGACCAAGCATACGTTTCAGGTAGAAAGTCCAAACATGTCTTTCAGAAACCGGTATAATGTACAGGTAGATTTCCAGCTGTCAAAACAACCCCTCATAAACGCAAACGTGGTTTACATTGGTATTTCTACAACATACAACGAATCTTAGGAACAACTTTAGGTTTATCGGTCAATCCGCCATAACTACATTAAAAAATAATACGAATTTCGCAAAGAATCTTTATATTTACCTGGCTATAACAATTATGTTTTTCTGCAGCAGCATAAGCATATAGACTTTTCATTTCCTATATAAAAGGCATTAGCATACATTAAGTTTGAATAATCCTGTTTTACAGTTTAAAGCAGTACATCTATGGGAACTAAAAATCCACAATTTCCTTTTAATTAACTTGAATACCGTGCATGCAGAACAAAAAACAAATGGAACATACAAACATTTAAAATGCAATGTGAAACCGGTTTGAGACATCCCCTTTTTATGTTTAATGTTATTAATCACTTTCGAAACACTAATATACAATGCTCCTGTTACTAAATGGTTAATTACATATAACCTGAAAATGTATTTTGAATTTAAAACCCATATAAAATCGCTGTACGTACATTGATTGGTTTTAGTTATTAGTATACTAAAACAAAATTGTTTCATATACAGCTTATTGGATTTGTCAGTTTTTCGAATGTGAGTTATGGGAAATATTTGACTGTAGATGAACTACGTAATATATATAATATTATATATAATAATGGTTCCAAATATTAATCCTTAATAACTGAAATTCTCCAGAAATTGTGCCATGAACTTGGTAAATTTAAAATTGATGTAACATAAAATTAGCCCTCTTTAGCAATATTAAACTTCGAAGGAAGGTCTTTTCTATCATATCTTGAAGTAGGTGGTTTGTTACTTATTTGCATCACGCTTTGGGCGTCAATTTGAAGTAGTTTGTATTGAAGGAGTTGTATTATATTTCAACTGTTGAGGAACCGAACTTGTAGTAGTTGCAACCGCACGTATAGTAAACAGTTTCCGGCAGCCTTCGCCCCAAATGTACTTTTAGGTGGCCTTTGCCCCAAGTTTAAAAAAAAAACATTAACTTTCTAATTTGACTGTTTCTTTAAATATTATATATTTATGTTTGCCTTGGCTGCGTCAGTATTATTGTTAGAGACATGGATGTCTTGGCAGGGTTGTGGTACGACTAAGAATGTAGGCTTACACAGATTATAATTTTACTTCTCTCTTTTTTTTAATACTTGATACGATTTAAATAACACTTCACTGATGTAGAGAGCTGTGAGATTCTTTAATTAATTAATTGCACTTTTTAATACGTAAAACTATTTTCGTCTCACACGAATAAGTATTAAATTTCTTGAGGACACTTTTTGCGTCTGGTTAGTAACGCTGTCTGCAACCAACTGAATTGATTTCAACCGCCTAAACTTGTAAATTTCTGTATTTCAAGTCTCTCATTGGCTATTCCTGATCCAATAGAATACCTTCATTTAACTAAAGCTTTTTCTGATTGTTATTGGCTATTTTTAAACTGTCTCAAAATTTACATTATTGCTTCCAAGAATCACAAGTAACATTATTAAACTCTCAAACTCATTATTGCCTCAAGGTTACCTCATTGTTACCTCATTGTTTGCAACTTTTGACCTATTTCTCACAGCTCCTACATTATTAAATTACGTAATACATTCACATAACATTATTACACATGGATACAATAATATAAACATATACAATGATTGTAATATACACTTTTTATATATTGTTACATACACATATTGCTTTAAGGCGGGCTGTTATTGAATTTATAAATTATATAATTAGATTGAAATCATTTAAGTGTTAAAAATACTGATTCAATCTAAAAGGAAATGCGTTAATAAGTCAGAGATAAAAATTCATAGAAAATTCTAAAGATATGTGCTCTGATTTGAGCAATTTGAGCGTTAAGTCTCTACATTTTGATGGATTTCCAAAAGATACAACATGCAATGCTAACTTTTCTGTGCTTAGAAAAACTAACTTAAAAGAATATCTGATGTATTACATTCACAGACTTCTCTACCCACTATCATTTCTTTTTATGCAGCATGCATATATATATATATATATATATATATATATAAGCTATTCCTGCAAAAGCTTTTGCTGTTGTCTACTTCATTTTGGGGGGGGGGTTAATTTGTGTAGCCCCTTTAACTGCTGTGGTCATGTCGGGGCTTTGACTGAAAATTTGATGGGGGCTTTACTCTTTGAACCTTTTAGGTTAGGTTACTGTAGGTTTTCGTCGTTTTTAAACTTATTTTCACACGCACATTCACTCTCACATCCCCTCTATGGAAGAGAGGGTATAATTTTAATTAAAGAAGAATTCCCACTGCCGGCCGGGAATTGATCTCGGGACCCCCAAGTGAGAAATCAGCTCGCTGACTACTCGATCACGGAGGCAGTCTACTTCAAATTAAATCAGATAAACTTTTCCATAAACACTCTCATTACAAAGGGAATAGCGATAATGAAATATTTAAAAACTGGTCGATATATACTACCTGAAATTCCATACTCTTTCCAGGGCATCATGAGAAGCAACTGAAAAGCGACAGCACTTTAAAAACATTTGGTGTTACATTCACATTCCTTTGTCTGCCCACTGTCGTTTATTCGTGGGTATACAAATTATTTTTATGAAAGCTTATTTTTCCATCTACTTCAGTTTAATTGAGTCAAAACTTTGCAGAAATAGCTACATTACACATTTCATTATAAATGCAAAGGGAACAGCGATAAGTAAATGTTTAAGAACTGGACTCTATATGCTGGCCTTAAAATCCCATACTCCTTCCATGACATCGTGAGAAATAACTGAAAGTCGACGGGACTTTAAAAGAATGACAAAGTATTGATCAATTCGAACCATTAATAACGGATATCTCGGAAGTGGCTGATGGCACAAAAAGGGTTATTTGAAATAAATTGTGTTTTAAAGAAATATATATCTGTTGCGTAGTACATTTTCGCATATCGCTTAACGTTTACCAGTTATGCAAGATTATACAAAATTCCTTCCGAATGAAGAGGACTTCATTGGCTATTCAGGATGTACATTTTATTTATGATGTAAATATCTTTAATGTATGGTATTTTAATCAAATCGTTAGAGCCATTTTTGAGAGAATAAAAGATTTCGAGAGAAAAAAAATCCGTTTAAAGGTTAGTTTGGGGTCGGGGAATTTTCTTGTAAAACTTCGTATCTCATCTTTGGAAGATATGAACTTAAATGCCTACCGAGTTTGGTATGTATCCGACTTTTCGTTTTAGAGTTATGCGGTTCACAGACACGCACACGGACCTTTTTCTAAAGCTGCATTTTGTTTTGGATTCAGGGGGCCTCAAAGCATATATTTCGGTGAAATGTCTGTATCGAATTTTTGGGCGGGATGTAGTACCTACTCCTATTGTATACAGGATAGAGAAAGTAAAAATAACAACGCATTGAAAAATTCAAACCAATAATAAGGGATATCTCTTATGGCGTAGCAGTTATACAAAATTCCTTCCGAATGAAGAGGATTTTGCAGGCTATTCCCCAAATAATTCAAGGTATACATTTTTTCTCATGTAATTATTTTAAATAGGTGGTATTTTAATTAAAACAATATATCTATTTTTAAGAAAATCAAAAACATCGAACATTTTTCCATGTAAATGGTAACTTGGCTGGTGGGGATTTTGTTGAGAATGTTCGTGTCGCATATTTGGAAGATACTGAACTTAAATACCAAGCTCGGTATTTATCGAAATTTTCGTTTTTGTTACATTTTCACCTTTTTGGGATTCAGGAGGACGTGTATTTCCAATGAAATCTCGACATCGAATTGTTGCGTGGAGTACAATACTTCCTCTATTTACTGTAAGTAAATAGTAAGAGAAAGTGAAAAGAAGTTAATATTACAGTTGAATTGAGTTTTTTTATTTATGAACGCTCTTTAACAGCTGTGGTCCTTAGCGTCCCATTCTATATTGAGCGTGAAAGACCGAGAATTTTTCTCAGAGGCCTCTTTATCAGGCTTGAGGTTCTTCTATGTGCCGTAAATTTACGGCACAGGACGACCGGTTATACTTCCCTTCGGAAGGAAGCCATGCTAAGGATTTTACCCCCGAAAAAATCCATCGCCCTCCGCCGGATTTGAACTCGCGACCTCGGGAACTAGAGGTAACCACTACACCAGGGAGGACGAGCAGATCTTAGTGATTACCAACATTCACTCAGACGCGAGTGACAAATTCAATTACCTTTCTTGAATATTTTCTGTATCTTGAAATAAGCAAGGAATTACAATATAAAAACTCCGTATAAAATATTAAAATTCAATCAATTTATAGCTTGCTTCTTAAGCGCAGTTCCATAAACAGGGCAAATAAAGAGTGTCATTTCTGTAGTTATCCGTTTACGACAGACATCATTAACTGGTTGGTAGTTCAGTTTTGAATAGAGAAGGGACTTCGATATTCTCAATACTCGGTGGTATCGAAGTATGCCTAATACCTTGAAATAAATCTTTGATGCCTTTTCGATACTTTTAAAATTTTAAGTTTTGCATTATTGAAAGTTGTTGCGTTTAGCTTTATGCTAGATTCGGAATTAAAGGAGTAGAGACTTCACGTTATTGCCTCGCACGTGTCCCCAGGAGTTGCAGGACTATACTTCTTGATAGACTTTGACTGCGTTTCCTGTGGGTGGATCAATGCAACATACCATAGACTCTTGTGTCTAAATAAAAACATGCAAAGCAAAATAATGCCGGAAGGAGTAGAGGTACTCATGTAACAGTAGCGTTAACTGACTTGTGAATGAAGCTGGTCTAGCTGACGCACATTAATTTGTGTCAACGCAAGTCAAACTCGGGTCACGAGCTTACAAGTATACGGTACCACTAATTTTCATAATATGGATAGAAAGTCCTTTAAAAGAAAGTTTTCAGCACAAAATATAGCTATACAAAAGGGAAATAAATAAATTATTATTATTATTATTATTATTATTATTATTATCATCGTTAGCATTGGTTAATAATAGGGGATATATAAACTATGGCATTATGAAGATAAAAAAAGGTGTTGCCAATTGCAGAATGTCAAACAGGAACGATTTCGGAATTCGCGTACAATACAAAATTGGTTAGATGCGTTTATACATACAAGACTATTAATAAGAACATAATTCAATGGACAAGCTATCACCTTTACAGCTTTTATAAAGTGAGTATCGAGTATCGGTTCTCAAAAATCAGTATTGATATCGAGTATCGGGAAATAGTGCTATCGTCCCATCACTATATCGCGCCTCAGGCATAAAAGACCGTACAGATTAAAGGGGGCGCATTGTTGCCACATCTAGTACTATACGTACGCTCACAACGTTGGCGCCCAGCTGTGATCGCTCTATCAATCTAATGTCATCTTGTGAGTGATACATCACCAAAAAGTGAAATATCTGCCCTGCTATTTAAGGCTATTGTAAGACATTTATTTTTCACCTGCACTTTGTCTCTCTTCTTTGTATTTTTAGTACCACTTCGAACAATGGAGATATAAAATGATAAAGACTATAATTTGGTAGGGTACCATCACTGTTTACCCTTGGTAAAGTTACATTCAAAGTGGGTGAAATGTTTTCAAACAACAAAGAATGTAAGTTGCGCCGCACCCCGCTTTGCGCTTTTCCATCATATTGCGTTAAGCTATCGTGTTTTTTGTTTCCCCCGTCCTTTTTTCTTTCATTTTTGATGGCGTCCTTAGAGTTCCTTTCATTCGTACCTTTTTTTTTTATCCTGCACACTACTGTTTCTGAACACCCGGTAGCTTTAGCTGTTGGTTTTACTGCGTTACTAACAGTCATTTTGCTTGAATACTCTAACACAAGGGTGGCGAAAACGACTTCCTTCCGTGAGTCACCAAATATGCAACACGCACTGCATCACTCAGCAGCATGTGACTCAGCAGCATGTGAAAAACAAGGGACGGTTGAAGAGAGGGAACGGCGCCTACGAGTCAAATAACTTGCGAGTCACTTTTTCGCCACGTGCTCTAACACATTCGAGATTATTTTGCGCTTTTTCTTAGTTTACCAACATTTCGTCTCTTCCTGGCTTCTCCCTCCATAACTATAAAAATTTACGTACAATGCTAAATAAGTAACCTACATAACACTTCACGGTGTATAAACGTACCCACTTCCTTACAACTGATGTTAATATAACTGCCTCTGCCTCGCGCCTAGCGTGCTTAGCTGAACAGATAGATGGCTTGTTTGTCATGCACAATGAATGAAAGAAGTTACAGGATTCCGGCTTCTTTTAAAAACTGTCCCCAACCCTACTGAACATTTTCTCTCGTTTGGTCCCCTTTGTAAACCCAATAACAAAAGAGTTGCTCGCTGGCTGTTTTTTCTACTGTCTAGGTGTAGAATTTTCCAAAAGTATTTAATTTAAAAAGTAATAACCAGGGTTAGGAAGTTCATGCATTTGCATATTTTTTTCAAAGCATGTTATTGATATGCTGATAAATTATTTTCGTAAATTATGAATTTTCTAGTGCTCTGAGTGATTTTTATTGGGCATATAATTGCATATTTATGCTGTTTTAAGTAACTGCATCATATTTAGTAAATAGCATGATTATTTGGCATATTTTAGCACTTAAACGGGAAATATTTTTTAAAATGAGTTATTTTGGTTAAATGGTCAATTTGTTTTTCTGTGAACTGATGCTAACAAAAGGATCCTGCTTCACCCTCTGTCAGTGTCACTGAGGCAAGTGATTCATGACATTGATCACGTGAAGAGTGAGTGATGCAATGCTGGTAAGAATCATGTGATGTCTTGGAAGATAGGGAAATCCCCGCTGCACTGGGGAACAGTTTAAGCAATAAGGCAGTGTGATCGAGCAGCCACTGCAGCCTGTTTGTTTGCGACAATTGACGAGGTGGTATGAATACATACAGTATTAAAAATGCCAAAGGTGAAACCAAGTAATGCGAGTAAACTTAAGAGTTTACAAAGTGAATTTTCTAGTGATCTTATTAGTACAGATGGTAGAGTCTTATACTGTAAGGCATGTGAAAAAAAATATTGGGAGTGAAGAACTGTTTCAGGTCGTTCAACATATTAATACTGCAGAGCACAGGGAAATGATTGTGAAAAAAGTGACAGAAGTGAAAGTGTCCAACGTCTACTAGTCAAGTGTATGGGAAGTAGAGTTATAAGTAGGGGGGAATGGTACCTTCTGGATCAATTTATGGCTTTTTAATTGGCTTAATTGATTTTAATTGGCTTTAATTGGTCTTTCATGGAAAGCCGACCCAAGTAGCGGGTACGTTCTGGATCAATTTATGGCTTTCTAATTGGTTCAATTGGTTCAATTGGTCTTTCATGGAAAGCCGACCCAAGTAGCGGTACGTTCTGGATCAATTAATGGTTATTTAATTGGTTCAATTGGTTTTAATTGGTATTTCGTGCAAGACCCGACATAAAGTGCATGAGAGTTCACCATCAAATTTATGGCTACTGGCGAGTTGACAGTTTGTCATTCCAGGCCACGTGGAGGGCTTTAGAGCAAGACCCGACCTAAACACCATGAGATTTGAACATCAAAATTTATGGTTATTGCTGGAGTTGGTAATTGCGAGGGTCGCTTACATGTCCACGCGGTGACATTTACTTGAAGAAACATTTAAAGGCTCGTCCCTCCTCCTCGGCTTTGGGTGAGGGAGGTAATCAAAATAATGTATGCATTTCCAGTCAGCTATGAGACATGATTCACCCACTATAAAGTACACAGCGTTAATTCTAATCATATACATCAAATAAAAAATACAAGTTTCAATTTTTGTGGCTAACACGCCTAACGTATGGAAATGTTTAATTTTCACCATCCGTCCCTTGTTGCTTTGCACAACATGAATAACATGCTACTTAAAACCGTGTATGTATACAGCAGACAGTCACCTATAATGCCGGTGATTAAGGCTATTACTCACCCTTCGTATAAGGGTGGGATCTATTCACGCTATTGATTTTTTCGGCTGGCTTCCCTCTCATATAACGATGCTAGCCATTGTCAGACTCGCACCCTTGTAAAAGTTCGCTTTATCTACACCAGATGCCAGAAGGCTACAGAACTATAGATACCAACAGTATCCGATCCGCTATTGATTTTTTCATTAAAACTGCATGAGAGTCAAACACACATTAAATTATAATGAAAAAAAAGTTTCTTTATAGAGATAGCTAATTACACTGTTACAAGGTGTATGCGCAGTGAAATAAAAACGAATCACATTTAAAAAAATTCTCATATGTTACACTCACATGACTTTCTCTACTCTTGTACAAACTTTTTTCTACAAACGCTTATTCTGCTTTGCTTCTACTAGCTGCAAGAGGAAAATGGTAGGCTTTAAGCATTAGTGAAATCGTTTAAGAGCGGGTTGCCATGTGACGCATTCCATTCTCTTTACATGTCTAGGACATAAAAAATGAATAACGAATTCGAGAAAAAATATAATTATTGGGAAATTTAAGGGAATAACAAGCAATATCTCGAAAATAGTTCCCAATAAAACAGGGGGGCCTCAAAACATAAATATCCGGTGAAATCTCGTTATCGAAATTTTGGGTGGAATACAATACTTCCCTTACTTACTCTACATAGTAGAGAAATTTAAAATACTTAGTTATAACAACGGGAAAGATGTATTGTATCTTTTTCCCTCGAGGTGTATGATTCATACAATAAAGAGTAATTGAACAATGCCTTTATTATTTAATTAACAGTACACCAAAAGGCAGCTGCAACCATCAATAAGTTCCCTCCCTTAAGTTACTTAAGTTCATGAAGATTTACAATTTCCTGTCTAAGGGCAATTTATCTTAAAAGTTCTCACGAAAAATAGAAGTCCCACCCGTATACAAGCTCACACCGTAAAATAATACATGTTAACTTTTGACATTTATCATTCATTTAAAGCCTCCCTCTCAGATGCACGTGGGATATGGATCTCATCCCTATGCTGGCGGCATTCAATAAGGTTAGGGTTCTGCACAGCAAGCCAATGAATTCGCCATTAAAGCTCTTTTTCTCTCTCGCAGAGACCCCAGAGATAAGTTAAGAGACATTTACGGACACGCCACTATTCTTATAGCAAGAAACATTTAAATGGCACCCTCATGTTTCTATTAGAGTTTCATACTCATTTAGACGGTCTAGGTAATAATAATAATAATAATAAAAATAATTGTATACATTCCCAGATTGTCAAGGGGCATGTGACATTCATCCCTCCCTGTTTCTCACCAATGAACTGCCAGAAGCTACTAAAAGATTTTTTCTTTCCTTAGCCAATGCGGAGGGGGCGTAATATTGAAAGACGCACTATATAAACCCTCTACATTGCCCCGCATTTCACAGTTTTCATAAAGGGACTCCTTACTTGCGCCAGTTTCTGGACAGAAACCACAAAGAGTTTAAAAACCTTTTGAAGTGCTCCAATACTATTTTTGGAAAAGAGTTCTTCATTTTTATCATCAATTGGATATACACTTTGCAAGGTAAGAAATTGCTTATGTTGCCTTATCATTTAGCCATTCAATTGTAATCATCCTTCAGTGCAGGACATTAAATATTTCTCTAAGCAACAAATTTACAACTACTTAACTACACCAAGTGATACGTTTCATATATATAGGTAGGCTAAATGCATACACTGAGGGAGCTATATATTAATCATAAATCATCACATCGATTTCAGCAATCAATAATATCACGATAGAGATAATCGAGACTGTAATACTCATGATGCTTCTAGAATTGATTTTTTACTTCCTCTATTTTCAATTAGCATCTGTAACGAAATTAAATTCAATTTTTAGATTCTTACACATCTTCTGACTTTAATTTTTAAGCAATTACATGCATTATTACATGAATAAGCTATCAAATCTGAAAGATTCCCTAATTTGAATGTTTCTTTTACGCATACTCTAGAAATGGAGAATACAGTGACAAGTAAACCCTACAGTGCAGCAGTCGCTTGCGACATCTCCATCATGGAGAAATTCCTCAAGGATCTAGTCCAGTTAGATCAACACTCATCACAGTATCATAATCATCAGGAATTTAACCAATACACAGACACTGCACCAATTCTTTTCACCCGAAGACATTGCCCACCCTCTGAACCAAATCTTTTCACCCGAAGACATTGCCCACCCTCTGAACCAAATCTTTTCACCCGAAGACATTGCCCACCCTCTGAACCAACTCTTTTCACCCGAAGACATTGCCCACCCTCTGAACCAAATCTTTTCACCCGAAGACATTGCCCCCCCTCTGAACCACATCTTTTCACCCGAAGACATTGCCCACCCTCTGAACCAGATCTTTTCACACGAAGACATCAGCATTTCACAAACATCCGACACCAAAACATAAATCCATACGATTTGAATTCACAAACCACCACCAACACCACCACCACCGCCACCAACACCACCACCACCACCGCCGCCACCACCATCACCACCACCACCACCGCCACCACCACCACCACCGCCGCCACCACCACCGCCGCCACCACCACCACCACCACCACTACCATCACCACTACTACACGTCCTAGATCAATATCAACCCAAACCACAATTCATATCATTGAGATTTCACCACCCCACATTAATCACAATAACATAGAGATCATTGATCTCACTCATCCGACTCCGAAAAAAACAAAACACAACCATCGCATTATCACCACAGCCACAGCATATTTCACCGCTATCAGGCATTATACCATTACCATCATCACCACCCCATTTCAGAAATGTACACGCGATTCGAAGGCGTGTCACACGGAGAAGGCTAAATTTTGAACATATGCAACCTCTCCTACCTCCATTACCCCCATTAGTCCGCATCCCCTCCTACGGTAGAAGAAAACACCTCAACAACCCACAATAAAAACAAACAAACAAACAAAAAAAACACAATCACTCTAAATACAGCATACATACATACATAAATACATACATACATACATACACGACAATACACAGCCAGCAATGTTCACACTCACATTCATGCATTCACAGTTTCATTAATATCTAACCTGGACTGGACCAAACTAAGGAAAGAAACAAGGTAACATTCATCACGGCTATTATTTTATTCAATATTAGAATCATAAAACAATATAAAAACATTTCTGATAATTGCCAATATGAGGTCCCTCACATCTAGTTCTCTACAGGAGAACACTTATTACAACGATAAATGCAATTCTTTCAACACAATGTGTAATGTTTCAGGACTGCCAGCAACGATTCATCTTTACCAGAGCAAGCAAAGCCCACTTGCTGCCCTTAAGCTGTGACTCCACCGTATCGCTCAATGCCTGCAATCAATAATATATCAATCAGCAATTGTCTCAATCGATTTAAAATACAAAAGGTGAGAATTACTCTTACATTATTTGAACATTGCTCTAGTTACTGTTTCTCTTAATAGCGACATTCCCATTAAAGATCATTCACGCCTAAAAGACATCACCTTATTATCTTTAATCCTATAACGATGTATTTCTTTCAGGACACCTGGCATTTATCTTTCAAATCATGACAACTAATGGTTCATTTGTTATGTTTCAGACTCCTAGGAAAAGCAACAAATAAGAAGAACGCCAAGAATACCATAATGATGTCCACTGAGTTCGCTTCTGAAAGAGCGAAATATCCACGTCTTCACACGTCGTCAGATGAAAACGCCACCAATGCTTCAAGATCAGCGAATCACAATGCAGCAGTGACAAATTGGATTATTCAGTGAATACTACGTTGTGACTGATAAAAAATGTAATAATGAAATCATATACGCATCATTATTTGTGTGGGGGAAAGACTCATAGTATTCGAAGAATACCTGATTATGAAACAGCAAGGGGACAGTTAATTCACTTAACTTATTGTATTATCATATAATTTCATTGATTCTGGAAATGAAACAAATAGACTTTTATCATATTGAACAAATGAATACAGTAAAAAATAAAAACTTTATTTAATAAAAATAACAGTGACATTTATTGACGACATTGTATTTATTCACTCATATTGTATAAAGGCATGCTAATAGTTATTTTGCTGTAATGATTGCCATGTATCAATGTAAAATCAATAAAGTGAAAAATAATAGATTTCACATAATTTCCAGGCATTATCATCCGCTTCAATACTTAGAATACATTGGAAAATTTTATAAAGGTGATGGATCCCAAACACAGCCTACAAATATAATCGGGTTACCTATACAAGACCCGAAATACCCACATAGATGTAAATTTCACCAATAAAATACAACTGTACTTATGCCCTGAAATTGCATGCTGCAATTTTCTAAAAAATCCTCTGAAACACCTGAAACTTTCATTCAAGTGTAACAGAATGTCCTAAAACCTGTACTCATAGCTCATTCCATAAGCTGAAATACCTTTAAAGAGTCACAAACACTCCTAGCACGAGCTTTGAAAACGTCTTGAAAATTGTCAAAATACCTTAAAAGCATCATAAAACACCTCGAAATATTCTGAAGCCTATATGAATACCCTGAATCTACCTACTCCAGTTCCCAAAATGCTGCTGAAACATCTAAAATTTCCCTGCCTCATACCAGAATGTCCTGAAAGCCTGTACTCATATCTGATACCACAAGCTGAAATACCTTTAAATAGTCACAAATATGCACATGAAAACTTCGGAAAGGAATACCCTCGGAAGTGTTGCATTACTTCAAAAATGGAAGCTTACCCATGTGCTGTGTATACACCTAGCAGATACCTAAAGAATAAATAAAAATAAGAATGTTGAAGGGAGGCGCTAACCCTGCTATTAGGTGTAAATCATAGTGCTAGGCTCAAGCCTAGATAAAAGGGGGGGCAGACACCTACCCTTACAACGCTTATCTAATAAAGCATCAATTAACTGGTAAAGACGATACACCTAGCCAACAATTAACATACAAAAAAAACAGAAAAGCTGAATAAAAACAATAATATCACTAACAGAGCCTAAGGTTGAGTTAGAAAAGGCATCTCTACATAGTTTCATACATGGTAGCATTAGAATATTGAGAAGACCATAAAAGGATCCGATATGACTGTAAAAAACGTTAGAAATGATTATAGATCATAAGACTTGTGTAATACAAGAGAAAAACTCTATAAACAAGAGAGAATGCCTGAAAACCATGTGCCAATAGCTTAAGGTCGGCAACAGGGCTTTGCTTGCTGTGGAAGGAGTTCGAGTCCGTATTAACAAGTACAATCCGTAACGGGGAAGTAGTTACATGCCCCTAGCACCATCTGTTGAAGCAAGAAAGCATGTATAAACATCTTGAAGTAATGTGATGTGATTCATATATATTCAGTGCTATACAAAGCTGTCGGAATTGAACCCTGAACCTTTCGAATACGAGTCGCAAACGATAGCGCTAGGCCATGTCGTCTCGTTTTAGATGCATTTGTTTATATTTGCCGATAGTATATTTATATTGCAGATTCGCTAATATGTTTTTGATTGGTTGTATGCTGAATGCTTGCTTAGGGGAGCATTAGCCTCGCTCCAGTGCTGGCAAACATAGACTTAGCTACGCGCGGATGCATAGGATGAATATTGTATTTGTTAGGAGTACATAATTGCTATTTTGATAACTTTGTGTACAAATCAATGAATTGAGAACGGATAATGAATGAGGAATCGGTTTTCAGGGGAGAGGAAGGGTGCTAAGTATGGATTAGTATATAAAGTTAATGTTTTGCTAACATGTGATGGAGTTGGTACCGTTTCGAGGTCAAGTACTATAATGCGTGAATGCCTTGTATCTTCAGGGGCTTCTATTGAGTGATTGCGTGTGGAAATGTTAGAGACTTCTGCGCATCTCTATGGAAATGAAATTTGTGAATTGAAGTGTCATGCCATGAGATGCTTAAATTATCACCTATTTACCGTTAGAAGAATCTCTTGTATAGTAATGTATATGGCTCGGGTTTTAAGATGTCATCTCTATTTCAAGCCTTAAAGAACGTTACCGAATATGCGATAATGAATCATTGCCAATGAGCTATTTATGTGTCTGAGTGTGTTAGAAACTGTATTAGATATTTCATGGTAACGGAAAGACTTGTTTTAGCAAATTAAAGTATTGTATTTAACGTGCTTTTGCCAAGTATTTGAGTCTCTTTAAGGAATTTTTAGACTATGGAATGGCTATAGTCTTTTAGAACATTCTGGTATAGTGGAATGAGAATTTCTGATCCTGCTGGAAATAGGACAATATTTATTTTGACAATAAATGTACTGTACTTCCTTGATCGTTTGCATTTAAAATCGATCCCTTACCTGTCTACTTATAACAAGTAAAGAAAATAACATTCTCATCGCATTGCTTAAAGTGTTATAAGAGTGAGTATTCTTTCGGAATACATTATACACCGTTGCTAACATTGAAACCCTCAAGCACAGGGGGGGGGGCCGATCATTATCCTTTGCGGTTTGTTCCCGTGACAGAAGAAGAGATGGAATCGCCTTTTTATAGTGAACAGATGAGGGTACAGTAGTAATAGAAGCCCTGGTTCTTGGTATAGGTATTTCGGGTAGTCCGAAAGTGGTATGAGAATTTCATGTGTTTCTGGAAATATGAGAAGTCATTTAAGTATATTGATAAAACGTTTTATTTATTTATTTATTTTTAAAAAAAGAGATTCTAAGAGCGTTGAATATGGTTGTATGCTGAATGCTTGCTTAGGGGTGTTGGAAAGTGTAATGGCTGTTTTATTGGCTTTTGGAAAGTGCAGTGGCTGTTTTATCGGCTTTTGGAAAGTGCAGTGGCTGTTTTATCGGCTTTTGGAAAGAGTAGTGGCTGTTTTATCGGCTTTTGGAAAGTGCAGTGGCTGTTTTATCGGCTTTTGGAAAGAGTAGTGGCTGTTTTATCGGCTTTTGGATAAGTGTAGTGACTGTTTTATTGGCTTTTGGTAAATGTAGTGGCTATTTTTATGGACTTCTGGAAAGTGCAGTGGCTATTTTTATGCCATTAGAGTTCCTGGTGGGCTTTTTAGAAAGTGCAGTGGCTATTTTTATGCCATTAGAGTTCCTGGTGGGCTTTTTAGAAAGTGTAGTGGTTATTTTTATGCTATTGGCACATGGTTTTCAGGCATTCTCTCTTGTTTATAGAGTTTTTCTCTTGTATTACACAAGTCTTATGATCTATAACCATTTCTAACGTTTTTTACAGTCATATCGGATCCTTTTATGGTCTTCTCAATATTCTAATGCTACCATGTATGAAACTATGTAGAGATGCCTTTTCTAACTCAACCTTAGGCTCTGTTAGTGATATTATTGTTTTATTCAGCTTTTCTGTTTTTTTTGTATGTTAATTGTTGGCTAGGTGTATCGTCTTTACCAGTTAATTGATGCTTTATTAGATAAGCGTTGTAAGGGTAGGTGTCTGCCCCCCCTTTTATCTAGGCTTGAGCCTAGCACTATGATTTACACCTAATAGCAGGGTTAGCGCCTCCCTTCAACATTCTTATTTTTATTTTTTCTTTAGGTATCTGCTAGGTGTATACACAGCACATGGGTAAGCTTCCATTTTTGAAGTAATGCAACACTTCCGAGGGTATTCCTTTCCGAAGTTTTCATGTGCATATTTGTGACTATTTAAAGGTATTTCAGCTTGTGGTATCAGATATGAGTACAGGCTTTCAGGACATTCTGGTATGAGGCAGGGAAATTTTAGATGTTTCAGCAGCATTTTGGGAACTGGAGTAGGTAGATTCAGGGTATTCATATAGGCTTCAGAATATTTCGAGGTGTTTTATGATGCTTTTAAGGTATTTTGACAATTTTCAAGACGTTTTCAAAGCTCGTGCTAGGAGTGTTTGTGACTCTTTAAAGGTATTTCAGCTTATGGAATGAGCTATGAGTACAGGTTTTAGGACATTCTGTTACACTTGAATGAAAGTTTCAGGTGTTTCAGAGGATTTTTTAGAAAATTGCAGCATGCAATTTCAGGGCATAAGTACAGTTGTATTTTATTGGTGAAATTTACATCTATGTGGGTATTTCGGGTCTTGTATAGGTAACCCGATTATATTTGTAGGCTGTGTTTGGGATCCATCACCTTTATAAAATTTTCCAATGTATTCTAAGTATTGAAGCGGATGATAATGCCTGGAAATTATGTGAAATCTATTATTTTTCACTTTATTGATTTTACATTGATACATGGCAATCATTACAGCAAAATAACTATTAGCATGCCTTTATACAATATGAGTGAATAAATACAATGTCGTCAATAAATGTCACTGTTATTTTTATTAAATAAAGTTTTTATTTTTTACTGTATTCATTTGTTCAATATGATAAAAGTCTATTTGTTTCATTTCCAGAATCAATGAAATTATATGATAATACAATAAGTTAAGTGAATTAACTGTCCCCTTGCTGTTTCATAATCAGGTATTCTTCGAATACTATGAGTCTTTCCCCCACACAAATAATGATGCGTATATGATTTCATTATTACATTTTTTATCAGTCACAACGTAGTATTCACTGAATAATCCAATTTGTCACTGCTGCATTGTGATTCGCTGATCTTGAAGCATTGGTGGCGTTTTCATCTGACGACGTGTGAAGACGTGGATATTTCGCTCTTTCAGAAGCGAACTCAGTGGACATCATTATGGTATTCTTGGCGTTCTTCTTATTTGTTGCTTTTCCTAGGAGTCTGAAACATAACAAATGAACCATTAGTTGTCATGATTTGAAAGATAAATGCCAGGTGTCCTGAAAGAAATACATCGTTATAGGATTAAAGATAATAAGGTGATGTCTTTTAGGCGTGAATGATCTTTAATGGGAATGTCGCTATTAAGAGAAACAGTAACTAGAGCAATGTTCAAATAATGTAAGAGTAATTCTCACCTTTTGTATTTTAAATCGATTGAGACAATTGCTGATTGATATATTATTGATTGCAGGCATTGAGCGATACGGTGGAGTCACAGCTTAAGGGCAGCAAGTGGGCTTTGCTTGCTCTGGTAAAGATGAATCGTTGCTGGCAGTCCTGAAACATTACACATTGTGTTGAAAGAATTGCATTTATCGTTGTAATAAGTGTTCTCCTGTAGAGAACTAGATGTGAGGGACCTCATATTGGCAATTATCAGAAATGTTTTTATATTGTTTTATGATTCTAATATTGAATAAAATAATAGCCGTGATGAATGTTACCTTGTTTCTTTCCTTAGTTTGGTCCAGTCCAGGTTAGATATTAATGAAACTGTGAATGCATGAATGTGAGTGTGAACATTGCTGGCTGTGTATTGTCGTGTATGTATGTATGTATGTATTTATGTATGTATGTATGCTGTATTTAGAGTGATTGTGTTTTTTTTGTTTGTTTGTTTGTTTTTATTGTGGGTTGTTGAGGTGTTTTCTTCTACCGTAGGAGGGGATGCGGACTAATGGGGGTAATGGAGGTAGGAGAGGTTGCATATGTTCAAAATTTAGCCTTCTCCGTGTGACACGCCTTCGAATCGCGTGTACATTTCTGAAATGGGGTGGTGATGATGGTAATGGTATAATGCCTGATAGCGGTGAAATATGCTGTGGCTGTGGTGATAATGCGGTGGTTGTGTTTTGTTTTTTTCGGAGTCGGATGAGTGAGATCAATGATCTCTATGTTATTGTGATTAATGTGGGGTGGTGAAATCTCAATGATATGAATTGTGGTTTGGGTTGATATTGATCTAGGACGTGTAGTAGTGGTGATGGTAGTGGTGGTGGTGGTGGTGGTGGCGGCGGTGGTGGTGGCGGCGGTGGTGGTGGTGGTGGCGGTGGTGGTGGTGGTGATGGTGGTGGCGGCGGTGGTGGTGGTGGTGTTGGTGGCGGTGGTGGTGGTGTTGGTGGTGGTTTGTGAATTCAAATTGTATGGATTTATGTTTTGGTGTCGGATGTTTGTGAAATGCTGATGTCTTCGTGTGAAAAGATCTGGTTCAGAGGGTGGGCAATGTCTTCGGGTGAAAAGATGTGGTTCAGAGGGGGGGCAATGTCTTCGGGTGAAAAGATTTGGTTCAGAGGGTGGGCAATGTCTTCGGGTGAAAAGAGTTGGTTCAGAGGGTGGGCAATGTCTTCGGGTGAAAAGATTTGGTTCAGAGGGTGGGCAATGTCTTCGGGTGAAAAGAATTGGTGCAGTGTCTGTGTATTGGTTAAATTCCTGATGATTATGATACTGTGATGAGTGTTGATCTAACTGGACTAGATCCTTGAGGAATTTCTCCATGATGGAGATGTCGCAAGCGACTGCTGCACTGTAGGGTTTACTTGTCACTGTTTTCTCCATTTCTAGAGTATGCGTAAAAGAAACATTCAAATTAGGGAATCTTTCAGATTTGATAGCTTATTCATGTAATAATGCATGTAATTGCTTAAAAATTAAAGTCAGAAGATGTGTAAGAATCTAAAAATTGAATTTAATTTCGTTACAGCTGCTAATTATAAATAAAGGAAGTAAAAAATCAATTCTAGAAGCATCATGAGTATTACAGTCTCGATTATCTCTATCGTGATATTATTGATTGCTGAAATCGATGTGATGATTTATGATTAATATATAGCTCCCTCAGTGTATGCATTTAGCCTACCTATATATATGAAACGTATCACTTGGTGTAGTTAAGTAGTTGTAAATTTGTTGCTTAAAGAGAAATATTTAATGTCCTGCAATGAAGGATGATTACAATTGAATGGCTAAATGATAAGGCAACATAAGCAATTTCTTACTTTGCAAAGTGTATATCCAATTGATGATAAAATGAAGAACTCTTTTCCAAAAATAGTATTGAAGCACTTCAAAAGGTTTTTAAACTCTTTGTGGTTTCTGTCCAGAAACTGGCGCAAGTAAGGAGTCCCTTTATGAAAACTGTGAAATGCGGGGCAATGTAGAGGGTTTATATAGTGCGTCTTTCAATATTACGCCCCCTCCGCATTGGCTAAGGAAAGAAAAAATCTTTTAGTAGCTTCTGGCAGTTCATTGGTGAGAAACAGGGAGGGATGAATGTCACATGCCCCTTGACAATCTGGGAATGTATACAATTATTTTTATTATTATTATTATTATTATTATTATTATTATTATTATTATTATTATTATTACTACCTAGACCGTCTAAATGAGTATGAAACTCTAATAGAAACATGAGGGTGTCATTTAAATGTTTCTTGCTATAAGAATAGTGGCGTGTCCGTAAATGTCTCTTAACTTATCTCTGGGGTCTCTGCGAGAGAGAAAAAGAGCTTTAATGGCGAATTCATTGGCTTGCTGTGCAGAACCCTAACCTTATTGAATGCCGCCAGCATAGAGATGAGATCCATATCCCACGTGCATCTGAGAGGGAGGCTTTAAATGAATGATAAATGTCAAAAGTTAACATGTATTATTTTACGGTGTGAGCATGTATACGGGTGGGACTTCTATTTTTCTTGAGAACTGTTAAGATAAATTGCCCTTAGACAGGAAATTGTAAATCTTCATGAACTTAAGTAACTTGTAGCGGTTTTTAGTGTTGTATTTGTTAGCCTCACGTTGTGGTACCAATTTGAAGTAAAACAAATTGTATATATTTTGAGCCCCACGTATGGGAGCCAATTTGAAGTAAATATTGCTTACGTAATGTTTGTAGCGTAAGTTATTAGAACTTGGAGATCTTATATCGTGTTTACTTCATGTGTGTGGAAGCCATCTTATGACGTCATTCTTTGTTTGGTTTGTAGCTCCATCTTGCGTTAGCAATTTGTGGCAGTATTAGCTTGTGTATGATTTTATTTCAAATGTCCTCCAGCTAGCTGTTTGGGTCGAACATGTATCTCCATGCAGGTTGTGAAATGGAAAGGAATCTTTTATCCAGAAATTACACTTAATGAAGAAATTTGTTTTATAATTTTTTTATTGTCGAACACGTTCACTAACACTTTTACATATTGATTTAGATACTCGCCAAACTGAAACTGTTTGTAATAACTTCTTACTTATCACTTTTATCTCTGTATTTCAACTTTGTGTATAATTAACTTTATAATACTTTAGATTCTCGTAATTCTGCTGCGCGTAACTTGACGAACTGAAGGACTGACTGACGACGTGTAATGTGCTAGGAATTTTTATTAACTGGGGGCGATCTACCTTGAACCTACCCTATTTATACGCCTGCATCAAGATACGCCTAAAGATTATAAATGAACTACTATTGGCTAATAAAACGCGCCAACATTAGCGTCTATTTTAATATCCAATGAAAACCACGAACACATATTGCTTTGAGGGAAACATTCTAGAAGGTTCTACCGAAAACGCGCGAACATTACGTAACTTCCTTGTCCCCAGTAATGATAAACAGCTCACCCCTCGCTGCATTATTGCGCTATTATTGACAGTTTCAGTAAAGCGTTTAAACTTATTTCCCAATAATAATTACAATTAATAAACATCTGAAATCAATGTCACATAAAAATGCATATTCATATTACAATCATTATTTACATTTAAGTAATTTGTGATACAAATTACCGCATCATATGCCCCACTAGAAACATAATTATAAATATTTACAACTTGTTTGGAAATTTTATAATTGGGTTTTTAGTCTCCTAAATCTTGGAACACACGCTATCACTTTCACTTTACACTTCACAGGCATTTAACACACGATATGTTTTTTTTTATCTCGCCACTACTTACTGGCTCTTGTTTAATTTGTTTAGACATTAATCTGGCATTACAAATTTTTTTTTATAGCAACTACTTTACCCTAAATTATTTAATCACTGTTACCAAATTGTTTACTTTCTTAAGTTGTTGGCAAAAATTTATACATTTAAGATTTTTGTAATTATTACACATATTTACCAAAAAATATTCACCCTCTACACAAATATTTACATCTCT
This sequence comes from Deroplatys truncata, assembly GCA_030765065.1. Taxonomy (NCBI): domain Eukaryota; kingdom Metazoa; phylum Arthropoda; class Insecta; order Mantodea; family Mantidae; genus Deroplatys; species Deroplatys truncata. The sequence goes on along the minus strand of CM060990.1, from coordinate 127,184,270 downwards.
TAAATCTAGGCACTGTTTCACATGTTCTATTTACTACATAAATATTTGTTTTTTTAAAATATTTTTACCCATTTTTTTTATTTTGTACTTTATTTTAACAATACTCTTGGAATTGTATTTACGTACTTTTTACTTTAATATCATTTTAAGTTTCAATCTTTGCATTCTTAATTTTCAAATGTTGTTACAGTTACTAAAAATTTAATTTTTTTTTAAATTTATTTCTCTTTTCAAATGACATATAAATATTTAGTTAACCCTCTTACGTTCCAATACATTTCTCTGCAAGTCATCTTTAACTATCCAGCATTTACTTTACATCTCATTGCTATTTACCCTCCTGGATCAAATTGTGTGTGGCTAAACATTACTCGTAGCCGTATCCTAACCTTCAAATTTTTGTTCATGAATAACCTCTTGTATTCATATGACATTTCGTTCCCTGATAACATTTGAAAACAATCTACAGTTTCTTGAACAACACATCTTTTAACAACTTTCATTTTCAATTCATCTGTTATCATTTTAACTTGAGAATACTCTGACAAATCTGTACTAAACTGTACTGGACTGGAGTTTTCATTTTGAACATCTTGGTACAGTTTATTTCTTTGCATTGCTGACTCATTCTGTATTTCTGATATCTCCCCTCTGAAATTAACTTGCGCCTGATTCACATCTACATTCATAACCTCTTTTATCTCTCTTATCTCACTTGAAATACTACTCATTTGACTTCCTAACTCTGTACATTCTACATCAACATGTTCATTTTTAGTACTAACCTCACTTTCTTTGTTATCTCTTTCCCTGCTCATGTCTAACATTTTCTTTGAAACTTCTGCTATCTCACTTGCTATTATTTCCTCATTTTCATCTCTCATTTCTGGCATACTACTATCTAGCTTCATAACTTTCTTTTCAATTTCTTCACTGCTTTGATCTACTTTTTGCTCTAATACCTCATTACTCCTACCAATACTTTCCCTAAATTCCCTATGATCTTTGTTTATAGCTTCTCTCAATTCCCTATGATCTTTGTTTATAGCTTCTCTCAATTCCCTATGACTCTTTTGCATATCTTCTCTCATTTTCTCAAAACTCTGATCTATTGTTTTACCAAGATTTCTCAACAATTCCATTATTTCCTTCATCATACCAGCATCAATAGTAATATTTCCTGCTATTCTATTCTTACTTTCTGCACTAAAATTTCCTCCCTCAAATATTACATTGTTTAAGCTATTTTCTGCAATCTGTATTGAATTACAGCTAACTGTTACACTATCCCCTTCCATCATTGTTTCTTCAATATTATTAGTAGCCATTGTTTTTGTTTTCTAAAAAAAATTACAATACTCTGACCTTTGTGATGCTGTCTGTTGCTGTTACTTTGATGTCCAGCTTTTCTGCCCCTCTCTCCTAGGTTTGTATGTCGCTTCTGCGTTGTGTTATGATGAATCTACGTTGTCTCGATGTTTTTGTCGTTGAATTACCCTGTTGCCTTGTAATCTCGGAATTACGATGTCCAATCATCCATGTAGTCTGGAATCTGCGTCTTGTAGATCATTTCACTGCTGCATTCGTTCCAGGTCCTGGTTATGCTGATCCTTTCCTGGTCATCGCGTTCCTTTCCTGGTCACTATGCTCCACGTTCTGGGTGCCATTTTATAGCGGTTTTTAGTGTTGTATTTGTTAGCCTCACGTTGTGGTACCAATTTGAAGTAAACAAATTGTATATATTTTGAGCCCCACGTATGGGAGCCAATTTGAAGTAAATATTGCTTACGTAATGTTTGTAGCGTAAGTTATTAGAACTTGGAGATCTTATATCGTGTTTACTTCATGTGTGTGGAAGCCATCTTATGACGTCATTCTTTGTTTGGTTTGTAGCTCCATCTTGCGTTAGCAATTTGTGGCAGTATTAGCTTGTGTATGATTTTATTTCAAATGTCCTCCAGCTAGCTGTTTGGGTCGAACATGTATCTCCATGCAGGTTGTGAAATGGAAAGGAATCTTTTATCCAGAAATTACACTTAATGAAGAAATTTGTTTTATAATTTTTTTATTGTCGAACACGTTCACTAACACTTTTACATATTGATTTAGATACTCGCCAAACTGAAACTGTTTGTAATAACTTCTTACTTATCACTTTTAACTCTGTATTTCAACTTTGTGTATAATTAACTTTATAATACTTTAGATTCTCGTAATTCTGCTGCGCGTAACTTGACGAACTGAAGGACTGACTGACGACGTGTAATGTGCTAGGAATTTTTATTAACTGGGGGCGATCTACCTTGAACCTACCCTATTTATACGCCTGCGTCAAGATACGCCTAAAGATTATAAATGAACTACTATTGGCTAATAAAACGCGCCAACATTAGCGTCTATTTTAATATCCAATGAAAACCACGAACACATATTGCTTTGAGGGAAACATTCTAGAAGGTTCTACCGAAAACGCGCGAACATTACGTAACTTCCTTGTCCCCAGTAATGATAAACAGCTCACCCCTCGCTGCATTATTGCGCTATTATTGACAGTTTCAGTAAAGCGTTTAAACTTATTTCCCAATAATAATTACAATTAATAAACATCTGAAATCAATGTCACATAAAAATGCATATTCATATTACAATAATTATTTACATTTAAGTAATTTGTGATACAAATTACCGCATCAAACTTAAGGGAGGGAACTTATTGATGGTTGCAGCTGCCTTTTGGTGTACTGTTAATTAAATAATAAAGGCATTGTTCAATTACTCTTTATTGTATGAATCATACACCTCGTGGGAAAAAAGATACAATACATCTTTCCCGTTGTTATAACTAAGTATTTTAAATTTCTCTACTATGTAGAGTAAGTAAGGGAAGTATTGTATTCCACCCAAAAATTCGATAACGAGATTTCACCGGATATTTATGTTTTGAGGCCCCCCTGTTTTATTGAGAACTATTTTCTGTAGCCTTCTGGCATCTGGTGTAGATAAAGCGAACTTTTACAAGGGTGCGAGTCTAACAATGGCTAGCATCGTTATATGAGAGGGAAGCCAGCCGAAAAAATCAATAGCGTGAATAGATCCCACCCTTATACGAAGGGTGAGTAATAGCCTTAATCACCGGCATTATAGGTGACTGTCTGCTGTATACATACACGGTTTTAAGTAGCATGTTATTCATGTTGTGCAAAGCAACAAGGGACGGATGGTGAAAATTAAACATTTCCATACGTTAGACGTGTTAGCCACAAAAATTGAAACTTGTATTTTTTATGTGATGTATATGATTAGAATTAACGCTGTGTACTTTATAGTGGGTGAATCATGTCTCATAGCTGACTGGAAATGCATACATTATTTTGATTACCTCCCTCACCCAAAGCCGAGGAGGAGGGACGAGCCTTTAAATGTTTCTTCAAGTAAATGTCACCGCGTGGACATGTAAGCGACCCTCGCAATTACCAACTCCAGCAATAACCATAAATTTTGATGTTCAAATCTCATGGTGTTTAGGTCGGGTCTTGCTCTAAAGCCCTCCACGTGGCCTGGAATGACAAACTGTCAACTCGCCAGTAGCCATAAATTTGATGGTGAACTCTCATGCACTTTATGTCGGGTCTTGCACGAAATACCAATTAAAACCAATTGAACCAATTAAATAACCATTAATTGATCCAGAACGTACCGCTACTTGGGTCGGCTTTCCATGAAAGACCAATTGAACCAATTGAACCAATTAAAAAGCCATAAATTGATCCAGAACGTACCCGCTACTTGGGTCGGCTTTCCATGAAAGACCAATTAAAGCCAATTAAAATCAATTAAGCCAATTAAAAAGCCATAAATTGATCCAGAAGGTACCATTCCCCCCTACTGTTATACAGTTTTCTTATGGCCTTAGTGAAGCATTCCCAGCAGCTGACATACCGTTATGGAAAATAAAGAACCCAATTTTCCATAATTTTTGGAAAAGTACACCAAGGAACACGTGCCTGACCAAAGTACCTTACGTAAAACATACATCCCTCGTTGTTACAACAATGTAATGTCTACCTGGCAAACTAAGTTAGCAAATGAGTTTCTCTGGATCTCAATAGATGAAACAACTGATGTAGAAGGTCGTTTCATTGCAAATGTAATAGTGGGTGTTCTAAATCAGCAAGAGGCAGCTGTGCCCTATCTCTTAACTTGTTCTCCGTTAGAAGTTACTAACAGTGCATTAGTGAATCAACTTGTGATTGATTCTATGAAATTAATATGGCCTGGTGATATAAAATATGACTTTTATTTTTAACTGATGCAGCAAGCTCTATGATCAAAGCAGGGAAAACACTAAGAGATATTTTTCCTAAGAGCATTAATTTAACTTGCCTTATTCATGCCCTTCATCGCATTGCAGAAACAATTAGGTAATGTTTCCTAAAGTAGATAAGTTAATCTCTAATGTGAAACAAGTGTTTCTTAAATCTGCATCTAGGGTCCAGCTATTCAAAAAGATGCCGCCTATATTCCACTACCACCTGAACCTGTTTTAACCCCTTGGGGGAGTTGGATAACAGCTGCATTGTATTATGCTAAACATTTAGCGTCAGTCAGAAGAGTTATTAATTCATTAGAATCAGATGATGCTGTTTAAATTCATATAGCACAGAATGTTCTCTCAGACGAAGAGCTTGAAGGAAATCTTGCCTTTATATTAACACATTTTTCCAATATGCCTGCAGCAATTAAATCCCTGGAAACAACAGGTCTTCCCTTAAATCAGTCATTAAATGTATTTGATACTACCATTTCTGGTTTGGTGTCCATTCCAGGTAATGTAGGGCAGAAAATAAAGGACAAAGTAAACTATGTTATTTTAAGAAACCCTAGGTAAAGTAAACTATGTTCTCTTAAGAAACCCTAGGTATAAACAAATCAAAATACGAGACATTCTTGGAGGAAAGCCCTTAGGGATACCTGAAGACTTGCCTCTTTCTGTGGAACAACTATCAACTTTTAAGTAAGCACCAATATCCTCATGTGACATTGAAACAAGTTTTTCAAGATACAAAAGTATATTGAGAGACAACAGACGAAGATATACCATAGAAAGTCTCCGTTATGCAGTAGTGGTAAATTGTAATTCATCCCCATTTTGGATGTGGAGTCATGTGGATCTACTTCTCAGCAATAAATCTAAGTTTGCATGTGCACATTGTCTTTAAATATAATAATTTTTAGAGCATATTTTGGTGCATATTTCGCACATTTTAAGGGCATATTTGCATGCATATTACAAGAGTTTTTAGAGCATGAACTTCCTAACCCTGGTAATAACGCTCATCTTATTAAAGATAGAGAATTAAAATGGGCAGGTAACAGCACTCTAGTTTACTCTAGCTGAGAAAAAACATTGTTACATTCTACCCTTTTGTTTGTTAGCTACTGGGTTTAAGCATAGAAACAACACATATGGACTTTATTGAAAAACTCGTTTTCTTTAGAAATTTGTGCCCACTGAAATCCATAAAGACTCTAAAAATTATATAATGTGTTAGAGAAAAATATTCTGCATGGGATAACGAGTTTAAAGCTGAAGTTTATAACTGAATATTTACACCATGTTATTAGCAACTTAGGAGTAGTAAAGGACGAAGCTAATTGCAACATGTATGCGTTAGATAGAGGCAGAGGTATGCCATTTACCTCCATACCAGGTTGAGACAAACTTACAGTTTTGGGCAAGGTGTTCACCGTCATGCAGCGATGTTGAGGAGGTAGGCGGGTAGCGTTCCTTCAAAGTGGCAGGCGTAAATAACTTAACTATGGAAGTGTTCGAAATCGGGAACAGTTTTTTACTAGAAATTAGGATGCAGCGCTAAAAATGCAATTGAAATTTTATCTAGCTAAATCTACCAAAAGATCTTCATAACTGGGTGACATTATTATTATTATTATTATTATTATTATTATTATTATTATTACAGCAGTCGCTCAGCGTACAGTGCTATACAAACTTTTGAGAACGCTAATTACATTACAAAAACTACACAAGAAATGAATAACAAAAATAGAATCACTAGAACAACAAAGAATAGTAATGGAGGTCAACCTCGATCAGATCGCTTGGGAACACAATAAATGAAATGGAAAACACGGAAATGTAGAGCCAGAAATGCGTTGGAATTTCTACTTCATCACGAGCGATTCTCTGATTAATCGTTTCAGACTATGTATCCCTCTATACCTACAACGAAGTGTGTAACGTTTACCTCGATTAATCAAAAGTGGATACAGAAATAAGCTTTTTTAAGAGTAGTTTACAGAAGGGTGGGTAGAGAAAGTCATGAACATATGATAAACCAGGTTCTTTGGGCCTAACGAACAACAAAAGAAAGTTAACAAATAAGGCATAACGAATGGTTTATTGTTTCATGTCTTTGCGTTTTGTATTTTTTACAGTAATTGTTAATCTTTTAGAAAATTATGTTTCCGGCAACATGGGTGGCGAGAGCATAACTCGACCTCCGAAAGTTTTCTGGAATATTTCCCGCCAAGTCCAAAGGAGCACGACGTTTCTAAGTAAGATATTGCAGTTCCAGCTGCAAATACACACAACAAATGGACTAGACAACATCCCTCACTATACAGTTTCATATTCAGCTATTTTTACTTTCTCTGCTATGTACTTACATAAACAGAGGAATATTGTATTCCACCCAAAATTCAATACCGAGATTTATTCGGAAATACATGTTTTGAGGCTCCCTTAACCCAAAAAGACAGAATTTTTAGAAAAGATTCGTGTCTGCCTATGTGTGTCTGTGAACAGCGGAACCCCAAAACGAAATATCCTAATAATACCAAACTTGGCATTTAGGTTCAGATCTTCCAACGATTCGACACGAAGATATTCAAGAAAATCTCCCACCCCAAACTATGCTGTTCACAGACACACACGCACACGGTTGTTTTTCTAAAAGTAATTTATTTTTATTCAGGGGCCTTAAAACATGTATTTCCGGTGAAATCTCGATATCGAATTTTTGGGTAGATTGCAATACTTTCTCTACCCACTATATACGTGGTAGAGAAAGTAAATAAGCTTTCGTAAGAATAGTTTGTGGAATCTTATAAAATAAACGATATTAGATGGAGAAAGTCATGTGAATGTAACGCATAAGATTTTTCACCTCCGTTTCCAAGACATACATCTTCGTAAGAGTTCCGTTGTCAAGTTTTACTGTAAAGCATGCTTCGCTCTGCCTCATAAATTGCTGGGGGATGGTCCATTTGTCTGCCACAGCACGCTTCTGGGGGAGCAAGGTTTTTTTATACCCCTATTTCTGTCCGTGTGCTTCTTTATCTCTTAAGTGGTAGTTGAGGGAATTAGGTTCTATTAGTGAAGACAAATTTGATACGTACCAACAGCGGTGGATCTCCATTCCTAGGAAATGCCTCTGCAGGTACAGGATGCGTTCCAGCCACTGGGCTATGCAACATCTTTGCGCGTTACCGTTGTACACTGGCTTCCATTTATGCTGTCCCCGCAACTTTGTGAGGCATTCTACTGGCCTTCACAGGTGAGTATGTATACTGTATAGCAAGGAGGAGGTGCGTGTATCTCTTTACTCTTTCGTGCATGTAGTGGCGTCCTGTTTTACGTGCGCAGTCTAGATTATTCACATATGAATATATAACTTCGAGCAATGCATTCACTCATCACTCATAATAACTACGTTAAAATAATATACAACTAAATAAAACCATGTTTTGCGCAAAAACTGCACGAAAAATATTTTTAATAGCAACATAATGTAAAACTATTATACTTTTTACTCTCAAAGAGGACACGTTTACTAGGTATTATTGGAATCATGTGTCCAATCGAAATATACAGCTAAATAAAACACGGTTTTGCATAATTTCTCAATGAAAAAGTGTTCTTAATTAAAATTTTATGTAAAACTGAAGTAAAGAGGACACATTTACTAGACTTTATTTTCATAATCTGTTCAATCTTCATCTTGTCCAACACCTGATTTAGCCGCCTAGGTGTCCTCCGTGGTGTAGTGGTTACCATGCTAGGCTTTAGTTCCCGAGTTCGCGGGTTCAATCTCGCGGAGGGCGATGGATTTTTTCGGACGTAAACATCCTTAGCATGCCTTCCTTTGGAAGGGAAGTAAAGCGGCGGTCCCGTGTCATAGATTTAGGGCTGGTAAAAGAATCTCAAGCCGGACAAAGAGACTTCTGAACAAAATTACCAGTCTTTCACGCACAATATAAAATGGGACGCTAGGAACTACAGCAAAAGAGCGTCCATAAATAAAACTCAATTTAATTTTAATTTAGCCACCTAGGCATCTAGTAAAATAGTAAAGAGTTTTATTTATGGACGCTCTTTAACTACTATGGTCCTTAGCGTCTCATTCTATATTGGGCGTGAAAGACTGGTAATTTTGCTCAGAGGCATCTTTATCAGGCTTGAGGTTCTTTTACGTGCCGTAAATCTACGACACGGGACCACCGGCTTTACTTCCCTTCCGAAGGAAGCCATGCTAAGTATTTTTATGCCCGAAAAAAATCCATCGCCCGCGACCTTGGGAGCTAGAGGCTAGCACGGTACTACTAGTCCACGGAGGACGACATGCATGTAGTGGATTATGTGCTGGAAGAACTCTGGCACTAAATATATTCCAACACTTCAGACAGTGTTCCCAGAGGGCGACGAGCGATTCAGTGCCTAAGCGGCTAAATCAGGTATTGGACGAGAATGGAGATTGGACGGATTATTGTAATAATGTCTAGTAAATCTGTACTATTTGAGAGTAAAAAGTATGTATTTCAGTTTAACATTATGCTGACATTTAAATTACTTTTTGGTGCAGAAATTGTGCAAAATAAGGTTTTATTTAGTTATAGATTTAAAAATGGTTATTATATGTAAGTGATGATGAGTAAAGCTATTGCTCAAAGTTATATATCCATATGTGAATAATCCAGAACGCCACTGCATGCGCGAAAAGGTTAACACATACACGCACCTCCTCCTTGCTATATATACTCACCTGTGAAAGCCAATAGAATGCCTCCCAAAGCTGCGGGGACGACATAAATGGAAGTTAGTGTACCACCCTTGAAGAGGGACAAACGTAGTGAAAGCGCAGCAAACACAAGCGCTAGAGAGTTCTCGCACCTAGTGCTTCACGAAATTGGACTCAACTTTACATTACGTTTTCAAATGATTAAGGCAATACACCTGTGAAATTAGGTGAAAATCTGGAAAAAGTGCAAAATTGTACTCATTACCTTGCGTACATATGACTTGGTATATATGTTCAGTATCTTCCCAAGATGCTATGCAATGCTTTCCACGAAAATCCCCTCCACCCCAACTACCCTTTACACGAATGATATTTTGAAATTTGTTATTTTCTAAAAAAAATTGCTGTAACGAATTTTGATTGAAATTGGATGCGTTCTATCTAGAAACGTTAGGAACCTCGTCCATGCTTGCGCCCGTCGGCATCCGGATCTGGTCTCCCTTCAGGCCCCTCGCCTCATCCCTCCCTCCTAGGTGTCACGTTGGAAGCAAAAAGGGCCGACTGGCCTACTTGCGGTGCTGTGTCCCGGTCCCGGGGCCTCCTCCGTGATACGCACCTTTACATTTCTTCAAACAGAAGTCCCGAGAAATGTGTTTCAAGGTAAAACGCCTTTGAAAGGTTTTGCAATACACAGTACACTTTAATAGTGTGGGCATTATTATAGAGCGCAAGTACACACATTAATGACACTGTCGAAACTAAGTCAAACAACATTGTTCCCGGTCAAATGAAATTAAAATTAAATTTATTTTTATTTTTATTTAACTGCTGTGGTCCTTAGCGTCCCATTCTATATTGGGCGTGAAAAACCGGTAATTTTGTTCAGAGGTCTCTTTATCAGGCTTGAGGTTCTTTTACGTGCTGTAAATCTACGACACGGGACCACTGGCTTTATTTCCCTTCCGAAGGAAGCCATGTTAAGGGTTTTTACGCCCGAAAAAATCCATTGCCCTCCGCCGGGTTTGAACCAGCGACCTCGGGAACTGGAGGCTAGCATGGTAACCACTGCGCCATGGAGGACGACCTGGTCAAATCGCGCGCGCAAACTCACAGCTGGCCGGGTGCAGGTGCTGTTTGTAGAGTGTAGTGACCCCACTATTTGCTTTTTTCGTGCGTTAGGCTTCATTCACAATGAAATGTAAGCGCTAACGTAATGCAGCATAAGCGTATGCGTGAGGGAACACCATTCACAATGCAGCCGTAGGCGTAACGCAAAAAGTTTGCACGAGCTTCTAGATCCTTAAACTAACTGCGGAAATGTTCCGAGAGTGCACCGTAAGTTTTAAATTGAATAATATAACCAACAATACCAAATAAGAAAGTTCACTCAATATTTTATAAATAAGTAGGTCAAAAAAAATTACATACATACGTCCAACAGCCGCCCGTAGCGTTAGTGATATCACGACTGTTTGCTCAAAACATAGAAAGTAGTTGAAGTACTGTGGAAACAAGGCCATTTTCCGTATGTGGGTAGTGAGCACTTTCGCTATCAATATGTAACACACGCACTTGCATCATGTTAGCGTTGCTGTCGTTGGCATTCTGCTGCCAAAATTGTAACATCATGGGCCCTAAGCCGCAAGGGCCGCAGCTACGGCGCGAAGAGTGGGCGTAGCCGTAGGGACAGAACAGCCGTAGGATCTGCGCGTCTAAACTCGAATGATCCACTTTAGCTACATTTTCCTTGCTTCGCGACATTCCATTAGCCATATATAGAAAAAGGTCAGTGTGTGTGTGTGTGTGTGTGTGTGTGTGAGAGAGAGAGAGAGAGAGAGAGAGAGAGAGAGAGAGAACAGCATAACTCAAAAACGAAAATTCGGATAAATACCAAACTTGGTATTTAGGCTCAGTACCTTCCAAAGATGTGACACTAAGACTTTCAAAAAAAATTCCCATCCGCAAACTACCCTTTGAATGGAGCATTTTTTGAGTTTTATGTTTTCTAAAAAATGGCTCTAACGACTTTGTTTAAAATACCATATATTTAAGATCTTTACATGAGAAATAAAATTTATATCTTGAATTGTTTGCGAATAACCTGTGACGATCACCTCATTCGAAAGGAATTTTGTATAACCTTGTATAACTGTAAATGCTAAGCGATAGACGAAAACGTACTTCTCAAAAAATGTAGATCTCTGTAAAACACACAATTTATTACATATAATTTTTGTGTCATCAGCTATTTCCGAGATATCCGTTATTAATGGTTCCAATTAGTGCTCAAGATTTAGCCGTTCTTTTATAGCCCTGTCGATTTTCAGCTGTTTCTCGTGATGTCATGGAAAGAGTATGGAATTTTAAGGCCAACGTATAACGTCCAGTTCTAAAACATTTGACTATCGGTATTCCCTTTGTATCTACAACTATAACGAAATGCGTAATGCAGATATTTCCGGAAAGGTTTATCTGGATTAAACTGAAGTAGATAGGAAAATAAACTGTCGTAAGAATAATTTGTTAATAAGCGTTAGAGGGTAAAGAAAGTCATGTGAATGTAACATATTTTTTATTATGTTTACACTCTGCACATTAATTTGGTGCGTTTTATTTATTAATATATGCAATATTTAATTCTCTGTGTCTTTTCTAAGGCAATGTATCCTTGCGATTTGGTAAAAATTGTAAAAACTGTCAATTTTTTTTGTTTCTTGCATTTTTGTTATCCTTATAACTTTTACTTTCATGCCACACAATTGGTTTTTAATATCAACAATTTTAAAGCCACAAAAGGCTATTTAATGTGTCCTGTACCGTTTAGGTAAAACACGGGTTGAGTTTAAAAACTTCATTTATCTCAATTCCTTCTTTTTTAAGCATTTGTTAGTATTCAAAATGCTCCTTGGACCACAGTTGCTAGCTTGAAATCTTCAGGACTGCTTCGGGAATTGTGGATTTAAATTTGTTATGAACTAGTTAAAATATTAAATAGTTCGGTTGAAATTAATTATTTTCCATAAATCGAATTGAAAAAATCTGATATCATGTATACACATTTTTTTCTCTTAAACATATTAATATTAAGAAATCCCTGCACAGCAATATTTTTATGTCTGCATACTAAGCTGAAATTAAAAGTTTTGGAGCTATACAATAAACCGTAGGATCCAGGGAGGATTTCATATTACCATATCAAAAATGATTAATAATGAATAAAAAATTAACGTCTTAAAAATTGTTTGACATAGCTCGTTAACATCTTATGAACACCATACCAGGTGTTAAAAAAAGGTAATTCCGTATTTTGAGAGGTGGTAGTATGGACCGAAACAAGAGAGAATGCCCAGTAAATATAGGCTCTAAAATTTCCTAATTTGTCTACGCATTCTGTAAGCCATACGTAATAGCAAAGAGCTTGCAGTAGAAGAGACGTTTCACGGTAGCGAAGTTGAACAAGTGCTCATAGCTCTTGGAATGAATTATTGGTCATTTCGATTTTAAATGCCGTTTTTCTCATAACCTTTTTCTGAGCATTTTTCTTTACTTGAAATGCTCCACGCGTCAAAATGTTTGACCGATTTACTTCTAATTTTCAATAAAACTTCATAAATGATTGCTTAAATATGCAGAGTAGGTTGTTATGAGTTAGCGATTGGCTGTTTGGTAAATGGGAATGGAACCAGCACGTATAAATCTTGTCATTTGTCTTCCGCTTCTATGTTCATATTGCAATTTAATAATAATATATTCTTTCCTATATTTCCATTTCTTAGTTTCTTTCAGCTTCACTTTTATAAAGTTCTTCTTGAATTCATTCATCCACCCTTTTATTTTAATTTATGTATATCTAACACCATGCCTCATAACATAGTATATGTATTACATGGTTTATAGAAACACGATAATTCAATTATTTAAACGCAAAATTAACAGTGGTATATACATATTAACAATATGTTCACAACAGCAAAATTTATTCTTTTAAACAATTAAAATAGATATATTTATTATTGAGAATGTTATATTCTTGTGCTTACAACCGTTCAGAATTTATACTCCTAACGAAACGCATAAATGATCTCAAGAGTTTTTTATTATCTCATTATAATCTGTAATTGGCCAGTTTCCAACCATTTTTAATATGCTGCATTGTCGGTTTAATAACGAGTCCCATGGAACATAAATATCCGTTCTGCGTAATCTAAAATACTTTATGTGTAGCGTAATATCTTGTTTTGTGACTTGAGAATCACGTATTTCCGTTTCTAGCACATTAGCGGCACGCGTGAAAAGTCTTCTTACGTATAGTTGTTCTTTCTCTCGTTAAGCAATCTTGCTACATTTTGGCGACCGCGACAGTACGGGAGAGAAGAGAAATACGGAATGCTTGCGGGATGTAAGTCAGAAATCACTAACATATTTAAAAAATTGCCATTGGCTCATTATGAAAGGTTGATAAGTTGTTGAAATTTTGCACACGTGTTACCTATAAAATGTAGTATGTAAAAAAATTAATGGTGAATTTTCCTTACACAGGTTGGGCAATACACTAAAATTAAAAAATTAAATACTGATTAGAAATTATGTTCCTTTATCTCTGAAATTTGTGAAGCAATTCATATAAATTTTCTACTGAATTACTGTTACCTTTTGGTAACTTTTGACCTTTAAGGCTTTTTGTATGAGATAAATACGTGCCAAAATAAAAGTTAATTACATTTTAAATTTTTTGCATAATCTCGGTGTATAGAGCTAGCATAAACCTGATTCTAATACTCCAATTAGCTTCTCTTTTGAGGAAAAGCTTCAATATTAAGTTATAAAGTCATCATAAAAGTTTCATACCTCTATTGCTGAAGGTTGCTGAGGAAAAGGAACATATGTTATGAAAAATTTAAGTTGCAGAAGTGAGCAATTAAAGTTTCTTTTTCAAGTGTATGAACAAAAAATCCTTACTTTCAGAAGTTAGCAATGCTCAGTGACCACCATATGCATATTTCTCATCGTCCTCGTGATTCTTTCTTTTGGCCCTCTTCTTCTGCCTTGCTTCCTGGAGCAGTATCAGGAGATTTGACTCTGCTTTTGCTATCCGCTTCCGATCCATGTAGTTAAATATTTTTATCGTGTACACTCCAGGTTCTAGTCTAGATTTATTTGAAACCTTAATTCTGCCATTATTTCCTTCATTATAGTATAGCACAGCATCATACACAGCAATATTCAGAACCTTTAATTGTTTAAAATTTCATTATGATTCTGGGTTTTACCATGCACACGTTTTGCAAAAGTTCAGGTTGTGACAGAGCTCTAAATGTTGGCTTTATATCATTTAACACTGCCTCTGGGAGTGAATGCTTGTGTGTATAGCTGCTGCTGTCAATATTGAACTTGCAAACTCCTTCTTTGGGACAACTGTTCCATAGGTTTTTGGTCGGTTGATAGTTTGTGAAAGTAAATGGTCCAAATTGCTTTACTCATATTCTCTACACTGGAATTATTTTCTCTTATAGGTTTTTCATAGTAAACCTGTGCAGAGAATCTATTTCCTTTCCAGTCAGTCTTCCTCTATCTCCTAAACTTTTTCCATCCTTCAAGAGAGCACCTTTTTTCTCCTTCTGCAGTCAACGAAGTCTTCCACCAACCCTTATCAACTGCATAGTCATAAGGATTTGCATCCAATTCATGCTTGTAGGTTGAAGAGTCACCATCCCCAAGATATTTTGTGTACTTTACTCCATATTGACTTTGGGATCTGCAAAACTGTCGATAACAGTTGCTGATTCCATGCCACCACTTGAACCATCATAGTTTTTGCTGCAAATTAATTTATGTTTTTCAGCCTATTCCTTTTCTGCTGCTGGATCTGCCAAGGATTTTCTTACTGCACATTCATGGTATTACTTGGATTTAATGGCAATGTCCAATATTTTGCCACTTACAACCCTTATTATTGAAGCTGCCCCAAACAGGGATGTATGGTTTCTCTTCATTCAGACACCATCAACTGAAACACACACATCTGTAGGCTCTTCAATTAATTCTTCTTTCTCTTCTCTTTCCTTTACTGGTTCATCTACTGCAGCTTTCATATTTTCCTTTGCAGCAGCACATGTTATATTGGAAAAGTATTTGTTTACAGCATTAAATCTTAGAATAGGTGGAGGCATGTTCATCACTCCGCAGATATTTTCACCTTCTCTCCCCTTTCCCAAGCACTTCATTTCATACGCTAATCTAAAATTACTTTCATAAATACTTTCTGGCCCTTTCTTGGATGAAGGGAATGAAACTTAAAAACTGCAGCTCTTCTCACAAATTTGAACTCGGAAGCAACACCAACTTTGTTTATTTTCATCATTTTGACACACAGTATTTTTGCAATTTGAGCAGGCACATTATACGTTTATTGCATTACATAATAAGTGTATATCTATAAGTCTTAGCCCTGACATTATAAATCTTCATTGGATACATTGTTATCCAAAACTTGCAGATCAGCATCAATTTTAGAACACGAAGCTGGTAAGTTATGTTGTGTTAACTTCTCTGCTAATGGTTGTTTCTATTTTTGAAAACGGTTTCCATTACATTTTATCTTTTATACACTCTATTAGTTCTTGGCATTGTAAAGACTATCACAACTATTGTGAAATGCACTAGGTAGGTCAGTAAAAACAATTACTTTCAAAAAAATTCACCACTTCAATTCCAATCTCAACAAAAACATGTGCTCTCCAGATTGTGCACTTGTTTAGCTTCCTGGTGGAAGAAGGGTGTACTGTATAACATAGAAAAAATAATCTTGGAGTGGAATTGCCCATAGATATTCACTGTACCGAAATAAAATGATGCAACCAGCAGCATTCATTTTGATTAAAAAGTAGGCGTGGCAGCATCAGCGCACTAGTATGTATTTTATTTTTTTATGCATTAAAAGATGGAACGTCGTGTTAAATTTACGGAGAGCAAGGAAAACATCACGAATATTAAAAAAACAACAATTTCTAAAAAATCGAAAATTTTGAGCTCATCACTTACATCCCACCTTAAGCATTCCATATTTCTCTTTTCTTCCGTCCTGTCGCGGTCTCCAAAATACGGTGATATGGAGATAGTACTAAATTTAGGGACATCCATTTGAGAAAAGAAGGCCAAAAACGATCAAAAATCATAAATATAGTTTTTAGTGTTATTAAACACTACAAACACTTGGGCTCTATGTAGCTTTTATAATTGTACGACCTTTCGAAGTATGGCATAGCGATTCAAATGTTTGCCTGTAAGCCTAGCTTCCTATAACATTTTAGTAAAAATTGTAAGTTTTGCTTATATTAAGGTGAACAAGCCATTCAAGAGAGGCCTCAGGAATCTTCAAATACTAAATAGCTGCAGCGCAGCAGAAAAAGTCGAACAACTGTCTGTACGTTCATTAAATGCTTTTTAAATAGCATAAAGTTAGAATCAGTGTTATTTTTGCGATATCATTTTTAAACTCCCTTTTCTCGGGTTTCCAATTGTCGGCACATTCTCATTTTCAGATTGCTCCATATGACGTAATTTTTAGTATAAATGAATGAAATTTTGTATACCTCCTTATAAGTAACAGGGCAAAAAGGTGATGAGATGAATTTTTCCTAAGATGCTTAATTGTGATGTTTTTAAGCAATGTAAACAATGCTTTGTAAATCCTTAAGCAAAAAATAGAAGTCTCATATTTAACATTTTATGTCTCCGAAAATAGTAGGTTAATTACACATTTATATCTACAGTTTATTAATATACTCCTAATTTGGCTGCTAAAATATTTTTGAGTGGACATGGATCTTTATGTTATCAGTGTAATTCATTTGATAAGAGGTAAGAAGCGATGTGAAAATTGCACTTTAAAGTTTCCCTAATTTTGTTAATACGGAAAATTTTTTCAATCATACAAAATAAAGGGAGGCAATAGGACGTTTCCAAATCTGAGGATGTTAAGAAGATCAGAAATATATTTTCCTCCCATCGGGATGCAGGCATGTATGCTAACTCTCATATTGTATCAATAGGATGTGACGACCCAGTTCTAAGGAATAAAGCTTCGTTTCCATACAGAAAAGCTTCTTGTTTACTATCCTCATTTTCATTTCTAGAGAGTGTTGGTGACATTAATGAATCATCCCAGATTAGAAATGCACTCGTGCCCAGCAGGATGCAGCAGCTAGATTAATTTGGGGGGTGTAAATGTTCTGACATTCGCCAGCGTAAGCGAATGCAACACCTGCTATTTGTTTTTGTTTTTTTCTTTCTTTCTTTTAAGTTGTTAGTTGGAGACAGCAGTTAGGAGTATTCAGACGGAGGGGCCTCCAGTAACCGGAGCACAGAACCACACATAGTCCATAGCGGGCCCTTTGTGCTGTGATCCCTGAGAGGAAGGGGTGAAGCAAAGAACCGAAGGGCGACCAGATAAGGACGATGTGCGCTAACCAGGACGGGGTTCCTAACGATTCCAATCCTGACGCCGGCTAGCCCTGCCTTAGTCAACCCAGCGGGATGGTTCAGGCGCAACGTCTATGGCCCGCATTCGGGAGGCCCAGGTTCGATCCCCGGAGACCGCCCTCTTTGGCCCATGGGCTTTTCGTGGTTTCCCCGGGTCGTCAGGCGAATGCTGGGGTGGTTCATCTTCCTTGTCCTCCCTTTCAGCGTTTTAGGACCAGGCGACTGTGTTCGGCGAATTACGGCCAAATAGTGGCTTGTGCACTGTGGAGGTTTCTTCCCTGGCGTCGCTGCGCTGTCTGCTGAGTTAGATCTCCCCTCCGAGAGGGCTCCGCCCCTGGGGGCGCAGGAGGTTGGTGGCATGTGGGCGGGCCTGGGTAGAGTCGGATGCGTTACATCTGGAAATGTTAGGGAGCTCGTCTGTGCTTGCGCCCATCGTTCTCTGGATCTGATCAGCCTTTGGGTCTCTTCCCTCATTCCTCCCCCCTGGGGTCACTGGTAGAAGTACAAGGGGCCGACTGGCCTGTGTGCGGTTCTCTGCCCCGGTTTCGGGTGCCCCCTCCGTTGATTCGTAACTTTACCTTTACCTGCCTTAGCCAACAACAAGCTGGGGCTCCCGGGAATAGGAAGGAAGGATGGGGGCCAAATAGTCTCGCCAAACATCAGGGATAAATCTTTTCATAGCGCAAATTTCACCATCCTGCCGCAACACACTAACCGCCGTCGCCTGGTCCTGCAACCCTGAAACAAATGAGATGAAACAAGGGGAAACCACGAGAAAAAAACATGTTCAGAGTTGCCGACCCGATGGAAATCTAACCTGGAACCTCCCGAATACGAGCCTCACACGTCAATGTGGAGCCATCTCGCTCCATTTGGAGAACTGAAGTGTTGCGAGTGGGTACAGTGCACTCGCACAAAAAGTATAGACGCAAAGTAGAAGCCTTCAGCACTTGCACTTCTACATACTTACGGACAGAACAGAGGCTTTTTTTACTTAGGAGAGGGGAAAAGACCTTCCCATTCCACTCGTAAATTTTATGATATCAAGCAATGGTTGTTTTGGTACCAAACACCACCAGACTTCAACAAGCGCGATTGTCTGGTTCAGCAGTTTTACAGCATTTTCTGACTTCTAACTCCTACTCGTATGCCCTTATATGCAGATGTGTTGATGGAAGTGAATATATTTTTACTTTTTATTTTGTTTCTCGGCTGTGTAGTGGAAAAACATTTCCCGAACATGATATCAAAGAGCGCCAAAATCCTGGTCCTGCATCACAAAGGTCTCCGATCACAGAAAAGCAAGTAGTTCTTGGTACGGGGTCAAAATTGCGAAAGCAGACAATTAATAACATGCGGAATGTGCAGAATTATTTTCGGACTGTGATTAAAGTTGGTGGCGTGTTGCTCAGTAGACACATGAATCAACTTAACAACAGATGTGACTTATGTAGGAAGCGCTAGTGTTAAGAAAATTTCTGCCTTCAATTCCGACATGTTAAATACCACATTAAAAAAAATAAAATAAATCAAAAACTTTTCTAGTAATTTCTTGCTCAGGACTGTGCACGAGTGCTACCACTGTGATATAAGGGATGTTGAATATGAACTTTTGTAGTAATCGGTTCAGTTATTCTTACGTGAAAGGATGATAGTAATAATGATGATGATGATGATGGTTATGGTGATGATGATACCTCGCACCTATGCAATTTGGGCTTAAAGTTGCTCATCAATTATTTACCCATAATCGTATATTATCACAATTTTTGACAGAGAGATATCACCACCACCTTTTTTATGATTATGAACATGCCACCTTAAACCTATAATGAAATACAAATGTGCTACATTATAACCAACAGTGTGAGTAAATTCGCGAAGTTAGAGTTGTTGAGAGCAGGAAAAGACATGGCAACTCTGTTAAGACACACACGCTCCTTAGTGAGCGGCCAGGAAGATGGGAAATGAGGTTACTGAGTACGGTCGCTATATTCTGTCCTCAGTTGTATGCAAGATTAGCTTCGAATTCGGGAGTTCACAGGTTCGATTTCCGTCGAACGCCCACACTCACCTTGCGCTTTTCGTGATTTTCCTGTTCAGTAAGCGAATGCTGGGGTGGTTTCTCATCTATCACGATTTCCTTTACACCATTTCCCTTTCATCCACTCTCCCTGTCATCTTTCAGGTGTAAAACTGAGTTTTATTTATGGACGCTCTTTAACTACTGTGGTCCTTACCGTCCCATTCTATATTGGGCGTGAAAGACCAGTAATTTTGCTCAGAGGCTCCTGTCAGGCTTGAGGTTCTTTTATGTGCCGTAAATCTACGATACGAGGCAACCGGATTGACTTCTCTTCCGATGGAAGCCTTCCATGCTTAAGGGTGTTTACGTCCGAAAAAAGTCCATCGTCCTCCGCGGGGTTTGAATCCGCGAACTCGGGAACTAGTGGTTAGCGTGGTAACCACTACACCACGGAGGATGACTCTTTCAGGTGTGCTTCTAGGTTTCTCGGTGTATGGGGGTGCCGGATATATGGCACGTATACTTGCTTAGAGGAAAGAGTACTCCTCGTGGACACTAGGGTGCTGCTTGGTCGAAGGGTCGCTCATCGCCCTTTAGCTCCAGCTGCAGGTTAGGTAGGTAGCTCCAGCAGTGGGACGGATCTTCGAGCCTGGAATGTTAAGGATTTCCTCGCATTTCTGTGGCCTTTCTGCGTACGACCTGTTGCCTCCTGTGGTACCTTCATATCATCCCTTTCTCCTGGGGGGATTGCCACAACAGATGTATGAAGGTAGCAGTGCGCGAGGTGTCCATAAGTTATAGAACGGATGGGGGCACCTCGCGCACTGCTACCCACATAAATCTATTGTGGCTACAAATCTGATGTATATATATACATATTTAGTTTGTTTTTATTTATGATATGAAATTAAGCTTTGCAATACGTTTCATATTCTTCTGTACTGCTATGCTAAGTTTCATAGTGCATATATCTAATGCTGCTGCATATTTCATCATTTTTCCATACATTGAGTATATAATGTGTGTGCTGCCCGCTTCTGGGGTGTGAGGGTAGCGTGTTTGCCTCACTTTTAAGAGGTTCCGAACTCGTATCTCAGGTAGGGTTAGTTACCCGGAAAAGGGTTTTTCATGAAAAGGCGAATGTCGGGTAACTTTAAGCTTTATAGACCTCGGGCTCATTTGAGCATCATTTCACCCATTTCATTCATCGTCCGATATGACCTAACCGGTTAAAGAACGCTAAACTAAAAAACAGCGTTTAAAAATTTAAAATTTTAACATTAATATTTAAGCAGATTAGTGACAAAATAATGAAGTCATTACCATGCGGATAGTATTTGCAAAGGGACACGGCTGTAAACAAGGCGCATTTCAGTCATAGCTGAAGCCCAAAAAACTCGAAAAATTTGGTTTGTGTTTACAAGAATCTTTACTAATTTTAATGAGGTTCAGAGTAAACTTGAGAGTGTTCATTTAAAGTACAAGTTATTCATAAAGAAGGAACAGACTTTGAATATTTATTTCTAATGAACGACAAAAGATAACGACACATACGAAACATTATTGAATAGAGGAAAGTTCAAAGTTTTAAGCCCCACCTATTAGTTCCATTCAGTGCCTACAGCGGCGCTGTGTTTGTTTACGAGCAAATGGCGACGCCACAGGAAAAGTCGTTTTGTGTGCTGCACTATGCAAAGAGTGAATACATTGTTTCATTGGAGCTGGAATTTCGGTGTAAGTTCAACAACGAGCCGCCTCGTCATAAAAAATTTACAATTGATACAATAAATTCGTTGATGGTTGCGTATGCAAACAGAAAAGCACTGGTCGTCCTCGCATAACAAGTGGTGTTCATTTTGACATATATACCTAATACAATTTTGAACTTTTCTCTATTCAGTAATGTATCGCATGTGTCACCATCTATTGTCGTTCATTAGAAATAATATTTAAAGTCTGTTCCTTATTTTTAATAACCCTACATATGAAAACTAAATGGTAAATTGTGCAGTATTTTAAAGAGGAATCCCGACATTAAAGTTTTTTGTTGTGTGGATAAGTATCTTCAAGGTGAAAATGTAGTGCTTCCTGAAATTTCCCCAGAGTCAGCAAGTGCTTTGAAATTCTGCTCAATAGCATCTGTAGACGTGGAAAGATCCTTCTCAGCAAACAAACTTGAGTTAACCAATAAACGTCATAAAGTATGAGCTGAACATTTGGAGAAAATGATGCAAATCAAATTACAAGGACCGGAATGATGTCTAAGAAAGAATACACATTGTAAACACTAACAAGTATAAGTTTCAAGTTAATTTTAGTGCATGATTGGTGCATATTTTCGAAATTATGGAGCATATTTTAAATATTCTTACAGCATAAATGCATGCATATTTTAGATATTTTAGTGCACATAAATCCCATATCTAGTTATCAGAACCAGTCGCTCAAAGGTCAGAATGTCTTGTATGTGATCAGTCACATTTGAAGTGCCTCAAGGTTGCATTCTGTCTCCCCGTTATTCAGTTGCTTAGCTACTGACATACCGAACTTACCGCTTGTTAATATCGTCATGCGCGCAGATGGAATTGTCGTTCTTATCTATTACCCATTATGAATTATATATTGATCTCGTAGACTGCAGACAGACCTCAATCCATGGACACCTGGTCAGAATCCAGGACGATTTCTCTGAACCACACATAGATTCTTTGCTTCGCCCCACTGTTCCAACACTCATAGATTTGCAAAATGTTATCATAATCTCTAAACCTTTTGACGACGCTATCCAGTATCTAGGAGTACATTTCGATGGTTGATTGATCCAGAGCACTCATATAGGTTCCAAAGTAGTGATGGGACGATAGCACTATTTCTCAATACTCGATACTGATTTTTGAGCACCGATACTCGATACTCACTTTCTAAAAACTTAAAGGCGATAGCTTGTTCACTGAATTATTTTCTTATTAATAGTTTTCTGTATATAAACGCATGTAACCAATTTTGTATTGTATGCTAATTTCGAAATTGTTCCTGTTTGGCATTCTCCAATTTGCAGCAGTTTCCTTTATTTTGATAATGCCACAGGCTATATATTCTCTATTGTTAGTCAATAATAATAATTATAATAACAATACTTTCTTTGTTTCTCTTCATATGTAAGTATATTTTGTGCTGAAAATTTTCTTTTACCGTACTTTCTATCCATATTATGCAAATTAGTCGTACGGTATACCTGTAAGCTACGCCCGTGACCAGAGTTTGATTTGTGTAAACGCAGTCTAACAGATGGAAGAAAAGAGCAAATATTTCCATGCGCTGTATTATCTCACATTTTAAATTCTGTTTTTTTCTGCTCGATTCACAGATTTTGGTCACCAGAGCAGGTAAATGTAATGGCTGAGAGTAAGTCCAAACCAGGCTATTGCAGAAACGTGATTTAGTGTATCAGCTACATTCACAACTCAGTTATCGCTGCATGTTACATGAGTGCCTCTACTCCTCTCCTATTGTTTTGTATGTTTTTCATTTAGACACAGGAGTCTATGGAATGTCGCAGTGATTCACCCTCAGGAAACGCAGTCAAGATCTATCAAGAACTATGATCCAGCAACTTTTTGAGGACACGTGCGAGGCAGTAACGTGAAGTCTCGACTCCTTTCATTCCTTATGTAGCATAAAGTTAAACGCAGCAACTTTCAATGATGCAAAACAAACATTTAAAAGTATCGAAGGTTTATTTCAAAGTATTAGACATACTTCGATATCACCGAGTATCGAGGTATCGACGTTTCGGGGTCCCATCCCTATTCCAAAATAAACTTCTATATTTCAGATTTTGTAATTTATATTTTGTTTTCAATCGTAAGTTTTATCTGCACGTACAGGGTGGGGCAAGATAAACCAAACCCAACCAAGGAATGAACATAGGAGTAGGAACTGCAAGGCTATTTTTGTTTATACTTTTACGCAAATATATCACAGATATAAGCCTACTCACATGCGCTTTTTCTTCTCTATAGACATTGCCGGAAATGTTGACTACCATGGTCCAGGCACGGGGTGGCTCGATAGAGCTTCTCCCATTCAGGTTTGGTTTATCTTGGCCCACACAGTACAGTGGAATACTACTTTGTACAGATTCTTATTTGATCTCTTATTTACTCGTACCTATGCCTGTCCGCGCGTGTATAGCATAGGAGAGGGGGCAAAGAGGACCTTTCCCTTCCCCAATATTTCCAAGTTAATAGCATTTTCTTTTTCATTATTTTAAGTGAAATCATAACATTTTATTTTATATTTATATAATTAGAGTAATTTTCAATTAAAATATCTGCGCATTAAAACCTATTAAGACAATAAAATTTTGCCATGTAATACTTTATTTTAACATGTGCTGGAGTTCCATATGGCAGTTGACAACAACGGTAATTTCAACGTAGGTGTTCACCAGCCTTCTGGTGGTCTCTGGTTCGAATTCCGCCGGTTTTTCTCTCTTGTGTTGGGAAACGCTGGAAATTACGCCTATCCCTATCGATTTTATCTCAGCAGTGGGTAAAGGCAATGATACACGTGTTCGATTACTAGCTGGACTTATTTCCAGATAAAAAGGTAAAAGCGGCTAGCAAAGTTATGTACATAATTACACTTTTTCTCTATTCTTAACTCTTTATCCCGATAGCTATTTGTAGTAATTTATGGGAGCTAACTCATTGTCGTCGCAGGATATATCTCCCCCTCACCCTTCACACAACGCTCAGTGTCTCGCTGCTTAAGAATCTGAGTTACGTCACAATGCTATAACGATGTGGGCTGCTTGGGCAAAACTCCCGCCTTTCATGTGAAAATGCGCTGACGCGCACACTCGCGTTAATAAATTGTAACGTCTATTTTCATTGGTGCTTGATATAGCGTTGTATGAGAGTTCACTCACTCGTATTTCTGCTGTCACGCTTATGGTATCATATTTGGGAATCACATGTATCTCTGTCTCTTTCTTAAGTCCGTCCTCTCTCATACAAACTGTCACTTCTCCGACTTCCTATGATGCTACTGGTGTCTTGGAGAATTCTACACTATCTGTCTCTTTCGCGGTCCTTTCTCTCATACAAGCAATTACTTTTACCAACTCCTTGTGCTGCTTTTTCTGTACAAATATCCTTTACGTTGGTCCATATATAAGGGTATAATATTTAATTTTACATGTTATGTACAATATTATGTACATTTCGGCTATTTACATCTGTTCTCCTTTCTTAACTATTTTCCTTTTTTTATTTTCTCTACCACGTACATATAGGTAGAGAAGATATTGAATTTCACCCAACAATTCGATACCGAGATTTCATCGGAAATACATGTTTTGACCCCGCTAAATAAAAACAAATTTAATTTTTAGAAAAAGGTCCGCGCGCGCGCGCGCGCGCGCGCGTGTGTGTGTGTGTGTGTGTGTGTGTGTGTGTCTGTGAACAGCATAACCCAAAAACGAAAAGTCGGATAAACACTTTCCAAAGATGCGACACGAAGATTTTCATTAAAATCCTTCTGCCCCAAACTACCTTTTACATGGGAAATTTTTCGGAATTTTTTATTTTCTTGAAAATGATTTTAACGATTTGATTAAAATGCAATATTTTAAAGACGTTTACATGAAAAATAAAATATACATATTGAATTTTCTGGTAATAGCCTGTGAAGACTTGTTCATTCGGAGAGAATTTTATATAATTTTGTATAATTGGTAAACGTTAAGTGATATACGAAAACTCACTACACAAAAATATAGAACTTTTTATAACACACAGTTTACTTTAAAGAACTTTTTTGTGGCATAAGCCGTTTCCGAAATATCCGTTATTAATGGTTCGAATTGCTCATTACTTTGTCATTCTGTTAAAGTCCTGTGGACATTTAATTACTTCTCGCGATTTTTTTTGCATAAATGCATAAATAAAGATATAAATAAATTAAACAAAACATTAAACTACTATAAATCAAATAATTATTATGAAAACAATGAAATGTAAAAAATACATAACTTTAACTTTCTAATTTTAATTAAGGAAGTTTTAAATGAAATAGAAATATAAGTAATTTTCTTAAAATGATTAGTAGCTTAGTAGAAGATTTTGTGCTGGCCACCAGTACATTTTCGCTGGTTTCCAGTGAATATAGTTAATAGGAGTAGATAGTAACAGTTGCTAAGTTTGCTGATTTCCAGCAAATGTAGATAAATATAGAATTCAGAATTGTAATTAAGTTCTTTTTACGCCTTTACTCTAATCTAATAATTTCTATTCATTTTCTTTCTTTTATTTTTATTTATTATTGTGTAGACATTGTGCAGTTTGTAGTTATTTTATCTGGAAACGTTTGATGTAATATAAAATGTGTGTTGTGAGAATAAATGAAAGTTTGAATATATGTCCCGGTGTAGTAACCAAGGTGCCGGGACAGTAATCAGATTTTATTTGTTTCTCGTGATTGCACCGAAAGAGTGAGACCAGCATATTGCGTCTAGTTCTTAAACATTGGACTATCGCTGTTCCCTTTGCATTTTAACACAAAATGTGCAATGAAGCTATTTTTTCAAAGGTTAATCCCGATTAAAATGAAGTAGATAGAAAAATAAGCTTTCTAAGAATAGTTTTTATAGCCATTAATAAATAATAGAGGGTAGAGAAAGTCATGTGAATGTAACGCATCAGATTTTGACTATATATTCTTTGCTATTAGCTTCCCTATTGTTTATTAACATATCTGTGACTACATTCTCTGTAATCACTTGTGCATATTGGTTATGGGGTGGGTGTTCACCTACAGCATTCACCTACTTCCTTTGTTTCTGAGTAGCTCACGCAGAGCGTATGTAACATTATGGTTAACATAATCATATTGATTTGGTGTTTGGCATTCTGGAAAATCGTGATATTAACTGTTTGAAACCATTTATTACGTATGTTTATTATGAGTAGCAGGAAATATGAATAACCTTCTGACTAGCTATGAAAATAAATCTAAAGAAAGCCGTGCAACTGGTACACACCAAGGTTTCTCATCAAGGGTGCTAATTGGAAAACGACTAGGAAATAAATCTAAATAATGTGCGGGCCACAACTCCTGACGTTTCGCGAGGATCAATATACGGTGCAACCGCGTCGATGCCAAAATTCATTCTTCGGCAGAATATTCCGCGTTTGTGGCAAATACCATCGCAATTTTATAAACGCTAGAACAGAACCTATAACTGAAGCGCCCTTTCGGGGGTCCCGGGGGTTAGGGGCTTGTGGATGGGCTCGGGCTTTGGCGGATACTTTGATCTGGAAACGTTAGGGACCCCGTCCATCCTTGTGTCCTTCGTCATCCGGATCTGGTCGCCCTTCTGGTCTCGCCCCTCGTCACAACCTCCCAGGGGTCACGGTAGAAGCAAAAAAGGCCGTTGTGGCCAACTTGCGGTGCTGCCCCGGTTTTGGGGGCCCCTCTGTTCGCCCGTACCTTTAAAACCTTTTACCTATAGAAGGAATATAAAGAACTGATTAGCAGTTACACTGAAGTTTAAGTCACAAATGAGCAGTGACGGCTGATGCATGAATGCACTGCTAGTGCCAGTATTACCTCCCCGAAATTGTTTGTTATATGATGCAATATGTACTACTATTATCAACAGTGGCATTTTTCTCAAGCAAATCAAATTTCTAGCTATCGCTAATTTTACATATAGTTTACCAAGCAGCATATGAATTATTACTCGTGTACTTCAATTTTTTCACACGTGGGAACCAATTTCGCTATTTTGTTTTTATCATTCGTTATCACCACCGAACAGAACGCATGGATAGCAGAATTTTGTTCTATATTTATTTGCAGATCACTAGGAAGTAGGTAGGTATTTCACTTTCACCCGATAATGTAGACAATGGACTACTTATTAAAGGACTTACTTTTGCTTAAAGAAGGACTGAACTAAATTTGCACACTTCTATCAATAAAATATAAACAATTCTGAGCCCTTTGTTGAAAACCGTGTCGTTCTACGACCTCTCGTTTTCATTCTGGAAGATCTTGTATGATTAATGCTCACCTCACGGTGACGTCATGAGGATAGGTTCGCGCCACGCTACTGTATGTCAATGTCACTTGCATTAGTTAACCTTGCGTTGCATTTAATTCCGGTTGTTATGTTGTGGGACAGTTTTTCTTTCCTAGTGCTCTATGAGGTGTTAGGATGCTTGCGTGCAGTACTTATGGTTGTGCAAATAATTCCTGCATAAACAGAGAAATGTTGGTTTTTACTCATTCCCTGATAAGGATAAGAATCGACATGGGTGGACAACAAATCCGTTGCTGCTCTGAAACGCAAAAAACTTTGTGCCAACCAAAAAGTGACGGGGATATTGAACCAGTTCACATTACTAAAGTGACAGTGTGAAATAAGTGAACTCCCAGTGATGAACTACATAAAAATAGTGAAGTGACATTGAGGACAGTTCAAAAACTGGATAAAGTCGCGGTATTCATAAATTCTACCTTCCCTTGCATGAACTTCGTCATCTAAATCATTGGAACTGCTACTAATGTGATTTCACTTTAAGTTCAAAGGAGTTATAAACAAAACCACTTGACAAGGGAGTACCTTGTGTTGTAATCGGACGATGTTCTCCAAATGCTAGCGTCGTACGCTCGCTCCCCGCATGTATTAATGCCTGATGAGAGGCCTTAATGGCTAGCTTCTCCAGTTGTTGATATATGTTTTCCACTTCAGATTTTCTCTCCTGTGTAACCTGTAGAGAATCCCATTTCGTTTGCCAACAGTTCCCCTCGTCTCATTGTTTGCAACAGTTTTGCTAATTTCTGGTCATTCTCTTGATAATGCTTCATCTGCTTTAATTTACTCGCTAGATGTTTATTCAAGCTTAGGTCGAGTTTCTGGACGGTAACCTCTCTTTGTTTATCTCCTTGGTTTTCTGGTAGCTTTTGTCCCGACCGTAGCTTTGACAACACATTGCTGAATATGTTTTTGCTTCCAGATATATGCTTTATTTGGACGTCATACGACAAAACTTCGTGAATATAACGTGCTATTTGTGAGCTTGTAAACTTGCAACTCTTTATGAAGGAAAGACTGTATGTATTATTATTGGTCTGTTATACACATATGGTTTGAATTTTTGTATCACATAATAAATCGCGGCAATCTCCTGTTGCGTGACACACGCTGTGCCTTCAATGCGGGACACCGCTCTTGAACAAGTGGAAATAACGTGTGTCACCTTGCTCATCCGTTTGCGCAAAGATTCCGCCGTAGCCGACACTGGAAGCGTCGCAATAGATTTCAAAAGCGAGATCCATACTAGGTCGTTCTAATAGTATGGATTATGCTAATAATCTTTTTATTTGTTCATATGCGTTCTTCTCGCTTTCTCCCCAGGTCCATTTTGTACCTTTCTTCAATAACGTCTTTAAAGGTGCAACAACTGCAACATAATTTCCCAGAAATCTTGTCTGGTACTGTATCATCCAAGAAATCTACTTAATTGCTTGAGGTTCTTTGAGGCGGGAATTTTATTTATCGCGCTCACTCTTTCAGGGTCCGGCGACATAATATATCCAAAGTGCTTACTTATGTCGCGAAAACTGCGATTTCTATAGGTTTATTGTCATTCTCCACTCATCTAAGCACGAAAGTACGAAATCTATTAGGCGTATGTGCTCCTCGGTATCGGTATCATGCAACAAAAAATAATCCACATATTGAGTCATAAACTCTTAGTGGCATTTTAAAACATTTTATGCATTGCCCTCAAAAATGCCGAGCTACTGGTAGCCATATCAAACGCTCACCTGATGAATTCGAATACTACACCACGGTGGATGAAAGGAACATGCTTTCTCAAGTGTTTTTTAAAGGAATTTGTAGATACGGGGTTTTCAGACCTATTGACGAAAACCAGTACTTTAACTCTATTTTCGTGAGCACATGGTCGTTGTTTTCTGTGCGAAAATTATCTGACGCTATGAATTTATTTAACCTGCGCGCATCAATTGTGATACGTACTGAACCATTTTTCTTCTTCACTATACATGGGCGGTTTGAATACGGTGACTTTAAACACCTCGGTTATTCCGTCCTTCAACATCTGCGTATTTCCTGGTCGACACTTTCCCGTAAGTCAATTAGGGATATTTCGACATTTATGCCTTTCCGGCTCCATTTGCCGGATATCAAACTCATATTCATACACATTAAAGCACCCTGTTCTCTTGGAAAATACACGACAATTTTTAACAAAAACATTATACAGCAGTTCCTTCTGCTCGTTGTTTAAGATCTGTGCGCCATTCACTTTACCTCTTATCTTTTCCATCAGGGTAGTGTCATTAACCCGATTTATCTGCATGCCATCTTCATCTGCCCGCGCTAAAGGTCTCAATTCCTGCTCTATTGTTAAACTATAATATTTGTGTACATTATAGTATCCGTCTTCCCCGGTCTCGCATTCATGCTTTTATTTTTATGTACACCAGATTCCCCCTTTAAGCAATTATCATCTTCTACTCTAAAATTTACTATTTCATCCTGTTCATTTTCATATATTCTACAAATAAAGCAACGTCTTCTTCCAACTTTCTCCTGGTATTGACCTGCATTCTTTATATGTTTCTACCTGTACAGTGGGCTTCAAATGTTTTCCGATGGGCCAAGGGGTGTAGAGGAAGAGGGGGAAGAAATTTCTTCTCAACTAGTCATGCCTGGCTATAGTCAGCGTGCCGGTATCGTCTCAAAGGTCACATTTACTTCTATGTATGCATTCAGCGACCCGACTCTAAAAAGAAAGAAGACGAAACCAAATACTTTTCTCTTTACTATAACTATTCAAGCGAAATAAATTAACATATTCTTTGCATAATGTGTTGTTTAAAAATAAAATATTGCACTATTTATGCGGGTGCTACACAAGTCTAAGATTGACTAATTTTCTTGAGAAACAAGGTTTGCATAATGTATATCTTATTTTTAACGTTTGTTGCTAGTAATAAATAATAATATTAATAATAGTTTCATAATTATCACCAATAGAATGTTCTACGCGTGCTCCGAGGGTATTTATTATCTTGAATATAAGTTCGTTTTGCTTTTTAATTGTCATAGATATCGATCACAACGTTTAGCGCTAAGTGTGTAGTTCCATACAGTTGGCACATTCAGTTCTGATAATATTCAAGTAATGTTTTAAAAATATGCCAGCAAAAGTAATATTAATGTCAAACTGTTGAAGCAGTTTGGAAACAATTAAGTATAACATTAAATTTTCTTCAAATGAGATATATTTTGCGTTTGTTACTGAAAAACGAATAAAGATTGTTTTATTTGAAACATAATACCCCTTATATGCACACTCACATATGAAAAGAAGAAAAACCGTGCCAGTCCTATAGTAGACGCAGAGTAAAAACACCTATTTAGGTATTGTATGCAAAATGTTAATAGATACGAGGAAACAACCTTTAGCGCAAAATATGCAGTTTCTATATAGCTGTTTTATTCGTTTAGGATAACATATAAGCTAAATTTTCAAAATAGTGACCCGAAGTGTTAATGCAGATAGGTTGATGTGCTTTTGTTGCAAATGGTTCATTTGAAAGCACTCTATTCTGGAAACTAAATTGCTTTCAAGTTACAAATCTGAAGATGCCCCCCCCAAAAAAAAGGCTTTGTATTGCGATTCACGTTCTGAATTCTTAAAATACTTCTCTTCTCTGGTCTAGAATGGAATGGAATGTGTAACGGAGGGGACTCGACCCTGATCCAGTGAATGAGGATATTGTGCTTGTGACCCTCGAGGGTGCGCTCCCGGGAGGGAGGGACGAGGCGAGAGACACCGAGCGGCCGGAACCAGGAGTGACCTCACAGCAATGGCAAAGTTCCTAAAATTTCCAGATTGAGACGCCCTCACAGTTGGGCAGGCAAACCGGGGACCCCACCCCAAACAGAGGGTACAACGCCCCCCAAGAAGCGGTCCTTATACCGTGGCAACCAGCCGAAGACCGAGAGACGAATAAGGTTCCACAGAGAGAATCCTTTTTCTGTGCCACGCCGCACCGGAATACCATCGCCGACACTTCCAATCCTGAAACAGACCTAACGGGGTTAAGGATGAATGAAATGAGGAATGGAACGATATTCGGGGGCTGAGAGAAATCATATCAGCATTCGCCTGACGACACGGTAAAACTCTCGAAAAAAAAACCGTGGGTCAGATTGGGCGGTAGCCGGGAAGCGAACTAGGGATCTCTCGAATGCGAGTCGCACGCGTTACCGCGGCGCCACCTGGACGTAAACTGGAAGATCCGTAGTTCAAATCTCGGCTATGACATTGAATTTTTCAATCTGATTCTATCTTTCCAACCTTGTCCTACACACGGCTTGAGTGAAAGAGTCTTCTTGTTAATTGAGATGAAACTGCAATTGTAAGTATCAGAAGAATGCAGTAGCTCAAACGATAGTCAGATTGTTATGTGGTGTCTTTGAAACTCCACGCTCTTTGCATTACCACGAGAATTATGATTAGGAAGAATTATATTTAAATATAGATTAAATTATTATTTTAAATTGAACAAACTAACGTGTTGCATTCACATAACTTTCTCTTCTCACCATTCTACAAATTCTTTTTCCTAAATCTCATTTTTCTGTCTACTTCTTATAATCCAGATAAACTTGCAAACCACATTTAGCTCATCTGTGTGGTGTGGGGTCTGCCTCACATTCAAGAGGTCCCGAGTAAGAATCTCGGTTAAAGTGAAATACCTGGGTAAAGTTTTTAACAGGGTTTCCTCTTATCCTGAGAAGATGAATGTTTGAATCTAATTTCTAGTGACCTCGGCCCCATTTGAGCATTATTTTAACCATTTCGTTCATTCACCGTTCCGTAATGGCATACCCGGTTAAAGGACTTTAATTAAATACCAAAAGAAAAAGTTCACATTTACACGTTTCGTTGTAGTATACGTAGATAAAGCGATAGTCACATTTTCAAAAAGCATGTCACCACGTGATGCTTTGAAATTCCATGCTGTTTATATGACCGAGACAAAATCAAAACGAATAGCGACTTCACAGTTACAAAAAATATTCAAACCAATAACAAAAAATAGCTGGGAATTAGTTAATCTCATAAAATATAGAATATAAAACAAACAAACGGGGTCTGCATTTCATGTGTATCAACACTTTGTCCAATCTTTTAAAGTTTACCAATTATACAAAAGTTGTTCAGAATGAAGATGGCTTTAGAGGCTCTTCTCAGTCAGTTCAAAATATATATTTGGTTTGTCATGAAAATATTTTAAACAGTGAGTATTTTAATTAAAATCAATAGAGCCATTTTTAAGAAAATACATTTCGAAAATGTTTCCATGTAAAGGGTTGTTCAGGATGGGGAAATTTTCTTGAAAATCCTTGTCACAACTTTTGAAAGATGCTGAACTTAAATGTCAAGTTTGGTAGTTAACCGATTTTTCGCTTTGGATTTATGTTTTTCACAGAGACGCAGGCATATGGTGGTTTTGCCCTAAAATATGTGTTGCATTCGCATGATTTTCTCTACTCACTCTTCTTACAAAGCTTATTTTGCAGCTATGTCATGTTAATACCCATAAACCTTCATCACTTATTTTCACAATTCGTTGTAGGTATAACCAGAACATATTAAGCTAAAGCGATAGCCAAATCCCTCAAAGCTCATCGCTACGTGATAGCTTTGGATTGGTTGGCTACGGAGGGGACTCGGCACTGATCCACATAGTGGATATTGTGCCTACACCCCACAAGGGGGCGTCTTCGGGAGATAGGATAAGGCGAGACAAGACACCGGGCGTCCGAAACCAGGAAAAACGGCACATGAATGGCAGGGTCCCTAAGTTTACAGACAGAGACTCCCCGTCAGACGGACAGGCAGACCGGGGACTCCACCCAGCACAGAGGGTGTCCAACGCTCCTCAAGGAAGTTAGGATAATCCCAACAGGCAGCCGAATGCTGAGAGACGGAGAAAGTCACAAAAACATTCTTTTCCCCTGCCACACGGCACCGAAACACCATCGCCGACACTTCCAACCCTGAAACAGACCAACGGATGAAATATGAAGGGAAATTAGAATGGAGATGAAATGGAGGTCCGGAAATTCGGGGATGTGAGAATCCTTCCCAGCACTGCCTGGCGACCCGGGAAAACCCCCGAAAAAACCTATGGGTCAGGAAGGTCGGCCAGAGGAATCCAACCCACGACCTCCCGAATGTGAGCCACAGACGTGATAGCTTTGAAATTCTGTTCTCTTTGTATGAACACGAGAAAGAAAGAAAAACAATAGCTATTTGCATTTGAGGGAAGTATAAAGTATTTGAAAATTTAAACTAACAACAAAGACGCTTTCAGAATAGGTAAAATATAAAAGTTATTTGACATAAAATAAAAATGTTATTTGATATAAATTTTGTGCTTTAACAAGATCTACATTGTTGTGCGGTGAGATTTTGTCTCTCTCTCTCTCTCTCCTACGATTTACTAATTATCAAAAGTCATTGACAATAAAGACTAATTTACAGACTATTCCTAGAAAATAAAAGATATACATTCTATTTATCATGAAAATGGATTAAACATATGTATTTTAATCAAAATCCTTAGAGTCATTTTTGAAAGAATAAAAAATTTCGAAAAATGTCCAATGAAAGGGTAGTTTGGAGTGGAGGATTTTCTTTAAAATCTCAGTGTCGCATTCTTGGAAGAAGTTGAACTTAAACACCAAGTTCGGGTTTTAACCAACCTTTTGATTTTGAGTTATGCTATTCGTGGATACACACACACACACACACACACACACACACACACACACACACACATTTGGACCATTGTCTAAAAATAAATTCATTGGATTCAGGGGTCACAAACGTGATTTCTGGTGAAATTACGACATTGAATTTTCAGATGGAACACAATACTTTCTCTACTTACTGTATCTACTTAGTAGAGAAAGTAAAAATGCTTACTTTGGATTCAGGGGTTTCCGTTGAATCTCGTTATTCAATTTTTGGGTGGAATGCAATACTTTCTCTACTTACTGTAACTACATAGTAGAAAAAGTAAAAATGTTTTCTTTGGATCCAGGTTGTCTCAAAACGTGCATATCCGGTGAATCTCATTCAATTTTTGGGTGGAACACAATACTTGCTCTACTTCCTATAACTACATAGTAGAGAAAGTAAAAACCTTTGTTTGGTTTTAGAGAGTCTGAAAACGAGTATTTCCGTTCCGAGTATTAATATCGTTATTAAATTTTTGGGTGGAATATGATACTTGATCTACTTACTGTAACTACGTAGTAGAGAAAGTAAAAACGATTTGTTTGGTTTCAGGGAGTCTGAAAACGAGTATTTCCATTCCGAGTATTAATCCCGTTATTAAGTTT
The DNA here is from genome assembly GCA_030765065.1 of Deroplatys truncata. Taxonomy (NCBI): domain Eukaryota; kingdom Metazoa; phylum Arthropoda; class Insecta; order Mantodea; family Mantidae; genus Deroplatys; species Deroplatys truncata. Next base: position 127,149,259 of record CM060990.1, on the reverse strand, counting down.
TTGGGTGGAATACAATAATTCCTCTGCTTAATGTAAGTGGTAGTAGGAAAAGTAAAAATGCTTTCTTTGAATTCAGTGGGTGTCAAAAAGTGTATTTCCGGTGAATCTCGTTTTTTTAATTTTTGGGGTGGAATACAACACTTTCCCTACTTATTATAGGTAAACAGTAGAGACAGTAAAAGGATGAGTTGTGGAATAGATAAGCGGCTGTTTGTCGTCACGGCATCTTGCATGCAACCAAATAGGGAAAAGTGTAACTTAGATTGTAACTTTAAATAATTTCTGGCCTAAATTGTTGTCACGATGCACGGAAAAATCAGACTTCATAAGGACATTATGAAAATAAAGAACATATGTTAGTTGATAATAGGTAGAGAAAGCAGTAAATATATAAAAAATCAAACCATTTTGTTTTAACACTTGCTTGTCATACAATAATATGATTCCTCTAATTCCTAAAAATTAGTTTGTATACTGTTTATGTCGCTGTGTTGTAATGTTATTGCTGTTTTCTTTTAACAGTCATTACATTATTACAGCCAAGTCTAAGGGAAATGTGTTGGAATGATGTTTTGTTTAGCCTGTTACATTTCTTAACCTTCCTTGTAGAGCGGGTATAGCTAAGATACCTGGAATAACCTCTCGATAAGCACCCCGCTTGCCCCACTCCCGGTGCAACAGAAAACATGTGGAGCCGTCTGTACGAAAGGTTCGGTTCCCTCTCGGCCAGCTGTATTCAACACTAATTGTTCCAGTCGATAATCTATTCTCGCCCTTATTTCTGTCAGAAAATCACTGCTCAATAATATTTTGACTACCAGTTGTGGTATAATTAGAAAGATGCATTCAATTTCCTCATTGCCTATATTTAAAATTAGCAGCCTTATTCGCTGCTTATTTGATCGTCCAATCGCCAATTTGCATACCACGGTTTTAACTGGTAGCGTTTGCGTCAATCCTCTAGCTATTAAATGATTAAACATTTCCGACTTAGTTACTGACACGGTTCTCCATCTATGATAACCCTTACTCTAGGCACGTCGACTATTTCATATCGTGCGATAGATTATGACTTGCTCTGCTTGCCTAATCGCAATTCTTGTTCACCCGCACTGCCTAAACTTATGATTTTAACGTACTCATTTTTCTCGCCCCTTTTCATTTTACTGCGTTACTTGCATGCGTTGTTCCCGCGGCCGTACTCGCAGGTGTAGTGCGGCCTAATGCGAGTTTTCTAACAGATTTTTATCTGATTGTCCTGGGTTCGTTTCCTGTTGATTTGGCCTCTCCTCCTCATGAGTACTCTCTTTGAGTGACTGACTTCTCCATCGGGTGAATTTTGCCCTCTGCTTGTATTACCATGCCCGTTATGTCTCGGTGACTCGTTTGTATAATGTCTTATGTTGTGATTTCTCCATCTGTTTCTCCGAGATCGATGTGCTTCCCCATCATTTTCGAATTCCATGTAAGGGATCTGCAGATTTTGTCGCTTTTGCGGATTTTGTTAATTTCTCTCATTGTTTCCCATTTCTTCCACAATTTAATCTACTGTTTACTCCTACGGCATTTTCTCGGAACCTCTCGCGGGTTTGGTAAATGTCACGTCTGCGGTGGCGTTCGGGCGTGCCCCTTCCCCGTCTGAAAATTGATTTCTTTGGTTTCTCGGCCCATTATTGTCCGATTCATATGGCTGACTTTGGAATGCAGTGAGGAGTTCTAGGACTTCTGCCATCGTTCGCGGTTTAGCAACGATGAGGTGGTTCTTTATTTCTTTTGGGAAATGGTATGCCATTAAAGATATAAATTCATTTTCCTGCATCGGCCGGTTCTAATAGTTGGCTTTGTTGCGCACGTTTTAGGAAATGGTCCACCATTCCTTCCCCTGATCTCGGTTGGAAACGGCCATTGTTGATTTGTATTCTCAATTGTGTGGACACATTCCAATATTTATTTAAAAATGTTTGCCTAAATTGCACGCACGTCACATGGTCTTCCAGTGTTAATCTGTAATAGCTAAAATATCGGTCTTTTAGTCCCCTTTTTTACTATGATCATGCGATAAACCTACGGAATTCCCTTCAATGAGAAGTACGACTCTAAATCTAGGAGATATATCGTTTGTCAATGGAATTGTCAAAGGTGGGTATCGCGATTTCATTTAACAATTGTGTCGGTACTGCTGTAACTTGGGTATGCACACAATCATAAATTAGACTATAAGTAGCACCATTATTGCTATTTGGGAGCGGTGACGAAATCGCACCCAACGGGAGTCGATCTGCTGTCCCATTACCATCGGAAACTTCTGTGGAGATGACAGGCGTTGCGCTCTGGTTATTCGAATTCCTTTCATTTTCAATGCAGCATGGCCTTTCGCATTTCTGCCAAATCCCTAGAGGTTTCGTGTTGATTTCCGACAATCTGCATGAGGGATTCTTTTAGTACTTATATTTTTTTTTGACTTAGATTCTGATTTTCAAGCGCTTTCTTAATGGCGGCAAACTCAGAACTTACACCATTTTCTATTTCCTTCTGCTTTAATTCAGTCCTCGTACAGTTATTTCGGAAGTCACCACATATTCATGTTCAGCGGTACTTCCGTCGTCCTCTGTTTTCAGCTTGGCAGCAGTCATGGGAGGCACTGGCTCGCAACTCCGGACACTCAAAGCCACAACACTCGTTTATTTCCTGCAATCCAGCAATCGAGAACAGGTCGCCCAGGTTCACCTGGGCGGAATGTGACCGTCACAGTACCTAGCCGCTTACGCTGCTTTACCTGTGCGATATAGAAGGTTTTACAGAATTTACACAAGCTTTTGATAATTGTCAATTTGTCTCGGGCGGTGTTTAGTTTCCTGCTCTACCATTGGCTGGGTCTCGGTGTTCCCATATGGGCGGACTAGCGTCCACGCGGTGACCAAGCCCAATACTGCTTAACTTGGGCGACCGCTTATGTGGTCGTCAAGCTAAGCAGGCCGACATGGCAGCAAGCGTGATGGGAAAATTGGGTAATGGTATGGGGGTACTCAAGTTGGCAGCGACCAGGCCAAATGCTGCTTAACTTGGGGGTGCTTTGGATGTGAGGGATTGGCAGACCTCAGCCTCGGGGCCCAAGCCATGCTTCCGCAACCGGTAACTCTTTGTCCGCCTTGGCGCCTTGTGGTCATAGCGGCCCAAAGAGTTCACCTGCTGGTTGGTGTGGTAAGTGAGTTTCGTGTACATGGTACGGGTTTTCTCCCGCACCACGTCCACGATGTATGGGAGACCGGAATGGGTGTGTAGGATGTGTGACGGGAATCTACGCCCGGTATCAGAGATCATCCGAAGCGCCCTGTTCTGGACGGTTTGTAGCCTGCGGATGGTGGACGCTGCCGCCGATCCCCAGATCTCGCAGCCATACAGAATCAGGGGCGGGATAATCTCCTGTTATAGGCGTAGTTTCAGGCGTATGGGCATTGTGAAGCGGAATACAGGGTACAGCTGTCTGAGCGCGGAGTGGCCGAGGCCGACCTTTACCCTGACCTGTGGAGAGAAAGTGAGGCCGCGGTTGAGCGTGACTCCGAGGTATTTGGCAGAGGTAACCCAAGGGATTCTCCTCCGCCGCAACCTCAGAGAACGCTCGGGCCGCCACCGACGGACCTTCGCCAGGAGAAGCGCAGAGCTCTTCCCCGGGCTGATGGCCATCCTCCACTTTTCGCTCCACCTGCCAATGACTCGGAGTTGTCGCTGTAGTGGAGGGAAACAGAATTGGGCATTCTTGTTCTGTGCCGTTATGAGGACATCGTCAGCATATTGGCACGTAACAGTCCTGGGTTCCGTGGGGAAGTCCGACATGTAGGCCGCGAAGAGATGCGGGAACAGTACACTGCCTTCCGGCACTCCAGCGGCTATGGGACGGACTGAGGAAACCCTCCCCTCCACTCTCACCCTGAATGTGCGATCCCGCAGGAAACTGCTTATCAGGGCGAGATAGGCGGGAGGGATGTCTGACTCCTTGAGTTTGTACAAACGGCCTTGATGCCACGTTGTGGCAAAGGTTTTCTCTACGTCCAGCAGCACTGCTATGGTCTTGAAATTCTCCTGGAAGCCCAGGGAGGCCTTCTCGGCCAATCGCAGTAGCTGCAGGGTTGTGGAGTGCCCGTGGCGAAAACCAAACTGGTGGTCCGGGAGAAGGTGCCTTTCCTCAAAGAGAGGTGTAAGGCGGGCTAGGAGCAACCGCTCAAACTGATGGAACGGTAACTGCATGGAAAGACGGGATCCTTGTCAGAATCGCGGCGGTCAGAAGTAGTTCTGACCCGCCTAAGAATCGGCCATACGCGCGCCACACACGGTCATCTTCTGCTTGGTGCCCCGGCCCCTTTCTGTTCGGCGTGTGACTTACCGCTTACCGTGTCACATGTTCTCTTTGATAGTCCGAGATACGCTCGTGATCGTCAGTTTTTTGGCCTGGGTTTTACACTGCCGATGACCCAGTGGCTGTACGGCAGACCCTGCGGTTCGTTGTGAAAATCGGGTGTTTTACACAAGTATAACTTCTCTTTTAGTTTTGGAAGTTTTTATTCTTTTTATGTTAGATTTTCTTCAATTTTAACATCATGTTTTAGTCCTGGATTTTATTCTATTTTAACCTCATTTATGGTCTTATGGCTATTTCGTTTTTAACTTATTCTTCTGCGTTTTTAGCTTGGCCGTTTTAAGTTTTTACTTGGGGCCCAAATGACCTAGTTGTCGACGGGCCTTTAAACTCCACTTCACCTTCACCACATATTCTTTCATGCACACTCTTATTGTTACAATTTACATTTTTTACCTGCTTTTCTATTTCATTACATGCCTCTTGTACTTCTGCCTTAAGTACTAAAACTTCCTCACTGATATGGTTCTGCCCTGCTCTAATTTCGTCTAACACTTCATTAGAAGTGACCTTATTTTCTAATTCTTTCTTCTGTACTGCTAGTGTTCCAGGCTTTTGGTCCAATTCGCCCCTTTGATTTTCTAATTTATGATTTATTTACCCTCTTTGCGTTTCCAGTTTTTGATCTAATGCCTGAACTTTTGATAATATCTGCTGTAGGAGGCTTTCTACATTGCTATCCTGATTTGGTTCATTTTCGGTTTGACCGCCTGAGTTTTCCACTGTTTCTACTCCTATACTTTCTACCTCCACCCCAGTAATTTCTATTTGCTGCTCCATTTTGCTTTTTATTTTATACTGGCTTACCACCTTTTGATTTCTAAATATCATCTCTCCTTTATACACTTTACATAATTCTTTTTACAGTAAACTGTTCTATTTTATTTTCCTCTTCCCTCGTCGTCTAGCTGAACTGTTGTATCATTTGTTTCACTTACCTTTCGTTGCACTGATGTTGCCGGAGTTATCTTTCCCTCCTGCAATTGCTGGTGATGGCCTGGGTGAATTCACTGCTCTCCTCCCGCTGTCTCGAGCCGTCGTCTGGATTCTGCCCTGGTGATGTCCTGTACGTCACGTCCTCATACAGTTCATTAAGTTCTGTTGCTCGTACAGTCGGTTTTTTTTTTTATTCGAGTCCCAGTGGGTTTTTATTCGGGCCCCGAAGTATGGCCGCCAATTTGAGAGGGTATGTGGCAAGGAAGTGATGTGAACCAAATTGGCCGCATGGGATTTGTAGGAATGGTCCTGGGTTCAATGCTAGCTCAGGTTGCATGGATCTTGGATCTAGGGCGTGGTGCATAACACGACTGGTTCGTTTTTCTACCCCCGTTTATTTTCTGTCACCTTTTATATCTGATTCCTAATGGAGCCTCGGCACACACACACACACATTTCTTCAAACTACCGCGCCTACCTGCCGGCACTTTTCTATCAATTTGCTCTGAACTGCACTCACATTTGATTTTAGAACAACCTCCAAGGGAATACCAAGAACAAGTGATTTTCAAAATTCTCGTGTTTCTTTATTTTGAATTTTCCTAGCCCAACAATTTCATTATCACGTGATTTCTACCTTCTTTCCTATTGGTTGTCTACTTTAAGTTTCCACATGAACTCCTATGCCTGCAGCCATCAGAGCACTGACCTTCGTTTCTACGCACCTGTTTTTTCAGGAGACCTAACGGTACATCAACAAAAGCGTCATCTGTCCTTACTTGGCTACAATGGGGAAAAACCTACCCGTTTCCTGCCTGCTGCTTTCACTGCCTCTCCAACCCATATTCATCTTTACAAGTAATATTCATTTTCCGGTCTTATTTAATAATATTATTCCTATGTTAGTAATATTTACTACATATACTTTACTACATAATAGTTACTACATATTATCATGGTTATATCATTTTATGTTTCTAACTGCGCAGAACGTACTGTCTCAGTGTTTATCCGACTTTTCGTTTTTGAGTTATATTGTTCAGTTACGTACACACACAGACATATAAACACACGGACGTTTTTCTAAAAATACTTTTTTCGTATTCAGGGGGCCACAAAACATATATTTCCGGTGAAATCTCGATATCGAATTTTTGGGTGGAATACTTCTGTTACTACACGTAGTAGAGAAAGTAAAAATCACATTCCTATTTAACTATTAGTCTGAATAGGGCTGTTTTTGGCAGAGTGTGACTATTTTTAGAGGGGCGGATATAAGTACAGTTATTCATTCCAAATTGTAATAGGGATGAGACAGGCCAGTTTTCCCTTTTTTCTTGTTAATAAGTGCATGCAGCCAAGTGCATGCAGCAACCTCAAGCATTTCATTTCCACTGCTGTCAACTTACTGAAATGCTTATCTTGTAATGCCAAACTTTATGTTCCATATAGTATTATTGGCTCCATTATTGGTACATTTTCAGTTTGGTTTTGTGATTTCTTTTCTTTTTTTTTCCTATTATTGTATTATTCATTCCATAATAGGCTGAGGTAGCTTTTTAATTCTATTCGATACCTATTCTATGCTCCCATTGTTACTTATGCCCAAATACTAAAAAGTTTCTACCTTCTCCAATACACGCCCTTCGCATTTTATTTTTAATTATTTGTTGTATGTCTCTTGTTTTGACATCCACATTACCTTACTTTTCTCTGTGTTTATTTCCATTCCTTTCCTTTTTAGTTCCTACTGAACTAAAGGTCCATTACTGCTTGTTGAAGTCTCCTTGGAGTATTTGCTATTAGTACATTGTCCGCATATAACAATGTCTGTGGGAATACTGGTCTCATTCTCCACATTCCCATCATGTTCCTTCTTTTACATATTTTTGTTATTTCATCCATAAAAACATTAAATAGTGGCGAGCTTAAACTATCTCCCTGTTTTATTCCTTTTTCCGTCCTAAATTCACCAGATATTTCCCCGTCAATGAGTATTACTCCTATTGGTTGTTCATATATGCATTTTATAGCATTTATTAGTCTTGTTGGTACTCTCTTGGCTACTAATGCATCCCATATATATATACATATATATATATCTATATATATATATATATATATATATATATATATATATGTGTGTGTGTGTACGTGCGTGCGTGCGTGTGTGTGTGCGTGTGCGTGTGTTTTGTCTTGGTACTGAGTCAAAGGCTGCCTTTGAATCCAAAAGACAAGGTATAAATCCTCATTCTTTGCAATATTCTTCTCTATTGCTGTTCTTAGCGTACAGATATAATTCTGTGTTTGACGTTCTGGTCTAAAGGCCGCTTGTTCTTCCCCCATATCCTTTTCCACCACTCTTCTCAATCTCATTTCCAACACCCTGGTATATATGTTATATGCTACTGGTCATAAAAATATTGTTCTGTTGTTATTACAATATAGCCATTCTCCTTCTTATACCTATAAGGGTACGATCACGTTTTTTTGCCATTCTTGGTATGGTATTTTCATCCCATATTTTCTTAAATAACTTTGGTAATTGTTTTACCGGTTCTCTTCTTCCATATTTGATTAATTCTGGTGCTATTCCATCTATTCGTGCTGCTTTTCCTGCTTTAACTTTATCTATAGCTATTTTCACATCAATTTCACGTTCCACCATTTCGTTCCGTATTTCCTCATATTGTCCAAATATGGCCCTTCCTTCGGCACATCTCCTATTTTCTTAAATTTATTTTCATGTTTCCTCCATACTTCTAATACTTCTTTATTTTCTGATATTAATTTATTATTATCATCTTTTATCACTCTCGGTTGCTCGCCATAATTCTTACACTTTTTATTGTTTTCCAAAATTCTTTTGTATTCCCTTCTCTTGCTTTGTTTTCTATCATATTTCCAAATTCCTTCCATGATTTCTCTTTGGCTTCTTTTTACTGCGATTTTTGCTTCCTTTCTCTTCTCTATATAATCTTTGTTGTTTTCTTCTGTCCTTATTCCTATATTCTTTTTCCATGCTAGTAGGTATATATAGAGAGATCGAGCGCAGTTTTTTGCGTTTATATGGGAAAGGATAGGGAAAACGAGGCTAGATGCGACGGTTCAAGGAGGAAAATGCGTTTATATGGGCGAGATAGGGAATACGAGGACTGACGCTAGGCTAGACAGTGGTAGGAGGGGGAGTGCGCTTTATATGAGAAAGATAGGGAATACGAGGGGAGGTGCTAGGCTAGACAGAGGCTGTGTAGAGTATAGTTTATATGAGAGGTATAGGAAAACGAGGGGAGGTGTTAGGCTAGACAGAGGCTGAGTAATGTATGGTTTATATGAGTGGTATAGGAAAACGAGGAGAGGAGTTAGACTAGACAGAGGTCGAGGAGCAGAGTATGGTTTATGTGAGAGTCATAGGTAAACGAGAGAGGCGTTAGGCTAGACAGAGCTAGAGGAATAGAGTATGGTTTATATGAGAGGTATAGGAACAGGAGAAGAGGTGTTAGGCTAGACAGGTAGTGTAGCAGTAGGAATATGGACTTATATACAGGAGAGATAGGGAATACCAGGGCTGATGCTAGGCTAGTCAGATGCTAAAGGAGGGAGGGATATGCTTTATACGAGAGAGATAGGGAATACAAGGAAAGATGCTATACTAAACAGGACTTGAAGGGTAGAATATGAGCCATTAGCGAACCGAGGAGAGGTGCTAGTATAGGAGTTTTTAATGATAGAGTAGGCGTTTATATGCGAGAGATAGGGAATACGAGGGTCGATGCTAGGCTAGACGGTGTTGAATGAGGGAATGCATCTTATATGAGAGAGGTAGGGGAATATGAGGAGAAGTGCTAGGCTAGTCGGGAAGGTCTGAATGAGAGAGTATACGTCTATATGAGAAAAGATAGGGAAAACGAAGGTAGGTGCTAGGTTGAGAGAGTCTTCAAGAAGGAAAATGCATTTATATGGGCGAGATAGGGAATACGAGGACTGACGCTAGGCTAGACAGTGGTAGGAGGGGGAGTGCGCTTTATATGAGACAGATAGGGAATACGAGGGGAGGTGCTAGGCTAGACAGAGGCTGAGTAGAGTATAGTTTATATGAGAGGTATAGGAAAACGAGGGGAGGTGTTAGGCTAGACAGATGCTGAGTAATGTATGGTTTATATGAGTGGTATAGGAAAACGAGGAGAGGAGTTAGACTAGACAGAGGTCGAGGAGCAGAGTATGGTTTATGTGAGAGTCATAGGTAAACGAGAGAGGCGTTAGGCTAGACAGAGCTAGAGGAATAGAGTATGGTTTATATGAGAGGTATAGGAACAGGAGAAGAGGTGTTAGGCTAGACAGGTAGTGTAGCAGTAGGAATATGGACTTATATACAGGAGAGATAGGGAATAGGAGGGCTAGACTTGAAAGCGACTTTAGACGTGAACTTAGTGGAAAACTGTTTCATGTCAATGTTAGAACGCTAATTCTAGACATGCCCATCACGTAACCTATTCAGGGAAAAGGTGACTCGTTCAGGGGAAAAAGGTGACTGCTCAGGGAAAAAGGAGGCCCACAAAGGGAAAAAGTTGACTAGCAAAGGGAAAAACGTGACCAGCAAAGGGAAAAATGTCACCAGCAAAGGGAAAAAAGGCGACCACCAAAGGGAAAAAGGTGACCTGCAACGGGAAAAGCTAACCCACTAACACTAACAGGTAAGTAATTCAGATAGTATTGCAAGAGGCTGACTGGATCATAGCAGTGTATGATTTCACAGGTAATTCAGCTAGTATCGTATGTATTTAGGCTAATTCATCTAGTATCACAGGATAGATTCCAGAGGCTAACTGTATCATGGCTCTGCATGATTTCACAGGTAATTCAGCTAGTATCGTAGGTATTTAGGCTAAATCAGCTAGTATCACAAGAGGATAGATTCTAGGGTAGGGTATAGCATAGTTTCATATTTCATAGTTAATTCAGAGGGTATCGTAGGTATTTAGGATAATTCAAGTAACATAGGTGTTTAGAGTAATTAAGCAAGCATTACAGGAGGGTAGGTTACAGGAGTTGGTTATAACCTAGCTTCGTATTTCACAGATAGTTCAGGTAATATCGTAAGTATTTGAGGTAATCGACATAGCATCACAGATATTATTGATAAATTCGGTCAGAGATTTGTATCACAGCTATTTAAGGTAAATGCAGGTGATTCAGGTTGTATCAATGGTATTTGAGTCATTTTAACAGGTAATTCAGATAGTATCACGGGTGCTCGTGCTAATTTAGAGCAGGAATTCGTATCAGAGCTAGTTAAGGTAATTTCACATGATTGGGTAGTATCACAGGTATTTAAATCATTTTCACAGCCATTTCAGCTAGTATCGTGAGCATTTACGCTAATTCGTCTAGTAACACAGGATAGATTCCAGATGCTAACTGCATCATGGCTCTGCATGATTTCACAGATAATTCAGCTAGTATCGTAGGTATTTAGGCTAATTCAGCTAGTATCACAAGAGGATAGATTCTAGGGTTGGGTATAGCATAGTTTCATATTTCACAGGTAATTCAGAGGGTATCGTAGGTATTTAGGATAATTCAAGTAACATAGGTGTTTAGAGTAATTAAGCAAGCATTACAGGAGGGTAGGTTCCAGGGGTTGGTTATAGCCTAGCTTCGTATTTCACAGATAGTTCAGGTAATATCGTAAGTATTTGTGGTAATCGACAGAGCTTCACAGATATTATTGATAATTTCGATCAGAGATTTGTATCACAACTATTTAAGGTAAATGCAGATGATTCAGGTTGTATCAATGGTATTTGAGTCATTTTAACAGGAAATTCAGATAGTATCACGGGTGCTCGTGCTAATTTAGAGCAGGAATTCGTATCAGAGCTAGTTAAGGTAATTTCACATGATTCGGGTAGTATCACAGGTATTTAAATCATTTTCACAGCCAATTCAGCTAGTATCGTGAGCATTTAAGCTAATTCAGCTAGTATCACAGGAGGCTAGATTCCAGAGGCTAACTGCATCATAGCTATGCATGATTTCACAGCTAATTCACTAGTATCGTAGGTATTTAGGCTAATTCAGCTAGTATCACAGGAGGTTAGATTCCAGGGTTGGGTATAGCATAGTTTCATATTTCACAGGTAATTCGGAGGGTATCGTAGGTATTTAGGATAATTCAAGTAACATAGGTTTTTTAGAGTAATTAAGCAAGCATTACAGGAGGCTAGGTTCCAGGGGTTGGTTATAGCCTAGTTTCGTATTTTACAGATAGTTCAGGTAATATCGTAAGTATTTGGGTAATCAGCATAGTTTCACAGATGCTCGTGATAATTTCGATCAGAGATTTGTATCACAGCTATTTAAGGTAAATACAGGTGATTCAGGTTGTATCAATGGTATTTGTATCATTTTAACAGGTAATTCAGATAGTGTCTAGGTATTTGGGCGATTCAAGCATCATAGGTGTTTAGAGTAACTCAGCTAGTATCACAGGAGGCTAGATTCAATGATCAGGGTTTCGTATCAGAGCTATTTAATGTAATTTCACTTGATTCGAGTAGTATCACAGGTATTTAAGTCATTTTAACGGGAAATTCAACTAGTATCACAGGTACTCATGGTAATATAGAGAGTAATTAAGTTATAAAACATTTCTCATCCAACGTTACAACAATTTATATACTTTTTTCTAAATCTTACAAACTTATTATATGTTAAACAGTTATTGTACGATGCGGAGAGGGATAAACTGCATATTGGTTCACAATTGAAAAGCTTTACGTCAACATACCTTTATTTTAGTTCGTTGTAGATGTCTCTCCCCTTTTATCTAGGCTTGAGACTAGCACTAGGATTGCTGCTAATGGCAGGGTTACCACCTTCCCTTCCATCTTCTTCTTCATCAGGCGTCAGCTATCTGCATATACAGCACACAGATAACCTTCTTTTTTAAGATTGTAGACTCACGAGAAAATCTTTATCTTTAACTTACATTCTTTTAAGCACTGTTTGTAATGGCGTTATGTCCATACGCATATGTCGTTATCCCATCCTCAGCAATAATTCTTTTATCATCAAACGGAGTCAATGCAATTTTATTCACTTGCACTGTAGCAAGAGCATGCTTTCGTGATAGGATCAGATTCATAGGTGTTCTGATGATTTCACAGGTTTTAAGACAGTCTGTATAGCTGTCAAACGAAATGTACTGCTTAATAGCGCTACGTTTTATACCTTTAATCTTTTTTATCATTGACCCTTGAATATCTAAGGCATACATCTTAGGACGTAGTCCAACAAAGCGTAGGATGATTTTGCTATTAGCCTCATCTTTAAATTTTGCCAATACCTTCTTGTTCTGAGTAGAGTAACATATATGGTTGGCAGGGTAATCAGCTGTATCGAGATGCTCAAGAAAACGTAGCTTGTCCTGGTACACATCTTCAGTTGTTACACGATGAATGAACGAATCAGTGTCCATATACATAAGCTTCAGGTTTTCAGCTCCATAATAAGGCAACAAAACGTCGTAATGATAGTTATACATTAATGTCTTGGAGATGTCCAACACACTCATACCAATGTATATAGGCTTGTTGAATACAATCTGACGAGAAGCCATATGTACAGCAGCTAGATTATCAGCATATATCGTCCTGTCGATAAACGTAGGCTTGGCGATCAGCTTCTCTAGAGTTTTTTCATTGGTCACCAGTCGTATATCCATACGGTTACGCAGGTTCTCCATAGTTTTTCCAAACATAGCGTTGTTAAAGAGCTTGTAGAGATCCTTCTCGAAATCATTTGCAGCTTGTTGTCGTAGCCTGTTGTTAAATTCCACATAAGGTTTCAACCACTGAGACTGTCGGAATTGTAGCACACGATGGATTTTTGTTAGTCGTAGTCCATGACTAAGAGCTTGCTTCAAAGCCATGTAATGCACTACATACTTCTTTCGAGGTCCAAGATGAGGTATCAGTTTCTTTGTAGATGATTCCAATGGTTTCATACACTCTGGCAGGAAAGGTAGATCGTTGTGTAGATCGTGAAGTTCAGCAGGATACTCGATGTCGACTTCTAGTATGTACCCGTGAGGATCATCTTCTTGTAGTGTTTCTAAGTTGATTTCTTCAGGTGACACCCACTGAAATCCACCAAAAGGAAGAGTGTGACACATTGCCCACCCATATTGGTTATTAGCGTCCTCGTATGTGATAAATTGGGTTGGTCTCGACGGATCAAACTTATCCATATAAGTGTTATTAGCCTCAGCATACCGATGGGAAACTTGGCATAAACCTCCTCTTATACCTGATTCCACCATGAGTAGTTGATCATAATCTTGGAACAGCTCCAGCTTAATTCCAGTATACAGTAACATGGCGTCCCATGTAAGACCTGGAGAGGTAAAATAATGGGCAGGATCAACTTTGTGTGTTTTAAGGGTTTGCTCTCTGAACGTCTCAAAGACATCAGCTAGGAGAAGTACATCCGAAGTTAAGTAGAGATCGCTGTACTCTCCCAGGTTTCTCACATTAAACAGCTCCCATACATTTCTAGCATGATCGTAGTCAGTATCAGTAATTTCTTCTTCATTTAATCTATTGTAGAAGGAGTCCTTAGGAGGCAAGCAGGTCTCGTTCAGAACATCCCATGACGTAACAAAATCATAGGGAAATACACCCTTACGGGTCATCAACTTCAATTTGTCTTCTCCAAAGTACTTTAGCGTTTCAGGATACGAGGTTAGATTTTTTACCAACTTATCCAAGCTTGTACTGAGGAATCGAAAGCTATCCACAAATCGAAGCTTTATATCTCCTACATGGTGAATGAGATATAGCTTTCTTCAGAGTTAGGAATTACCTCCACACGTTCACTTGTGCACCCCAGCTCCTTTACAATGAAATGCGAGTCATATCCGCTAAGGTTATGCATGAAGACTGGTATATATTTAGGTGTTTTACAGGCTAAATTACATTCATTATGAAGACTTCCACGATATTCACCGCTGATGTGATCATGGTCGCGTACTTTATAGTTCTCTTCTGTAAAGGGTTTTCCACACAAGTAGCATGTCGTAGAAGACTCGAAATCCTTTTGCTGTTGATCCGTAAGTTTCAGAGGCTTAGCAGATTTGTATATATTACCAATCATTTCTGCAAGAGATGTCAGGTACAGCATAAACTTCTGAGCAGCATCAGCACCACGATACACATAGGGTTGCTTAGGAAGACCAGTTTCGAGATGTTCAACACTGGATGTAGGCTTCACGTAAACACAGAAGCTCATTGGTGTGTGCTCTTGATAAGGGGTTGTATAGGAAGTTTCAGGATTGGGTATACACGTATGGCATGGAGTGAGAATACTCTCAAAATCCGCATAGATGATATAAGGTACTTTCAGCATCCTCTCAACATTTTTAAACTGTACAATCGCTTTCTCCTTGGTAGGCATAACTATCCTTGCAACACCATGCTGATTACAGATGGTTGCATGTTCTTGTAGTTTTTCCAGTCCACTTCGTCCGCTCTGGTCATCAAAATGTGTAAAGCAGCGCTTACAAGTATACACCCGTCCATTATGGTTAGTTTTCTGGCGTCGAACGAGTTTCTCAAAATTCTTTATATACACGTAGTGATGTTTTCCACTGCTGTCATTCAATAGTAGCAGGTCGCGATGTTCAGGTAGTTCAATGTCAGCAACCTTTATCGGATACACTTCGTGCTTCTCATCCAGCCCGAAAACGTTAATGGATATCTTGTTAAGCTTCTCAAATTTAGGTATTTGAGAAAGTGGAGTAGGGTAGGAAACACACCTGAAGTCGTACTTATCTTGAAGTTGTTTGTATTTGCTGACACGTTGCGAATCCTTCCCTATGAATTTAGCTAATATAGAGTACATGAAACATTTCTCGTCGGTAAAGTTCTGAATGTTTATACACGCTTCTTTAGCTCCGACAGATGGTGGTAATGGTATGTAGCTACTTCCTCGCAATGGATTGTACTTGTTGATACGAAGTCGAACTCCTTCCACAGCAAGCAAAGCCCAGCTGCTAGCCTTAAGCTGAGACTCCTCCATTTCAGTCACCAATTTCTTGAATTTTGCTTCCAGTGTTGAGTCCAGATCTGTTTCTAGGAAAACAGGATGATTCCTTGTTTTAAATGTTTTGTCACAGGTTTCTCCAATACTGTTAACAAATCGACACTCAGCCAGCAGATTAATTTTAACACTCTTATGAATGCTAAGCTCTTTATGCACGGCCTGGATTATACGTTGTTTTGCCTCTTGCAGATACATATTCAGGTCCTTAGCTGATTCGCATCGTATAAAATACGATTTCAATCGTCCTTCGAATGAAGTTTCGTATTCTTTCATATCACAATCCTCCATTGCTGACAGCAACTGATGTTTAGTTGGCTCCAATCTTCTTTTCTTCTGAGGGCTGCTTATTTCACATATATCTTCGTGTCGATGTCCCTTATAACAATCTTTGAAGGTTACATTACAATGTTTACATTTGAAGAGCTTCTTGCAGCTCATCTCGTGTCTTCTCTTGTCATAACCTCGGAGGAACTTCTTCCCACATTTTCCGCATGCATATCCAGTAGCGCTAGGAATAATATCCTTATACGCTGAGTTATTCATCTTTATTCTTGATGTAATAACGTATTCATCACTGATCAATGAAATGTAGACCTCTTCACCTTGACACCACTTTAGAAAGCTGATTATTCTTGGAGAGAACACGATGTTAACACCTCAAGACTAATTAGCACAATGAAGTCCAATGCCCTAGATCACCATATTTATAGAGGGAGCACGAACCTTTTAGATCAATCATAAACTCGCTCCATAACCAGCTGTATATGATCACTCAACGTGTATTAATCTCAGCCATATAATCTCACGCCCAGAAGCAGGATGTTTATGACGCCACACCTAGAGACATGATGTCTGACAGCATCAAACACGTTTAAACTAGTCTCATAACTACCTGCTTATGCTGTCACACCAGCAAGAGAAGCATTCCCACACGCTCATTCAGACATATATTTCAAATTCAAGCCTATTACCACTACCACCACCATCACCACCTATTGTACCAAGGTTAATTCAAGCTGTATTATCACAATACTTAAAAGTAAAAGCTTAAAAGGAAACCTGGAAGATTTTCCCCCTTATTTACTTAATTATTTCATGTTTTCATTCCCTTTTCAATTCTTCCTTTCCATCTTCCCACAGAAAGACCATTACATTTCACAGCAATCACGAGAAAAGCAAACGCTCATTCAGGCATATATTTCAAATTCAAAGCCTACCACCACCACCACCACCACCATTACCTATTGTACCAAGGTTAATTCTAGCTGTATTATCACAATTCTTAAAGTAAAAGCTTAAAAGGTAACGTAGAAGATTTCCCCCCTTATTTACTTAATTATTTCATGTTTTTATTCCCTTTTCAATTCTTCCTTTCCATCTTCTCACAGAAAGACCATTACATTTCACTACAATCACGAGAAAAGCAATTTTTCCAGAGTTACACAGATTCTAAGCTTCTAAATCGAACCAGGTAATACCTTTAATAAATGTATTTTAGCTCCCCAATATCAGCATCTAACATTTAATCTTTACTCGAACCTGATATGATCCATAAGCTTGAAGATATATGAAATCACCCCTTCGGGATTCTATCTAAGTACTTTAAAGTAATTTTTATAACGATAACGATATTTAAGGACTAGATACTCTGTTTACGTTTACCTTGACATGTCTATCTAAATTAAATTACGAGTTATTAAATGTTTGCAAGTAAATTTCATTGAATCCGTATTCGAACCCAGAACACCAGGAACAAAATAATTTATAATATTAGTCTGACATGTTTAAAGTTGCTGTATGCAGTTACATCATCGATCTAAGTGATATATTCTAGTGTACAGAGGGAAATTAAGGAAGTCATTAAAATATCGGGAATCGAACCAAGCACAACTGATTGACAATTATATACAGCATTAATCACCCAGTACAGAACCTATCAATCATGCTTTGGTGCACTCCTCTACCTCACTTAGTTCCCGAGATAATGAAAATTTAAAAATTAAGGATCGAACCCAGGACGTCAGGTATCTAATTACACATCTACAAGATACTACCTAATAACATAAACGCAATAAAGTTTATTTGGCGTCTTTATCTTAAGTCGTTTAACAGTTATTAAATTTATAAGTAAATTCCATCGAATCAGTATTCGAACCCAGAACACCAAGAACTAAATAATTTATAATATTAGTCTGACATGTTTAAAGTTGCTGTATGCAGTTACATCATCGATCTAAGTGATATATTCTAGTGTACAGAGGAAAATTAAGGAAGTCATTAAAAATCGGGAATCGAACCAAGCACAACTGATTGACAATTATATACAGTATTAATTACCCATCACAGGAGCTATCAATCATGCTTTGGTCCACCCCTCTACCTCTCTTAGTTTCCGAGATAATGGAGTTTTTAAAATTAAGGATCGAACCCTGGACACCAGGTACCAAGATATACATTTACAAGAAACTACCTAATGACATTAATGTAATAAAGTTTATTTGGCGTCTTTATCTTAACTAGTCTCTGAGCTATTAGAAGATGAATTTGTAATCACTCGTAGGGATTCAAACCCAGGCATCCCGGTCAACTTGAAACAATACCCTAATGACGCGGCGCATTCCAAAGAATTGATTAGTTTTTATCCCAAAGTTTTATCTCTTTTCATTCAGGAGATATAAGCGAGTAAACAGTCGACATCTGATAAAAATCTTTTGATCTATGCCGGCATGCCCCGCCCATTTTATTTCTACTGTTTAATCGCTTATATCTCCTGAATGAAAAGAGATAAAACTTTGGGATAAAAACTAATCAATTCTTTGGAATGCGCCGCGTCATTACGGTATTGTTTCAAGTTGACCGGGATGCCTGGGTTCGAATCCCTACGAGTGATTACAAATTCATCTTCTAATAGCTCAGAAACTAGTTAAGATAAAGACGCCAAATAAACTTTATTACATTAATGTCATTAGGTAGTTTCTTGTAAATGTATATCTTGGTACCTGGTGTCCAGGGTTCGATCCTTAATTTTAAAAACTCCATTATCTCGGAAGCTAAGAGAGGTAGAGGGGTGGACCAAAGCATGATTGATAGCTCCTGTGATGGGTAATTAATACTGTATATAATTGTCAATCAGTTGTGCTTGGTTCGATTCCCGATTTTTAATGACTTCCTTAATTTTCCTCTGTACACTAGAATATATCACTTAGATCGATGATGTAACTGCATACAGCAACTTTAAACATGTCAGACTAATATTATAAATTATTTAGTTCTTGGTGTTCTGGGTTCGAATACTGATTCGATGGAATTTACTTATAAATTTAATAACTGTTAAACGACTTAAGATAAAGACGCCAAATAAACTTTATTGCGTTTATGTTATTAGGTAGTATCTTGTAGATGTGTAATTAGATACCTGACGTCCTGGGTTCGATCCTTAATTTTTAAATTTTCATTATCTCGGGAACTAAGTGAGGTAGAGGAATGCACCAAAGCATGATTGATAGGTTCTGTACTGGGTGATTAATGCTGTATATAATTGTCAATCAGTTGTGCTTGGTTCGATTCCCGATATTTTAATGACTTCCTTAATTTCCCTCTGTACACTAGAATATATCACTTAGATCGATGATGTAACTGCATATAGCAACTTTAAACATGTCAGACTAATATTATAAATTATTTTGTTCCTGGTGTTCTGGGTTCGAATACGGATTCAATGAAATTTACTTGCAAACATTTAATAACTCGTAATTTAATTTAGATAGACATGTCAAGGTAAACGTAAACAGAGTATCTAGTCCTTAAATATCGTTATCGTTATAAAAATTACTTTAAAGTACTTAGATAGAATCCCGAAGGGGTGATTTCATATATCTTCAAGCTTATGGATCATATCAGGTTCGAGTAAAGATTAAATGTTAGATGCTGATATTGGGGAGCTAAAATACATTTATTAAAGGTATTACCTGGTTCGATTTAGAAGCTTAGAATCTGTGTAACTCTGGAAAAATTGCTTTTCTCGTGATTGTAGTGAAATGTAATGGTCTTTCTGTGAGAAGATGGAAAGGAAGAATTGAAAAGGGAATAAAAACATGAAATAATTAAGTAAATAAGGGGGGAAATCTTCTACGTTACCTTTTAAGCTTTTACTTTAAGAATTGTGATAATACAGCTGGAATTAACCTTGGTACAATAGGTAATGGTGGTGGTGGTGGTGGTGGTAGGCTTTGAATTTGAAATATATGCCTGAATGAGCGTTTGCTTTTCTCGTGATTGCTGTGAAATGTAATGGTCTTTCTGTGGGAAGATGGAAAGGAAGAATTGAAAAGGGAATGAAAACATGAAATAATTAAGTAAATAAGGGGGAAAATCTTCCAGGTTTCCTTTTAAGCTTTTACTTTTAAGTATTGTGATAATACAGCTTGAATTAACCTTGGTACAATAGGTGGTGATGGTGGTGGTAGTGGTAATAGGCTTGAATTTGAAATATATGTCTGAATGAGCGTGTGGGAATGCTTCTCTTGCTGGTGTGACAGCATAAGCAGGTAGTTATGAGACTAGTTTAAACGTGTTTGATGCTGTCAGACATCATGTCTCTAGGTGTGGCGTCATAAACATCCTGCTTCTGGGCGTGAGATTATATGGCTGAGATTAATACACGTTGAGTGATCATATACAGCTGGTTATGGAGCGAGTTTATGATTGATCTAAAAGGTTCGTGCTCCCTCTATAAATATGGTGATCTAGGGCATTGGACTTCATTGTGCTAATTAGTCTTGAGGTGTTAACATCGTGTTCTCTCCAAGAATAATCAGCTTTCTAAAGTGGTGTCAAGGTGAAGAGGTCTACATTTCATTGATCAGTGATGAATACGTTATTACATCAAGAATAAAGATGAATAACTCAGCGTATAAGGATATTATTCCTAGCGCTACTGGATATGCATGCGGAAAATGTGGGAAGAAGTTCCTCCGAGGTTATGACAAGAGAAGACACGAGATGAGCTGCAAGAAGCTCTTCAAATGTAAACATTGTAATGTAACCTTCAAAGATTGTTATAAGTGACATCGACACGAAGATATATGTGAAATAAGCAGCCCTCAGAAGAAAAGAAGATTGGAGCCAACTAAACATCAGTTGCTGTCAGCAATGGAGGATTGTGATATGAAAGAATACGAAACTTCATTCGAAGGACGATTGAAATCGTATTTTATACGATGCGAATCAGCTAAGGACCTGAATATGTATCTGCAAGAGGCAAAACAACGTATAATCCAGGCCGTGCATAAAGAGCTTAGCATTCATAAGAGTGTTAAAATTAATCTGCTGGCTGAGTGTCGATTTGTTAACAGTATTGGAGAAACCTGTGACAAAACATTTAAAACAAGGAATCATCCTGTTTTCCTAGAAACAGATCTGGACTCAACACTGGAAGCAAAATTCAAGAAATTGGTGACTGAAATGGAGGAGTCTCAGCTTAAGGCTAGCAGCTGGGCTTTGCTTGCTGTGGAAGGAGTTCGACTTCGTATCAACAAGTACAATCCATTGCGAGGAAGTAGCTACATACCATTACCACCATCTGTCGGAGCTAAAGAAGCGTGTATAAACATTCAGAACTTTACCGACGAGAAATGTTTCATGTACTCTATATTAGCTAAATTCATAGGGAAGGATTCGCAACGTGTCAGCAAATACAAACAACTTCAAGATAAGTACGACTTCAGGTGTGTTTCCTACCCTACTCCACTTTCTCAAATACCTAAATTTGAGAAGCTTAACAAGATATCCATTAACGTTTTCGGGCTGGATGAGAAGCACGAAGTGTATCCGATAAAGGTTGCTGACATTGAACTACCTGAACATCGCGACCTGCTACTATTGAATGACAGCAGTGGAAAACATCACTACGTGTATATAAAGAATTTTGAGAAACTCGTTCGACGCCAGAAAACTAACCATAATGGACGGGTGTATACTTGTAAGCGCTGCTTTACACATTTTGATGACCAGAGCGGACGAAGTGGACTGGAAAAACTACAAGAACATGCAACCATCTGTAATCAGCATGGTGTTGCAAGGATAGTTATGCCTACCAAGGAGAAAGCAATTGTACAGTTTAAAAATGTTGAGAGGATGCTGAAAGTACCTTATGTCATCTATGCGGATTTTGAGAGTATTCTCACTCCATGCCATACGTGTATACCCAATCCTGAAACTTCCTATACAACCCCTTATCAAGAGCACACACCAATGAGCTTCTGTGTTTACGTGAAGCCTACATCCAGTGTTGAACATCTCGAAACTGGTCTTCCTAAGCAACCCTATGTGTATCGTGGTGCTGATGCTGCTCAGAAGTTTATGCTGTACCTGACATCTCTTGCAGAAATGATTGGTAATATATACAAATCTGCTAAGCCTCTGAAACTTACGGATCAACAGCAAAAGGATTTCGAGTCTTCTACGACATGCTACTTGTGTGGAAAACCCTTTACAGAAGAGAACTATAAAGTACGCGACCATGATCACATCAGCGGTGAATATCGTGGAAGTCTTCATAATGAATGTAATTTAGCCTGTAAAACACCTAAATATATACCAGTCTTCATGCATAACCTTAGCGGATATGACTCGCATTTCATTGTAAAGGAGCTGGGGTGCACAAGTGAACGTGTGGAGGTAATTCCTAACTCTGAAGAAAGCTATATCTCATTCACCATGTAGGAGATATAAAGCTTCGATTTGTGGATAGCTTTCGATTCCTCAGTACAAGCTTGGATAAGTTGGTAAAAAATCTAACCTCGTATCCTGAAACGCTAAAGTACTTTGGAGAAGACAAATTGAAGTTGATGACCCGTAAGGGTGTATTTCCCTATGATTTTGTTACGTCATGGGATGTTCTGAACGAGACCTGCTTGCCTCCTAAGGACTCCTTCTACAATAGATTAAATGAAGAAGAAATTACTGATACTGACTACGATCATGCTAGAAATGTATGGGAGCTGTTTAATGTGAGAAACCTGGGAGAGTACAGCGATCTCTACTTAACTTCGGATGTACTTCTCCTAGCTGATGTCTTTGAGACGTTCAGAGAGCAAACCCTTAAAACACACAAAGTTGATCCTGCCCATTATTTTACCTCTCCAGGTCTTACATGGGACGCCATGTTACTGTATACTGGAATTAAGCTGGAGCTGTTCCAAGATTATGATCAACTACTCATGGTGGAATCAGGTATAAGAGGAGGTTTATGCCAAGTTTCCCATCGGTATGCTGAGGCTAATAACACTTATATGGATAAGTTTGATCCGTCGAGACCAACCCAATTTATCACATACGAGGACGCTAATAACCAATATGGGTGGGCAATGTGTCACACTCTTCCTTTTGGTGGATTTCAGTGGGTGTCACCTGAAGAAATCAACTTAGAAACACTACAAGAAGATGATCCTCACGGGTACATACTAGAAGTCGACATCGAGTATCCTGCTGAACTTCACGATCTACACAACGATCTACCTTTCCTGCCAGAGTGTATGAAACCATTGGAATCATCTACAAAGAAACTGATACCTCATCTTGGACCTCGAAAGAAGTATGTAGTGCATTACATGGCTTTGAAGCAAGCTCTTAGTCATGGACTACGACTAACAAAAATCCATCGTGTGCTACAATTCCGACAGTCTCAGTGGTTGAAACCTTATGTGGAATTTAACAACAGGCTACGACAACAAGCTGCAAATGATTTCGAGAAGGATCTCTACAAGCTCTTTAACAACGCTATGTTTGGAAAAACTATGGAGAACCTGCGTAACCGTATGGATATACGACTGGTGACCAATGAAAAAACTCTAGAGAAGCTGATCGCCAAGCCTACGTTTATCGACAGGACGATATATGCTGATAATCTAGCTGCTGTACATATGGCTTCTCGTCAGATTGTATTCAACAAGCCTATATACATTGGTATGAGTGTGTTGGACATCTCCAAGACATTAATGTATAACTATCATTACGACGTTTTGTTGCCTTATTATGGAGCTGAAAACCTGAAGCTTATGTATATGGACACTGATTCGTTCATTCATCGTGTAACAACTGAAGATGTGTACCAGGACAAGCTACGTTTTCTTGAGCATCTCGATACAGCTGATTACCCTGCCAACCATATATGTTACTCTACTCAGAACAAGAAGGTATTGGCAAAATTTAAAGATGAGGCTAATAGCAAAATCATCCTACGCTTTGTTGGACTACGTCCTAAGATGTATGCCTTAGATATTCAAGGGTCAATGATAAAAAAGATTAAAGGTATAAAACGTAGCGCTATTAAGCAGTACATTTCGTTTGACAGCTATACAGACTGTCTTAAAACCTGTGAAATCATCAGAACACCTATGAATCTGATCCTATCACGAAAGCATGCTCTTGCTACAGTGCAAGTGAATAAAATTGCATTGACTCCGTTTGATGATAAAAGAATTATTGCTGAGGATGGGATAACGACATATGCGTACGGACATAACGCCATTACAAACAGTGCTTAAAAGAATGTAAGTTAAAGATAAAGATTTTCTCGTGAGTCTACAATCTTAAAAAAGAAGGTTATCTGTGTGCTGTATATGCAGATAGCTGACGCCTGATGAAGAAAGAAGAAGATGGAAGGGAAGGTGGTAACCCTGCCATTAGGAGCAATCCTAGTGCTAGTCTCAAGCCTAGATAAAAGGGGAGAGACATCTACAACGAACTAAAATAAAGGTATGTTGACGTAAAGCTTTTCAATTGTGAACCAATATGCAGTTTATCCCTCTCCGCATCGTACAATAACTGTTTAACATATAATAAGTTTGTAAGATTTAGAAAAAAGTATATAAATTGTTGTAACGTTGGGTGAGAAATGTTTTATAATTTAATTACTCTCTATATTACCATGAGTACCTGTGATACTAGTTGAATTTCCCGTTAAAATGACTTAAATACCTGTGATACTACTCGAATCAAGTGAAATTACATTAAATAGCTCTGATACGAAACCCTGATCATTGAATCTAGCCTCCTGTGATACTAGCTGAGTTACTCTAAACACCTATGATGCTTGAATCGCCCAAATACCTAGACACTATCTGAATTACCTGTTAAAATGATACAAATACCATTGATACAACCTGAATCACCTGCATTTACCTTAAATAGCTGTGATACAAATCTCTGATCGAAATTATCACGAGCATCTGTGAAACTATGCTGATTACCCAAATACTTACGATATTACCTGAACTATCTGTAAAATACGAAACTAGGCTATAACCAACCCCTGGAACCTAGCCTCCTGTAATGCTTGCTTAATTACTCTAAAAAACCTATGTTACTTGAATTATCCTAAATACCTACGATACCCTCCGAATTACCTGTGAAATATGAAACTATGCTATACCCAACCCTGGAATCTAACCTCCTGTGATACTAGCTGAATTAGCCTAAATACCTACGATACTAGTGAATTAGCTGTGAAATCATGCATAGCTATGATGCAGTTAGCCTCTGGAATCTAGCCTCCTGTGATACTAGCTGAATTAGCTTAAATGCTCACGATACTAGCTGAATTGGCTGTGAAAATGATTTAAATACCTGTGATACTACCCGAATCATGTGAAATTACCTTAACTAGCTCTGATACGAATTCCTGCTCTAAATTAGCACGAGCACCCGTGATACTATCTGAATTTCCTGTTAAAATGACTCAAATACCATTGATACAACCTGAATCATCTGCATTTACCTTAAATAGTTGTGATACAAATCTCTGATCGAAATTATCAATAATATCTGTGAAGCTCTGTCGATTACCACAAATACTTACGATATTACCTGAACTATCTGTGAAATACGAAGCTAGGCTATAACCAACCCCTGGAACCTACCCTCCTGTAATGCTTGCTTAATTACTCTAAACACCTATGTTACTTGAATTATCCTAAATACCTACGATACCCTCTGAATTACCTGTGAAATATGAAACTATGCTATACCCAACCCTAGAATCTATCCTCTTGTGATACTAGCTGAATTAGCCTAAATACCTACGATACTAGCTGAATTATCTGTGAAATCATGCAGAGCCATGATGCAGTTAGCATCTGGAATCTATCCTGTGTTACTAGACGAATTAGCGTAAATGCTCACGATACTAGCTGAATTGGCTGTGAAAATGATTTAAATACCTGTGATACTACCCGAATCATGTGAAATTACCTTAACTAGCTCTGATACGAATTCCTGCTCTAAATTAGCACGAGCACCCGTGATACTATCTGAATTACCTGCTAAAATGACTCAAATACCATTGATACAACCTGAATCACCTGCATTTACCTTAAATAGCTGTGATACAAATCTCTGACCGAATTTATCAATAATATCTGTTATGCTATGTCGATTACCTCAAATACTTACGATATTACCTGAACTATCTGTGAAATACGAAGCTAGGTTATAACCAACTCCTGTAACCTACCCTCCTGTAATGCTTGCTTAATTACTCTAAACACCTATGTTACTTGAATTATCCTAAATACCTACGATACCCTCTGAATTAACTGTGAAATATGAAACTATGCTATACCCTACCCTAGAATCTATCCTCTTGTGATACTAGCTGAATTAGCCTAAATACCTACGATACTAGCTGAATTACCTGTGAAATCATGCAGAGCCATGATACAGTTAGCCTCTGGAATCTATCCTGTGATACTAGATGAATTAGCCTAAATACATACGATACTAGCTGAATTACCTGTGAAATCATACACTGCTATGATCCAGTCAGCCTCTTGCAATACTATCTGAATTACTTACCTGTTAGTGTTAGTGGGTTAGCTTTTCCCGTTGCAGGTCACCTTTTTCCCTTTGGTGGTCGCCTTTTTTCCCTTTGCTGGTGACATTTTTCCCTTTGCTGGTCACGTTTTTCCCTTTGCTAGTCAACTTTTTCCCTTTGTGGGCCTCCTTTTTCCCTGAGCAGTCACCTTTTTCCCCTGAACGAGTCACCTTTTCCCTGAATAGGTTACGTGATGGGCATGTCTAGAATTAGCGTTCTAACATTGACATGAAACAGTTTTCCACTAAGTTCACGTCTAAAGTCGCTTTCAAGTCTAGCCCTCCTATTCCCTATCTCTCCTGTATATAAGTCCATATTCCTACTGCTACACTACCTGTCTAGCCTAACACCTCTTCTCCTGTTCCTATACCTCTCATATAAACCATACTCTATTCCTCTAGCTCTGTCTAGCCTAACGCCTCTCTCGTTTACCTATGACTCTCACATAAACCATACTCTGCTCCTCGACCTCTGTCTAGTCTAACTCCTCTCCTCGTTTTCCTATACCACTCATATAAACCATACATTACTCAGCATCTGTCTAGCCTAACACCTCCCCTCGTTTTCCTATACCTCTCATATAAACTATACTCTACTCAGCCTCTGTCTAGCCTAGCACCTCCCCTCGTATTCCCTATCTGTCTCATATAAAGCGCACTCCCCCTCCTACCACTGTCTAGCCTAGCGTCAGTCCTCGTATTCCCTATCTCGCCCATATAAATGCATTTTCCTTCTTGAAGACTCTCTCAACCTAGCACCTACCTTCGTTTTCCCTATCTTTTCTCATATAGACGTATACTCTCTCATTCAGACCTTCCCGACTAGCCTAGCACTTCTCCTCATATTCCCCTACCTCTCTCATATAAGATGCATTCCCTCATTCAACACCGTCTAGCCTAGCATCGACCCTCGTATTCCCTATCTCTCGCATATAAACGCCTACTCTATCATTAAAAACTCCTATACTAGCACCTCTCCTCGGTTCGCTAATGGCTCATATTCTACCCTTCAAGTCCTGTTTAGTATAGCATCTTTCCTTGTATTCCCTATCTCTCTCGTATAAAGCATATCCCTCCCTCCTTTAGCATCTGACTAGCCTAGCATCAGCCCTGGTATTCCCTATCTCTCCTGTATATAAGTCCATATTCCTACTGCTACACTACCTGTCTAGCCTAACACCTCTTCTCCTGTTCCTATACCTCTCATATAAACCATACTCTATTCCTCTAGCTCTGTCTAGCCTAACGCCTCTCTCGTTTACCTATGACTCTCACATAAACCATACTCTGCTCCTCGACCTCTGTCTAGTCTAACTCCTCTCCTCGTTTTCCTATACCACTCATATAAACCATACATTACTCAGCCTCTGTCTAGCCTAACACCTCCCCTCGTTTTCCTATACCTCTCATATAAACTATACTCTACACAGCCTCTGTCTAGCCTAGCACCTCCCCTCGTATTCCCTATCTTTCTCATATAAAGCGCACTCCCCCTCCTACCACTGTCTAGCCTAGCGTCAGTCCTCGTATTCCCTATCTCGCCCATATAAACGCATTTTCCTCCTTGAACCGTCGCATCTAGCCTCGTTTTCCCTATCCTTTCCCATATAAACGCAAAAAACTACGCTCGATCTCTCTATATATACCTACTCATGCTCTTATTTTTAACTTTCTCTTTCATTCCTCCGTTCCCAATTTGTTCTTTCATTACGTATATTTACTATCGTTTTCCCACATACTTCTTCCGCTGACTGTAGTAATGCTGCTTTCAGTTTATCCCACATGCCCTTTATATTTTCAGTCCCTTTTATCCGTTCCTGTGTTCTTATTTCCACTTTTCCTGTGTATTATGTCGGCTTCTCCTCATTCTGAAGTTCATATTTTATCTTTATTACCTCAAATCCCTTGGTTTTAGTTTTTATGGTTCCCTAAATCTTGTATCCATCACTAATATTCTATGGTCCTTTGATATCCCTGTTCTCCTTATTCTTTTCACATCCATTACAGTGCTCCTCATTTTCTGAGGGTATATATGTAAAATAGTCTATTATGCTTTCAGAATCTCTGCCCTCTGCTTCATATGTACTTTTTTGACATTTTGTGTGGATATAAATGTTACCTATTAGTACCTGATTTTCTATGCAAAATTTTATTAGATGTCTGCCATTTCCTTTCACTTTCCTTTTTCCTTCGTTCTTACCCATACATCCATGTGCTATTTTTCCGCCTTGCCCTATTCTAGCATTTAAGTCTCCACCCTTCTTCCTTTTACTATTTTCTTATCAATAACATTCTGGAGTTGTACATAGAATTCCTCCTTGTTTAACATATCATAATTCTCCGTCGGGACATAAGCCATATTAGGGATACTTTTATTATGGCCATTGTTCTCGAGTTTATTGAGTCCCATCACTTACTTTGGTTTCCATTTGTGCTCTGGTAATCACACCTATCCCTTCCTTTGCCCTGCTATCTATGCCAGCTCCTGAGTACCTCAATATATATCCCTCCTGTAATCTTTTCAATTCATTTCCCTTCATCTTTACTTCACTAAATCCTCTCATCCCCACCGTATGCTCTTTCATTTGTTGTATTAATTCTACCCCTTTTCAAATCGTGGTTTTCGTTTCCGTTGTCAAGGATGTTATTAATATACTCCCCACCCTTCCGAGGCTACTAGTAACTCTCTGAATCACGTTTACCTTGCAGGGTGATAAGCCCAATGCAAGGCTTCCCCCAACCTGGAGGGCCAGGTCCGGTGTTTATATGCCCGGGGACTGGGTTGCCTGGGTATAGTTCCGGACACTAAGGTATACATTTTACGACACGCATGGACTACGTTGGGGTTATCCTTTACTCCGATCTCCACACGGAGATCGAAATGTATCATGGAAGAAATATATTTTGTAATTAATTTTATAAATTATCTGATAATTATCCTTAGTCCTATCTACTTGCTTTACTTGTAGATATAGCAGTAATGCCCATGTATTAATTAAATTCTAATAAATTAAATAAATCTCAATTGTTGATCACTTTTATTTCTATTATTCAGTTTTTAACATTTTAAGGTTAATTTATAGGTCATTTTTCAACATTTATAGGTCATCAAAATCCGGGACCTGATCATCAGTCAGCATCCTGAGGAGCTGCGAAGGCAGTGGTCGTGGCCTCGTGAGCCAACTTTCCGGTTGGGGGATGCGTGATGCTGGCCACATCACCTCTATGAAACGGTTGGATGGTAGCCCACCTCTGCCGTGTGGGTTGACACGCCTAGGCCCCGTGGGGCTACAGGGTCTATTTTGTGTAGATATGTAATTTTATAATATTGTATAACTGGTAAGTCATAATAGATAGGCAAAACATATGATTTATGTAAAATCGTTTTTGAGATATTCTTTGTTGCTGTTTTGAACTTTCAAATACTCTATACGCTTTTGAAGTCACCATTTTTTATTTCTCGTGGTCATGCAAATAGTGGAATTCTAAAGCCAGCATATAGGGACCCACTTTTTAAAGATTAGTCTGTCGTTTCAGCCTCCTGCATCCCTCTTTCACCTAAACGGAATGTATAACGAATTCATTTCTGCAAACATTTACTTTAATTAAAATGAAGTAGATAGAAAACTAAGCTGCTGCAAGAGTAGTTTGTGGAAGAATGGGTAAAAGAAAGTCATGTGCATATAACACATAAGATCTTTTAAATTCATTTTCCCTGAGTTTCTGCTGAAATTTTGGGCAAGGTGGCTACAAACTGCATCGTGTGAAACATTTTTAATGCATAAAGGTGTAAGAAAAATCCAAGTTTAGAGAGTTACATTTGAAATATGTGGTATTAAACACTACTCATGTGCATTTATACGTGATCACTGATCACTTGGATTTTTTAACTTCTGCACGATTGGCTTCGTAAACTCTACTAGGCTTTAAATTAGCTGTCACTGAAACTTTCAAATGGGTTATTCAGATAATGAAACACATCTCTACAGCTGCAGCTAACACAAGATTAGAATGTTCTTTATTACTAAGAACATGTATCTGTTAAAGATGATGGTGATGATATTTCTATATTACTAAAATCCAACTAATAAGGAGAGATTGTCACATTAATTTTACAGATCAGCTGGAATTTTTTTTGTGATAGTAGTTCGAAAATAAGAAATGTCCCGGTTTTCTCTCCCATAAGCCCAAGTTTGGCAGGAAAAAATTATTTACAAATTAGAATCATGCACCAATAATATCTAATTACTTTCATATATCGGTGTTTAAAAAGTATTAAACGAGAGAAGTTACGAAACACTGCAAGTTTTATCTCTTCAGTTTTTTTTTCTTGGAGGCGCATCTTGGGAAAAGATGGTACGTAACTGCGACCAATTTTCTCTTCCCTACATGAACTTGGTTGTGTTATCTTTAGTGCGGCCTTGCGCGCAGATACCTGTAGTCTTGGGGCGGCGCAAAGTTAATTATCCCGGCCGATCCGCGGTTGTGTTCATACATTCACGAAGGAATGCCGTATTTTCTTTTCTCCATGCAGCATGGTCTGTGGTAATTCTCCCTAAAAATTAATTGGGGTATGAATGATACAAGTGCTGGAAGGTCAGAATGTGTATGTACGTTTACGTCAACTCAATAATACTCCATTTCTTTATAAGCTCGTATTATAAATGTGTCTATATATGTTTTTGATATAAATTATATTTGAAATAACAATTTGTTTTAAAAGTTTTAAAGCAATATGAAACGTATTTATAATAAAGTCTCTTATTTTCAAATTGGGCTTACGTTCTCACATGAAAACTGTTTAAACGTGCATAATATAATATTTTAAATTAATATGTATTACACATTTTGCTTGCCAATTCCGAATTCAGTATTCCGATTCTTGAGAAATACGACCTGCACTTCCCATGTGGCAACCTTGCATACATTTACTGCAGCGTCTGGCATAGTACCAGGCGGCTGATCTTTGAAAGGAGGACAGACCTAAAGTCAGCCGTTACGACTTAAAATTTTATGTAATTTTTTTCCGACGAATAGGGACCCTATGGGAGAGAAAGTCGAGATAGGGTACTTTTGTGTTCGGTGTATTTTCACTATAAAAATCGCAGCTCAATCTGCGAAATCAGTGTGACAATGGCCCCTTGTAAGTTTAGAAATCAGTAGGTCACACTTGCGTATCTAAGTGACCGATGCCCTCTCCTGTCCTTTCCAGTAGTGACTCTGGAGTTTTCTGACTTTCTCCTTCGACTCAAGGTATAAATGTGATAACGTTATTTAAAGTGTATATAAGCCATAAAATACTGCACAATAACTGCTTAATACCTCTCGACTCATTTCTAAAAGTATTGTGTATTTTTGGGACCGTTATAGGATTTAAGGGGTAAAGTGTTATGCATTTCTCAATCTCTTTTTTAAACTTTTAGATATCTCACAAATAATTCCATGTATCTGTTCTTCTCTCCAGTATTGCCATTGGATATTTCTCGCCACTTCTAGGATTCAAGATGAAAATATAATATGGTTTCTTTAGAAGCGTTAAAGTGAGAGGGAGAGATGGAGGGAGCGACAGAGAGGTTTTTTTCTTTCTTTTCTTTCACTTCTTTTCTTTCCCTTCTTTTTTACTTTCTTTTTCTTGGAGAGAGAAGAAAAGGAGAGAAAGAGAGAGGATTCTTTTTTTCTTTAGAAGAAGAAATGTACTCTCTCTCTCTCTCATTTGTCTCCCTCTCGCTTTCTATAGAGAGAGACTAATTCAGAGTTGCTTGTTTTCTCCTTTCCACCGTTGACACTAATATTTCTCTCTCTCTCTCTCTCTTCTGAAAATCAGGATGGGAATGTGCTCTCCATGTTTCAACAGATTCTTTTTTATATAATATATAGTATATATAAATATATATAATATTCCTTGCTACAGCTCCTCAGTTTTCCAATAATGGTAATACTTTTTTGGCTTTCTTGTGAGATTAAAAATGAGAACATGATAAGTATATTTATATTTCAAAATTTTATTTAAAATATTTAGCTAACTCAAAGGAATTATGAACCAATTATTTTCCCTATCCAGCCTTGCATTCCATATTTCTGTCTCTTTGTTGGCATTGAAGTGCGTACAGGCTAAAAATATTTTCAACATTTCATTTAAATTTGTAAAATCTCTCAAAGAATCAATACCAGTTCTCCTTAAATAAATAATGACAGAGATTACCTCTAAGAATCAAGGTTGAAAACTGTGGTATTTCAAAATTATATTTAAAATACTTTAATACCTCGCAAGGTACTCTGAATCACCTTTCGTTCTCCTTTCAAATAATGAGGATATTTCCGCTTTCCTTTTAGTATTCGGGAATTTTATAAGGATATGTAAATAAATAAATTTTTTGCAGTAAACATTTATTTGCTTTATATCCTGGTGTATCATATTTATTACAAAGGTGCTTTTTTTAGGTTTTAGGATTTGTAATGGGCTTTTTTTCTAATCTCATATTACTAACCAACAAAAATAAAATTAGGGTATTTATAGCTGTTTTATATTGTAAAACTATTAATATCTTTGCAATAAAACTGTAATGTTGTTTTTAATAATAAACAGCAAAATCGACGCAACTGCAGTCAAACGTAACCCCGTCAGCATCCAAGCGTGCCATTACACCGGTTATTTTACTTGGGCCCTCCCCATCCTTTACCATATTGGTAATTCCAGGCACATTTGACTGCAGTCGCTGGGACTCGAACTCGCGACGTTTGGCTTTGAATGGATGGCCAGTCCATTTCGTATCGCACTAACGATCACGGTTATCGTGCCGGTGAAAAGGATATAAAAGCCCGTTTTGGAATTAGAGGAAGAGCGGTATATGTAGCAAAATAATTCTGGCAACAGAGGGTTAAGACTGTTGTGCAATTACATCAAATATGTGATATATAAATCATGTGTCGCATAGTACGTTTGTTTTGGCAATGTTAAATAAGATTACCAAGAAAAACCACCATGGACCCTACCGAAACCTTTAATAAAAACATAGTTAAAAAATAAAGCACAGTGAACACATTAACCAGCCAGTAAAGACAAGACCACAACCGATTCAATTCTTTTTAGAAGTTTGGACAAACATTTTTTGTCAAACATTAACACATTAACAAATACATTGATATCCAGTATGTACACTGGAATGTAAAAAAAACGTCCAATATAATGAGTTGTATGTTAAGCTAGTAAGGGATTAGCAAAGCAGTTCCTCCCCATTCATGGTTCCACCCCACCTATTACCTAGTTCTAGCAACCCGAGTTGATTGGCGTCTTTTGCATACCTTTTTCGCGATGGCGGATGTGCATCTGAGGCTACGATCCAAGGCAATTTTAGATTCATTGTGTAAACAGTAAAATTCAATTTTATTAATTGTTCTTCCGTAAACTGGATAACTAGAAGCAGAATGAAAAACTTTGTAAGTCGAAATGGGGGTACATTATCTCAAGAGACGTTAGGATGCTTTGGAGTTTACCGGGAAAATTGGAGTCACATGGAAAATTTCGTGACGTGTCATATGGACATCGTAGCTCAGACGGCGAAGCAGCGGTGTGGGGTGCTGAAGATAGGTGGTTTGATCTCTGACTGTTGCATTGTATTTTTACTCTAATTCTACCTTTCCATAGTTAATTCGGAATTAGTATTATCTTAAATAAATTTTATTATCAGAGCTTTCCAAGAACAGAATACAGGTGTATCTTTATTGGTGTCATATATTTGGGGGACGTGTTCCTGACATCAAAACAGTAACAAAAGTTCATATGTACATGGGTCTGAAAATAAACAGTTTCGATGTTATAGGTCAAAGAAGATGTATTTCATGAGTGAACAGACGGATATGCACTACATGTATGGCTGTGCAGACGGCAATGCAACACGAGCACATGAACTTTATACGGAAAGTTATCCTGACAGGCCGTTACCGTGCGCAAGAACATTCGCACGAATTCACCAAAGCTTGAGAGAGAATGGCGCATTTGAGAGGAGTACTAGGGATGTTGGGAGACCAAGAGCGGTACGAGACATTGAGCTTGAGGAACGAGTTCTTCGTGCTATGGATGCAGACCTCACAAAGCACAAGACGTATTGTTGTAAGGGAAAGAGTCAGTCATATAACTATCTGGAGAGTTCTGCATGGAAATCTTCTGTACCCGTATCACCTTCAACGTGTGCAAGGATTAAATGAGGCGGACTTTGAGCCAAGAAGACATTTCTGTCAACCAAAGATGGATTGGTCGAGGGGGACCCATTGCATGGCATGTTCGATCGCCTGATTTGAATCCAATGGATTTCTTCGTCTGGGGATATTTGAAGTCCTTGGTTTATGCGACTCCTGTACCTGATGTTGACATTTTGAGAGGACGTATCCAAACTGGATTTGACCAAATACGAAACACACCAGTAATTTTCAACAGATTACGCCAGAGCATGGAACGCAGGCTTACTGCATGCATCGAAGCAAGAACAAATTTTGTAACTTTCGATTTTGTGTTGTAACTCTGAAATAAATGATTTTCAGACCCATGTTCACATGAACGTTTTTTACTGTTTTGATGTCAGGAACACGTCCCCCAAATATATGACACCAATAAAGATACATCCTGTATAAAGAAGGTTGCCAACTGTTTTTCAAATAATGCGAAAATGCTATGTTTTACGACTTTTTTGTAATGCTTTTTCGTTTTACGTGGTTCATTTTGTATAACTCAGTCCCTTACCATTTTTGTTTGTGATACTTTATAATTCAAAATTAATGTCTATTGCTCTTGCTGTGTTGCAAATAATTATTATCAGAAAATAATAATAATAATAATAATAATAATAATAATAACCCCATAATGCCCTAAAACTTTGTTTATCAAACTTTTTTTTCACATGCCCTTTAATTTTGCTTTGCATCCCGTTGTGATATTCTTCTGGTGCCATGTAGATTGCGTCATGCATTTATAATTAAATACGTTACCTGTTTTGCTTGTCCAGTAATCCCGTTCGTGGTATTCTTCTACCAGGTTGTCGCTGCTCTTAGAGATATCCATACAGCTCCGGAGCACTATAACCTTGCTCATTAAGGACAATAATTTTCGGTTTCTTTTCCATATCCTTTGTTCCTTCCAAATTACATATATAATAAAGAGGAAATTGTTTGTAAGCCAACTTCATCCAACCTTTCCACATAATGTTTGTCTTACCCCCTACCCCGGATTCTTTCGCTTCTGAGCCGGAAATCGACCACTGTACATTGGTTAGAGTTTCAGTGCCAGGCTTTTGGCATCAAACCAATAAGAGGCGGACAGATCTGGCGAGATTTTGGCGAGTACCTTCCAGCCACTCAGGTAAAATGCTTCGGTTTCCCACCCGTTTTGCCACTCACTTTGTTCAAAACAATAAGAGATTACACAACTGGATAAATTAAAATTAAATCGAGTTCTATTTACGGACGCTCTTTAACTACTATGGTTCTTAGCGTCCCATTCTATACTGGGCGTGAAGGACCGGACGTTTTGCTCAGAGGCCTCTTTATCTGGCTTGAGGTTCTTTTACGTGCTGTAAATCTATGACACAAGAGCATCGGTTTCACTTCCCTTCCGAAAGAAGCCATGCTAAGGATTTTTACGCCCAAAAAGGGAGGGATAAAAGTGAGGGGAGACAGAGGGCAGCCGGACCAGGAGCCACGACAGGCAGAGGGCAGGGTCCCTTCCGTTTACAGATTTAAACTCCCCGGGTGGGGGCTGGTGCAGTTGGCTTCCCTCCCCCCACTGTGCTTGCACATCCTCCGGGGTCCGGGGGACGAAGGTTGAAACGGCAACTCTAGGCCGAGCCCGAGAACTATAATTATAGATAATTTATTAATTAATTTTTATTGATGTTAAATCATACTATGTACATATCTTTTTCTTATACTGCTTGTATAGTTTAAGAAGGGTGATTTAACGTTATGTATGTATCTAGGTTACTAATATTAGTAGAGTTATAAATGGTTTAATGTAAATAATTTAAGCGCTATGTTAAAATACTGTCCACGACGAAATGTTTTAGTTACAGGAATAGTGCCTTCGAAGGCAGAAAATCTAGTTTATGACGTCTCTCTGGTCGCAGGGCCATTATTCCTACAGCGAGGGTGTAGCGCTTTTGTCCCTTTATTTGATAATTCGCCGTGACCAAGTGAGAGAGACAGATAGCTTAACGGTAAATTTAGGAAGAGCCGCGATTTATATTAAACCTGGACCAATGAGATCCCTGGAAGTTTATACGAAATAGTGAGACGCGTCGAGTGGCGCTAAAAAATGGACCAATAGGAAAGGAAGCAGCCCCAGAAGCCTGCGACTATAAATGGATCTGTTTGGAGCAAATTCGAGGCATTTCATTTCAATTTGGCATTTTGTCATGTGTGGTCAGGGAGAGATGCTGCAGGATGTGTGAGATATCGCGCCAAAAAGGGAATAAAGACAGTTTTAGAAACACACCTAAGAACCGCTACTCGTAAAGAGATAAGGAGCATATTTAAACTTCGTGTCATATCCGCGCCGCGTTTTAACAGCGGTGGACAGTATTTTAACGGCGGCAATACCAGTGTTGTATACTACGTGGGTTAGTTAAATAAAAAGAAACGGCAGTGTCATTTTTCATAACCAAAGCACGTCTATATCTTCTTATATCACCACCCGAGATCGACGCTTCCTTTACCAAGGATAAGTCCATGCTCCCATATAGTTTAAAGAAAATTACTACAGCTAGCCGAGGATAAAATTGCAGAGAACCAGCACACTACGAGCAACGGACATGGAGGAGGTGACTGCCGCAAGGTATACTCAGAGAAGTTTTTTCCCCTGCCATTCACATGCCTAGACCTCCCGCCGACACTTGCAACCCTGCAAGAAACCAAGCAGATGAAAGGTGAAGTGAAATGAGAATGGAGATGAAATGGAGGGACAGGAAATTAGAGGGATGTAATGATCCTTCCCAGCATTCACCCAGCGGCCCCAGAACACCCCGAAAAAAACCCATGGGTTCAGGAAGGTCGGCCACGAGAATCAAACCCACGACCTCCAGAATGCGGGCTACAGACGATACCGCCTGAGCCATCCCGGTCGGTTTCCAGTGATTAAAGTAATGAATGTTATATTGAACAGAACACAATGTAGTTTTATATTACTTGAACGTGAAGAAACCGGTTGCACCTAGTATCGTTGCCATTTTGTTTATTTCCATGTACTATACGATGTTGCACTGTATATCGTTTTAAGATTTCATAATCATTTGTCTGTCGTTAATATAAGCAACTAAAGCAACTTATACTCCTCACTGAAAACTGCGATACTCTTCTTTGTTATAGACAATGTTCTCTTTTGATCCCCTAAATAAAGTTAAATTAATATATAGAAACAAAGGCAAAATATTTAAACCATTTCTCAGGTTGCTACGAACTTTCTCTTTGGAATGAAATTTGTTGCTAAGTTAGCGACAGAATAAAACTTAATATCATATGAATAGAACGCAAATTACTGAACTGAGGAATAGTCAAGATTCATCGCTATCCGTAGAATTCAAAAGTGCCAGCTGTTGGTTGTTCCATCCTAGCCTCCCGCACGCTTAATTTTCTGAAATGTAAAATTAACAAATGTCTTTAATTCATCTAGATTCTTTTATCAGGAATGGAGAATCAGAATAACGACACACTTCTAGACATTGAGTTAATGGGGACATGGCAACATTGCATAAAATAAATTGGAAATAAACAAAATGGCAACGTTGCTAGGTGCAAACGGTTGCTTCACCTTCAAGTAATCTACAACTCTATTGTGTTCTTTTTAATATATGATTCATTACTTTATTTACTTGCATACAGTTCTTGTAACAGTGCATTTTTGTGACCATTAATACCATATTTTTACTGTTAAATGCTTTGCTATGATATACAATGTTTTAAATTCATTTGCTTTCCGTATTTTGAGTCTTTCTCTCACACCATTGTATCTGTGTCGTATTACTGCACAATAGCTATAAAGGAATGTAATAATGCTGAGTTCACTAAAAATTTCTAAAATAATTATTTTCGTTTCTTGTGTCTGAAACATTTTAGTTTCTTTGCTTGTCGAGACCTTTGAACATGAAGATATAATGCTTCCTCATATCCACTGTGAGCTAATGTAAACACTAACCGTGCATACCGAGTAAATTCTTTAACATGGTGATAGTCTTCGAGATTTATAGTGAGATGCCTTTGATTGTGGGTATTTAAAGGAAAATGTTACTAACTTCGGAGGAATGATTGGCGGTTGAGGTGGACGTATTCTCTATTTTGTTTGCAGCAATTGCAGTTAATATTTTATAAAGCATTTAGTTGTGAAACTTCAATCATATTGTAGCGTTCATAACACGGGGGACAAAATGACAACGCTATGCGAAATAAAAATATCCATGTAATTTACCGCTCTCAAGGAGGAGATTTATCAGAAAGAGGTTCCACTAATTTGTATACTTTTATATTTGGCACAAGTTATATGAATAATTATGTTCCCCATAAATAAAAAGAAAACCACGCGCTATATGGGGCTCAATCCACGTTTCGCCACCACTGTTGACCAGTAGTAATATGCTTTAAAGAGTTCAGCTAACCTAAGCACACAAACAACGTCTTGCTGATTAAGCAAAGCACCCAACACTGGAATCGTTCTTACTTATGGTCCACTACTTAATCGAATATTTGCACGTTAGATGATTGTTGAAATATTGTTTTTTAAAACTGCGTAGTGAGCCGAAGTCTGCCATGACCATACAACTTTGCGCAGCAAGGGAAGCATATGACAAATTTCATTCTGATACCATCTATGCAAGAACAC
The DNA here is from genome assembly GCA_030765065.1 of Deroplatys truncata. Taxonomy (NCBI): domain Eukaryota; kingdom Metazoa; phylum Arthropoda; class Insecta; order Mantodea; family Mantidae; genus Deroplatys; species Deroplatys truncata. Next base: position 127,110,074 of record CM060990.1, on the reverse strand, counting down.
CTGAGGATTAGGTGACCCTTCGCTCCGGTCTCACTGAAGTTGATTATTTATTTTTGTGAAAAACAGTATATGGTAATACCGAAATTGTTCCTGTTTGACGTTCTTCAATTAGCAGCATACATCTCCTGTTGCTAGTCAAAGCTAACGATAATAATAATAATCAGGTGAGTCAGGTGCACCTATTTATTTTTTAATTTATGCAACGTGCTAAGCGGCATGTGAATTACGCCTTTCTTGAGTGCCTTCTAATGGCTGATTTGCGTAACACTTTATAAAGGAGGGATACATAACTCAGTGCAAAAGTGTTTTACGGGACAGCATGCAATCGCTATGTATGTAGATGCAAAAAACATTCCACCCTGACATTGAGAGCTCCAGTAGCAATTTTAGCCAATTTCACAAGCTTTTATTCTTTAGCATACATCCCCTTTGAAAACGCCCCTGAAGGAACAGCCTATCACATGCATTGGTTGACAAAACCATTTGAAAACAAAATGGCGAATTTACGCAGTGCGACCAATTGGATTTAAGCCGTTAGTCAATGTACAGCCTTGTCAAAAATTTCTAAGTATTAGGTAGATAATTTATCTTATTTCATAAACTATGGCGTGTTTCAGATCATACAGTAATTGTAATGACTGGTGCAGTTTATTTATTTGAATTAAAACTGCCAAACCGAACTCAAGACACTGTATGACGCTGCAAAAAGCGTGTAAAGATTCGAGGTGGGGTCTAATTCTGCGATTACTAATTCGTATTGGAACCTCAGCTCATAAGGTAGCATTAGCCGAATGGTATTATCATGGTTGCTTTAACAATGTGCCACTTTAATTCGGGTTCAAATCCTTCGGGTGAATTTCAAACCTTTTTACCTTTTGGGCCTATAATTTGATATTATGATATAAATAACATCTTGATAACATTATAAGTGTGTACAAAATAGAATAATCGTCATGTTTCCCAACCGCAAAGAAGAAGAACCGCAAAGCTCAAATCATATACGGGCACACGCATACGTGAAGAATGCAGGCAGATTACACCGCACATGTTACAGCATGCAAGAAGGTCTCTCCGGCAACGTACACAAATGTGCATTGATGAAGGGGTCGTCATTTTGAACATTTACTTCCTTGAAATCCATGCTCTGTAACAATTTATTATTCTATTTACCTGTGAACTTAGCACATTTACAACTCCTTTGTCAATAGAAGAAGTGAAACATAATTAAGGTTTAAACATGAAACAAAAATTGTTATATTTAATATCGTCGATATGCGCCCAAGAGAATGAAAGCTAACTGTGTAACATGGTTTACAACAGATACGGTACAGATTATTAGGGTAAACATGATACACAATTATCCGATTGTAATTCTTATGTCTTTGGCTCACAGGAGATCCAGTAACAAAAATAAATAAATTAGTACACTAAAACACAGAAAATAAACACAACGAGAGAAAAAAAAAGAACCAAAATAATTTGAATTTCTATCAGATTCGAACCTCCGCAGCTAACCTTTGCTTCACCACATTCCGACAGCTAAACCACTCGGTCACAACCCACGTAGTTTATCTTGCTCTTCGGGAAAGCATTCCTCTATCTCCTTGCAAGCATTATATCCATGAAATGCCGTCCTTTTTTAAGGCCTTCGCAGCTCTTTGGTTCTCATTCAGGTCTTTAATCATTAATGGGGATTGCGTATAGTACTCAATAGAAGGGCAGAGCTACAATAACAGTTTGTTTGCTAAAAGGGTCAATATTTTTACATTAGACTTTAAACTGCGGGTTGCATAGATACAAATACATAGGGGCAGCTGACTCATCTGGTATATATTTGTTTCCCTTTTTATGTAACTATACTTTGTGCTAAAAAGTTTCTTTTAGAGGATTGTCTGACTATATTGTGGAAATTAGTCGTACGGTATACCTATAAGCTACGCTCGTGACCCAAATTTGACTTGCGTAAACACAAACTAACAGATGGAAGAAAAAAATAAATAATTTCATGCACTGTATTATCTCATGTCTTAAATTCTGATTTGTTTCTGCTGTATTCCCAAATTTTGGACACCGGATTAGGTAAATGTATTGGCTGAGAGTAAATTACCAAGCCAGGCTATTGCAGAAACGTGATTTAGTGCGTCAGCTATATCAGCTTTATTCATAATTCAGTTAACGCTGCATGTTACATGAGTAGCTCTACTCCTTCCTCCACTATTTTACATGTTTTCATTTAGGCACAAAGTCTATGAAATGTTGCATTGATTCACCTACAGGAATCGCAGTCAAGCTATCAAGAACTATAGTTCAGCAACTCTCTGGGGACACGTACGAGAACGAGAAGTTTCGACTCTTTTCATTTCTTATCTAGCATAAACCTAAACGCAGCAACGTTCAGTAATGCAAAGCTTAAAACATTTAAAAGTATCGAAGGCCTATCTCAAAGTATTAGACATACTTCGATACACCAAGTATCGAGATTATGGAGGTATCAACGGTTTCGAGATCCCTTCCCTATTATAAGGGATTGATCCCTATTATAAAGAATTGAATTGGGATTTTGGGGCAAAACTGGGAAGAACATTAGCGCCTGGTTATAATAAAGACACCATTTAGATGATAAATTCATTTTATTTTTGAGTTTTAATGAAACATCGATTTGGATACAAAACAACTAGTATACTAAGTTATTTTCTTTCATTTCTTCATAGATGAACAGACTATCTTCAGCTAGCAGTGCAATCATTTCCTTTTGAAATTTTCACTGAAACATTCCAAATGCATTACAAAATTAAAATTAAAACTGTTGTTAAAGTATAAACAATGACATACAAAAATGTGAACTTCAAAACAACTTGTGAAACCAGGCATTCTGGGCGGGTTTATTGACAAATTAGTTAGGAAGCTTATAATATTACTGGAGGATATTCCTATACATTAAAACTGGTTTTTCAGAACTGATCTACAGGGTGAATCACCTAAAACTTGCACCGCAAATATTTCGGAAATGGAAAGTGCTATTGAAGTGCAGTTTTCACAGTATTTATTGGTAATCAGGGGCTCGTACATTTAGTCTATAAACAGATTTTAATAATACTGATAAGTGTATTTTTTGAGCAAACATACAATATTTTAAATGGAACAATGCCTAGTTACATCAACAGAATAAAGGTAGGGTAAACTAGAACGTCAATGGTCTTTGTTGCAGGATTCTAGTGCAAGTGGTTTACGAGAAATCGTATTTTGAAAAGTTTCCATCCCGACAATTGTTTGTCCCATTCAACTTGCTTAGTTGCTAGGTACGATGCTGTTATGTTTGTTTACATTATGTTTTCTGTTCATTGATTGCATTGCGACTTTCTGGTCAGTTAGTTTGGGCCAGTTCAAGCAGTAAGTCATGAGTGGAAGATGGGGTTTACTAATGCAGAAAAAGCCGACATGCTCATGGTGTATGGAGAGTGTAGGAAGAATGCAGTTCGTTCCTGCACGGTGTATGCGGAAACGTATCCCAATAGACGTCAACCATCTCGGCAATTATTTATCAACCTCTTCAACCAATTACGTGAATGTGGTACTGTAACACCTAGAAAACGTAACAGAAACAAACAAGTGACTGGAGAAGAGGCAGAAATTAATGTTTTGGCTGCCGTTGCAGTAGATCCACAAATTAGTTACCGCACAATCGCACGTGGACGTGGCATATGTCAGGCAAGTGTACTGCGCATTCTCCATCGACATAGGTTCCATTCCTATCACATCTCTCTCCATTAAGAGCTGCATGGAAATGGTTTTGAGAATCGTGTTAACTGTTGTACATGGGCATTAAGACATGATACTCCAGATTCATCATGTATCTTGTTTAGTGATGAGGCAACATTTACTAATCATGGCCAGGTAAACCGCAGAAACATGCACTGTTGGTCTGTTGACAATCCCCGTTGTCTTCGTCAGGTGGAACTTCAGCGTCCATGCAGTTTAAACGTGTGGTGTGGGATAGTGAACCATCAGCTCATAGGCCCTTTGTTCATAGAAGGAACAATGAACTCGCACAATTATCGCAGCCTCCCGACAGACCATCTGCCACAGATGCTAGAAGACGTTCCTTTGCAGACTAGGAGGAACCTGTGGTACCAACATGATGGCTGTCCAGCCCATAGTGCACGAAGTACTACAGCTTGTCTTAACGGATTGTTTCCAAATCGTTGGATTGGACGAAGAGGACCTGTACCTTGGTCGGCCCGTTCACCGGATCTGACCCCTTTAGACTTTTTTCTGTGGGGAAGGCTAAAATACACTGTCTACAAGAATGTACCAAGTACACCATACGATATGAAACGACGTCTTACTGCTACCTGCTCTGAAATTTCCGCTGAAATGCTAGAACGTGTGCAGCAGTCTTTCCATAGCAGACTGGAAGCGTGTATTGAAGCTGCCGGTGGTCATTTTGAACACAACCTTTGAAGGGCTATGTTCTCTTTACTTGTAAGAATCCACAGAAGTATTGTAATTCCCTTTTGTTTTTCTTTAGTTTGTGCTACCACAGGTTGTACAAAACTTGTCGGTGCATAAAAGTTTCAAAATAAGATTTCTCGTAAAACACTTGCACTAGAATCTTGCAACAAACGCCACTGTCATTCTAATTTACCCTACCTTTATTGTGTTGATGTAACTAGCCATTGTTCCATTTAAAAAATTGTATGTTTGCTCAAAAAACACACTTTCTCAGTATTGTTAAAATCTGTTTATAGGCTAAATGTACGAGCCCATGACTACCAATCAATGCTGTGAAAACTGCACATTAATAGTGCTTTACATTTCCGAAATATTTGCGGTGCAAGTTTTAGGTGATTCACCATGTATAATCTGCTAGAAAGAAAAGTTAGTACATTTTTACGTTCGCTACCAGTACATAATAAGTATAGAAGGTATTGTATTCCACCCAAAAATTCGATACCGAGATTTCAACGGAAATACATATTTTGAGACCCCCTGAATACAAAAAAAGAATTCTTAGAAAAAGGTCCCTGTGTGCGTCTGTGTGTTTGTCGGTGAATAATATAACTCAAAATTGAAAACTCAAATAAATACCAAACTTGGTATTTAGTTTCAGTATCTTCCAAAGATGCGACACGAAGATTTTCAAGAAAATTCCCCCACCCCAGACTAGCCGTAACATGGAACATTTTTCGAAAATTTTGATTTTCTAAAAAATGACTAATGATTTTGATTAACATATCATATATTTAATATATTTTCATGACAAATAAAATGTATATCTTGAAGTTTCCGGGAACGTCCCCAAAAGTCTTCTTCTTTCTGAATGGATTTTCCATAACTGGTAAACCGTAAGAGATAGATATTTTTCTAAACAAAAATTGTGGATCTCGTTAAAACACACAGTTTGTCTTTTTTTGGGGTCGAATGAACCATTTCCGGGATATTCCTTGTTATTTGTTTGAAATTTCCAATACTTATATTTTTTTTCAAATGGGAATTCGTTATTTTTTTTAAATGTCCTGGATATGCAAGGAGGATGGAATACACCACATAGCAACCAGCACTTAAAATATTTGACTATCGCTTAAAATCTACCATACTCCCCTTGCAACTACAGGAAAATTAGCACTAAGATTAACATCTCGATTAACCTGAAGTAGATGGAGAATAAGCTTTTGTAAAAATGGTTTGTACACGAGTAGTGAAAGTCAGATGAGTGTAACACATCAGAATTTTTTTGTTTGTTTCCAACAAATTATGTCGAATGTATTTTGTTAGAAACTACGTTTAATAGGTGGAATGATGTGGATAAGAAAGACCTTTTAATTACTAGGCGGCCAATTAATTCATTGCAAATTTCCACAAATAAACAAATTAAAAGCTCTGGGAAGAAATGTAATGTAAAATGTAAAGATGTTTGGTTTTGTGGATTTTGTTGGTTGTGCACTAATGTATACCTCCAACTAATAGATAACTTTGCTTCCTTACAGGACAGGAGGATTGACTTAATCTACAAAAAGTAGGGTGAGTAACATTAATAGTTATTCCATTTTTAACGTGCACTTTGTTCTTCATACAGCATTTTTCACCTGTTTTATACAACACTTCCTAAGTATAAACATGTATATTTCAACAATGAATTAGCTTACCAACTAATCATAAAACTATAAACTAATACAAAATTCTGCAATATAATTATATTTAACTAATTATAATTAACAGCAAACATTTAAGTGATACGTAATTGTATTATATGAAATGACTATTACATATAGTTTTCAGATAGCAGTATGTAGTATTCGATTTTAGTTTTACTCAATTATAGAAGACATAACTTTTTTTGTTACAAAAATTCCTTCTGGATAATATTTTTAATTATATTTTTGAGTTTATAAATGTTAAACTCCTGCAAGCATGGATACTTTATAATCATGTTGAATAACCTTGGACCAAGAATGTTACTATATTGGTAGGCCGCAGTTTTTGAACATTTAGGTTCAATTAAACTTATAAAGTCACAGCGTTTAGTTTCATAATTATGAGAGAACAACGGGAATGTATTACGAATTTTGTGGGTGTAATTTCACAAGTCACTATAGTAAAGTTGGTGGATTCTGAATACATTCAATTCAGAATACAGCAGTACTGGTGGATAGTCGATGGATTTTTTCAGGCACATTTTAATTACTCTTTTTTGTATTAATGTTAATGGTATAATACTACTGAGACCCCACCCTATAGGTAATACGTATTGAAGAACGGATTGAACCAAGACAAATATACCACGCACACACAATATGGTTAAATAACTTAGATATACTCAATCACATCTTAATTAAGTAAAACCAACAGGGCAGCGGTACAATCAAAGGAACTTAAGAGACTTATGCTATCTAGGGACTCATTTGGTGAACACAGATGAACAAAGAATATACATAATCATATTGGATATAAACACCTAATGAAATATAAACAAATAAGGACATTTTAATATACAATGGAATGGTCAAATAAATTGCACATTGGAATTTAACATGTTAGCTTATATCTACCATAATGTTAGTAACCGATATACATATTAGTTATAATATTGTATAAGTAGACGTTTTTGTCTGCTTCTTAAAAATGGGTTTAGCTCCTAATCTTGAATGAGATATGTGTTGCATATGGTTTACAGTTTTCAAAGATTATAAATTTCCTAGAGGTATGATGTGTATCTTGTGTTTTCTTCGTCTGTGTGTTTATGTATTTGTATATATATATATATATATATATAAAAATTTTCTTGTGGCTATTTAGCCTTTCTTTGTTTTAAACTGAATGTGCGAACAGGAGCTGTATTTTCAGAACTGCAGCTTGCTCATTTTGGATACTTACTTAGAATCTAAAGTTATATTTGCCTTTTATTCTTGTTTACTTTTAAAGTTTCATACATAGTAAGGAAAATTATATTTCGGGAACCAACACTTTCAACGAATTTACTTAGGCTAGTGCTTCCCAAATTCCATGGTGCTCCCCTTAGGTGAGTTCTACAAGAGGACACGACCAAATTGTTGAGAAGAAAGCGCAAACACGTGACCTGAAATAATAATAATAATAATAATAATAATAATAATAATAATAATAATGTATTAATCACCTTAAATTATGTGATAAAATATTACTTAAAAAATTTGTCATAGAATTACAAGACAGAATTTTAAGCTAGAACATGCATATTTATTTATTTGGGCTGTTATTATTTCGGTTTTCTCACTCTCCTTTAAAACAATATATGTGACTTGTTCCTTTTTATCCAGGGGTCGTTGGTTGTCTCTTAAAAGTGTTTCCTTAATTTCGGTTTATAAATAAATATGTTGATAACTTACTGAAAAGATGTACTTCAAAAACATGCTTGAAAACCAAATGTGTTAGTAATTAATAAAGATAAAAGGGATAATATTGTTTCACTATCAGTTTTGATTATGGTTGTTTTTAATAGGTTAATGTGGAAACAATTGCAGTTATGAGTGAAAAGTTTGTATTTTATATTTGAATTCAACTTATCTTTAAAAAGCTTCACGTAAATTAATTTAAGTCGAAATCGTTAATTAATATTAGAAATATGTTTATTTAGGATTCATCTGAAGTAGCAGATTGATACCGGCGAAGGGTTCTTTATACTTTTTAAATTTATATTGTCTTCAGGTTCACAAACCCTATAGTTTTTGTTAAAATCAATTAAGCGTTTAAAACTGTTTTTAGTAATTGTAGAGGGCACTGGGATTGCGGAAGTTACAAGGGGAGCGCCAACTGTAAAAGCTTGGGGGCACTGGATTAGGCACTGCTGTCTTGGCTGGTGAAATATTTTCTAAATGTTTCGTCTCATTAAGCTATATCTTTTGTTCCGAACGACTAAAACTTGATGGTGATTTCAGGAGTGTAATTTCAGTTTTTACCTGTGGGGAAGGACAAGATTGTCTGAAGCAGTTTCTCGAATTTTCATGTGAATTTTAACGACACACTCAGCTTAAAAGAAAACCTTTTATTTAATAAATGTGAAATATTTGTACTAAAAGTACAATTTATCTTTTGTTAGAGCAACAAAAACAACTAGTCTAATTATTTATATTAACTTAGGGGGACAATTGACCCTCCTGCCCCCCTAAAAGACGCCCCTGGGTGAATTGCATTCTGATACTTCTATAGAACACTAACACTGAATTTTCAAAGTTTCATAGTTTAAAATAGAATTATTTTAATGTTCCTGAAAGATTAACACGTTAGTTAAAGTTTTATAACTTCATTTTACATTTTATTTATATTGTTAAAATACAATTTTCATTATGTAATAATTTCCATAGCTTGGCTAGGTATGATTTTCCTATGTAAGATGATACGAGATAAACAGTAATATTTATATGCACTTAATACTCTCGATGCGCCAGAAACATAGGTATATTCCAGAATATCAGAAACCTATAAGAGTTATTTTTCAAGGTGCACAATCTTATTTAAAATTCTAGAAGTAAATTACAAACTTCGGTTTACAAAATAAACCTATTATACCGATGAGAATTTGCAGCGGTTTAAATATGATAAAATAAAAGTAAATTTAAAAGGCAGGTTAATCGCGCAACATATACTGGTATTCATTCACCTCTTTTACTATTTCCAAAAATGGGGCCCGGGGTAGCGCAGTGGATTCGTTTGCGACTCTCGTACTGCGGGTCCGGGTTTCGATTCCCGGATCTGGAGTGGCGATTTTAAGTGGACTGTATCCATACCTTCACCTCTGACTTGTTCATGTGGAGTATCCCTAAGGCCCAGCGTGGTTCGAAGTCCACGGTAAAAGCTGTAGGTCCTCTCATTCCACCGCCATTCTCATCATCACCCTACCATCGAAGGCAACGGATTCCGCCCGCTGGATGCCTCCACCTCAGAAATGGGTCCAGTCATCGCTTGGTGGAATGAGGTATCCCCCGAAGGTCATAGGCTATGTGGAGAACGTTAGAAACGATGAGGGCTTTTTTTCAAAAATAACTTCTTTCTTGTCAACATTTGGAGAAAGCTCAATCGCAGTGTCCCTTATGCATTAGCACTTTTATTTGTGATACCTACCTGTTAGGATGAATTAGTTTATTTTACCTCTCATTGAAAGTGATAAGGTCTCGTCTGGCATTTGTGTCAGTTGCTGGGTATGTGTTGGAATCTTTCTTCGGTCAATTTGCCTAGCGCGGGCATCAGAACAATTCCAGATTGTTTAGTACAGTAGCTATGGAAGTGTTCACGTAAGCAACAGACCTTTCCAGTAATACGAAAAAAGTTTCCGATCACCCTCCTTTTTAACGCTGAAATGTAGCAGCTGAGTATTAAAAAATAAAGAAACCAAGCGAGTATATGCTCGCACTTGACAGTGTTGAATGAGTATAAAACAAACATGCAGTTCCTTTTATTTTATAGATCCTATTTGAATTATTTTATATTTTATAATTATATTGATATTCTATAATTTATAGTTGTTAGTAAACGCAACATTCTATTCAGGAACAATTTTTACTGAATATACCTACCTATATAATGCAACTTCATAAAATTTATAAGTGGTACTTAGAACTCCAGCATCAACATACTGTAGAAAACTTTGCTTTCTTTAACAATTATAGATTAAGATGTGGGCCAGAGTGTGGTGCTCGAGTTCCTGGCCCGGGTTCGACCCCACCCATAGGGATATGGATTTTAAGTCCCGGGTATAGGACTGGTGCCCACTCAGCATCGCGAGGAAAGTGAGGAGTTACGATAGGCAGCGATCACGGCCACGGAGACCAACACTCTGGTTGGGGGATGCGTGATGCTGGCCACATCACTTCCCGTATCGGTTGGATGGTCGTAGGAGGACTCTTCGGTTTAAACCTGCTTTTCAGTATTACGAAATCAGGTGCACCTATCATGACAGAAGTGTTTAAATTAGTTTTATTGCCCGACCTTGCACTGTACGGGGCTTGTATATTGTCATTCAAAGGTGTACATTAGCCAATCAGGGGAAAGGGAGCGCGGAAGAATACTTCTCAGTGAGGCATGCTTATAAGAAACAGGAAATAGAGGGACTCGCTATTTTTGACATGCGGAGTAAAATGTAGAGAAACTGGGTATAGTATCCATAAAACTCATGGAGGTACTCACTCGTATCCAGCATATACTGCAGAGCGATGGTCATACAATGTATAGGCAATATCAAGTACTGGGACCTTTTTTACTGATTTTACTGATATTAAATTTTGCTCTGTTTAAGTCGCCGCTCAGTCTTTACCAAATACGATATATACGTAACTTCTTTCCTCAATGTGTATGTCATTCATCACTTCAGGATATCTTCTGGTGACACTGAGGTATCTGCGATTTCCTCTTTTAAAATCCCCATTTTTGTCTTGTATGATTGATGTTAACGCGGTTATTAATTGCTTTCGCTGCGGGCCGATGTTGCCGCCAGGACGGTCACCTGTCCAAGCGGTGACCATTCCCGATTCTGCTTAACTTAGCCGACCGCTTGCGTGACCGTTATACTAAAGCAGTCTAAGGTAGCGCGGAACTGAAAAGGATGAGGTACTTCATAGAGGCGTGCATTTCAGTGAAAACAACCGACCCTACCAACCGTGACTCAGTGATAGCTTTATTACGCTCGACCGTCGAAATGAATGTGCAGATGACTGCATACCTATCAGGCTCAGCTTTTTTGCTCCCTTGTTTCTGTCTGAAGTAGTTCTCTTGACCGAGAGCTCACGGTCGACTTGGATCTTGCGGTTGACCGTGGTGTTTCGGTAAAACTTTTGCAACGGCGGTGCTTTGGACTGTATAGATGAATGAAGTAACCGTTACGGTTAGGTCCCTCTTTACTCACTCAGAAGCAAATGCGTAGCCTTATTTAGCTAGTCTCCATTACTTTTGACTATCTTTTGGGCTTGCCAATTTATATATTTCGCTATTACTTTATCTACATCCTACCTATGATAGGAACGGGAAATACTTTACTCCATCCAAAAACTCGATATCGAAGTTTTACTGGAAATATGCATTTTGAGATCTCCTAAACCCAAAGAAGAATTTTAAGAAAGAGATCCGTTTGTGTGTGTGTGTGTGTGTACACGTATGTACAGCATAACTTAAAAAGAAAAGTCGGGTAAATATCAACATTTATATGTAAGACCAAGATCTCCCCCCCTAAACTATCGTTTACGTGGAACAACATTCATTATTTTTTTATTTTCTCAAAAACGAATATTTTAATTCAAATGCCATATGTTTGAGATATGACACGAGAAATGAGATGTATACCTTGAATTTTCTGTGAATAGTATATTAACTCCACTTTACTGTTAGTGGATTGTATGTAACTTGAAAACCAAAAGGGAGAGACAAAAATCTGGATTACGGAAAAATGTATATCTACAAAAGAATACTCAGTTTGTTCGAAATGCATTTCTATTTTCACAACATCAACAGTTCCTTTTAATGTTTCATGCTGTATGTTTGCATTTTCCCAAGTGCAAGTAGATGTGGCGAAAACCTTTAAAGTTTTTTTTCCAAGTTCCATTTATACCCCGCGTTTAACTGCAATGGTCTTATCGGCGGCCTTTCCTTTGGAACATATTGCTTATAGGCAATGATGTTAACTTGTATTCACTTGTCGTTGGGTTTCTTGTAAACGTTTAGTTTTGATCATTAGATCACACACAAACATTCTCATTCATACTACCAGACTCTGGGGAGGATAGGGAACAATATTGGCTAGAGAAAAATTCCCACCCCCAGCTGGGAATCGAACCCAGGACCTCTCGAACTCTATCGACTGGGCTGCGGGGCTACATTTAAAGTTTTACAATACTCTTTCTTTTTCCTTTTTCTCCTCACAGAAGCTTAATGACAAAAACAACTTAAATCAGTTGAGTACCTGCTCTACATTTTGCATCAAGGTGGTAGTAGTTGAAGTTGTGTGGGTAGTTGTTTTTGTAGTAGCGACAGTATTAGTAATGGTAGCAGCAATGTATTAGTACTTTTATTACCATTAATACTTCAATCCGATTTATGTCAGCGCTAGAACCGATGCGCTACTACGCTTCTCAGTACCGATGCATCTCCAGCCTGCACGCCGTAAAATGCGGCTATACGAGTACTGACAAATGACAACAGCCAGCTTCGTTCCCACTCCCCAACCTTATCTGATTTTGTAAACAAAGCTGTCAGTCTTTTGTCTCTAATCTCTGGAGAGGTTTTCATTGCAGTAGTGATCATTTATTGTCATAAATGTAGTTTAATTGTAACAATGACACTTAAGTATTGGGAAGTCCCAAGGGAAGTCCAGCTAATTTACAATTAACATACAAGACCTACCCGTTGTAGTACATTCCAAAAAAAAGAAGTATTAATTTTTGTTCTGCAGAATCCTTTCATAATAATTGCTATTACAATTAATATTACGAAGTAAAGTTTCTGACTCAGCCTTTTCTGATACCATTTCCTTGTTTGTTTCTGTTTGTAAACAGAGACAAGTAGTAATAACCATATCAGATTTTGTTCTTTTATGCTCAAGGGCTTCATTTTTGAGGTTATTATAAAGTCGGGTATAACGCAATAATGTATTCTTTCTTTACTTTTAGTAAGTAATTACGAACACTCAGTAGTATCGAAAACTATAACCATATACCTAGATACTATATTATACGTTTATTTAAAATCTTGCAAATACAAACTGTAGTACTGGGAACAATAAGGATTATTTCATATGATACATTGTTTAATAACGAACACTCTTATTTTAAAACCAATACTTTGCGCGTCGGCTGATGTGGTAAGAACGTTCAAGCAGATTAGATTTTATTTCAACGCAGTAAAGATGATACTGCGAAGACAAGTGTCTTCATTATAGATGTGATTTATGTAAGTTTTTAATGGAAACAACTAATCTTTTAAAGCGTATTCTAAACTGTAACCCGTCCAATATGACCTACGCAGTTAATAGGCTTAAAACTACAAAAATAGATACATAATTACAATGTAGAATGTGTTATCCAGATAATAGATTATGTACGAGCGATAAATTATAAATTGGGTATGTAATAACCTACGATTTGGGTATATAATAATGTTATAATTAAATGAATCGCTGCAGCTTATAAATGTATACAGCTGTTTTATAATTCATCACTCCCAAATTTTGCAACCTCCAATAAAATCTCTAGTTTTACTGTACATATCTGCTCTTGACTGTAGTATTGTATCAATGCCCGGTTCTACTGAACTAAGACTCGCCGGCAATTATACTGCAACTGGGACGCACCAGAGAGCAGCCGCATTACGGTTGCTTGCGAGTGACCGAAACTTTACCATAACCGACCGGCTGTCTCTGCTCGGCTGAACCTGTCTCGGCTGCCGTACGTGGCAACCGAAAGTGGCCCGGTGAGTCACGGTCGGTCGTTTCCATGAGAATGCAGACTTCTAGTACTTATGGCGGTTGAAGTGCCAAGTAAAGCAGGAAGGAGGTGCACGGCCGAGCGGTCACCCGTCAGGCCGTGACCAATCCCGATGCCGTTTAGCTTAGCGGAGTGGAGATCGGATGGATAAAGTGACAGAAGTTACCAGCCCAGGACAACCTTCGGCAGGCGGTAGCTTATGCGTCATCTGGACAGCCGATGGTCATGCTACCCAAGAGTGTTCACCAACCGAATGGGATGAGGTGTAAGTTTAGCGTACATTGTGCGAGCACTTTCTCTCACAACATCCACTATATAGGGGAAACCAGATTTTTTTAAAATGCTTCCTTGTTTCTTCCCGGTTTATTATTACTGTGTTTTCTTTGGTTTATTTTACAGCGCTATACCGCAATTACTGTTACACATACGCAACACACAGACACATGAACACAAACACCCATGCCCATGGGATTAGGTGTGTAGTATGTGAGACGGGAATATACGGTCTGTACCGTATATCATCCTCAGTGTCCTGTTCTGCACGGCCTGCAGTCTACGGATTGTGGTCTGAGCCATCAAACCCCAAACCTCACAATCGTACAATATCAGAGGCGGAATGATCGCATGATACAGGCGTAGTTTAAGTTACTGTCTGTTCAGTGACAGTTTAGCTAGTGGGTGGGCAGCCCTTCCAATCAGGTAAGGGTTTAGCTAATGTTTACTTGGTATGAGGCAAGTGAGCGATAAAGACACGCGATAGTGAAAGACTGTTGGGTATTTTCCACTGTACGCGTCTCCCGCGGCGGTAGTTCAGCATACCGTGGACCCCTCCCACGAGCTAAAGCTTTACATGAGAAATAAGCCACCCCACCTCACATCACTGAACAGACAGTATGTGGGCATACTAGAGCGGAAAATGTGGTACAACTGCCACACGGCTTGCTGGGCCACCTGGCATTGTAAACATTTTTTGTCTCATCTTTGTTGACATGCAGTTTAAGTTAGACTGCTGTAAAATAATTAAATAAAAGACAAACATAGATAAGCTTGTGCATAGAAGTGAGGAGTAAAGGGCTTATCACTCCAACTTTAGCCACAGCTCCTTACTTAAAGTAATTGTAGGTAAAGAAAACACAAGAGATCCTTACCACTGGGATTCGAAGCAGAATAGTTTACTATACAATTCAAGCACATGGCTTGAAATGGTGCGAATTTCCATGCCCGACCCAAGGGGACTTCGCTGGGCTCGTTATCACTTACTTTTGGAAGGAGAAGCGATTCCCCTAACAGTTCTCTTTTTTTGCATGTGACTTTATTTTCTGCAACAAGTTCGCTCAATTTCTTTAACCTGATATATTTTTCTTAAAATGACGTGACTCCACTTGCATAAGGGCAATGGCAACATTTTAATGCTTTTATATAATGTTCATTGTTAATAGGACCGACTTGGTTTTAAATAAAAGTAATAATACAAATAATAAAAATATATTGCTAATATTATTGCTTTGAGAATGTTATTTTCTCTTCACAGAAATCCCATTCATAATGCTTGCGACAGAGCTGTGACATATCATCACCATTATAACAAATTAACTTAGAATATGGTAGTAGTTTATGATTATATTAGTAAAATTTGGCAAAAATGGCGAACAATTAACACATTAAGATTTCCATAGTAAAATAACATAAATTCTAAACTTTAAGCAAAAGTATAGTTTTTTCACTTGGCACATTAACACTACCAATTAACTGAAGCTATACATGGATAGGCGCCTGCTTATTAATAAGCATGCCCAACTTTAAACTTCGTTTTCTCACAAACCTATTTTCAGCATATTTCCATACTCAAAATGCACCAAACGATGCAATTGTTTCCAAATTTATGTAGTACTGCCTCTCTTGTGTACAACGAATAAAATTACTATATTTTTTTTAAAATAATGCTCCAATTTTAAAAATAAATTATTAACCTTTAAAAAATCGAATTGGCCTGATCGTCCATTCTGGATATGCTTTGCTCCTAGACGGGCTACTGGCCCAAGGCATTGACTTGTAAGTCCTTGAGGGTGTAAGCCCTACAAAGAGGAAGGTAAACAGTTAAAGAAGAAGAAAACTCGAGTGTTTTGGAGAGTACAAAAAGTAATCATTTTTGTACAATAATTAAGAATTCGTAAAAAAAACCTGATATGATAAATATTTTTGAAAATTCATTTACTATAAAATCTGAATGTTTGATTGAATGCTTTGAAAAGTGCACCGTGTGGAGGATTTTTATTTGAACAATGAATTTATAAATAAAAAATTAATATTGAAATAACCATGCAAACTGGAATTTTTTAACATGGCAAAACATTACTGTTATTGAGTGTAATAATTGACATACATTTCAACAAGATATTTTGCATACTGTGGATTTTCCAAATTTCACAGATGCATTACCTTAAAAGGTTGTTCTTTCAGGAATAAAAATTTGTAATTAATATAAATAAAATTAGTATCTGCAGTGAAGTGTAACAAAAGTCAGGTCAATTTAATCATTAATATTTTCGTATTCTCTCAGGCTCCGCAAAGGCTTGAAGCGAACAATTTAAAATCTTTTAAATTTTGATGACCATAAAACCGCAACTTATGACCGCCAATGACGATAAATACCGTACAACACTGCATAAAATCTCGCCATATCCGCGAGTCTGTAGTCCACGTGCTCGCAGATTATTATTTAGCATGAGAGTGCGCAGCCGTCCCGTCGTGTTCCAACCAACTGCTCCCGCGTACATCAGCAAGGAAGTACGCAGACCTCCCCTTTTATTCCAGGCACCACTCTATCTCTCACGGATTTCTGGAACTCTTGACAGTACGAGTCGTCCATATGGGACAATGCGCTGTTGTAATACAGGAATCGTAATTGGCGGTCAGCACAATGAACATCTTCTACGTAGTCGACTTATGCGTGGATACTAAAGATTAAAGTAGTTACAGAAACGTTCCTAGAACACATTCCCTTATGGGTTCTGAAATCCTTTTTTATTAGGAATTATGCATATGAAATGCTGAAATGCATGACTGGGCTTATTTTGACCCAAAAGGTGTGGGACACTGTATAAATATATTCTTATGCAAATATCAATTAAGAATTACAATGTAGTATTTGTACATAATTTTAGTTTTAACCCATTACCATTATAATAACCTTAATGCTTTTATGAGGACTGTGGAATCTTAAACGTGTTCTTGGTACAAAAATTTAGAAACTGCGTGTTTCATCCACGTGTGGTCTAGTAAAAGTTGTGTTAATATGAACTAAACATTTATTATGCCGCAATCATGTATGTATAAATATACAAATAATATTTTGCTTCGATAAAGTCACATGTAATAAAAGCAGATACCATTAAGGCCTATAAAGAACCATGTTTAAGCAATAAATTAAACAGGGAAAATAAATACTTCATGTGTGGATGCGTGATGTACATGTATAGACTGTGTATTTGTCTATATCTTTCGGATTGAATGAAGAAATATAGTCACCAACTTATTTAACCGAACTTTACTAAAATGAAAACAATAAATTACATTGATTTCAGAATTACTAATACTTCACATATTACGTGAAGAAATATAATAGGATGGTATTCTTAGTCAAACTCTAGATAGAAGATCCAGAGCGACGTGCCTCTGAGAAACTCAAGAGGTTACTTTAATGAAATTAAAAAACAAATATCGTCCTCCGTGGTCTTGGGGTACCATGCTAGTCTCTAGTTTCCGAAGTCGCGGGTTCAAACCCGATGGAAGGCGATGGAGTTTTTTCGGGCGTAAAAATCCTTAGCATGGCTTCCTTCGGAAGGGTAGTAAAGGCGATGGTCTTGTGTCGTAGATTTACGGCATGTAAAAGGACCTCAAGCTGATAAAGAAGCATCTGAGGAAAATTTCCGGTTTTTCACGCCCAGTATATAATTGACGCTTACTCCAGAACCACAGTTTTTAAAGAACGTCCATAAATAAAACTCTATTTAAGTTTTAGTTTTAAAAATAATTTTTTGCAGATTGTTAACAAAAACTATGCATATAATTAATATGCTCAAGCCGATGGTGTAAAATTACTGTAATCTACAGTAGAATACTAAAGCATGGGTCACGCTATATTTTCTAGTAGAATTGATGTAGGAAACTGAAATTTATATGTCAGCATGCTCCTTGCATTTCTTATCTACAGGTTGGCACTAAAGGTACATATTACGGAGGGGCCCTGAAACCAGGAAGAGCACCTCAAGTAGGTCGCAATGGCCATTTTTGCTTCGAACGTGACCCCTGGGAGGGAGGGGGGATGAATGGAGAGACCCTAAGGGCGATCATAATCGAGAGACGACCTGCGTAAGCATGGGCGGGGCCCCTAACGTTTCCAGATCGAACGAATGTGAGTAGGTAAATATAGACAGAGCGAGGCCACTTTTTTGGGCATATATGGGAAAGCTTAGGGAAAACGAGGCTAGACGCGGCGGTTCAAAGAGGAAAATGGGTTTATATGGGAGAGATAGGGAATACGACGACCGATACTACGCTAGACAGGGTTGAACGAGGGAGGGCGTTTATATGGAAGAGATAGTGCAGAGGTGTTAGGCTAGACAGAGGTTTAGAGTCGAGTATGCGTTTATATGTATGAGAGGTATAGGAACAGGAGAAGAGGCATTAGGCTAAGGAGGTTGAGTATGCGTTTATAAGGAGTGACGAGAAAACGGTGAGAGATCCTATGCTAGGATAGACAGGTGTTAAAGGTAGAATGTGTTTTATATAGGTTAGATAGGAAACCAATGAGAGATACTCAGCTAAACAGGGGCAGGAGGGTAATGCGCTTTATGAGAGGTAAGGGATACGGGGAGAGATGCTAGACTAGACCGAGGTTTAGAGTCGAGTATGCGTTTATATGTATGAGGTGTATAGAAACAGGAGGAGAGGTATTAGGCTAAGGAGATTGAGTATGCGTTTATAAGGAGAGATGAGTAAACGGAGAGATTCTATGCTAGGATAGACAGATCTTAAAGGTAGAAGGTGTTTATATGAGCTGTATAGGAAACCAATGAGAGATCCTCAGTTAGACAGGGGCGGGAGAGGAATGACAGGTAGGGTTTACGGGGAGAGATGCTAGACAGGACAGAGGTTGGAGAGTAGAGTAAGGTTTATATGAGAGATATAGGAAAACGAGGAGAGGTGTTAGACTAGACAGAGTTGAAGGGTAGAGTATGTCTTTTATATGAGAGAGGCAGGGAACAGGAGGAGAGGTGTTAGGCTAGACAGAGTTGAAGGGAAGAGTATGTCTTTTATATAAGAGAGGTAGGGAACAGGAGGAGGGGTGTTAGGCTAGACAGAGGTTGAGGAGTAGAGTATGGCTTATATGAGAGATATACGAAAACGAGGAGAGGTGTTAGGCTAGACAGAGGTTGAGGATTAGAACATTCGTTTATAGGGGAAAGATAGGGAAAACCAGGAGAACTGTTACACTAGACAGGGCTTGAAGGCTAGACTAAACCTTCTATATGGGAGAGATAGCAAACCGAGGAGAAGTATTAGGCTAAAGAGGTTGAGTATGCGTTTATAAGGAGAGACGAGAAAATGGAGAGATCCTATGATAGGATAGGCAGTTGTTAAAGGAGAAGCTGTTTTATATGACAGGTATAGGAAACGTATGAGTGATCCTCAGCTACACAGGGGCAGGAGGGGAATGCGCTTTATGACAGGTAGGGGATACGGGGAGAGATGCTAGTCTAGACAGAGGTTTAGGCTAGAGTATGCGTTTATATGTATGAGGGGTATAGGAACAGGAGGGGAGGTATTAGGCTAAGGAGGTTGAGTATGCGTTTATAAGGAGAGACGAGAAAACGGAGAGATCCTATGCTAGAATAGACAGATGTTAAAGGTAGAATGTGTTTTATATAGGCTAGATAGGAAACCAAGGAGAGATACCCAGCTAGACAGGGAGTAGGAGGGGAATGTGCTTTATGAGAGGTAAGCGATACGGGGAGAGATGCTAGACTAGACAGAGGTTTAGACTAGAGTATGCGTTTATATGTATGAGGTGTATAGGAACAGGAGGAGAGATATTACGTAAGAAGGTTGAGTATGTGTTTATAAGGAGAGATGAGTAAACGGAGAGATCCTATGCTAGGATAGACAGATGATAAAGGAAAAATGTCTTTTATATGAGAGGTATAGGAAACCAAGGAGAGTACTCAGATATACAGGGGGCAGGAGGGGAATGCGCTTTATTAGAGGTAGGGATACGAGGAGAGATGCTAGACTAGACACAGGTTTAGAGTGGAGTTATGCGTTTGTATGTATGAGAGGTATAGGAACGGGAGGAGATATGTTAGGCTAGACAGAGGTCGAGGAGTAGAGTGTGGTTAATATGAGAGGTATAGGAAAACGAGGAGAGGTTTTAGGCTAGAGAGAGTTCGAGGAGTAGAGTATGGTTTATATGAGAGGTGTAGGAAAACGAAGAGAGGTGTTAGGCTAGACAGAGGTCGAGGGGTAGAGTATGGTTTATATGAGAGGTATAGGAAAACGAGGAGAGGTGCTAGGCTAGACAGAGGTAGAGGAGTAGAGTATGGTTTATATGAGAGGTATAGGAACAGGAAGAGAGGTATTAGGCTAAACAGATACTGAAGGAGTAGCAATATAGGTTTATATACAGGAGAGATAGGGAATAGAAGGGGAGGTGCTAGACTTTGAAAGCGACTTTAGACGAGAACTTCCTGGAAAGCTGTTTGACGTCAATGCCAGGACACAAAGTCTAGACAGCTGCAGCACGTAACCCACTCACGTAAAAAGGTGACCTACTCAAGCAAAAAGGTAACCGATTCAAGCAAAAAAGGTGACCCACTCAAGCAAAAATGTGATCCGCTCAGGGAAAAAGGTGACCACTCAAGCAAAAAGGATACCCACTCAAGCAAAAAGGTGACCCATTCAAACAAAAAGGTGACCCGCTCAGGGAAACAGGTGACCCACTCAGGGATAAAGGTGACGCACTCAAGCAAAAAGTGACCCACTCAAGCAAAAAAGGTGACCCACTCAAGCATAAAGGTGACTCGCTTAAAGCAAAAAAGGTGACCCACTCTAGCAAAAAGGCGACCCGCTCAGGGAAAAAGGTGACCCACACAAGCAAAAATGGTGACCCACAAAATCAAAAAGGTGACCCACTCAAGCAAACGGTTGGCCCACTCAGTGAAAAATGTGACCCACTCAGAGAAAAATGTGACCCACTCAAGCATAGGTGACCCACTCAAGTAATAAAAGTGACCTACTCAAGCAAAAAGGTGACCGGCTCAAGCAAAGGTGACCCACTCAAGCAAAAAGGATACCCACTCAAGCAAATAAGGTGACTCATTCAAGCAAAAAGGTGACCCGTTCAGGGAAAAAGGTGACCAACTCAGGGAAAAAGGTGACCCACTCAAGCAAAAAAGGTGACCCACTTAAGCATAAAGGTGACCCGCTCAAAGCAAAAAAGTTGACACACTCAAGCAAAAAGGTGACCCGCTCAGGGAAAAAGCTGACCCACTCAGGGAAAAAGGTGACCCACACAAGCAAAAAAGGTGACCCACTCAATCAAAAAGGTGACCCACTCAAGCAAAAAAGGTGACCCACTCAAACAAAAGGGTAACCCACTCAGGGAAAAAGGTGACCCACTCAGGGAAAAATGTGACCCACTCAAGCAAAAAGGTGATCCACTAACGTAAAATGGTGACCCACTCACACAAAAAGGTGACCCACTAACGTACAAAGTTGACCCACTCACGCTGAAAGGTAAGTAATTCAGGTAGCGCCATCCAGCATTCAGCAGACGATCAGATTCCACTGGGTTGAATTCAGCATAGTTCCGTATGATTTCACAGATAATTCAGTTAGTATCGTGGATATTTACGATAATTCAAGTATCATAGGTGTTTAGATTCACTCAGCTAGTATCAGAGGAGGCTAGATTTCGACGGCTGGGCGTATCATAGCTGTATATGATTTCACAGGCAATTCAGCTAGTATCGTGAGCATTAAGCAAATTCAGCTAGTATCACAGGAGGTTATATTCCAGAGGGTGACTGCATCATAGCTGTGTATGATTTCACAGGTAGTTCAGATAGTATCGTAGTCATTTAGGTTGATTCAAGTATCATATGTGCTTAGAGTAACTCAGCTAGTATTCACAGGGTAGGACAGATTCCATGGTTTAGAGTGTGTACAACTCCACATGTCACAGGTAATTTAGATAGTATCGTGAGTGTTTAGGATAATTCAAGTATCATAGGTGTTTAGAGTCGCTCAGCTAGTATCACAGGAGGCTAGATTCCAGGGGCTGGGCGTATTATAGCTGTATATGATTTCACAGGCAAATCAGCTAGTATCGTGGGCATTAAACTAATTCAGCTAGTATCACAGGAGGGTATATTCCAGAGGCTGACTGCATCATAGCTGTGTATGATTTCACAGGTAATTCAGATAGTATCGTAGGTATTTAGCTTGATTCAAGTATCATAGGAGCTTAGAGTAACTCAGCTAGTATCACAGGGTAGGACAGATTCCATGGTTTAGTGTGTGTATAGTTCCGTATGATGTCCCAGGTAATTCAGATAGTATCGTAGGTATTTGGGCTAATTCAAGTATCATAGGTGTTTAGAGTAACTCTGCTAATAGCACAGGAGGCTAGATTCCAGGGACAGGGCGTATCATATCTGTATATGTTTTCACAGGCAATTCAGCTAGTATCGGGGGCATTTAAGCTAATTCAGCTAGTATCACAGGAGGCTGACTGCATTATAGCTGTGTATGATTTCACAGGTAATTCTTTTAGTATCGTAGGTATTTAGGCTAATTCAGCTAGTATCACGGGGGGGGGGTAGATTCCAGGGGTTGGGTATAGCATAGTTTCGTATTGCACAGATAATGCAGAGAGTATCGTAGGTATTTAGGATAATTCAAATATTATAGGTGTTTAGAGTAATTCAGCCAGCATTACAGGAGGATAGGTTTCAGGGGTCGGTTATAACGTGGTTTTGTATTTCACAGACAGTTCAGGTATTTCGCGTAAAAAGCATAGTTTCACAGATACTCGTGTTAATTTCGATCAACGATTTTTATCCCAGCTATTTAAGGTAATTTTAGGTGATTCAGGTTGTATCACAAGTTTTTGGGTCATTTTAACAGGTAATTCAACTAGTATAATTAATATTTAGGGCAAACCAGATAGTATCACAGGTGCTCGTGCTAATTTGGAGCAGGGATTCTTATCAGAGCTATTTAACGTAATTTCACATGATTCGGGTAGTATCACAGGTATTTAGGCCATTTTAACAGATAAATCAGATAGTATCACAGGTATTCATGGTAATATAGAGAGTAATTAGATTATAAACTTTTCTCATCCAACGTTACAACACCTTATATACTTTTTTCTAAATCTTATATGATAAACAGTTAGTGTGCGAGGCGGAGGGGCATAAACTGCATATGGGTTTACAAACTGAAAAGCTTTGCGTCAACATACCTTTATTTTAGTTCGTTGTACGTGCCTCTCCCCTTTTATCTAGGTTTGAGACTAGCACTAGGATTGCTCCTAATGGCAAAGTTAGCACCTTCCCTTCCATCTTTTTATTATTTTTCTTTCTTCATCAGACGTCTGCTAGTTGCATACACAACACAGGATAAATTTCATTTTTAAGATTGTAGACTTACGAGAAAATCTTCATCTTCGACTTACATTCTCTTAAGCACTGTTTGTAATACGATAATGTCCATACGCATATGTCGTTATTCCATCCTCAGCAATAACTCTTTTATCGTCAAAGGGATTCAATATAGTTTTATTCACTTGCACAGCGTGCTTTCGTGATAGGATTAGATTCATGGGCGTTCGGATGATTTCACAGGTTTTAAGACAGTCTGTATAGCTGTATAGCTGTACTGCTTAATACTACTACGTTTTATACCCTTAATATTTTTACCATTTAGCCCTGGATATCTAAGGCATACATCTTAGTCGTAGTCCGACAAAGCGCTGGATGATTTTACCATTACCCTCATTTTTAAATTTCCCAAGCACCTTCTTGTTTAGAGCTGAATAATATATGTGGTTCACAGGGTAAACAGCAGTATCCAGATGTTCAAGAAAACGTAGCTTATGCTGGTACACATCTTCAGTTGTTACACGATGAATGAATGAATCAGTATCCATGTACATAAGCTGTAGGTTTTCAGCCCCGTAATAAGGCAACAACACGTCGTAATGATAGTTATACATTAATGTCTTGGAGATGTCTAACACACTCATACCAATGTATATGGGCTTGTTGAATACAATCTGACGAGAGGCCATATGTACAGCAACTAGACTAGCAGCATATATCGTCCTATCAATAAACGTAGGCTTGGCGATCAACTTCTCCAGAGTCTTCTCGTTTGTTACTAGTCGTATATCCATACGGTTAGGCAGATTCTCCATAGTTTTTCCAAACATGGCGTTGTTAAAGAGCTTGTAGAGATCCTTCTCGAAGTCATTTGCTGCCTGTTGTCATATCCTGTTGTTAAATTCCACATAAGGTTTTAACCACTGTGATTTGGAATTGCAGCACACGATGGATTTTACTCAAACGTAACCCATGATTAAGAACTTGCTTCAAAGCCATGTAATGCACTACACACTTCTTTCGAGGTCGAAGGTGGGGTATCAGTTTCTTTGTAGATGATTCCTAAGGTTTCATACACTCAGGCAGGAAAGGTAGATCGTTAAGCTTTACAGGATCCTCGATGTCTATGACGTCACACCCAGAGACAGGATGTCTGACAGTATCAAACATATTTAAATTCGTTCCATAGCTAACTGCATATGATGTCACACCAACAAGAGAAGTATTCTCATACCCTCATTCAGACAGATGTTGTCATTCAAAGTCTACTACAACCACCACCGCTACTACCACCCATTGCACCAAGGTCAACTCCAGCTCTATTATCACAATACTTAAAAGAAAAATCTTAAAAGGTAACGTAGAAGATTTTCCCCTTATTTAGTTAAATGTATGTATATACTACATTATTTCATGTTTTCATTCCCTTTTCAATTCTTCCTTTCCATCTTCCCACAGAAAGACCATTATATTTCACTACAATCACGAGCAAAGTAATTTTTCCAGAGTTACACAGATTCTAACCTTCTAGAATCGAACCCGGTAATACTTTTAATAAATATATTTTTAGTAATTTAGATCCCCTACATCAGCATCTACCAATTAATCTTTACTCGAACCTGATATGATTCATAGGTTTGAAGATATATAAAATCACCCCTTCGGGATTCGATCTGAGTACTTTATAGTAATTATTATCATGATAACGATATTTAGGAACTAGGTACTCTGTTTAGTTTTTAAATTAGATTACGAGTTATTACATTTCTAAGTAAATTTCATTGAATCGGTATTCGAACCCAGAACACCAGGAACAAAAGTATTTGTAATATTAGTTTGGTATGCTAAACACAGCTGTATGCAGTTACGCCATCAACCTAAGTGATATATTCTAGAGCATAGAAGAAAATTAAGGAAATCATTAAAGATAGGAATTCGACTAAGGACAACTGATTGACAATTATATACAGCATTAATTACCCATTACAAGAGCTACCAAACATGCTTTGATCCATCCCTCTAGCTCTCATAGTTTCTGAGATAATGGGAATTTTAAAATTAATGATCGAATGCAGGACGTCAGGTATCTAAATATACATCCACAAGATACTACCTAATAACATAAACGTAATAAAGTTTATTTGGCGTCTTTATCTTAACTAGTTCAGGAGTTATTAAATTTATTGCGGTAGGCTTTTAATGACATCTGTCTGAATGAGGGTATGAGAATACTTCTCTTGTTGGTGTGACATCATATACAGTTAGCTATGGAACGAATTTAAATATGTTTGATACTGTCAGACATCCTGTCTATGGGTGTGACGTCATAGACATCGAGGATCCTGTAAAACTTAACGATCTACCTTTCCTGCCTGAGTGTATGAAACCTTAGGAATCATCTACAAAGAAACTGATACCCCACCTTGGACCTCGAAAGATGTGTGTAGTGCTTTTACATGGCTTTAAAGCAAGTTCTTAATCATGGGTTACGTTTGAGTAAAATCCATCGTGTGCTGCAATTCCAAATCACAGTGGTTAAAACCTTATGTGGAATTTAACAACAGGATATGACAACAGGCAGCAAATGACTTCGAGAAGGATCTCTACAAGCTCTTTAACAACGCCATGTTTGGAAAAACTATGGAGAATCTGCCTAGCCGTATGGATATACGACTAGTAACAAACGAGAAGACTCTGGAGAAGTTGATCGCCAAGCCTACGTTTATTGATAGGACGATATATGCTGCTAGTCTAGTTGCTGTACATATGGCCTCTCGTCAGATTGTATTCAACAAGCCCATATACATTGGTATGAGTGTGTTAGACATCTCCAAGACATTAATGTATAACTATCATCTAGACTTGTTGTTGCCTTATTACGGGGCTGAAAACCTACAGCTTATGTACATGGATACTGATTCATTCATTCATCGTGTAACAACTGAAGATGTGTACCAGCATAAGCTACGTTTTCTTGAACATCTGGATACTGCTGTTTACCCTGTGAACCACATATATTATTCAGCTCTAAACAAGAAGGTGCTTGGGAAATTTAAAAATGAGGGTAATGGTAAAATCATCCAGCGCTTTGTCGAACTACGACCTAAGATGTATGCCTTAGATATCCAGGGCTAAATGGTAAAAATATTAAGGGTATAAAACGTAGTAGTATTAAGCAGTACAGCTATACAGCTATACAGACTGTCTTAAAACCTGTGAAATCATCCGAACGCCCATGAATCTAATCCTATCACGAAAGCACGCTGTGCAAGTGAATAAAACTATATTGAATCGCTTTGATGATAAAAGAGTTATTGCTAGGGATGGAATAACGACATATGCGTATGGACATTATCGTATTACAAACAGTGCTTTAGAGAATGTAAGTCGAAGATGAAGATTTTCTCGTGAGTCTACAATCTTAAAAATGGAATTTATTCTGTGCTGTGTATGCAACTAGCAGACGTCTGATGAAGAAAGAAAAATAATAAAAAGATGGAACGGAGGGTGCTAAACCTGCCATTAGGAGCAATCCTAGTGCTGGTCTCAAACCTAGATAAAAGGGGAGAGGCACGTACAACGAACTAAAATAAAGGTATGTTGACGCAAAGCTTTTCAGTTTGTAAACCTATATGCAGTTATGCCCCTCCGCCTCGCACACTAACTGTTTATCATATAAGATTTAGAAAAAAGTATATAAAGTGTTGTAACGTTGGATGAGAAATGTTTATGATCTAATTACTTTATATTACCATGAATACCTGTGATACTATCTGAATTATCTGTTAAAATGACCTAAATACCTGTGATACTACCCGAATCATGTGAAATTACGTTAAATAGCTCTGATAAGAATCCCTGCTTAAAATTAGCACGAGCACCTGTGATACTATCTGGTTTGCCCTAAATATTAATGATACTAGTTAAATTACCTGTTAAAATGACCCAAATACTTGTGATACAACCTGAATCACATGCAATTACCTTAAATAGCTGTGATACAAATCGTTGATCGAAATTATCACGACTATCTGTGAAACTATGCTGATTACCCGAAATACTTACGATATTACCTGAACTCTCTGTGAAATACGAAACTAAGTTATAACCGACCCCTGGAACCTACCCTCCTGTAATGCTGGCTGAATTACTCTAAACACCTATAATACTTGAATTATCTTAAATACCTACGATACTCTCTGAATTACCTGTGAAATACGAAACTATGCTATACCAAACCCCTGGAATCTATCCTCCTGTGATACTAGCTGAATTAGCCTAAATACCTACGATACTAAAGGAATTACCTATGAAATCATACAAAGCTATGATGCAGTCTGCCTGCTGTGATACTAGCTGAATTAGCTTAAATGCCCACGATGCTAGCTGAATTGCCTGTGAAATCATATACAGCTATGATACGCCCTGCCCCTGGAATCTAGCCTCCTGTGATATTAGCTGAGTGACTCTAAACAACTATGATACTTGAATTATTCTGAATACCTACGATACTATCTGGATTATCTATGAAATCTTACGGAACTATACACACACACTAAACCATGGAATCTGTCCTACCCTGTGATACTAGCTGAGTTACTCTAAGCACCTGTGATACTTGAATCAACCCAAATACCTACGATACTATCTGAATTACCTGTGAAATCATACACAGCTATGATGCAGTCAGCCTCTGGAATATACTCTCCTGTGATACTACTGTGTTTTTCAAATGGGATGATGTTTGTCCTTGAGCGCGGCCAGAGCGGCAACCAATCGGAGTTCCGCTGTGTTGTCATATTGCATTCGCCGTAAGCTAAGCATGACGTGCGCTAGGCGAATCTGTTTCTAATAAATATAATTTGCGCTAAGACAAAAATTCAAATTTTGCAAAAAGCAACCCACTAGAAGGTAGGGAGTAATTTTCGTAACACAACCGTAAAAACCACATATTTTTAGCTCAAATAGTTTTCATAATACAAACGAATAAACATACCCATATGTTATATCATAACCACGTAAGCACTGTAATGGTCACATTATTTGTATGTATGGATTATTGTATACATTATGTATGTATATTTGTAATTATATAGCACTACTGACTTATGGTGATAAAGAATTATGTTGAAAAACCAAGGCGTTTTTTAAAGCTGAGAGAGAGCAAACAGCCCATCCAGCTCACTTGTGTTACTTGTAGAATGCTGAATCTGCAGAACGTGAGCCGTCACATGTTTATTATTGTGTGTTGTTTCTAAAGTTTCTGGGTTGGAGTTTATTTACCATACACAGTTAATATCAGTATGCAGTTGTTGTTCAGAGAGCAAGCAGCAAGAGTAAAATAGTGCAATGGCTTATTGTGGTGAATTTAGTGGCGAGTCAAAGAGGCAGGTATTGCGAAGTCAAGCTCGAAATATTATATTTAGGGTCTACTCGTTTTTTAAAAAATACAACAATGAGGAACACAGAAATCAACTTGATTTCAAAAATCCTCAACACTACTAAAGCGTGTGGTGTCGGTAAAGCAAGTGTGACTAGCATTTGCGGAGAGGCAAGATTAAAAGCACAGGTAATTCATAACCTATAATTATATAACACTTAAAAAATATGTACGTAACATGCGAGTATATTCCCAATTATGAATTTAAACACCAGGAGAATTATAAAAGTTTAGAAAATTCAGTTTGGGTTGCTGTACTTCGACCATTCTAGCGCCAGGCCGATGTGTGAGTGAGAGGGAAATATGAAAAGAGTGGGGGTAACGAGGCGGCAACGCTGTGCACGCAAATGCACCTCATTCGCTGCAGCTCAGAACTCTTCCCATTTGAAACTAATAATAGTTGAATTAGCTTAAATGCTCACGATACTAGCTGAATTGCCTGTGAAATCATATACAGCTATGATACGCCCAGCCCCTGGAATCTAACCGCCTGTGATACTAGCTGAGTGACTATAAACACCTATGATACTTGAATTATCCTAAATACCCACGATACTATCTGAATTATCTCTGAAATCATAAGGAACTATGCTGCTATCAACCCAATGGAATCTGATTGTCTGCTGAATGCTGGATGGAGCTACCTGAATTAGTTACGTTTTAGCATGAGTGGTCACCTTTTTACATTAGTGGGTCACCTTTTTATGTGCGTGGGTCACCTTTTTACGATAGTGGGTCATTTTTTGCTTGAGTGGGTCACATTTTTTGCTTCAGTGGGTAACCTTTTCCCTGAGTGGCTCACCTTTCTACCTGAGTGGGTCACGTTTTTCCTTGAGTGGGTCACCTTTTTTGCTTGAGCGGGTCAACTTTTTTGCTTGAGTGGGTCACCTTTTTACTTTAGTGGATCACCTTTTTGCTTGAGTGGGACAACTTTTTCCATGGGCGGGTCATGTTTTTGCTTGAGTGGGTCACCTTTTTTGCTTGAGTGCATCACCTTTTTGCTTGAGTGGGTCACCTTTTTGCTTGAGTGGGTCACCTTTTTACGTGAGAGGGTTACGTGCTGCAGCTGTCTAGAATTTGTGTCCTGGCATTGACAACAAACAGCTTTCCAGGAGGTTCTCGTCTAAAGTCGCTTTCAAGGTCTAGCACCTCCCCTCCTATTCCCTATCTCTCCTGTATATAAACCCATATTGCTACGCCTTCAGTACCTGTCTAGCCTAACACCTCTCTTCCTGTTCCTATACCTCTCATATAAACCATACTCCACTCTTTACCTCGGTCTAGCCTAGCACCTCTCCTGGTTTTCCTATAACTCTCATATAAACTATACTCTACTCCTCGACCTCTGTCTAGCCTAACACCCCTCAACGTTTTCCTATACCTCTCATATAAACCATATTATACTCCTCCAACTCTGTCTAGCCTAACACCTCTCCTCATTTTCCTATGCCTCTCATATAAACCACATTCTACTCCTCGACCTCTGTCTAGCCTAACACCTCTCCTCCCGTTCCTATACCTCTCATACATACAAAGGCATACGCTACTCTAAACCTCTGTCTAGTCTAGCATCTCTCCTCGTATCCCTACCTCTCATAAAGCGCATTCCCCTCCTACCCCCTGTCTAGCAGAGTACTCTCCTTGGTTTCTTATACCTTTCAAATAAAACACATTCTACATTTAACATCTGTCTATCCCAGCATAGGATCTCTCCGTTTACTCATCTCTCCTTATAAACACATATTCAACCTCCTTAGCCTAATACCTCTCATGTTCCTATACCCCTCATACATATAAACGTAAACTCTAGTCTAAACCTCTGTCTAGTCTAGCATCTCTCACCGTATCGCTTACCTCTCATAAAGCGCATTCCCCTCCTGCCCCCTGTCTAGCTGAGAATGTCTCGTTGGTTTCCTATACCTCTCATATAAACACCTTCCACCTTTAACATGTGTCTTTCCTAGCATAGGATCTCTCCGTTTACTCATCTCTCCTTATAAACGCATACTCAACCTCTTTAGGCTAATACCTCTCCTCGTGTTCCTATACCCCTCATACATATAAACGCATACTCTAGTCTAAACCTCTGTCTAGTCTAGCATCTCTCCCCGTATCCCTTACCTCTCATAAAGCACATTCCCCTCCTACTCCCTGTCTAGCTGAGTATCTCTCCTTGGTTTCTATCTAGCCTATATAAAACACATTCTACCTTTAACATCTGTCTATCCTAGCATAGGGTCTCTCCGTTTTCTCGTATCTCCTTATAAACGCATACTCAACCTCCTTAGTCTAATACCTCTCCTCCGGTTCCCATACCGCTCATACGTAGGTATAAACGCATACTCTACTCTAAACCTCTGTCTAGTCTAGCATCTCTCCCCGTATCCCCTACCTCTCATAAAGCGCATTCCCCTCCTGCCTCCTGTCTAGCTGAGGATCTCTCATTGGTTTCCTATACCTCTCATGTAAAACACCTTCTACCTTTAACATCTATCTATCCTATCAAAGGAACTATCCGTTTTCTCGTCTCTCCTTATAAACGCATACTCAACCTCCTTAGCCTAATACCTCTCCTCGCTTTGCTATCTCTCCCATATAGAAGGTTTAGTCTAGCCTTCAAGCCCTGTCTAGTCTAACAGTTCTCCTGGTTTTCCCTATCTTTCCCCTATAAACGCATACTCTACTCCTCAACCTCTGTCTAGCCTAACACCACTCCTCGTTTTCCTCTAACTCTCATATAAACCATACTCTACTCCTCAACCTCTGTCTAGCCTAACACCTCTCCTCGTTTTCCTATATCCCTCATATAAGACATACTCTGCTCCTCAACCTCTGTCTAGCCTAACACCCTTCCACCAGTACACTACCTCTCTTATATAAAAGACATACTCTTCCCTTCAACTCTGTCTAGCCTAACACCTCTCCTCATGTTCCCTACCTCTCTCATATAAAAGACATACTCTACACTTCAAGTCTGTCTAGGCTAACACCTCTCCTCGTTTTCCTATATATCTCTATAAACCATACTCTACTCTCAACCTATGTCTAGTCTAGCATCTCTCCCCGTATCCCCTACCTCGCATAAAGCGTATTCCTTTCCTGCCCCTGTCTAGCTGAGGATCTCTCATTGGTTTCCTATCTAACCTTTATAAAACACATTCTACCTTTAACACCTGTTCTATCCTAGCATAGGATCTCTCTCCGTTTTCTCGTCTCTCCTTATAAACGCATACTCAACCTCCTTGGCCTAATACCTCTTCTCCTGTTCTTATACCCGTCAAACATATAAACGCATACTCTACTCTAAACCTCTGTCTAGGCTAGCATCTCTCCCCGTATCCCCTACCTCTCATAAAGCACATTCCCCTCCTACTCCCTGTCTAGCTGAGTATCTCTCCTTGGTTTCCTATCTAGCCTATATAAAACACATTCTACCTTTAACATCTGTCTATCCTAGCATAGGATCTCTTCATTTTCTCATATCTCCTTATAAAAGCATACTCAACCTCCTTAGCCTAATACCTCTCCTCCGGTTCCTATACCGCTCATACCTATAAACGCATACTCTAGCCTAAAGCTCTGTCTGGACTATCATCTCTCCCCGTATCCCCTACCTCTCATAAAGCGCATTCCCCTCCTGCCTCCTATCTAGCTCAGGATCTCTCATTGGTTTCCTATACCTCTCATGTAAAACACCTTCTACCTTTAACATCTGTCTATCCTATCATAGGATCTCTTCGTTTTCTCGTCTCTCCTTATAATCGCATACTCACCCTCCTTATCCTAATACCTCTCCTCGCTTTGCTATCTCTCCTATATAGAAGGTTTAGTCTAGCCTTCAAGCCCTGTCTAGTCTAACAGTTCTCCTGGTTTTCCCTATCTTTCCCCTGTAAACGCATACTCTACTCCTCAACCTCTGTCTAGCCTAACACCTCTCCTCGTTTTCCTATATCCCTCATATAAGCCATACTCTGCTCCTCAACCTCTGTCTAGCCTAACACCCCATCCACCTGTACACTACCTCTCTTATATAAAAGACATACTCTTCCCTTCAACTCTGTCTAGCCTAACACCTCTCCTCCTGTTCCCTACCTCTCTCATATAAAAGACATACTCTACCCTTCAACTCTGTCTAGTCTAACACCTCTCCTCGTTTCCCTATATCTCTCATATAAACCATACTCTACTCTCAACCTCTGTCTAGTCTAGCATCTCTCCCCGTAACCCCTACCTCGCATAAAGCGTATTCCTCTCCTGTCCCTATCTAGCTGAGGATCTCTAATTGGTTTCGTGTCTAACCTATATAAAACACATTCTACCTTTAACACCTGTCTATCCTAGCATAGGATCTCTCTCCGTTTTCTCGTCTCTCCTTATAAACGCATACTCAACCTCCTTGGCCTAATACCTCTCCTCCTGTTCTTATACCCCTCAAACATATAAACGCATACGTTACTCTAAAAATCTGTCTATTCTAGCATCTCTCCCCGTATCCCCTACCTCTCATAAAGCGCATTCCCCACCTGCCCCCTGTCTAGCTGAGAATGTCTCGTTTGTTTCTTATAGCTCCCATATAAACACCTTCTACTTTTAACATCCGTCTATCCTAGCATAGGATCTCTCCGTTTACTCATCTCTCCTTATAAACGCATACTCAACCTTTTTAACCTAATACCTCTCCTCGTGTTCCCATACCCCTCATACATATAAACGCATACTCTAGTCTAAACCTCTGTCTAGTCTAGCATCTCTCCCCGTATCCCTTACCTCTCATAAAGCACATTCCCCTCCTACTCCCTGTCTAGCTGAGTATTTCTCCTTGGTTTCCTATCTGGCCTATATAAAACACATTCTACCTCTAACATCCTAGCATAGATCTCTCTGTTTTCTCGTATCTCCTTATAAACGCATACTAAACCTCCCTTGCCTAATACTCCTCCTCCGGTTTCTATACCGCTCATACGTATAAACGCATACTCTACTCTAAACCTCTGTCTAGTCTAGCATCTCTCCCCGTATCCCCTACCTCTCATAAAGCGCATTCCCCTCCTGCCTCCTATCTAGCTGAGGATCTCTCATTGATTTCCTATACCTCTCATGTAAAACACCTTCTACCTTTAACATCTGTCTATCCTATCATAGGATCTCTTCGTTTTCTCGTCTCTCCTTATAAACGCATACTCAACCTCCTTGGCCTAATACCTCTCCTCCTGTTCTTATACCCCTCAAACATATAAACGCATACTTTACTCTAAAAATCTGTCTAGTCTAGCATCTCTCCCCGTATCCCCTACCTCTCATAAAGCGCATTCCCCACCTGCCCCCTGTCTAGCTGAGAATGTCTCGTTGGTTTCCTATAGCTCTCATATAAACACCTTCTACTTTTAACATCCGTCTTTCCTAGCATAGGATCTCTCCGTTTACTCATCTCTCCTTATAAACGCATACTCAACCTTTTTAACCTAATACCTCTCCCCGGTGTTCCTATACCCCTCATACATATAAACGCATACTCTAGTCTAAACCTCTGTCTAGTCTAGCATCTCTCCCCGTATCCCTTACCTCTCATAAAGCACATTCCCCTCCTACTCCCTGTCTAGCTGAGTATCTCTCCTTCGTTTCCTATAGAACCTATATAAAACACATTATACCTTTAACATCTGTGTATCCTAGCATAGAATCTCTCCGTTTTCTCGTCACACGTTATAAATGCATACTCAGCCTCCTTAGCCTAATACCTCTCCTCCTGTTCCTATACACCTCATATATATAAACGCATACTCTGGTCTAAACCTCTGTCTAGTCCAGCATCTCTCCCCGTATCGCTTACCTCTCATAAAGCACATTCCCCTCCTACTCCCTGTCTAGCTGAGTATTTCTCCCTGGTTTCCTATCTGGCCTATATAAAACTTATTCTACCTCTAACATCCTAGCATAGGATCTCTCTGTTTTCTCGTATCTCCTTATAAACGCATACTAAACCTCCTTGGCCTAATACTCCTCCTCCGGTTTCTATACCGCTCATACGTATAAACGCATACTCTACTCTAAACCTCTGTCTAGTCTAGCATCTCTCCCCGTATCCCCTACCTCTCATAAAGCGCATTCCCCTCCTGCCTCCTGTCTAGCTGAGGATCTCTCATTGGTTTCCTATACTCTCATGTAAAACACCTGCTACCTTTAACATCTGTCTATACTATCATAGGATCTCTCCGTTTTCTGGTCTCTCCTTACAAACGCATACTCAACCTCCTTAGCCTAATACCTCTCCTCTCTTTGCTATCTCTCCCATATAGAAGGTTCAGTCTAGCCTTCAAGCCCTGTCTAGTCTAAGAGTTCTCCTGGTTTTCCCTATCTTTCCCCTATAAACGCAAACTCTACTTCTCAAACTCTGTCTAGCCTAACACCTCTCTTTGTTTTCCTATATCTCTCATGTAAGCCATACTCTGCCCCTCAACCTCTGTCTAGCCTAACACCTCTCCTCCTGTTCCCTACCTCTCTCATATAAAAGACATACTCTACCCTTAACTCTGTCTAGTCTAACACCTCTCCTCGTTTTCGTATATCTCTCACATAAACCATACTCTACTCTCAACCTCTGTCTAGTCTAGCATCTCTCCCCGTATCCCCTACCTCTCATAAAGCGTATTCCTCTCCTGCCCCTGTCTAGCTGAGGATCTCTCATTGGTTTCCTATCTAACCTATATAAATCACATTCTACCTTTAACACCTGTCTATACTAGCATGGGATCTCTCTCCGTTTTCTCGTCTCTCCTTATAAACGCATACTCAACCTCCTTTGCCTAATACCTCTCCTCCTGTTCCTATACCCGTCATACATATAAACGCATACTCTACTCTAAACCTCTGTCTATTCTAGCATCTCTCCCCGTTTCCCCTACCTCTCATAAAGCGCATTCCCCTCCTGCCCCCTGTCTAGCTGAGAATCTCTAATTGGTTTCCTATACCTCTCATATAAACACCTTCTACCTTTCACATCTGTCTATCCCAGCATAGGATCGCTCCGTTTACTCATCTCTCCTTATAAACGCATACTCAACCTCATTAGCCTAATACCTCTCCTCGTGTTCCTATACCCCTCATACATATATACGCATACTCGACTCTAAACCTCTGTCTAGTCTAGCATCTCTCCCCGTATGCCTACCTCTCATAAAGCACATTCCCCTCCTGCCTCCTGTCAAGCTGAGGATCTCTCATTGGTTTCCTATCTAACCTATATAAAACACATTCTACCTTTAACACCTGTCTATCCTAGCATAGGATCTCTCTCCGTTTTCTTGTTTCTCCTTATAAACGCATACTCAACCTCTTTAGCCTAATACCTCTCCTCCTGTTGCTATACCTCTCATACATATAAACACATACTCTACTCTAAACCTCTGTCTAGCCTAACACCACTGCACTATCTCTTCTATATAAACGCCCTCCCTCGTTCAACCCTGTCTAGCGTAGTGTCGGTCGTCGTATTCCCTATCTCTCCCATATAAACCCATCTTCCTCCTTGAACCGCCGCGTCTAGCCTGGTTTTCCCTATCCTTTACCATATATGCCCAAAAAAGTGGCCTCGCTCTCTCTATATTTACCTACTCATGTGCCCCGTCCAAGTCCACCCATAAGCTCCTAACCCCCGGAGGTCCCTTGAAGAGCACCCGGAGGCAGGTCCGTGAGCAGTCCGAACGACGCCGGAAGAAATACCTCCACCGCCCAGCCGCAACACGTCGGACACCATCACCTGATCCTTCAATTGTAAAACAGATGATGATGAAACTATGAGTCTGTTAAGTAAACGCTAGTGTAGTTGCTTCACAAACGAAAAGCGCCCTACCTACAACTATTCAATGTCATAAATCCATCTTCACTGCTAAAAAATGGGAAATATTCGATCCTTGTCCTTCAGGACCGATAACAACCCTGACTTTAAGGAAATGACAAACACATGTTGATTCCACGTGGAGTCTCAGTTGACAAAGTTCCGAATTCCCACAGTCTTTTGCGGAACATTGCTCATTTCACGCGTTGTTTAGAGAGAGAAAGTCAGTCTAGAAAGAGATGGCGATGTTAAGAGGTTGCAACTCTGCAGGAGGGGCGGAGGAGGAAAGGTCCTGTGTTGTAAAGCGATTATAAGGGTTCCTCAAAAAACGATGCCGAACTGCACACATGTTAATTAGACGGACTTTACAGGAAATGATGGGCAGGGGCATTCGCATACCGACCCGGAGAAACCACAAAAATCCCATTGTCAGGGTGGCCAGTCACCGGGAATCGAACCAGGGAACTCCCGAATATAGGTTACACATGCAAACGATTAAGCATATGCTGGAAAATTGTTCATTGCAACCGAAATCCTATGCACATTTTTGTTTTGTGCTGCTAATTTAATCGCAAAAGGTGTGATGTCTTGTGAGTGATCATAGTTTAGCTAACATTTAACTTGCGAAACTACTAGCATTTGTAGTAGTATAGTTACTGATTTTATCCTTGTTATCGAGAACGCGAGAAAAGAATTGTATAGATATGCTGGTGAATCACATGTTTCAGTTACACACTCCTATTGATAAATGAGTATCGTTTTGTAGAAAGCTGGAACTTGCAAAGACTGACAAACATTGTATAGTCTACTGCACGTGTACTGGAGCAGAGCGCTTCAGCAGGTCCTAGGTGTGGTTTTTATGTGTCTATTGCCCGTCCCCATGGCTTAGGGAATTGTGTGTTCGAGTTGTGTAAATGTGATTATGGCAATATGTATGCGTGGGTATGATCATCAGAAGCACTAAAATGCACAAGCCGAGTGTAAAAGTGCTGTAATCTACAGTAGAGTACTAAAACATGGGCTACGGTATATCTCCTAGTAGAATTGATATAGCAAATTGAAACTTATATGTCAGCATGCTCCTTGCATTTCTTATCTACTGGTTGGGAGTAAAGGTACATATTACGGAGAGGCTCTGAAACCGGAAAGGGCACCGCATGTGGTAAAATAAAAACTAGGCACAACAGGAATAAACACCATAAAACTCATTACGAAAAATCTCAAGAGACTGAGGAGGAAAAAATATATACGAATGTTGTGCTTATTTTTTTTTTTATTTTAATCGTCTTGAATAGCCAATGATGAAGAGCTCAAAAGGCCATCCTATTCTGCTGGTGGAGCATACCATGTTAGAAGTTTGGTTCGGATACTAAGGGGACGTGATACTCTGAAGTGATCAAAAACCAACTTTCTCATTTTCAGCGCCAAAAAGCTTCCATAAGCTTTATAGACTAAGTACATAGATGTTTAACCATGAAATTATGCAAAATCACTAATTACCGAGAAGAGTTTCTGAAATTTGTATATAAAATTTACTTGTATAGATGCCCTAAAACTTTTGTGATATTTATAAATTAAATAAATTAAAACTTAAAACATTTAATTATGAGATTAAAAAAACATTTTATCGATGCCTGCAAAAAATGCCGCTAGCATTCTAGCTTAAACATTTCTTAATAGAAAATGTTTAACTCTGAAATTAAAAAAAAAATAAAAAATAAATAAATAACAACAACAGCGCTTGTTAATTTTCGCTCAAAAGTGTCTCTGAAAATTTCAGGCGAATAGGTACACGAACAGGGCCATGTGATAATGTAATATCAAAGAATGTTCCACACAATCACACTTTTAATGTCTCAGGTACACTTTTCTCAGAAACTATGGTTGCTAGAGTTACGAATCATTTTACCTTATATGCTGATGCCAATTTCGTAAAAGGTGATGTAAATAGAATAAAATGGAAATACTTTTTAATTAATAATGTGAACCTTCAATATTTTACCTCTAAGTAAGATCAACTGGTTTGGTGAACAGTTCTAATCCTTTCACTTGTGAACATGAAAATGACAGGGAAATTAAGAAAAAACATTAATACATGTTAACAATCTTGTGTTCCAGATTGTTTCTGAAGTTACCTTTGATCACTTAAAATGCATTTGAATGAATGTTTTTCCTATGTAGAACGTGAATATCAAGAAATGTCTCCATCTAAAATTTCGTACATACATTAATTTAAGCACAAACTAATTAACACTATATGCAGAGAATCTTTTATTAATTACCATAATAAGAGTGTGTTACTAAATTTTCAGATAGGGTTTACTATGAATAGTATGCTTCTATATCGTTAGTCCCACAACAAACCAATGAATTTGCAAATTGGCCTGTATATTCTCTTTAGAACTGTATTTTTCATTCTTAACTAGCAGAAGCCGCTGTTCTCATATTATTGAGTTGGGCGAGGAGATTAATATTCTCCACCCTCTCTCTTTTGCTGTATCCACTCCTGCATTCTCACTCTCCCCTCTTCTTTCACAGTAGCATAATATCATGTGGTGTTTCGAAATTCGATATTAACGTCTTCTCATGGGGTGCTAATCATTAAAAAATTATTAAATGGATTAGTAGCATACAGCTATAGGAATGTGTATTCTTTATGCTTGTTATGGGATCGAAACTACGTTGTCTCGTGTGGTAAATGGTTTATATTGACCAAAAGTGTTAAGGGACAATTTGGTTTAACTTCTTAAATGTTCATACCATCACAATTTTGTAAATATCAAAATTTATTGGAAACATTATGGTTTAAATTTGTAGTGTAACATGTTTTAATAAACCACATAATAAGCAGGATATTTGGATTTAAAGTTGATTCAGACTTGAAAAACTTAATGTCACGCCGGGACTCGAACTATGGAACTACGATTTGCGAGTCCCGGCCCTGGCATTGAATTTTACAAATCTGAATGATGTTTCCAGATTAGTGCTTCTATACGGCTAGTGTGAAAGAACAAGTAGTATCAAAGCTCCGAGATATTTCGATGTTGTAATTTTTCAGTACAATTTAACTTTCGAATGCATTTGCCAGACACATTCTGAAAACTTTTTTTTTTAATTTGCTTTCTATGATTCCATATTTTATCATCTCAATCTTTACGATTTCTATTTATTTTAATTATTTAGTTTTTGCTCTTTTATGGTTAGCTAAACTGTTTCTCTAATTACTTTAACTACAGAATCTGGTATTTATGTATTAACACAATATGTATGTTTTTTCTAAATTTTCAAATAGGCCTTGCCATGTTTAGTGTGTTTGCATATCGACAGCTCCACACCAAAACACTGAATTTGAAAATTTGCCTGCTTTTATATTGAACTGTGCTTCTCAATGGTCACTTTTTTATTCCTAGATAAGGGAGACCACGTTATTGCGTCAAATGCGGGATATTTCCAAAAGAAAGCAGGATCAGAACTGAAAAATTTAATCCCACATCTGATCTCGAGCCATGGAATTAAGATATTCGAAATCCGTCGCTGGCATTGCATTTTTCAAATCTGATCCTCTTTGCCAAGTGCCTACACGAAAGAACGACAATAAACAGAACAGAGGTATTTCAATCCTATAAGTGTTTTTAATGCTTTTGAACGGACCTGACAAATATATTTTGCAATCTCTTTTAAATTCACTTTCAATGTACAGATATTTTATGGTCACAAGAATTTCCTATATCTATCCTTATTTAGTGTCTTATAATGTGCTTATTTTGAATCTTTAGGTTACCTAAAGTGTTTCTTGTTGTATTTTACTACCAAATGTTTTATTACTTATAATTGCAGTAAGCTGTCGAATTTTGAAAAAGGATTAGTTATGTACATGCTGTGTCGTATATAGTCAGTACATTCCAGTATAGAAATGAATCTGCAAATTTCGCTGTTTACTCTTTAGAAGAGTAGCTTCTTCACAATCCTATGTGACACAACTCAGAGTTCAACTCGCTTTATTGCGTTAAATGCCTAGACTCTCTCTCTCTCTCTCTCTCTCTCGCTCTCTCTCTCTCTCTGTCACACACTCTCAATCTCCCTCACTTTCTCTTTCATTCATTCCAATTCTGTCTGTGGGTGCATGTATTATCATGATATGTTTCGAAAAGCAACTGCAAAGGTTATTCTGTGTTGTTAAGAGGCATTCAAGCATTAATTAAAACAGATACAAGTATTTATTTACATGTTGCTTATACTTGGTACGCTCTGTGGTGTGACAAATGTTTATGTGTTTCAACTACTGAATGTTTTATAAACTATGATAATTGATTGCAGTGGGCTACCGAATTTCCAGAAAGCCAGTACACTTTTGTATACAGTTAGTATCCCGCCTAAGAAATGCTTATGCAGATTTGGCCTAAATCTTTAGAGCTATACATTCATAAAGCAGCCTTCATAAGCCTATGTGGATAGCGGAATCCAGATATATGCTCACGTTATTGCGTTAAATGTGGAGATTCTTTACTCTCTCTCTCTCTCTCTCTCTCTCTCTCTCTGCCGTTCAGTCTCTATTCCCCCCCCTCACTGCCTCACGCTCACCTCTTCTTTAATACACTATGACTGTGCAGCATAGTATCAGGTGGTGTTTCGGAAAGCGTAGCACTACTCATTTTTGGGCAGTTAAGAAGCATTCAAACGTCACTTAAAACGTTGCTTATACCTTTTAGGGATTAAACTTCACTGTCTCGTGTCTTAAGTTCTTTATCCTGATAAACAGCAGTTAGTAAAGGTTTGGTAAATGTTTAATATTGATAGTGCTGCAATTCTCTAAATATAAAACTTTTAGAAATGATAAGGGATACAAACTTATGCTATGTAACATTTTTCTTAAAACCCAATACTAAGTGAGAAATTTGGAATGGAAAGCCTAATCAGACTTAAACAATTCAAAGCTACGTCCAAACTCGAACTGTGGAACTGAGAATTTCGTGTCTCGATAGTAACATTGCATTTTTGAAATCGGATTCTTCATTACAGGTTAGAGTTGACAAGAAGTAACAGTGGTATAAGGAAACAGACTTTCTACCGTAGAAGATATTTTTATACTTTTTGAATGAGTTTTGCGAATGTATCATGTACACCAAGGATGGCGAAAACGCCTTCCTTCCGCGAGTCACCAAATATGCAACACGCACTGCAACACTCAACAGCATGTGAAAATCAAACGGAAGGTTGCAGAGAGGGAACGTGCGCCTGCGAGTCAAAATAACTCGCAAGTCACGTTTTCGCCACCTCTGATGTACACTATCAAAAGTATCCGGACACCCCCACAAACATACGTTTTTCATCTTAGGTGCATTGTGCTGCCATCTACTTCCTGGTACTCATTATCCGCGACCTCAGTAGTCATTAGAAATCGTGAAACAGCAGAATGGGACGTTCCGTGGAACTTACGGACTTCGAACGTGGTCAGGTGATTGCGTGTCACTTGTGTCAGAAGTCTGAACGCGAGATTTCCACACTCCTAAACATCCCTATCTCCACTGTTTCTGATGTGATAGTGAAGTGGAAACGTGAAGGGACATGTACAGCTCAAAAGCGTACAGACCGACTTCGTCTGTTGACTGACAGAGACCGCCGACATTTGAAGAGGGTCGTAAAGAGTAATAGGCAGATATCTATCCAGACCATCACACAGGAATTCCAAACTGCATCAGGATCCACTCCAAGTAGTATGGCAGTTAGGCGTGAGGTGAGAAACCTTTGATTCCATGGACGAACGGCTGCTCATAAGCCACACATCACGCAGGAAAATGCCAAACGACGCCTCGCTTGGTGTAAGGAGCGTCAGCATTACACGATTGAACAGTGGCAAAACGTGTGGAG
Organism: Deroplatys truncata; assembly: GCA_030765065.1. NCBI lineage: Eukaryota > Metazoa > Arthropoda > Insecta > Mantodea > Mantidae > Deroplatys > Deroplatys truncata. The sequence continues at coordinate 127,067,324 of CM060990.1, read as the reverse complement.
TGACGAATCATGGTACACAATGTGGCGATCCGATGGCAGGGTGTGGTGGGTATGGCGAATGCCCGGTGAACGTTATCTGCCAGCGTGTGTAGTGCCAACAGTGAAATTCGGAGGTGGTGGTGTTATGGTGTGGTCGTGTTTTTCCTGGAGGGGGGCTTGCACCGTTTTGCGTGGCACGTGGCACGATCACAGCGCAGACCTACATTGATATTTTAAGCACCTTCTTGCTTCCCACTGTTGAAGAGCAATTCGGGGATGGCGATTGCATCTTTCAACACGATCGAGCATCCGTTCATATTGTACGGGCTGTGGCGGAGTGGTTACACGACAATAACATCCCTGTAATGGACTGGCCTGCACAGAGTCATGACTTGAATCCTATAGAACACCTTTGGGATGTTTTTGAACGCCGACTCTCTCACCGACCTACATCGATACCTCTCCTCAGTTCCGCACTCCGTGAAGAATGGGCTGCCATTCCCCAAGAAATCTTCCAGCAGCTGTTTGAAAGTATGCCTGTGAGAGTAAACGCTGTCATCAAGGCTAAGGGTGGGCCAACACCATATTGACTTCCAGCATTACCGATGGAGGGCGCCACGAACTTGTACGTCATTTTCAGCCAGGTGTCCGGATACTTTTGATCACGTAGTGTATGTGTCAATATTTTACGGTTTCAAGTCTTTCAGATGCCTATTGCTTTTGAGAATTTTAATTTACTTCGCTGTTTAGTACAGTCAGCCCATCAATTTCTCTGGTTACTCTTTAGAACTGTAATTTCATAAAGCTCCCTTATTATTCCTACGTAGTAGAACCTAGAACCTCAGCTTCCTTGAATTATTTCGTTAAATGACGTCTCTCTCTCTCTCTCTCTCTCTCTCTCTCTCGCTGTCACTCTCACATAATTATACACTTTCTTCCTCAATAGAACCACTCTTGATGCCAAGCACACTCTTCTTTCTGGTAGTTTTATTTAATTTAAAGCTTTCTCATATGTCTTTAGGCTAGCTAAGTGTTTCTTTCTGTATTTTAACTACAATCGTTTATTAATTATGATACGATGATTACAGTAAGACTTTCTAATTTTCAGAGAAGTGGAACTACTTACGGTGTCTTTCTATATTGTCAGCCCCCACCATAGAAATAAATCTGCAAATTTTGCTGTAAACACTTTAGAACTGTAACTTCCAAAATCTCTCTCCGTAATCCTATGTAAGAGAACCCAAAGCTCCCCTCCCGTTATTCCATCAAATGCCGGGATCCTTCACTCACTCCCTACCCCTCTTTCTCATACAAACTCTCGCTTCCTCTCTCTCACTCTGTTCCTCCCACTGCCTAACGCTCACTCTTCTTTCACGCTCTATCTCTCTGTGCAGCATAGTATCATGTGGTGTTTTGAAAAGCGAATAGCAGAACCTCCATCTGGACTATTAGGAAGTATTCAGACGTTACGTAAACGTTTATTAGTATACAAGTATATGCTCGTTGCTTACACTCGTTTTGGAATCGAAAATACGCTGTCTCACACTAACCTTGTGTTGAGCAACAGTAATTAGTGAATTTTTTTAGAAACTTTAAATGTTCATACTATTGCAATTTTGTAAATATCAAAACCCTAAAGATTAGGGTTATAAATTTATGTTGTATAGCATTTTTCAATAAACGCAATCCTAAGCAAGATATTTGAATGGGAAACAGAATCAGGCCTAAAACTTCAATGCTACGTCGGACTTCGAACCACGGAAGTGAGATCTTCGAGTTCCGGTCGTAGCATTGAATTTTTGAAGTATGATTATCTTTCCCAGGTTATTGTCTACACGAAAAAAAAACAAACCAACCTATATTTTGATTTTCTAAGTTGTTGTTTGTGCCTTCTAATGGACTTTGCAAAAACATTTTCAAAGCTTATTAAAATTTATTTTGTGTGTGTCAATATATTATGTTCTCGGATTTTTCAGATGGCTAATGCTTTTGAGCGTTTTTTTTTAAATTAGTTTAATGTGTCCTTTGTTTTCGTAAGGGTTTCTTAGTGTATTTTAACTAATGATTCTTTTATTAATTACTGTATTTATTTTTATTAATTACTCTAATTTTAGTAATTACTGTGAGCTCCTAAATTTTCGGAAAGGCTTTGCTATGTACTGTATCTCTGTATTTAGTTAGCCCCTACCGCAGAAATGAATAAAGCAAATTGGCCTGTTTACTCTTTAGAACTGTAATTTCATAAATCGCTCTTCATAACCCTATGCAGGAGTACCCTTAGCTCCCCTTCGCGTTATTGCGTTAAATGCGGAGATTCTGCTGTTTCTCTCTTTCTCTCTATCTCTTTCAGTCCCTCACTTTGAGCTTTTATGTTTATCTAAGGCGTATCTTTGCTTAATGTAAATGCAAAATGTTTTATTATTTAACACAATAGGCGTGTGTAGTGAATTTTCAAAGATTCTTCGCTACGTACAGTAGATATCTTTGTTTATAGTCAACCCATCAACATAGAAACAAACCTAAAATTAAAAGAGGTACGTCTGTCTATCATTTCTCTCTTCCTCTTCCTCTCTCTCTGCCTCTCTCTCTCTCTCTCTCTCACACACACACACACACACACACACATACATGCTTGCTTTCTTTGTTTAATGGAACAAGGAGAGCTCACTGGTTGAACTATACTTATTCCGGAGCGTGTTTAATAGTATGTATTTCTATTGTTTATATACATGTCAAAACAAGGGTAATATACAAGCCAAAGATTGCACATATGATGGAGGGCATATATATGTATTTTCTTCTGCGTCACGTTCATGTTTGAATACCTGATTAGCAATCGCGGAGATGAAGGAGAGGAGGCTAATGAAGGGCCAACGTGTCCAACCCAGCAACGTACCTTAATTTCTAATTGATGGTTCAATATGGAAGGGGTAGTTTGTGTATGCCTGTCGCAAACGCACTCAATGTGAAACATTATTATTATTATTATTATTATTATTATTATTATTATTATTAGTAGTAGTAGTAGTAGTAGTAGTGGTAGTGGTAGTGGTAGTGGTAGTGGTAGTGATAGTGATAGTGATAGTGATAGTGATAGTGGTAGTGGTAGTGGTAGTGATAGTGATAGTGATAGTGATAGTGGTAGTGGTAGTGGTAGTGGTAGTGGTAGTGGTAGTGGTAGTGGTAGTGGTAGTGGTAGTGGTAGTGGTAGTGGTAGTGGTAGTGGTAGTGGTAGTGGTAGTGGTAGTGGTAGTGGTAGTGGTAGTGGTAGTGGTAGTGGTAGTGGTAGTGGTAGTGGTAGTGGTAGTGGTAGTGGTAGTGGTAGTGGTAGTGGTAGTGGTAGTGGTAGTGGTAGTGGTAGTGGTAGTGGTAGTGGTAGTGGTAGTGGTAGTGGTAGTGGTACATCTAGCTATTTTGAAAGTATTTAAAAGAACTCTGAATCACCCTCTACGGATTTATTTTTCACAAAAGAATTCTCTGATTTCGCAGAAGAATACACATAGGAAAACAGTGTAAGAGTCATGTGGTGGTTTAATATCAAATACTTTTTCTCCTAATATAATTTCTCATCACTAAGGATTTAATAATTTTATTCACATTGTAAAATCCTTCTGTTACCTTTCTACATACTCACCACGTTTTTCCAAGCATTTTTGGTAACGTGAGACAAGTTTTCCAAACCAGAGTTTTACCAGGTCGGGTCCTGTGCTCTAACCAAGTGTTCGCTTCAGATTTGACTCCATTGTCGGTGTAATGCTATATATATACCATAATATAAAAACGTCCTGGACTTTTGTCTCGCAAAAGACTTCTTCATGACAACGCTCGACCTCACACAGTTCGAATGACCCAGGCGGAGCTCGGAAGATTCAACTGGGAAGCTTCCTCGCATCTCCCATATTCACCACATCTTGCCCAAAATGATTTTCACATGTTCTCCCAACTCAAAGGTCATCTTAGAGGTAAGCACTTTAACACTGATGATGAAGTCAAATCAGAAATGAACAGCTGCTTACGAGCAAAGGACTCGACCTGGTAGAACATTGTTTTAGAAAAACGTGTGTCCTGTTACAAAAATGCTTGTAAAAAGATGATGGAGATTATGTAGAAAAGTAACAGAAGAATTGTACAATGTAAATAGAATCATTTCAACATTATAAATTGAGTGTAATGTTTTTTATAAAGCAGAAAAATTTATTTATTGGACGCCCCTTGTAAGTGTGTGTTACTGAACTTTCTGATAGGCTTTTGCAATCTATAATGTGTTTGTATACCGCCAGCCCCACATTAAAACACTGAGTTTGGAAATTTGTCTGCTTTTATATTGAACTAAATTTCTCACTTTTTAATTCCTAGATATGAGAGACCGCGTTATTGCGTCAAATGTGTGATATTCGCAATAGAAAGCGAATCAGAATTGAAAATTATAATTTTCCCACATCAGACCTCGAGCCATGGTACTAAATTCTTCGAAATTGCTTCTTTCAAATCTGATTCTCTTTTCCAAGTAACTGCCTACACGACAGAACGATGACAAACAAATCAGAGATATTCCGATCCCATAAATGTCTTTAATGGTTTTGAACATATCTAACAATATATTTTGCAACTTGTTTTAAATTCACCTTCAATGTATCGATACTTTATACTCTCAAGAATTTCCTATGTCTATACTTATTCGCGTTTTATTATAATGTATTTATTTTGTAATTTTAGGTTAGCTAAAGTGTTTCTTGTATTTTACTAACAAATGTTTTATTACTTATCATAATTACAGTAAGCTGCCGAATTTTGAAAATAGGCTTTGTTACAAACAGTGTTGTTTTGTGTACAAACAGTACATTCCAGCATAGAAATGAATCTGTAAATTTGGCTGTTTACTCTTTAGAAGAATAATCCCACAAAGCTCCCTTCACAATCCTATGTACAGAACTCAGGGTTCGACGCGTTTTATTGCGTTTAATGCCTATACTCTCTCTTTCCCTCTCTCCCTGTCACACCCTCTCACTCTGCCTAATTTTCTCTTTTATTCATTCAAACTATGCCTGTGCGTGCATATAGTATCATGGTAAGTTTCGAAAAACGACTGTAAAACTTTATTGTGTTGTTAAGAGGCATTAAAGCATTAATTAAAACGCTTAGTAGTATACAAGTGTTTGCATGTTGTTAATACTGGTACGTATCGAAACACTCTGAAGTGTGACAAGTGTTTGTGTATTTCAACTACTGAAACGTTTATACACTATCATAAATACAGTGAGCAAGTGAATTTTCAGAAAGGCAGCACACTGCCTTTGTATGCATCTCACCACAGTACTTTACATGCACAATAATAATAATAATAATTATTATTATTATTATTATTATTATTATTATTATTATTATTATTATTATTATTACAGTAGTCTGCATTTTCAAACTTTTTCTCAGATGATTTCTTAAAAGTAGGTGTTCTTGCCCCAAGGTTTTATGCTGATTCCAGAAATAACTTCCGTTTTTTTCTATCACGTCAGGTTTTTACACAAAATAAGAAGTAATGTTTTTCAATTTTACTAATGAGCGTAGAAAAGTATTCAAATACCATTTCACACAAGGTAAGTTTTTATTCAAGAAACATTTAAAGAATACTCTCAAGAACTCCCCTAATTTATTCCATGACTACATTTTAACAAAACAAGAAGCCAAAGTGTTTCATTTAATTTTTTTCAAGCTTTCTCTTCTTTGCCTTCCTTGCAGACCCTTGACGATGACTCCCTCCTCAACATCCAACTGTATTCGGTTATCATTGCTTCATTCCATCTCCCCTGGTACCTCCACTCCATTTCCTTAATATCTTGGTGAAAACGTTCACCCTGCTGTTCACTATAATATCCCAGATTTTCTGGAAAGTAGTCGATATGTGAATGCAGAAAATGCACCTTCACACTCATGTTACAACCCATCTTCTTAAAATTTTCCAACATTGTTTCGACAATGGCCTTGTAATTAGGGTCTTTGTTATTGCCTAACAAGTTTTCAGTAACTGATCGGAAGGCGGTCCATGCTTCTATTTCTCTCACATTCATTGTGTTCTCAAAATCTTCATCCTTCATCAATTTCTTTGAGGACCAACAAAATTGCAGCCTTTAATTTGTCTTGTGTAATGAAGGGAAATTTCTTGGAAAGTTACTTGAAACAGGGTCCATCCTGTGGTAGAGCCCTTACAAATTGCTTCATCAAGCCCAATTTTATGTGTAGCAATATCTTATGTCTCTCTACAAGCGGTTCGTACAGGATGTTTTTAGATCTAGGCAACACGTTTCTCCGCTGTGGCCATACTTTCACACTCCAATGTCTTTGCTTTGCCCGACTGTCCCATTCGAACAGAAAAGAATACATTTTTGTGAACCCAGCTTGTTGTCCTAATAGTATTCCAATAAGTTTGAAATCACCGCAGATACGCCATTTGTGTTCCTCGTATTGGATACTTGTTAAAAGTATCTTCATGTTTTCAACTGTCTCTTTCATTTGAAGTGAATGTGCGACAGGAATGGACCCTTACACATTCCCATTATGCAGTAACACACCTTTCAGGCTCCTCTTTGCTGAATCTATAAAAAGTCTCCACTGAGTAGGATCATGTTCAATGTCATAAAAGTGCATTAACTCGTTTATGTTATTGCAGTAAACCAAGGACTCGATCTGTGAGAAAAAAGGAACTAGCTCTTGTTCTCTGTGTCTGTACCATGAGTAATGTGTTCCTGGTTCCAGAAGATTCTTATTTTTAAGACGGGAGCCTAGTAACTCTGCAGATTCCTTAGAAAAATTTAAATCACGTACTAGATCATTTAGTTCACTCTGAGAGAACAGTTGTGGTGTCACGTTGTATTCACGGCGGTAGACATCATCAGAATCGTCTTCGGTGATTACATGAGGTTCACTTTCAACACCATATTCTTCCAAGTTCTCTAAAACAGCTGGAGGAAGAGGAACAGGCAGATCTTCTCTGTGTGGAACTGGCATGATGGATGAAGGAATACTTGGATACACAACGTGTTTCTTATTTTTCGAATTGCACCCCTGAACATTAACTAAACAGAAATAACAGTCTTTAAGGTGGTCTTTAGGCTCCCTCCACACTATAGGAATTGCAAATGGCATGCATGATTTCTTTCCTTTTATCCACAATCTTAACCTCTCAACACAATAGCGCCAAACTATCTTTGGAGCCCAGGCCTTGTTTTGGTCAGCAAGTTTCATTTTAAAATAAGCATGGTACACTTTTTTCACAAAGTCTGTTATATCAGTTCTCTGCTGAAGCACTGTATAATTTCCATAAATGTAGCAGAAACCATTTGGATTGTTCACACACTTGCGTGTAGACATAATGTATTTATAACTTCAATCACGATATAGCACTGGTAATACAAGCCTCTGATATTAACAACAATGCCTAAATTACAAATAGCAACCAGAATCTACAGGTGTAACAACCTAAAGACTTACAAGTCTGTATTGAGAAATTTCCCTCCAAGAAGTGATACATTTCTCTTCAACAATACTCATCATCTACTGGCTCAACCCTATATTTTTGAAGTGAAATTGTGAAAACACTGTACGTGATAGAAAAAAAACTAAAAGCAGTTCTGAAATCAGCATAAAAAACTGACTCAGAATCTCGTATTAGTTTTCAGTCATCCGGTATCATGCAAACTATTATTATTATTATTATTATTATTATTATTATTATTATTATTATTATTATTATTATTATTATTGCATCTAGCAGTTTTGAGTGTTTAAACAAAGTCTGATTCCTACTCTAGGGTTTTTCTTTCACAAAAGAATCCTCTAACTTGCAGAAGGATTACATAGGAAAACTGTAAGTGCCACGTGCTAATGTAACAACAAATAACTTTTATAAACATATACCAGGTATGTCTGGTACCTGGTACTCTATCGAAACAACACACTGGGGTGTGACAAGTGTTTGTGAATTTCAACTTCTGAATCCTTTATAAATTATTATAATTACAGTGAGCTACCGAATTTTCAAAAAGGCAGTAAATTGCCATTGTATATCGTCATTATCCCCTCAAATTAATGAGTATGTACAATTATTATTATTATTACTGTTATAATAAACATTTGAGTATTTAGTCTGAATCATACTCTGGGTTGCTTTCACAAAAGAACCCTCTGACTTGCAGAAGAATACACATAGGAAATCAGTGTATGTGCCATGTAGTAATGTAACATCAAATAACTTTTCTCTTAATCTAAAATCTATCACTAAGGATACACTATTTTTAGGATTCTAATTCTATAAATGTGGAATATATGTACTATTATATGGCTTAACATTTCTGCCACTTTTGTAAAAAGTATATAAAAACAATATTTGGAAGAACTTCTTTCCAAACTAATACCTATTAATCCTATGAAGAGTTCCAATCCGCTTACTTGAACTAAGGACATAAAGATGGCAGAGCTGTTAAGGAAAACAAAAATTGAGTTGTAATGCTTAAAGTTGTTGCTCAAGAAAAATGTTATCTTTAGTCAGCAGCATGTAAGAGTGAACTATAATGAATTTTTTTCTACATAGAACGGAAGTGCATCCAAAGCTTTGTTCGATACATTACTTAAAGCACCAAATTAAAGTTCTATTTTCAGAGCGTTTGATAAACTGACAATTTAATTGTATGCTAGTGAGTTTTCTCATAGGCTTGCATTAAACGTTTTTATATCGCCAGCCCCATACCAAAACTCTGCATTTCAAAATTTGCCTGCTTCGTGTTTCTCAATGGTCACTTTTTATTCCCAGATAACAGACACCGGTTATTATGTAAAATGCACATTATTACCAATAGAAAGCAGGACCAAAGTTGATAATTTCAATCCCAGGACCGACCTCGAGCCATGAAAATAAGATATTCGAAATCCGGCCGTGGCATTACATTTTCCAAAGCTGATCCTCTTTTCCAAGTAACTGCCAACAAGAAACGATGATAACCAAAAAATTTGTTTTAAATTCCATTTTAGAGTAACGATATTTTATGGTCTCGAGATTTTCCCAAGCCTATTCTTATTTGGGGTTTTAAAATTTATTTGGTTTCTATCTTTAGGTTACCTAAAGTGTTTCTTGTTGTACTTTAATAACAAAGGTTTTATTCCTTATCATAATTACAGTAAGCTGCCGAGTTTTGAAAAAGGTTTTCTCATTTACACGTTGTATATAGTCGGTACATTCCAGCATACACATGAATCTGTACATTTGGGTCCTTCCTCTTTAGGAAAACAAACTCATATGCCTCCATTCACGTTTCTATGTGGTACAACTCACCGTTCGACTCACATTATCGCGCTAAACGTTTAAAATTTCTCTCTCTTGTAACACTCTCTCAAACATCCTCATTTTACCTTTTCTTCATTTAAATAATGTCTGAGTGCATACAGTAATACGGTATCTTTCGAAAAGCAACCGCAAGGATTTTCTAGATTTTTAAGCGGCAGGAAAGCATTTATTAAACGTTTTAGTAGTATACAAGTATTTAAATGCTGTTTATGCCTGTTAGTTTTTAGAAACGACACTTAAAGGTGTAAACGGTGTTTGTGAATTTAATATTCTGTATGTGGTATAAATTATCATATTTACAGTGAGCTACTCAAAGGCAGCACACTGGCATTGTATATAGTCAGGATCCCAACAAAGTAATAATTATGCAGATCTATTATTGTTATTATTATTAGATCTAACCGTTTTAGGTGTGTGTCAGTTTCAAAAAATAAATATATGACTTGCAGACTACACATAGGAAATACTTGAAAATGCAATGTTGTAATGTAACGTGAAATAATCCTTAACTGCACCTAATTTCTCACTACTCAGGATACACCATTTTCAGAATTCCAATTCTGGTGGGGTGTAACATTTGTACACGTATATAGCTTAACGTTTCTCACACCTTTGTAAGGTCGCGGGTTCAAACCCGGCGGAGGGCGATGGATTTTTTCGGGCGTAAAAACCGTTAGCACGGCTTCCTTCGGAAGGGAAGTAAAGCCGGTGGTCCCGTGTCGTAGATTTACGGCACGTAAAAGAACCTCAAGCCTGATAAAGAGGCCTCTGAGCAAAATTACCGGTGTTTCACGCCCAATACAGAATGGGACGCTAAGATCCATAGTAGTTAAAGAGCGTCCATAAATAAAACTCAATTTCAAAACCTTTGTAAGCATGTATCTAATCGAATATTTGGAAAACTTCTTTCCAAAATAATATAGAGTTACATTATTTTGCCCTAAATTAAGATCAATTCATCGAATAGGCATTTTGAGATCGTTAACTCGAACTAAAAACATGAAAATGGCAAAGTAGCTAAGGAAAGCATAAAAACTGTGCTCTAGTGCTTAAAGTTGTTTTTCAAGATAGGTGTATATTTAGACATCGTTTTAGAAAATTGAACTATAATGAAGCTTTTTCTTATATAGAACGCAACTTCATGTAACACTTTGTTTGATACTTACTTTAAGCAGAAAATTACAGCTACATTTCCAGAGAAAATTTTAAATGAATTCTCAAAAGAATGGTGTATTAAGGAATTTTCTCACAGGCTGAGAAGTGTATATAACAACATCAAAATACTGGATTCGTTCTCTGTTGATCCGAATGGCCAAATACCTAACAGATACCACATTATTGAGTCAAATGCACGATATTACCAATAGAAAGAAGGATTAGAATTTAAAAAATTAATTCCAAGTCGGATCTCGATCCAAATAAATAAAATATTCAAAATCCGCACCTGGCATTGCATTTTCCAAATCTGATCCTCTTTTCCAAGTAACTGCCAACAACAAAGGACGATTAGAAAAAAAAACAGACCAGTTTCAAACTTTACGTGGTTTTAATGCTTCTGAAATGACCTGGATAATGTGTTTTGCAATTGGTATTAAATTCCCTTTCAGAGTAACGATGTACTATGGAATCGAGTAGTTTGTATGTCTAATCTTATTTAGCGTCTTATAATTTCTTTGTTTTCTATCTCTAGGTTACGTAAAGTGTTTCTTTTTGTAATTTAATAGCAAGGGTTTCGTTTCTTGTCATAATTAGAGTAAGCTGCCGAGTTTTGCAACAGGTTTTCCTATTCACACATGTTATGTTATCCTGTCTTCCCCATAATTTTTTAATTGCCCCCTAAGGGGGCAAAGAACGCGCCCCACGCCCGCCCGTCCCGGTGGCGATCGTCCGGCATACGTTGTCGTGCAAACTACATCGCCTCCCTCGTGCTGTTAGTATATGTAACATGCAGGGAGTTTGTTATGAGTTAATAAGTAAGTTAGTCGGGTACTCTAGTCACCAACCCCTATTGTGCTGCTTCCGGAGGTTCCAGAAGGCAGGTACACAGAGACTAAACACCTCGTAAAACGTGTTAAGTCACCGGCTGCTGCCTTTGTGCCCTTAATTGCACAACAATACACAGGCCTGTCTTGCTACAACGAGAGGTCTAAATTTAGTGGGAAAGACTCTCCACTGTTGACGAGACTTGCACTCGCTCAGCCATTCCAGGCTCCAATTGACTCTGCTGCCGCATTATGAGTTTTCGAAGCTGCCTAGGTACGCAGCACTACAATACGACACGAAATAGCAACAGGGGTTGGGGTAAAGAGTGGTGAAGGTGATTCTATTAGTTAGTTTTTCATCACTTGTTTGAGGCTGTCTTTATTTATATTTTAAAAATGTAATTATTTTCTTGACAATTTATTTATCTAGCCTCGGAATCAATCAATGTGTATGGTTGTTCTACGCCATTGGCATACAAAATAAGGGTATCTTTCAAAAAGCAACCGCAGAATATTCTTCTTGGTTTTTAAGAGGCAAGCAAGCATTAATTAAACGTTTGGTAGTATACAAGTATTTAAATGCTGTTTATGCCTGTTAGTTTTAGAAACGAAACTTAAAGGTGTAAACGGTGTTTGTGAATTTCATATTCTGTATGTGGTATAATTTATCATATTTACAGTGAGCTACTCAAAGGCAGCACACTGGCATTCTATATAGTCAGGATCCCAACAAAGTAATAATTATGCAGATCTATTATTGTTATTATTATTAGATCTAACCGTTTTAGGTGTGTGTTAGTTTCAAAAAATAAATATATGACTTGTAGACTACACATAGGAAATACTTGAAAATGCAATGTTGTAATGTAACGTGAAATAATCCTTAGCTGCACCTAATTTCTCACTACTCAGGATACAGCATTTTCAGGATTCCAATTCTGGTGGGGTGTAACATTTGTACACGTATATAGCTTAACGTTTCTCACACTTTGTAAGCATGTATCTAAATCGAATATTTGGAAAACTTCTTTCCAAAATAATATAGAGTTACATTATTTTGCCCTAAATTAAGATCAATTCATCCAATAGGCATTTTGAGATCGTTAACTCGAACTGAAAACATGAAAATGGCAAAGTAGCTAAGGAAAGCATAAAAACTCTGCTCTAGTGCTTAAAGTTGTTTCTCAAGATAGGTCTATATTTAGACATCGTTTTAGAAAATTAAACTATAATGAAGCTTTTTCCTATATAGAACGCAACTCCATGTAACACTTTGTTTGATACATACTTTAAGCAGAAAATTACAGCTACATTTCCAGAAAAATTTTAAATGAATTCTCAAAAGAATTGTATATTAAGGAATTTTCTCACAGAGTTAGAAGTGAGTGTTTGTATAGCGCCTACAACATAAAATACTGGATTCGTTCTCTGTTGTTCCCAATGGCCACTTACCTAACAGATACCACATTATTGTGTCAAATGCGCGATATTACAAATAGAAAGAAGGATTAGAATTTAAAAAATTAATTCCAAGTCGGATCTCGATCCAAATAAATAAAATATTCAAAATCCGGACGTGGCATTGCATTTTCCAAATCTGATCCTCTTTTCCAAGTAACTGCCAACAACAAAGGACGATTAGAAAAAAAACAGACCATTTTCAAACTTCACGTGCTTTTAATGCTTCTGAAATGACCTGGATAATGTGTTTTGCAATTTGTATTAAATTCCCTTTCAAAGTAACGATGTACTATGGAATCGAGTAGTTTGTATGTCTAATCTTATTTAGCGTCTTATAATTTCTTTGTTTCCTATCACTAGGGTACGTAAAGTGTTTCTTGTTGTAATTTAATAGCAAGGGTTTCATTTCTTGTCATAATTAGAGAAAGCTGCCGAGTTTTGAAACAGGTTTTCCTAGTCACACATATAGTCGTGTATTCCAGCATGCACATGAGTGTTTAATTTGGCTCATTACTCTTTAGGAAAATAATCTCACAAAGCTCCTTTCACAATTCTATGTGGTACAATTCTGCGTTCGACTCAGTTTATCGCGCTAAAAGTTTGCACTTCGTATCCCTTTCACTCTCTCTGTCACACTCTATCAAGCTTCCTCTTTTTCTCTTTTCTTCATTGAAATTATGTTTGAGTGAATACAGCATTGGCGTAGCTTGATTCTATATTCTGGGTAAACTACAGTTTAAAAATAGAATTTGGAGTTTCTTAAATGAGGCACAAATTCCGATACATATTGTTTTAAAAAAGCGTGAATTCTTTATAAAGATTATTATTAGTAGTAGTAGTGGTGATGGTGGTGGTGGTGGTGGTCGTGGTCGTGGTCGTGGTCGTGGTCGTGGTCGTGGTAGTAGTAGTAGTAGTAGTAGTAGTAGTAGTAGTAGTAGTAGTAGTAGTAGTAGTAGTAGTAGTAGTAGTAGTAGTAGTAGTAGTAGTAGTAGTAGTAGTACTAGGCATTAGCATCACTGCTAATTGCTGAAATTGACTGAATATATATTTTAAACTCATCTAGATTATAAAATATAGCGTTAGGCGTAAATTATAAAACGCTGACAAACCATTTTTTGATTGTAAATCATGAAAACAATGGAGGTACTCACTTGGAATTTCTTGTATATAAGCTACTGTCGGCGATATTTCGTCTCCGCGAAAATGTCTATCACATGTTCTTTAAAAGTATGATGACCACATATTTCACTTAATAACAGTTTTTATTGCTAATGTCGCTAAACATGAGAGTCTTTGGATGGTCATAGAGTTCTTCAAATAAATTTTAATTCTTTTAAGTGTGCTCATACTACGTTTACTGCTGTCTGTATTGACACAATGCTAACACTAGTCGCAGTTATTTAGTGGTCTGTATGTACACCTTATCGAAGGTATTGTTCACCAGGTAACTCTAATCTAATAACTCTAAAAATTTGCTTTGTTACTGAGTTTTAATAAGTAATCCACTAAATCGATGGAATTGTCCATAATTCTAAAAAGAATATATAAAAACATACATCCAAAACAATACACGTTTCACGTAAAATTAACACTGTACTGCACTGCACGCACATAATGCTGGTTCACAATTAACAGGAATGAAATGTTTATGTTGCACTGGCTTGCCCCATATATTTTAATTTCCCCCCTAAGGGGGCAAAGAACGGGCCCCACACCCGCCCGTCCCGGTGGCGATCGTCCTGCATGCGTTGTCGTGCAAATTACATCAGTAGGTACAATAGAGGAATTCGAGCACAGTTTGGGCATATATGGGAAAGGATAGGGAAAACGAGGATAGATGGGGCGGTTCAAGGAGGAAAATGGGTTTATATGGGAGAGAAAGGGAATACGACGACCGATAATACGCTAGACGGGGTTGAAGGAGGGAAATACGTTTATATGGAAGGGATAGTAGAGAGGTGTTAGGCTAGACAAAGGCTGTGGAGTAGAGTATGGTTTATATGAGGGTTATAGGAAAACGCGGAGAGGTGTTAGGCTAGACATAGGTCGAGGAGAAGAGTATGGTTTATATGAGAGGTACAGGGAAACGAGGATAGGAGTTAGGCTAGACAAGGTAGAGGAGTAGAGTATGGTTTATATGAGAGGTATAGGGAAACGGGGAGAGTCGGTAGGCTAGACAGATAGTGAAGCAGTAGGAATATGGACTTATATACAGGAGAGATAGGGAATAGCAGGGGAGGGGCTAGACTTTGAAAGCGACTTTAGACGTGAACTTAGTGGCAAACTGTTTCATGCTAATGTTAGAACGCTAATTCTAGACATGCCCATCACGTAACCCATTCAGGGAAAAGGTGACCTACAACGGGGAAAAGGTGACCAGCAAAAGGGAAAAAGCTGTTCCGCAAAGGGAAAAAGGTGAGCCATAAAGAGAAAAAGGTGACCTGCAACGGGAAAAAGGTGACCAGCAAAGGGAAAAATGTGACCTGCAACGGGAAAAAGGTGACCAGCAAAGGGAATAAGGTGACCTGAAACTGAAAAAAGGTGACCAGCAAAGGGAAAAAGGTGACCAGCAAACGGAAAAAGGTGACCCGCAAAGGGAAAAAGGTAACCAGCAAAGGGAAAAAGGTGACCAGCAAAGGGAAAAAGGTGACCAGCAAAGGGAAAAAGTTGAGCCATAAAGGGAAAAAGGTGACCTGCAACGGGAAAAATGTGACCAGCAAAGTTGTTTCTCAAGATAGGTATATATTTAGACATCGTTTTAGAAAATTGAACTGTAATGAAGCTTTTTCCTATATATAACGCAACTTCATGTAACACTTTGTTTGATACTTACTTTAAGCAGAAAATTACAGCTACATTTCCAGAGAAAATTTTAAATGAATTCTCAAAAGAATGGTGTATTAAGGAATTTTCTCACATGGTTAGAAGTGAGTGTTTGTATAGCGCCTACAACATAAAAATACTGGATTCGTTCTTTGTTGTTCCCAATGGCCACTTACCTAACAGATACCACATTATTGTGTCAAATGCGCGATATTACCAATAGAAAGAAGGATTAGAATTTAAAAAATTAATTCCAAGTCGGATCTCGATCCAAATAAATAAAATATTCAAAATCCGGACGTGGCATTGCATTTTCCAAATCTGATCCTCTTTTCCAAGTAACCGCCAACAACAAAGGACGATTAGAAAAAAAGGACCATTTTCAAACTTCACGTGGTTTTAATGCTTCTGAACGGACCTGGATAATGTGTTTTGCAATTTGTATTAAATTCCCTTTCAAAGTAACGATGTACTATGGAATCGAGTAGTTTGTATGTCTAATCTTATTTAGCGTCTTATAATTTCTTTGTTTTCTATCTCTAGGTTACGTAAAGTGTTTCTTGTTGTAATTTAATAGCAAGGGTTTCATTTCTTGTCATAATTAGAGAAAGCTGCCGAGTTTTCCTAGTCACACATATAGTCCGTACATTCCAGCATGCACATGAGTGTTTAATTTGGCTCATTACTCTTTAGGAAAATAATCTCACAAAGCTCCTTTCACAATTCTATGTGGTACAATTCTGCGTACGACTCAGTTTATCGCGCGCAACTTTTGGACTTCGTATCTCTTTCATTCTCACTGTCACACTCTCTCAAGCTTCCTCTTTTTCTCTTTTCTTCATTGAAATTATGTCTGAGTGAATACAGCAGTGGCGTAGCTTGATTCTATGTTCTGGGTAAACTACATTTTAAAAATAGAATTCGGAGTTTCTTAAATGAGGACAAATTCCGATACATATTGTTTTAAAAAAGCGTGAATTCTTCATAAAGATTCTTCTTCTTCTTATTATTATTATTATTAGTAGTAGTAGTAGTAGTGGTAGTAGTAGTAGGTAGTGTTTGTACTAGTAGGCATTAGCATCACTGCTAATTGCTGAAATTGACTGAATATATATTTTAAACTCATCTAGATTATAAAATATAGCGTTAGGCGTAAATTATAAAACGCTGACAAACCATTTTTTGATTGTAAATCATGAAAACAATGGAGGTACTCACTTGGAATTTCTTGTATATAAGCTACTGTCGGCGATATTTCGTCTCCGCGAAAATGTCTATCACGTGTTCTTTAAAAGTATGATGACCACATATTTCGCTTAATAACAGTTTTTATTGCTAATGTCGCTAAACATGAGAGTCTTTGGATGGTCATAGAGTTCTTCAAATAAATTTTTATTCTTTTAAGTGTGCTCATACTATGATTACTGCTGACTGTAGTGACACAATGTTAACACTAGTCGCAGTTATTTAGTGGTCTGTATGTACACCTTATCGAAGGTATTGTTCACCAGGTAACTCTAATCTAATAACTCTAAAAATTTGCTTTGTTACTGAGTTTTAATAAGTAATCCACTAAATCGATGGAATTGTCCATAATTCTAAAAAGAATATATAAAAACATACATCCAAAACAATACACGTTTCACGTAAAATTAACACTGTACTGCACTGCACGCACATAATGCTGGTTCACAATTAACAGGAATGAAATGTTTATGTTGCACTGGCTTGCCCCATATATTTTAATTTCCCCCCTAAGGGGGCAAAGAACGGGCCCCACACCCGCCCGTTCCGGTGGCGATCGTCCTGCATGCGTTGTCGTGCAAACTACATCAGTAAGTACAATAGAGGAATTCGAGCACAGATTTTGGGCATATATGGGAAAGGATAGGGAAAACGAGTATAGATGGGACGGTTCAAGGAGGAAAATGGGTTTATATGGGAGAGATAGGGAATACGACGACCGATAGTACGCTAGACGGGGTTGAAGGAGGGAAATACGTTTATATGGAAGGGATAGTAGAGAGGTGTTACGCTAGACAAAGGCTGTGGAGTAGAGTATGGTTTATATGAAAGGTATAGGAACACGATAACGGGTGTTAGGCTAGACAGAGATTGTGGAGTAGAGTGTGGTTTATATGAGAGGTATAGGAAAACGAGGAGAGGTGTTAGGCTAGACACAGGCTGAGAGTAGGGTATGCGTTTATATGTATGAGAGGTATAGGAGCAGCAGGAGAGGTGCTAGGCTAGACAGAGGTTGAGTAGAGTATGGGTTATATGAGAGAGGTAGGGAACAGGAGGAGAGGTGTTAGGCTAGACAGAGGTTTAGGAGTAGAGTATGGTTTATATGAGAAATATAGGAAAACGAGGCGAGGTGTTAGGCTAGACAGAGGTCGAGGAGTAGATTATGGCTTATATGTGAGGTATAGGAAAACGCGGAGAGCTATTAGCTTAGGAGAATAGAGTATGTGTTTATAAGGAGAGATGAGAAAACGGAAAGAGATCCTATGCTAGGATAGACAGGTGTTAAAGTTAGGTTAGATATCAAACCAAGGAGTGATACTCAGCTAGAGAAGGGCAGGAGGGAATGCGCTTTATGAGAGGTAGGGGATACGGGGAGTGGTGTTAGGCTAGACAGAGGTTGAGAGTAGAGTATGCGTTTATATGTATGAGAAGTATAGAGCAGGAGGAGGGACGTTAGGCTAGACAGAGGTTGAGGAGTAGAGTATAGTTTATATGAGGGCTATAGGAAAACGCGGAGAGGTGTTAGGCTAGACAGAGGTCGAGATAAAGAGTATGGTTTATATGAGAGGTACAGGGAAACGAGCAGAGAAGTTAGGCTAGACAGAGGTAGAGGAGTAGAGTATGGTTTATATGAGAGGTATAGGGAAACGAGCAGAGTCCGTAGGCTAGACAGATAGTGAAGCAGTAGGAATATGGACTTATATACAGGAGAGATAGGGAATAGCAGGGGAGGGGCTAGACTTTGAAAGCGACTTTAGACGTGAACTTAGTGGCAAACTGTTTCATGCTAATGTTAGAACGCTAATTCTAGACATGCCCATCACGTAACCCATTCAGGGAAAAGTTGATCTGCAACGGGAAAAAGGTGACCAGCAAAAGGGAAAAAGCTGACCCGCAAAGGGAAAAAGGTGAGCCATAAAGGGAAAAAGGTGACCTGCAACGGGAAAAAGGTGACCAGCAAAGGAAAAAAGGTGACCAGCTAAGGGAAAAATGTGACCTGCAACGGAAAAAAGGTGACCAGCAAAGGGAATAAGGTGACCTGAAACGGAAAAAAGGTGACCAGCAAAGGGAAAAAGGTGACCTGCAAAGGGAAAAAGGTAACCAGCAAAGGGAAAAAGGTGACCAGCAAAGGGAAAAAGGTGAGCCATAATGGGAAAAAGGTGACCTGCAACGGGAAAAATGTGAACAGCAAAGTTGTTTCTCAAAATAGGTATATATTTAGACATCGTTTTAGAAAATTGAACTATAATGAAGCTTTTTCCTATATAGAACGCAACTTCATGTAACACTTTGTTTGATACTTACTTTAAGCAGAAAATTACAGCTACATTTCCAGAGAAAATTTTAAATGAATTCTCAAAAGAATGGTGTATTAAGGAATTTTCTCACATGGTTAGAAGTGAGTGTTTGTATAGCGCCTACAACATAAAAATACTGGATTCGTTCTTTGTTGTTCCCAATGGCCACTTACCTAACAGATACCACATTATTGTGTCAAATGCGCGATATTACCAATAGAAAGAAGAATTAGAATTTAAAAAATTAATTCCAAGTCGGATCTCGATCCAAATAAATAAAATATTCAAAATCCGGACGTGGCATTGCATTTTCCAAATCTGATCCTCTTTTCCAAGTAACCGCCAACAACAAAGGACGATTAGAAAAAAAAAGGACCACTTTCAAACTTCACGTGGTTTTAATGCTTCTGAACGGACCTGGATAATGTGTTTTGCAATTTGTATTAAATTCCCTTTCAAAGTAACGATGTACTATGGAATCGAGTAGTTTGTATGTCTAATCTTATTTAGCGTCTTATAATTTCTTTGTTTTCTATCTCTAGGTTACGTAAAGTGTTTCTTGTTGTAATTTAATAGCAAGGGTTTCATTTCTTGTCATAATTAGAGAAAGCTGCCGAGTTTTCCTAGTCACACATATAGTCCGTACATTCCAGCATGCACATGAGTGTTTAATTTGGCTCATTACTCTTTAGGAAAATAATCTCACAAAGCTCCTTTCACAATTCTATGTGGTACAATTCTGCGTACGACTCAGTTTATCGCGCGCAACTTTTGGACTTCGTATCTCTTTCATTCTCACTGTCACACTCTCTCAAGCTTCCTCTTTTTCTCTTTTCTTCATTGAAATTATGTCTGAGTGAATACAGCAGTGGCGTAGCTTGATTCTATGTTCTGGGTAAACTACATTTTAAAAATAGAATTCGGAGTTTCTTAAATGAGGACAAATTCCGATACATATTGTTTTAAAAAAGCGTGAATTCTTCATAAAGATTCTTCTTCTTCTTATTATTATTATTATTATTAGTAGTAGTAGTAGTAGTGGTAGTAGTAGTAGGTAGTGTTTGTACTAGTAGGCATTAGCATCACTGCTAATTGCTGAAATTGACTGAATATATATTTTAAACTCATCTAGATTATAAAATATAGCGTTAGGCGTAAATTATAAAACGCTGACACACCATTTTTTGATTGTAAATCATGAAAACAATGGAGGTACTCACTTGGAATTTCTTGTATATAAGCTACTGTCGGCGATATTTCGTCTCCGCGAAAATGTCTATCACATGTTCTTTAAAAGTATGATGACCACATATTTCGCTTAATAACTGTTTTTATTGCTAATGTCGCTAAACATGAGAGTCTTTGGATGGTCATAGAGTTCTTCAAATAAATTTTTATTCTTTTAAGTGTGCTCATACTACGTTTACTGCTGTCTGTATTGACACAATGTTAACACTAGTCGCAGTAATTTAGTGGTCTGTATGTACACCTTATCGAAGGTATTGTTCACCAGGTAACTCTAATCTAATAACTCTAAAAATTTGCTTTGTTACTGAGTTTTAATAAGTAATCCACTAAATCGATGGAATTGTCCATAATTCTAAAAAGAATATATAAAAACATACATCCAAAACAATACACGTTTCACGTAAAATTAACACTGTACTGCACTGCACGCACATAATGCTGGTTCACAATTAACAGGAATGAAATGTTTATGTTGCACTGGCTTGCCCCATATATTTTAATTTCCCCCCTAAGGGGGCAAAGAACGGGCCCCACACCCGCCCGTTCCGGTGGCGATCGTCCTGCATGCGTTGTCGTGCAAACTACATCAGTAAGTACAATAGAGGAATTCGAGCACAGATTTTGGGCATATATGGGAAAGGATAGGGAAAACGAGTATAGATGGGACGGTTAAAGGAGGAAAATGGGTTTATATGGGAGAGATAGGGAATACGACGACCGATAGTACGCTAGACGGGGTTGAAGGAGGGAAATACGTTTATATGGAAGGGATAGTAGAGAGGTGTTAGGCTAGACAAAGGCTGTGGAGTAGAGTATGGTTTATATGAAAGGTATAGGAACACGATAACGGGTGTTAGGCTAGACAGAGATTGTGGAGTAGAGTGTGGTTTATATGAGAGGTATAGGAAAACGAGGAGAGGTGTTAGGCTAGACACAGGCTGAGAGTAGGGTATGCGTTTATATGTATGAGAGGTATAGGAGCAGCAGGAGAGGTGCTAGGCTAGACAGAGGTTGAGTAGAGTATGGGTTATATGAGAGAGGTAGGGAACAGGAGGAGAGGTGTTAGGCTAGACAGAGGTTTAGGAGTAGAGTATGGTTTATATGAGAAATATAGGAAAACGAGGCGAGGTGTTAGGCTAGACAGAGGTCGAGGAGTAGATTATGGCTTATATGTGAGGTATAGGAAAACGCGGAGAGCTATTAGCTTAGGAGAATAGAGTATGTGTTTATAAGGAGAGATGAGAAAACGGAAAGAGATCCTATGCTAGGATAGACAGGTGTTAAAGTTAGGTTAGATATCAAACCAAGGAGTGATACTCAGCTAGAGAAGGGCAGGAGGGAATGCGCTTTATGAGAGGTAGGGGATACGGGGAGTGGTGTTAGGCTAGACAGAGGTTGAGAGTAGAGTATGCGTTTATATGTATGAGAAGTATAGAGCAGGAGGAGGGACGTTAGGCTAGACAGAGGTTGAGGAGTAGAGTATAGTTTATATGAGGGCTATAGGAAAACGCGGAGAGGTGTTAGGCTAGACAGAGGTCGAGATAAAGAGTATGGTTTATATGAGAGGTACAGGGAAACGAGCAGAGAAGTTAGGCTAGACAGAGGTAGAGGAGTAGAGTATGGTTTATATGAGAGGTATAGGGAAACGAGCAGAGTCCGTAGGCTAGACAGATAGTGAAGCAGTAGGAATATGGACTTATATACAGGAGAGATAGGGAATAGCAGGGGAGGGGCTAGACTTTGAAAGCGACTTTAGACGTGAACTTAGTGGCAAACTGTTTCATGCTAATGTTAGAACGCTAATTCTAGACATGCCCATCACGTAACCCATTCAGGGAAAAGTTGATCTGCAACGGGAAAAAGGTGACCAGCAAAAGGGAAAAAGCTGACCCGCAAAGGGAAAAAGGTGAGCCATAAAGGGAAAAAGGTGACCTGCAACGGGAAAAAGGTGACCAGCAAAGGAAAAAAGGTGACCAGCTAAGGGAAAAATGTGACCTGCAACGGAAAAAAGGTGACCAGCAAAGGGAATAAGGTGACCTGAAACGGAAAAAAGGTGACCAGCAAAGGGAAAAAGGTGACCTGCAAAGGGAAAAAGGTAACCAGCAAAGGGAAAAAGGTGACCAGCAAAGGGAAAAAGGTGACCAGCAAAGGGAAAAAGGTGAGCCATAATGGGAAAAAGGTGACCTGCAACGGGAAAAATGTGAACAGCAAAGTTGTTTCTCAAAATAGGTATATATTTAGACATCGTTTTAGAAAATTGAACTATAATGAAGCTTTTTCCTATATAGAACGCAACTTCATGTAACACTTTGTTTGATACTTACTTTAAGCAGAAAATTACAGCTACATTTCCAGAGAAAATTTTAAATGAATTCTCAAAAGAATGGTGTATTAAGGAATTTTCTCACATGGTTAGAAGTGAGTGTTTGTATAGCGCCTACAACATAAAAATACTGGATTCGTTCTTTGTTGTTCCCAATGGCCACTTACCTAACAGATACCACATTATTGTGTCAAATGCGCGATATTACCAATAGAAAGAAGA